>CM077669.1:317116478-317716478 GCA_039707655.1 Elymus sibiricus | reverse complement strand
ACGAAAAAATCATTTTCCATTTTTCGAGTGCCCAAAATGAGTTTTTTTGTGAAGGACCTACCATATATTTGTTGCAAAAATGGACCAAATCATTTTTCAAAAAATACTAGGCCATATTTAATGTACAATTGACCAAATGGTTGGGTGTTAAAAGATTTGATCCACCTCTCGTGAAAAACACAAATTTTCGCCGATTGAGCTGGAAGCAGGTCAAATTTGAGTTGCAGCTGCCTTATAGTTTGCTCATGATTTTTTCCAAAAATCATTTATTGGTACATAAGTATCTATTTAATCATATATGCATGGTTTGGTGGCGATACATCGAGGTTTGGACGGTGGCCAAGGGCCCCAACTCTAGAGCGCGTAAATTTGCATGCCAACCGCGTGGTCACCGCGTGACCGTGGTGTTGCCACACGTTCTGGGCATCCTAGGCATGTCTGGTGGGTTGGGCATTCACCCGGTAGATGTTAGGAAGAAAAAGACAACAGAAGAATCTCACGAGGAGGGTGAACTAAGCTCAAACATGAATTAGCAGCCATGTGTTTGATTAGCGGTGGGGGAAATGCACATGGCCAATGGACGTGAGTTTTGGCTGAGGATGATCATATACTAAGGAGACCGTATCGAAAAATTTGCAGCTCAAATGGAGGAGCCTAGGTAGAACTTGACTTTGCAAAGTGCCACATTGGACAAAAATATGAATGTTGAAGCTGGGCTCAAATGAATGCATGGATTGAGCTAAAATTTTGTGGAGGATAATCATGTGGGCATAGGAAAGCACTGTAAAAGTTTGATTCCATTTGTACATGCCAAAGTGGTACTTCCTTCACAATGCTCGAACCCAAATTTTGTGAAGAGTGATGATTTGAGCATATGGAAGATTTGATAAAATCTGACATAATTTTGATAATCCTAGATAGTACTTCCTTCACAAAGCTTCTCCATGGATAGAAAATTTGGAAATTTCCTGAGGAATATTAACTACTCAAATGGAGCTGAATATTGTCATGTGGCAATGATTTGAGTATGTAAAAGTGCCCAAAAAGTTTGAGGGCAATATGAGGGGTCTAGATAGCACTTGCTTTGCAATGTCCCAATGTGGCCAGAAAATATAAATTGAATGTGGGCTTGCATAGATTATTGTATTGAGTTGTAATTTGGTGGAGGATGACAACTTGGGCATATGAAGGTACTGTAAAAATTTCATACGATTTGTATAAATAAAAATGGTACTTCCTTCACAATGCTCTCCACTGAACATAAAATTGGGAAAAATATTGAGCACAATTGGATGAATTAAAATGAGATAATATTTGGTGGAGGTAGGTTCTATGGGCAGAATCATGTCCTCGTAAATGTTCAGCAATTATAAAGCAATATAAAATATAGTTGCTTCACAAACTGAAAATGTTACAAGAAACAAAGATTGGATGGTGAGCTCACATGGATTGTTTATATATGTTTAACATTTTTCAAATACATGATTAACATCTTTTGATATATTCCCAACAAAAAAACGTCTTTTCATACATACGTTTTGATGTCTATATTTGTTTTTACACATTTTACATTTTTTATACATATAAAACATTGTTTACATAGGTTAGAAAAATTTAAATACATGATTAACATTTTTAGAAAATCTTGTTTTTTTATCTACTTTTCCATATATATTGTAAAATTTCCATATATACGTATTGATGACTATTTTTTTCATACACATGAAACATTTTTTATACATATCTAATATTATTTATGATTAGCATTTTTTATATGCATGAAACTTTTCAAATACACACATTTAGTTTTTTAAACACATGATTACATTTTTTTGAAATACGTATTAACATTAACATTTTTTTGAATTACACATTTAGTATTCTAATTGCTAAACCATATAGCAAGATTCACGAAGGAGTTCATTATTTTCCTATTCTTATGATTTTATAGTGTTTAATTGGTTTCGAGATTTTTCTATAAGGAAAAACCTTTTTAGAGTTATACAATGAAAAACCTGTTTTTTAGACAAGAATTTTTTTTCCAGATAACTCACCATCCTTACCAAATGCTAATAATGAAAAACTTGTTATTTTCCCATTTTCTTGTTGGGCCGAATATATGGTTTTTTTGAGAAATATGATGGCATTCCACGTTTATTCCTGGATGGGCCAAGGCCTACATGGAAAACGAAAATTTTAGAAGAAAAAAAGGAGGCCACCTGGCGCGACACCTTAAGTACCAATGCATCCACGTTCACAACCTCGTCACCATTTATATTGGTCGTAATCAGGTAGAAATAAGGTCGTCGACTACTGTTGTCTGCTTTATGACCATTTGGTGTAAGGCAATTTCACGGTTTGAGCCCTTCCTAGCAAAATGGTCGTGGATTTACGACCAATTCAGCTAGGGTCACTAAGAGAAGTTCACAAGTTGACATATTTCTTGTAGTGAGAGGTAGTCCTTGCCAGGGAGCATCGCCAGCGCGACAACTCATGGCGCATTTAATGCGTCTGTCCTAATCCGTGAGGGTTAGGTATTTCCCCCTACCATAGTCACTATTCACCCTAATGTATTTTACCATTGTAGCCATTTTAGCAACCCCTTTCACCTATAAAAGGATGGCCGTGGCTACCTTTACAAAGGTCGAAACCCTGTTCAATTACCTGTGTAGCAGCACTCTCGAGCGTCTTGCCGGGGGACCGCTCTCCTTGTAACTCGAACACATATATCCGATCACTACACACAGGACGTAGGGTTTTACACTTCCGAGCGGCCCAAACCTGTCTAAACCCCAATCGCGCTTGAGTTGGTATTGCTCTTTGCTCACGTAGATCCCCACAGTAGAACCGCAAAGGGGCCCTGGCGGTCCCATAGATGGTCGTACCCCGACACTGGGCAACGTGTACCGACGGTTGAACTAGGACATGCAAGTGCTCGAAATTCAGCTGTTCGTGGCATACTTCTCCTTCGACGAGGGGAAGCTGAGCGACCAGGCCGTTTTCTTTCAGCATCTTGCCGCCAAGTTTTGGTGAGCTTCGCCCATTAAGGGAGGCGACATGGGTGACAGTGGTGAAGGAGGCCATGCGGGGGATGGCCACGCGCGTCCTCGTCGGTGTCCGTCTTGCCTTCCCCCAACTTCCCACTAAGGATTGTGCTGGGGGAGCCCAATGCATGGTGGGGGGCATTGCTGTGGCGGTGGTACAAAAGGAGAAATACGCCAACTCCAGCTGTGCCTGAAGTCCCCGTCTCCAAGGGGTCCCTGGCGTGGGAGCCCCTGGGACCATGTGATTGGTCCCCGACGCTTGCTCCTTTCTCCTAGTTTTCTCTTTTGTTCCTGTAATGCAATGTGGGTGTTGATGAAGGAATGTTATGCGGTGCTTTGTTAAACCGGTCTGGAAAAAACAACCAAACTGATGAGTGATACTTTTACACTCATTTCAACCATGTTTAAATCGAGATATTTCATTAAAAGAGAGATATTCGCTTCGATATTGCCACTAATGACTAATGAATGCAAAGGATCCCACAAATCCTCTCTTTGATATATTTGCACATGAAAAAGGGAAGAAATCACGTGGGAGAAAGGAAAGGAAGGAGAATGGAAAGGAAGCACGTCACAAGAAGGCGCCAGAAGGCCACCAGAGTCAAAGACATCGTTCCATGCGATCGCACGTGCCCGTTTGAGCGATTGTTTGTCGTGGAAACCGAGGCATATCATCCACCTGAACAACATTTATAAAGGGGATCCCGTAGAAATGTCAACAGAACAGTGTCGAGCGCAACCATAACCTCTTCATAATCATCTTCATCAACAAACCCTAGCCGCCGCCATTTTCATCTCCATCGCCATCTCCACCACCATAGTGCTCTAATGTAGTTCATACTTGTAATTGTGGATAGCACAATGCATTCATTGTAAGACGTATTTCAATCAATCAATCCCAAGATGTGTTCTTCAATGATTTATTCTCGCGATCTGATCTCCATGTGTGATTAGTTTGGTAAGGTATGGGGTGAGGCATGAGCCTTGCAATGCCATGTATTTGGTGAAGGGATCAATGGAAGTCTTTGACACAACGTTTTGTATGTGTGAAATAAAAATGTTTTGAAAAGTGTCTCTTGTCTAGTTAGCGATCTTCAACCCTGTAGGTATCACGGATCATGGAGATTGAGCACCGGTGAGTCTATGAGAAAGGGGACCATGAAGTGTTATAAGGAACACCAATGACAGTAAGGTTTAATAGGGTAACATGGACCATAACCTTGGGGTTCATGAGGCGCAGTCATTAAACACCCAATGCTTTTGTATGATATTATTACCTTAATTATCTGAGCAACCCCACGAGATGGATAGGGCCTTCGGTAGGACAACTGATTCTTGATGAAGGCTCGTGTCGGTTAAGATGTTATTTGGACACATCTCTCACTCCAATACAAAGCAAGCACCTCTTGATGTGTGACTTCACGAGCACAAACTAATATCATTTTTGATCCCAACACCAATACATGGTTGTAACCATTAAAACCTCATCCCCCATTGGTACAACTACGTGCTATACAGACGGTTTTAACCCCTTTCGGCAATGTAATTTTAAACCGTCGCCTTGCATGTATGGGTGATAGGGGGGTCCATCCCACACGACACGAAAAAACCGTCCGCGATAGTGACTGATGGTGATACGCTCTGCCAAATAAAATCGTGTGCAATGCAGGAACAAATCGCACACACTATAGTTTGGGCTTTTGGGTTCTACCATAGGTGCATCGCATGCAAATTAAAATTTTCCTACGTGCAAAACAACCAAGAACATGCTATGGAGATGGATCATGGATCGTTCCCACTTGACGCGCAGTGCCGTGCAGCGGAAGTAGAGTTGGGGCAGCGCGTCCGCGAGGACCGTCTCCTCCTCCTCCGATCTCCGTCGAAGCGCCGGTCACTGGATCCCACGTACAGGTTCGCTAGAACGGTGCAAGTGCACTGCCTCAAATGGTATCCGCGCGAGCAGGATGAACACCATGCGGCGGACTGCTAGGTTTGATCACACAGTTCGACGGACAGTAGAGGTGGCTATTTGCAACACATGCAAGCCCTAATGATGGTGCCTAAGCGATCAACTGAATAAGTGTGATGCACTTGCACTATATATAGGCATCCTTCGCGGGCTCAACTCTTGGCCCTCGCACGGATCCTAAATCCCATGTGTTCCTTCCCTTAAACGTGCGACCCTTAGCTTCTCGTTCACTTGGTCACGAGTCGGATCACATCCGGCTCGACTAGTCGGTAGCGGCCTCTAGCAAAGCATGCCGACTCCAAGTGTCCGATGAAGCTGGTTAGGCAAACCTGTTCTTCATACTTCTGTTCCCTTTGCCACACGATATATGGTGTCGGGCTCAAGGCGAGTCTGTCATCCTTGTGCTAGCCCGACCTCTTTCTCGTTCCAGTGATGCCGACCACAAATCAGATTACCTCATAATCCTTGTAGCGTGGCCATGCTTATCTTGGTCGGCTCACACGAGGGGCCCAGAGTATATCTCTCCTGATCGGAGGGGTAAATCCCATCTTGCTCGACCATGTCTCGCAGCATGAGTTTGGACAAGCCCGAAACCTACCTTTATAACTACCCAGTTATGGAGTAGCGTTTGACCAGCCCAAAGCAGGTATGTCACCATCCTGAGAAATGTGCCAGCTCAGGTCTTAGGACATAGAACATATGTTGTACTAGAGACTCACAGATGACATATCGATGTGTCTCATAGTTGGGTCTGTCCAACTCAGACCTTATCTCAACTCAGCTCCGACTACATCGAATCCGACCAGATCTTTATGAGTCCATATTATTCGGCTAGCACCCAATGCTACATGGTCAGTGAGACCGGACCATCCATTGCTACATGTGTCATATGCTAGTCTAACTGGCTGCGCGTCCACACAGCCCTTTCGACTAGGGACCATTTAGGACAGTCATAATACAATGCATAGTCTCACAAAAAAGTCACGTCCTTGTTAATACACATCATTGATAATATCCAAGGACTATCTTTACTCATAAACACATAGGAAATATCATAATACATGATTGCCTCTAGAACATATCTCCAACATGGGCATACGTGTCGGATTGGGGATCAATCACACACGTCTATCACGAGTCAAACGCGTCTAATTGCTCACGCAAAACAAATGGTGCTTGACCTTTAACTGTTTGCGAAACATTATCTAATCCACACGGGACATCATACAAACTGGGTGTGATACCGACATCATTGCACACAAGTTTTCTCTTGCAAGCGTCTGCCATGCATCATATCATCACACACGTTTCCTGAACAATTTACGCGCGGGATCGTCTTTGCATCGGGCACGGTTTCCTCTAGGCTCACGTGTGAGATAGTGTGCTATCGCAAACGATTGAGTAGTTCCTACACACACATAGAAGTGCTGCAAAAAGTCTACAATTTGTTAGCTATCACCAACTTTCACTTTATATCTCGTGTGCTTTTCCTATAGATCACACACGATTGCTCTATGAGTGACGTGTGCTATCCATTCTATATCGCACACACTTAGTTACTTGAACCATGTGCGCTTAAATGGCCAGATTATGGTCAAATATTGCACTCCAATCACCCTGCAAAAGGAAAATTCGCCACAATATGCAATTGCACAAATAGTGTCCACTGGAAGAACATTCATCAAAATTCGTCACGATATGCAATTGAATAAATAGTGTCCACAGGAAGAACATTTACCAAAATTAACCAAAATATGCAATTGAACAAATGCTAGTTAAATTCCACATATGTATGGACATGTGCAATACATAATCAGAGTGTATGAAACATAAAGACCCGATCACATGGAACACAATGCATCCACACATATATGTTTAGCTGATAACACTATCTGAATGCATACTTATTCTTTGGAGATAGGAATGCTAAAATCTTCCCAGTCTGTACTGGGCTTGATATAGTGTTTCACCAAGAAGGTGCTGATAAATTTCCTAACAGACAACAATTCATCTACGGTGATCGGTTCAGAGGTCATCGGTCCAAAGATCAACTGCAGGATTTTTAGATCAAAATGTGACATACATGTGGAGTAGAAGAGAGTAATTAAGAAACAGACTTGTCGGAGTTCGGGATCTGCGTCCAAGAAATTCTTCATGAACAAGATTCAAACACTGGGGGGCTTGGCTTAGATACCTACAAACATACGGCGAACGTGAGAGGATCAACGACGAGCTCACTGTTGCACGCCGGACATGAAAGATACACACGAGCTACCTAGGTTCGGGCCACCGTTGTAGTGTAATACCCTACTCATGCTTTGTGTTCAATTGCTTTGTGTGGGAGAGTTGTGCTCGAAGTACACGAGGTCTTCGGGAGAGAGAATGACTCGATGCCCTTGCATGGATGAGCCCCTTCCCCCTTTGTAGTGTCTTGGTCCTCTTCCCCAAAATCATCGGTGGGAAAGGCAGCTACAGGGCGGCAATTCAAAGGGGGACAGGAACCCAGTCCTATCCTGATAAAAGGCGGTCTCCACCAGCTAAAGTAGTCTTCGTGATGCGCCGGTGGGCTCGGTGATGATCTCCATCCTGATATTCTTGCACCAAAGAGGAACCACTTTGGGACTTGCTTTTGTGGGGTAGCTGGCACTGCATCCTAACCATAAAACGGGAAAACCTCTCTGTCCACGCCGGCTGGCACGGCCCCTGCTGTCCCCTTTTGCGAGGTTGTACGCTCATGTGTCGGGCGCGGGACCCTACCGTTGGCCGCCCCGCACCCGGCCTCGCGAGGTAGCTCTGAGGGAGATTCCCTCGTGAGGCAATTGCCACACTACAACGCCCCAGAGGAGCCCAACCTTGGGCGCGAGGGGGCCCTGTGAGACACGCCCCTCGCGAGGTAAGTTGCTCTGGAGTGACTTGGGCGTGGCCCCCTCCTTGGGCCCACCCCAATTGTCGACACCTAGGCCAGCAGCAGACGGGCCGTGGTACCCTGATATTAACTAGCTGACAGTAGCCCCCGAGCCCATGGCGCGCGCGCTTTTTTCGTCACGGGCGAAGCGACGTGGGGCCATTGGACCGCCTGGCCTAGGGCGACGCGTGGCTGTATGTGCGAACACGACGCCTCTACTCCTCGCGACGCCTCAGTAACCGTTGTTGGGGTTATAAAGCCGGCTCGCACGAGTCACAGGGGCACCATTATCCCTCTCGCCTTGCGACCAACTTCTCGGCCTCGCAGTTCTTCCGTCCCCGAGTACCTGCCAGCAACATCTGTAGCCATGGCCCCGAAGCGAAAGGTCCCGGCGGTGGGGAAGAGGAAGGAGGCGGCAGAGAAGGCGGAGCCATCGAAGCCCGTGGCGGCAAGGAGCAGGGTCCGGGGCCGCGCCTTGACCATGGCGACCGACGCCGACCCTGGCGGCCATACGGGCTCCTTGATCGCTGCTGTAGGCGCCGGTCCCATCGACCGCGGGGCGCCATCGACCCAAAGCCGGAGACGACGCGACGCCTGGGGCCGCGGGGGGCACGGCGGTGCGCGCGCCTCCTCTCCCCGCCAGAAACCCATGCGGCGGAGCTTTCCCACGAGTTTATCGTGGGACTGCATCGCCGGCCTCGCAGCCGGCTCCGCCTTCCGGACTCCTTCGCGAGGACGATGGAGGGTGAGGATCCCGTGGGCCTGTGGCTGCAGGCAGACGGCTACTGCAACGGTCCCTCTTGGGTGGTGGTGAAATTCTCCTCCACCGGGTTCATGTTCCTAGAATGGGGGTGGAACTCATTCGCTCGCTCCCATGACTTGAAGCACGGGCAGGTTGTTCTGTTCCGATAGAACGGAACCGTGACCCTTTTTGCGAAGTTCTTTGGGGTCTCAGGCAACCGCATGGAGTGTGCGCGAAGAGTGACAGCAGGAGCGGCTCCGACTCGTCCGACGGGAGAGAGGACGATGGGAGCGAAAGCGACGGGAGCCCGCTAATCATCAAGAGCAAGGACTCCGACTAGGCGCGGGTGGCGCCAGGGTGGACCATAGACGGGGGGCGACTTATTTCCTTCCTGCTCATGTCTAATCGAAGTTGCCCAGTGGGGCGTGGCAGGTAATCCGTGTGGCAAATGTTGTGCTCCATGAATTCTCTATTTCCGACGCCTTGTGCTTTTTTGGAGGGTTCCTTCTCCCTTCTTTTGCACTGCTTTTGTGCCCTTTGTTGCCAAGACCTAGCCCTCGGGGTAGACTGCACTGTCACTGGTATACCTGGAGCAAGAGCTCAACAAGGCCAAAGGGTACATGGCTCCTAGGGCCGGTAAGACGTACCGAGGCACAATGCTCAGGCTCCTCCCCCTTTTGGACGCGCAGGCGGGCCACGCCAGGGAGGTCAGGGTGCCTCGAGATGGAAATGAGGGGGAAGGAAACCGAGGGGTGTGCTGAAACTTAACTGGAGGGGCCTCCTGCTTCTGGGGCGTTGCCCACAAGGCCCTCCCGTGGGAGCCTCGTGAGGCCCTTTGTTACATGCACCAAGGAAAAATGTAGTGTGGGCATGATCACGGGGAGCCCATGGGTGCCGTGCGAGGAGATAAGAGCACCAAGGACCTAGTGAGGTGATGTACACGGGAGCAGGCCCGCGAGCCAGAGCTAAGTCGCTTGGGTTTTGCAGTGCTACAGGGACTGACCTGAGCAGAGACACCGTGCCCAACCACCGCTCGCGTGATAGACATGGGGAGACCGCAAGCGCGCGCCCCTACCGAGGCCTGGTTTAGCTGCAAGCATATTGGGGCTCTGCAGGAAATAAGTTTTATTGATGCATGAAAACGGGTTCATTGTAAGCAAAAAAAGAAGACAGAAAATGCTGTCGTGACGAACACGGATCAGCCTGAGGTTGATGCAGCTGAAAAGGGCCCTCATGAGGTGACGAAAAATGCTGCCGTGATGGACACGGGTCAACCTGAGGTTAGTACCACTAAAAGAAACCTCATTGTGAAAATCCAACAGCGCGGAGCATGGGGTTTCCACTAGCATGAAGCACGGGACTTCCACGTAAGTGGGTAGGAGAATCCGCCAGTGCGGAGCATGGGCCTTACACGAGAGTGGGAAGGAGCTCCCGCGTGCCATAGGCAGCGCTGGTAGAGAGAGCTCTGGAGCGTGTACAACTCCATTTCGCTCGTATCCATGAGGTCACAGATAGAACTTGCGGAGATGTTGGATGTTCCAAGCGTTTTGCACCGGAACACCCTACACCATTTCGAGTCACGCTGCGCCGGGCCTGGAGATGTGTGTGATCCTGAAGGGACACTCCCACATGGGCGAGAGCTTGTGGAGTCCTTCTCTGGAGAGTATCCGGCGCAGCACCAGGTCACCTACCTTGATGGTGCGGGGGCGTATGTTGTGGCTGTGATAGCGATGCAACGCGTGCTGGTACCTGGCTGCATAGAGTGCCTCCTCGCGGCGGGCGCCTTCAAGAAAAAGTAGGTCATCCTGTTGCAACCCGCCCTGACGAGACTCATCGAACGACAATACCCATGGGGACCGGTGCTTGATCTCGGCCGGGAGGGCCGCTTCTGCCCCATAGACGAGGAAGAAAGGCGTTTTCGCCGATAGGCTTGGTCGGGACCACATCACCGACGGGAGGTCATCCAACCAGCCCTTGCCATTGGCCGTCAGTTCCTTGTTGAAGCTCTAGGTCTAGAGGCCCTTGAGGACCTCCGCGTTGGCCCGTTCCGCTTGCCCGTTGCTCCGAGGGTGAGCTACAGAGGCGAAGCAGATCTATGTGCCAATGAAGGCGCAGTAGGCCTTGAAGAGGCCGCTGGTAAATTGCAAGCCTTTGTCGGTGATGATGCGGTTGGGGACGCCAAAACGACACACCAACCCCTTGATGAACTTGACCGTGGATCCTGCCGGTATTGCCCGAACAGGCTCAACCTCCGCCCCCATGGTGAACTTGTCGATGGAGACATAAAGGAAACGGTAGCCGCCAGCCGCGCGTGGGAAAGGGCCAAGGATGTCCAGCCCCAAACCGCGAAAGGCCATGAGTGGGGGATGGTTTGTAGTCCTTGCGCGGGCTGGTGAATCTGCTTGGATTGGAACCAGTAAGCTTCGCATGCCTGGGCCAGCTCCGCGGCGTCCTCAAGTGTTGTGGGGCAGTAGAAGCTGATGCGGAACACCTTGCCCGCGAGGGTGCGCGAGGAGGAGTGGTGGCCGCAGTCACCTCCGTGGATGTCGGTGAGCAGCTCGCGCCGCTGCTCCTTGGAGATGCACTGTACCACGACTTTGTTTGGGCGATGACGGTACAGATCGCCCTCCTTTAGATGGTAGATCGCAGCCTAGCGGACCACACCTCTGCTTGGGCATCGATCTCCGGGAGGGCGCCTCCTTCCAAGTAAGCCTTGATCTCCGTGGTCCAGGCCTCGGGATGTGGCTCAGGCTGCGGCTCGAGCGTGAGCAGCAGGCGAGCACCCGAGGAAGGCTCGCAGTCTGAGGCGCCCATTGGTGGAGCGGGCGGGAGCTCCTCCTAAGGTGCCACGGAGCTGACGGTCGGAGGCATCGCTGAAAGCTTCAGGAGCCGCTCATTGAAGACCCCAGGGTCCTAGTGCTCCTGGCGAGAGGCGCGCTTTGCGATCTCCACCGCCTCGCCATTATCGCCGTGAGGAATATGCTGGATCTCCATGCCCATGAAGCGCTTTTCGAGCTTGTGCACCTCCTCCAGGTAAGCTGCCATGTGCTCATCCTTCGGCTTATACTTCTTGTTGGAGAAGTTGACAAGGAGCTGCGAGTCTCCCTTGATGACGATGCGCCTGACCCCAAGCACGATGGCGGCTTTGATTCCGGCAATGAGTCCCTCATACTCGGCGATGTTGTTGGAGACCTTATCAGTGCACCTGAAATAGAGCTGCACTGCATAGTAAAGCTTGTCACCTGTGGGCGTAGTGAGAACCACAGCAACCCTCGCGCCCTGGCATGCGAAGGCCCCGCCGAAGTGCATGCTCCAGCCCCTAGAGGAGGCCTCCTCGGGCACGAGCACCTCCTCATGAGGCTTGGCATGGTGTGGGTTCATCCACTCTACCGTGAAGTCCGCCAGGGCCGTGCCCTTGATGGTCCGGGTGGTGACGAATTCCATATCGAAAGGCTGCAGCTCGATTACCCACTGGGCTACGTGCCCGGTGGCGTTTGTGCTTCGCAAGACCTGCTCTAGGGGGTAAGAAGAGATTACTCTGACCTGGTGAGCCTGGAAGTAGTGGATTAGCTTCCTAGAGGCCATGAGGAGTGCCAGGAGGAGCTTCTTCTACATAGGGTACCGCTCGCGCGCGTCTCATAGCACCGTGCTGACGAAGTAGAAGGGGTGTTCGATGAGGAGTGTGACCATGGCGTCTGAGCCATTGCCACCAGAGGGCTCGGCAAGAGGTGTTTGGGGGCCTTCGGAGGCGGAACTCTAGAGGCGTCCTGACGTGGCACCAAGGCCTCCGGGGAAAAAACTCTCACGCGGCACTGGAGGGGCCTTGAGGGAGCCGGTTGATGCCTCCAGAGGGGCGGTGTCCGAAGGCGTGGCGGTAGTTGGGCGTTTCTTGGCATAGACTCGCTCCTCTCTTTCCACCACCAGGACCGCGCTGGCCGTCTGGGGGTGACCTCCATGTATAGCAGCAGGTGCTCGCGAGGGTGCGGGGCGACCGTGGTGGGGGGAGTCGTAATATACCTCTTGAGGCGCTCAAAGGCAGCATTTGCCTCGGGGGTCCACTCGAAGGAGCTGGTACTCTTCATGAGCTTGAAGAAGGGCAGAGCCCGCTCGCCGAACTTGGATATGAAGCGACCGAGTGAGGCCATGCACCCCGTCAGGTGCTGCATCTCCTTGAGGTTGCAGGGCGGCCGCATTTCTTCGATGGCCCTGATCTTCTCTGGGTTGGCCTCGATGCTGCGATGGGAGACCAGGAAGCCTAGGAGCTTGTCGGAAGGGACACCGAAGACGCACTTGGCGGGGTTGAGTTTTAGGTTGACCTTGCGTAGGTTGGCGAACGTTTCTGCTAGGTCCTTGATGAGGGTGCGTGCCTCGGGTGTTTTGATGAAGATGTCGTTGACATAAGCCTCCGCGTTCCTCCCCATCTGGCATCCTAGGCAGATGCGCATCAACCTCTGGACGGTAGCCCCTGTGCTCTTTAGTTCGAAAGGCATGCATACTTAGCAGAACACCCTCGCTAGGAGTGATGAAGGAGGTCTTCTCCTCATCCTTCTTCGCCATCTTGATTTGGTGGTAGCCCGAGAAGGCGTCCAGGAAGAAAAATAGATCACACCCAGTGGTGGAGTCTACTATATGATCGATCCTCTACTTCTTGACTGCCTGGGGCCTGAACTTCTGCTTGACCGGGCGCGCATTGGGGCACATCACCAGGTGGTGCTCGATAACCTCCATCGACATGCCGGTCATGTCCGAAGGCGTCCAAGACAACATGTCTGCATTCCCCCGGAAGAACGCGATGAGCTCCCCCTCTTTCACGGGAGAGAGGTCACTGCCGATGGTAATGAAGGGGCCCTCGGTGCCCCCATCCAAGGACACCTTCTTGGTCTTAGCTCGATCTTGGGAGAAAAGGAGCTTCTTCTTCGCGGGCACCGGCTCGGACAACCCCGGTGCGCCCTTGCCTGCCGGGGTCGCAGTGGTAACCGTCTTGTTGGGGAGCGTGAGGGCTCGCATGGCGTCTTTCTCATCGCAGCGGACAGCGAGGGGGCCGCTGCTCCCTGGCTTCTTTACGAGGCCGTAGGCATGGTGGGTCGTCGCCATGAACTTGGAGAGCACGGGGTAGCCCAGGACGACATTGTAGGGAAGGCCGATGGGAGCCACGTCGAAGTCCACCAACTCCGTGCGGTGTTTATCGTGAGTGGAAAAGATGACCAGGAGGTGCACCTACCCCAGAGGCCGGTTGGATCCGTTGGTGGCGCCTGAGAAGGGCTTGGTGGGCGCCAACCACTCGTAGGGCACCTGGAGTGCCTCAAAGGTCTCCACCGATAGCAAGTTGAGGCCCGCGCCACCATCGATGAACGTATTGGTGAAGGCTATCCCGGAAATGGTGGGGGTACACAGAAGGGGGACGGCGCCCACGGCCCTGTTGGATTTGGGGTGGTCGCTCACGTCGAAGGCATGGAGGACTCCGACCTCCCGGGGCCGCCGGAGGGCTCGGACGCCGGGAGGCTAATACGTCTCCGTCGTATTTATAATTGTTGATTGTTTCATGCCAATATTATACAACTTTCACATATTTTTGGCAACATTTTATACGATTTATTGGACTAACATATTGATCCAGTGCCCAGTGCCAGTTCTTGTTTGTTGCATGTTTATTGTTTCGCAGAATATCCATGTCAAACGAAGTCCAAACGCGGTAAAAATTTACGGAGAATTATTTTCAAATATATGTGATTTTTGGGAGTTGGAATCAACGCAAAAGGAGACCCACAACCCCCACAAGACACAAGGGCGCGCCCGAGGGCCCAGGCGCACCGTGGTGGGTTGTGGTCACCTCGTAATTCGGTTGGAGCTCTACTTCGGGCGCAAGGAAGCTTATATCCGGAAAAAAATCATGTTAAAATCTCAGCTCAATCGGAGTTACGGATCTCCGGGAATATAAGAAACAGTTTTCGGCCAGAAAACAGGAACGCGAAACAGAAGAGATCAGAGAGGGAGATCCAATCTCGGAGGGGCTCCTGCTCCTCCGCCGCCATGGAGGCCATGGACCAGAGGGGGAACTCTCCTCCCATCTTGGGGGAGGCCAAGGAAGAAGAATAAGGAGGGGGGCTCTCTCCCCCTCTCTCCTGATGGCGCCGGAATGCCGCCGGGGCAATCATCGTGACGGCGATCTACACCAATGACTTCGCCGCCGTCAACACCAACTCTCTCCCCCTATAAGCAGTGGTGTAACACCTCTCTTCCATGCTTTAATCTCTACTTAAACATGGTTCTCAACTCCATATACTATTTCCCAATGATATGTGGCTATCCTATGATGTTTGAGTAGATCCGTGTTGTCCTATGGGCTAATTGATGATCATGGTTGGTATGAGTGTATATTTTATTATGGTGCTGTCCTACGGTGCCCTCCGTCTCGTGCAAATGTGGGGATCCCCGCTTTAGGGTGTTGCAATGTGTTCATGATTTGCCTATGGTGGGTGGCGTGAGTGACAGAATACACAGACCCGAGTAGGTCGGTTGTTGCATATGGGAGTAAAGAGGACTTGATACTTAATGCTATGGTTGGGTTTTAGCTTAATGATCTTTGGTAGTTGCGGATGCTTGCTAGAGTTCCAATCATAAGTGCATATGATCCAAGTGTGGAAAGTATGTTAGATCATGCCTCTCCCTCATATAAAATTGCAAGAATGATTACCGGTCTAGTTATCAATTGCCTAGGGACAAATAACCTTATTTTTTGACAAAAGCTTTCTACTAAACAACTAACTTTTATTATCTTGCATTTTACTCGTAGTTTTATTCCCGCTAAGTACTTCTAGTTTTATTCGTGCAAACTATCCTTTCACCTACAAAATAGTTTCATACTTGTTCTAGGTAAAGCAAACGTTAAAGTGTGCGTAGAGTTGTGTCGGTGGTCGATAGAACTTGAGGGAATATTTGTTCTACCTTTAGCTCCTCGTTGGGTTCAACACACTTATTTATCAAAAAAGAATACAAACGACCCCCTCCATTTGTGGTTATCAAGACCTTTTTCTGGCGCCCTTGCCGGGGAGCAATAGCGTGGGGTGAATATTCTCGTGTGTGCTGTTTGCTCTATCACTAAGTAATTTTTATTTTCTGTTATAAGTTGTTTTATATCTTTAGTTATGGATATGGAACACGAAACACAGAAAAATTTAGTGGTACTTGCTACTCATGGAGATGGGGAACCTCCTAAAACCCTTGATGCTAGTTATGTGGGACGTGTTAATTACTCCTTTGATAATCCTGAGAAATCATCATTAAACTTTATAATGGGAGACATGTTGGATCAACGTGAGTACTTTAGTGATTATCGCTTGTCTCAAAAAGGGAAACACTTATGGGATCATATTAGAATATTGCAATTGTTTGCTTGGGATGCATGCTTGAGATGTGATTTTACTTGTTGCTCTAAGATAGAGGCTCCACACATTCCCTTTCAATGTGAATTTAACTATAATTAAACCTTGGCTTCTTATGCTAATGATATTTATGATTACTATGATGTGTAACGAATAGAAGAATTTGTTGCTTTTAAAGGAGCTTATGAAATTGCTTCTTTGCTTGAAAAGTATGATGATGATGTTCCTTACGAATCTGAAAATGTATCCATACTTCAATATTGCTATGATAACTATGAATACAATTGTGATATTATTGAATTTATAGAAAGAATGACCGCTGCCTTGGAAGGGACTAATATTTTGCAGGAATCTATGCAAGAAGAAATTGCTGAAACTGTGAGCTCATTAAATGAAAAAGATGAGGAGGAGAGCGAAGAACAAAAGGAGGAAGAGCGTATTAGCTACCCGTGCCCACCTTCTAATGAGAGTAACTCTTCAACTCATACATTATTTAATTTCCCTTCGTGCTTACCGAAGGATGAATGCTATGATAATTGCAATGATCCTGTGGATTCTTTTGAAATATCCCTTTTTGATGAACTTGATGCTTGCTATGCCTGTGGCAAATATGCCAATATGAATTATGATTATGGAGATGAACTTGCTATAGTTCCTTATGTTAAGAATGAAATTGTTGCTATTGCACCCACACATGATAGTCCTATTATCTTTTTGAACTCTTCAACTTTGAAGTTTGCTCTTATTAAGGATTATATTGATGGGTTGCGTTTTGCTACTACACATGATGATTTTGATGAATATAATATGCATGTGCTTGCTGCTCCTATTTGCAATTATTATGAGAGAGGAACCAAATCTTCACCTCTCAATGTTTCCAGTACTATAAAATTGCAAGAAACTACTTATGCTATGTATTGGCCTTTATTTTGTGTGAATGAATTGTTCTTGTATGACATGCCGATGCATAGGAATAGAGTTAGACTTCGTTGTCACATGATATATGTTGCTTTGTGCTCACTACTAAATTACAAATCATTGTTAATTAAAATTAGCTTTGATATACCTTGGGATCCGGGTGGATCCATTACTTGAGCACTTTATGCCTAGCTTAATGGATTTAAAGAAAGCGCTGCCAGGGACACAACGCGGAAGTTTTAGAGAGTCATTTTTATTCCGTTGAGTGATTTTATAAAGTTTAAAACAAAAAAATATAGAGGGGAACCTAAAACTTCACAAAAAGAAAGGGGAAAGTGAGAGAGATGATGAGCATAGTTGAAGTGGGGGCTAGCCTTGAACTTTGTTCATGCCCATGGAAACTTTGTGAATCTTGAATCACATAAACTTTTCAACAAAAATAATTATCCCCTTGTACAAATCCATTGTATTATAAAAATAATGTGCCAAGATTTGCCTTTAGGATAATTAGATTGCTTGTTGGTAGGTGCGGTGTAAAAACAGAAACTTTGGCTGTAGTGCGTGAATTTACATTTTTTTACTGGACGTCAAACTTTTCTGAATTTTTTGCACAGTATTGATATAAAAATTATTTATTTCTTCCTAATTTTTCAGAATTTTTGGAGTTATAGAAGTATGGTCAAATTCAGATTACTACAGACTGTCCTATTCAAGACAGATTCTGTTTTTGATGCATTGTTTTGCTTGTTTTGATGAAACTATCGATTTTATCGGTGGTATAAGCCATGGAGAAGTTATAATACAGCAGGGATAATGCAAATATAAAATATGAATGGGTTTGCAACAGTGCTTAAAGTAGTAATTTGCTTTATTATACTAACGGATCTCACTAGTTTTCTGTTAAGTTTTGTGTGGATGAAGTGTTCAAAGATCGAGGAGGTCTCGATATGAGGAGAAGGAGGAGAGGCTGAGTTCAAGATTGGGGATGACGAAGGCACCCCAAGTAAATATCCAAGGAGACTCAAGCATCTAAGCTTGGGGATGCCCCAGAAGGCATCCCATCTTTCTTCAACAAATATCGGCATGTTTTCGTTTCGTTCATGTGACATGTGTAAATCTTGGAGCATCTTTTGTGTTTAGTTTTCACTTTTCTTTTATGCACCATGCTGGTATGAGATAGTCCATGGTTGATTTATAGAATTCTCATTGCACTTCACTTATATATTTTGAGTATGTCTTTATAGAATGCTTCATGTGCTTCACTTATATCATTTGAAGTTTGGATTGCCTGTTTCTCTTCACATAGAAAACCGTTATTCGTAGAATGCTCTTTTGCTTCACTTATATTTATTAGAGTATGGTATTTTGCATAAATAATTAAACTCCCTTTCTACACTTATATCTATTTAGAGAGTCAACAGGAATTGGTCATTTGCATGGTTAGTCATAAAATCCTACATAAAACTTATGGATCACTGAATATGATATGTTTGATTCCATGCAATAGTTTTGAGATATAGAGGTGATAATATATGGGAGGTACTAGTGGATGATCGTGTTTAGTAAGATATTGGTGTTAAGGTTTGTGATTCCCGAAACATGCATGTATAGTCTCCCGTTATGCCAGGAAGTTGGAGCACAATTTATCCTTGATTGTCTATCTTTGTGTGAAGGTCGGGGGCACGCGATGGTTAACTCCTACCAACCTCCCCCCTAGGATCATGCGTAGTAATACTTTTCTTCAAGGGCTAATAAACTTTTGCAATAAGTATGTGAGTTCTTTATGACTAATGTGAGTCCATGGATTATACACACTCTTACCTTTCCGCAATTTGCTAGCCTCTACGGTACTGTGCATTGCCCTTTCTCACCTCGAGAGTCGGGGCAAATTTTTTTTGACCGACTATTGTAGGGGAAAACACCCCACAGCCTTTTCTTTTATTCCATAGCACATATTACAATGTACAAGCTAAGCTAGAAGGTTACAAAAGAGGTTCTGATGGTACGTAAACTAACCTTAAGGGCGTAAAAACGACACCCACTTTAAGAGATCATCCCTAAAACTAGCCTTAATTCTATGAGCTAGTAAGGAGATGTCATGAATGAAATTAGCCTTCCATCTGTTGAAACTAGGGTGCTCATTCCGAAAGACTAGCATTTCTAGTGGTCCAGATGTTCCAACAAGCAGTGAAAACCACTTCAGTGAAGAAAGGTTGGTGAAAATCTCTTCTTGCTCCTATGGAAATATCGCACATGGAGTTCCCCTACCATTGGATTTGGAGATAATTACAAACCCTGGTGCCGAACATGCAAGTGAACAATAAATGGTCCCTATTTTCTTTAATCCTTGCATGGCATAGGACACACAAGTTAGATTCAGAGACATTCCAGTGTCTTCTCTCAAGCATATCCTGGGTATTCAACCTGTCCATAATTAACATCCATGCAAAAACTTTGATTTTCATGGTACAACAACTCTTCCAAATCGAATTGACTAGGGGGTTGGGAGTGATTGGCTGATAAACATGCATGTAAAATTTCTTTGCAGAATAACCTTTGCCATCTTCACTCCACAACCAGACATCATTCACTGACTGGTCCCTGTGTACGTTCTGGAGAAGGTGTTCTATGGTTTGTAATTCTTGAAAAGCTCTTTCAAAAAGTGGTAGATGAAATAATCTGGTCATGTCATTAGCTTCAAAAGCACTAAATACCTCCTCAGCTGTGGAGAAAGTATCAATTGGAAAAGAGAATAATCTTTGATACTTGTGTGCTAAGGGCATCTTGGAGTTTCCTACCATCCATGAATCTGACCAGAAGAGGAAGGTATCTCCTTTGTTTGGTTGTATGAAAGTAACAGCCCTGAAACTATCCAGCCCCTTGCAAATATCCTTCCACCAAAAAGATCCACACAAAGATGTACCTTGTGGCACTCTGTCATGATAATATGTGTTCCATATCAAATTAACCCAAGGCACATCAGCCTTCTGAAGAATTTATCAGCATGCTTAAGCAGCAAAGCATCATTCTGCACAGCTAGATTCATAATTCCAAGCCAACCTTTTTTCTTGGGTCTGCAAACCAAATCCCAGGCAGCAAGAGCTGGGGCTTGGTCTTGACCATTCCTTCTCCAAAGACACTGCCTTTGAATTCTCTCTAATTGCTTGAGAATACCTGGGGGTATGTCCAAGCTGCAGAGGAAGAAAATTGGAACTGAAGACAGGGCAAAGTTTAGATATTGTAATCTACCACCCCGAGCCAGAAATGAGGAGCTTGCAGATAGGCTCCTTTCCATATTATCCAGTAGAGGCATTAAATCCACAATCCTTGTCTTGGTGGTCCCAACAGGCAAGCCCAAATAAGTAAAGGGCAAGGTACCAACTTTGCATCCAACATAATCAGCCAGCCTCTGCAACTCATCCTGGTTCACATTAATTGGGAGCATAGCAAATTTATGGTAATTAATATGAAGTCCAGTAGACTGTGGGAACATGAACAACATGCCCTTTAATTCCATTAATTGTGATTCCACAGCAGGCATGATAATAAGGGTGTCATCTGGATATTGCACAATTGGGAAGTCTTTGTCATGACAAGGAATTGGTAACTCAATTTTCCCCTTCAACAACAAATCATTTACTAAAGTCTGCAGGAAATATGCAGCAATGGCAAATAATAAAGGTGACATAGGATCACCCTGCCTCACACCCTTTTTACACAAAAATTTCCTGCCAGGGACCGCATTGAGCAGCACTAAGGAGGAGCCTGACGAGAGCAGCTGTTTGACCCAAAGGATCCATTTATCATTAAAACCCTTGTGCTTTAGGACATGGAAAATGAACTCATGCTCAAGGGAATCAAAAGCTTTCTCAAAGTCAAGTTTAAGGATAACAATGGGCCTTTTTGACTGGTGGCACTGGTGTAGGTATTCCAAAGTCCAACCAGCATAGTCCTGGATTGTTCTGAATTTAATGAACCCATACTGATTTTTATGAATGCACTTCATGATGTGCAACTGAAACCTGTTAGCAGTCATCGAAGTCTCCAACCTGCTCAGGGGAGCCCTTTTTAGGGACTAGTGTGATATATGAGGAATTTATATTTTCAAGCCTGCCAGATCCAGCATGAAAAGCATTTGCAAGTGTGTAGAAGTCCTCACAGATGACATGCTAACATTTCTTACAAAACAATCCATTAAAGCCATCAGGGCCTGGTGCCTTATCTATGGGCATCTCCTTAACACTCCTATCCATCTCCTCCTTGGAAAAAGGCAAGGTAAGATCATCCAGACCATCCACCCTGTGTAACAGAGAATGCAGATCAAAAGCAAGATTGATTCCTTGTGATTGCCCTATCCTGGCTTTGAAAGCTGACCAAAAGCTCCCAACAATTTGCTCAGGATCAGTAGTAACAGTTCCATCCTCAAGCTCCAGGGAAGAAATGGAATTCCTTCTATATCTTTCAGTGGCCATAGCATGAAAGAATTTAGTATTTTCCTCTCCCACTTTGATGGTCCTAATAGTTGCCCTCTTCTTCCAGTATAAGAACTGCAAGTGAAGTAGATGCTCCAAGTGCAGCTTCACAATCACCCTAAAATTAGCCTCAATCCTGAAAAGAGGTCTCAATTCCTCAAGATTATCCAGGAGCAAAATCACTTGATTGCATTTGCCTATCAGACTTTTGATCTTTGATAAACCAGTCTGCCATCTCTTGAGGGCCTGCCTCAAAGATTTAAATTTATCCATGATGATTGTAGTTATATGGCCTTTTTCTTGAGGGCACCTTCCAAGACTTCTCCACACACTCCAGAAAACCAACTAGTTCAACCCAATAATTCTCAAAACGGAAAAGATTGCTCTTGGGGAAGGTTGTGTTGATGGTCACCACACATGGCACATGATCTGACGCATTTTTGGCCAAGGGTAACACCTGTGTAAAGGGGTAACAAGAGATCCAATTGGCAGAGGTGAAAAACCAGTCTAATTGCTCCAAAAGGGGGGTATCCTGCTTGTTTGACCATGTATATGATCGTCCTTTAAGGGGTAACTCAAGAAGACCAAGATGGCCTATAATTTCATTAAAAATGAACATATCATTGACGTCTGCACCAGGGAGATTTCTATTTGAAGTGGACCTAATAAAATTGAAATCCCCGAGTAGCAACCAGTTCTCATCAATAGGTATATGCAGGTTATATAGTCAGCTAACAAAAAGTTCCCTGGCTTCACCTTGACAGGGCCCATACACATTGACTATCGGTGCACTTGGACAGGGGTATCTAGTGCCCCTGACTTATTTACAAGCAGTAGTAGCAAATCCCGTCAACAAAAACTACCACACCACCAAACAAGCATTCAAGACCAGACCACAGCAGCAACGACCTGCAGAAGGCCAAGCAAACGCCGGCAAGACCAGCACAACAGCCCAGGAGTGGCCCAAAGCGCACCAACGACATCCCCGGAGCCTGCCGGGGACCGAGGCGCGCGCATCTCAGGAAGACTCGGCAAGCCATCCCCCGGCAGGTGCGAGCTAACCAGCCATCGCTCCACCGCATCACGACGCCAGTCACTTTTCGATGCAGTGTCAAGCCCTCAAGCGGCTAAGTGGCTCTCGCTACGCACGTGGCGATGCACCGGATGACATATTATACCCAGTTGACACCCGTCCAATAGCGTGTCAATACGCTAAATAACGACCAGCCAAGCGGTGGCAAGATCTTGCCGGGAATGCATCCCCATGCACCACCTAGTCCAGCAATCATGGTGTTTTGTCCTAAATGCCAGAGTTAGGTATGATAGCTCTTTTAGCTATCTAATCACTAGATAAAGACTGTTTTGCCACCGTGGTTGTCCCTTGCACTATAAAAGGAGGCCCAAGGCAACCTAGCTCAAGATTCAAACCTTTGGACACTTGTACTCACGTAGTAGCTTTCCCCGGCAGCAACCCTTGTCGGGATTGAGCATTGCGCATTCTTTGTGTTCCTCTGATCAATCCACCAAAAGCAGGAGTAGGGTTTTACGCTTCACAGCGGCCCAAACCTGGGTAAAAATGCCAGTGTCCTGATCCTGATCGTCGTTGATGGGGTTATTACCCCTGGGTATGCCAGGACAAGGGAGTTCGGGGTTTTTTGAAAACTATACATCCAGCTGGTCCGAGGCCGGCTCGCGAACGGCCAGCCCTCCCGCTGACCTCTGGACGGGCAAGCACTTGTCCTCTCCTACTGCGACCAAGTACAACGACAAGACGCGACCTCCACGATGGACTCCGGCGTGGCTACAGCAACCGCTGACGCACAGACACGCATGGCTACAGTCCGGGCGGTCGTACCGCTGACCAAGACCGATCGAGACCCGGCGGGGCAACAGTGCAGCCACGCCGCCGTCCACTCCATTACATGCCCCGGTGTGGCTACAGCGTGGCCGGCCGTCACGCTAACCACGACCGGCAGGCGCAAGACGACGCCGCACAGAGCGGCCCGTGTCGCGGCAGGTAGGCGTGGGCCAATAGCGGCAGCCGGCTGGCGGGCCCCAGTCAGCGATGGGACCACGCAGCCGGCGGGCCCTACGGGCGACGAGACGGCCCAGCCGGTGGGACCACTAGCTGGCTAGAGAGGCTGCCAGCCGGGTCCCCCCTTTTAGTACCTTATGAATATTGTAAACCGGGGGGTTGGCCTATAAAACCCCCCTAAGCCCCCATGCACGGGGCAAGGATTCTCCCCATCTCTCACACTCACTCCCACTTAGCGAGGCAAGAAGAGCCGGTTGCTCCTTCTCCCTCCTCTAGCCAACAACTCAAGGAACACCATTGTAATCCTCATCACCCATCAACTAGACAAGCAGGACTAGGGGTGTTACCTCCCACGGAGGGCCCCGAACCTGGGTACATCGCGTGTCTCTCACCGCTTGTACCCAATCCCGTTACTAGAGCCCGCCGGCATCCTTCGGCCCAAAACACTCTCGATAAGCCACCCCATGGCATCTGTCGTGAGAAAACGACGACGGTTGGCGCCCACCATGGGACCGTCCGCAGCGCCGGCCGGAGCCACGCTTCGGGCGGGACCCTTCGCCGACTCCACCGGATGCCTTGCGTCCGGACCGGTCTGCATGCCCGTGGAGCCTGCCCTCGCGGAAGCTTCCGCGGCACCCACCATTGTTTTCGCCTTCTCCGCGGTCGAAACCGCCATCCTCCCCGTCGAGCCTCGCCGCGGCAAGGCCTCGCTTGAGCTCGACGGCCTCGACACGCTCCTTGGCGAGCTTCGCCTCGCCGACATGCCGACGCTTGACGAGTACCCTTGCGAGGTACTCGACTGCAGCGACCCCCCGCCATGCGTGGACACAGCCGCCGCGGGCGGCGCTAACGTCCTCCACGTCCGCGCAGAGGCGTTAGCTACCGCTTCCTTCACATCCTCCGGCCTCGCGAGGGCCGGAGCGGCCACGAACGCGGCTGCCGCTGCGGCCATGCCGGCACCTCCGATCCCATTAGCTCCACCCTACGAGGCCTGAGCACTCCTATCGCACCAGCGGCCTACCCGGATGCCGCCAGGGCTGAGCTGGAAACGGCTCGCCTACAACTGTTTGCGGAGGCCAACTCCCTCGCCACCGCCCGGCGTCGAATGGAGTCTGCGCAGCGTGAGTACAACTCCGCTTATGGCCTCACCCCAACTGTCAACGAGCCCAGCCGGTGCGGGAGCGTCCGCGGTCGCATAGTCGCGGAAATCCTCGGTGGTCGGTTGCCCACCTACAACACTCCTGCGGCCAACATGAGAGCTGCCCAGGTGGCCTATGAGGATATGGCCACCATGGAGGGCGAGGAGCGCACGGAGCAGGAGCAACACATCAAGGACCTCATCGCCGCCGCCAATGCGCAGCAAGCCGGCCTCGACCCGGCCATCGCCCTCGGGGAGGCCAACGGCTGCCAGCCGGCCCAACACTCTTCTGCCCCTCGCGCCTCCGGTCGGAAGACCGACGAGGGTCGCAGCTAGTGTTCGCAGCACGGGAACGAGCAGCTGGCATCAATAGCCGGCGCAACGACGCCCCGGCTGGCGCAGCCGGGACCACACCCCACCCACACGGCGGGAGCATGCATGCTCGCCCCATCCGGTCATCCGCGCCGAGCTCGTGGCCCGGCTCGGGCCGCCAGTCCCCCACTGCGAGAACGACGCCCGCCTCCGCCTGGCCCGGCTGGCGCAATCCGCCCTCCTCGAGGAGGAGGGCCCAATCGGACCGGCGTGCTTCGCCCCTCGGATCCGCAACGAGCCGTTCCCTACCGGCTTCACGCTCCCTCGTGACACCCCAAAGTACAACGGTGCGGCCTAGCCGAAGGACTGGCTGATCGATTACACCACCGCCGTCGGCATCGCACGGGGCAAAAGCGGGACGTCGTGCGCTACGTCCCCCTCATGTTGATCCGTTCGGCCCGGACTTGGCTCAACAGCCTCCCGGTCGGCAGCATCAACACATGGACGGACTTCGAAGAGGCGTTCGTCCGCAACTTCACTGGCACCTACAAATGCCCCGGCCGCCCCCGCGAGCTCACCATGTGCGTCCAGGGGCCGGACGAGCCGCTCCGCGACTACCTCATGCGTTGGACCGAGCTGCGCAACTCCTGCGAGGGCATGCACGAGGTGCAGGCCATCCAATACTTCACCGATGGCTGCCGAGATGGCACCCTCCTCAAGCACAAGCTCATGTGCTCCGAGCCGACCTCCTTGGCCGACCTCATGGTCAAGGCGGACAAATATGCTAACGCCGGCTCCTCCATGAGGATCAAGGTCAGCGCTCCCGGCAAGGCCATCCAGCCACCGGCACCCCCGCGACCGGCAAGCGACAGCCGGTCGCAGCAGAACAACAAGCGGAAGGCCGACCAGCCGAATCCCCGCTACGGTTGTAAGCAGGTGGCCACCATCGAGGAAGAGCAGCCGGCTGCCCAGGCCCCCCGCCAGCGCCCGCGGACTGGCAAGGCCGCCTGGCAGCCTAAGCTCACCTTCGAGCAAATGCTCGACGCGCCCTGCAAGATGCACTCGGGGGCGAAGCCGGCCATGCACATGATCCGGCAGTGCAGCTTCTCCCAACGACTGGCCCGGGGCGAGGGCCTTTCGGTCCCTCCGGCTCCGGCTCTCCCCGCACCGGCTCCGGCTCCGGCGCAGCCACCTGCTCCTGCTCCGGCTGCCAACGACGGTCGCCTTCACGACCAGTTCCCCGACCAGGACGGGGCCTACGTCGTCTTCACCAGCAAGGGAACCGACAAGCATAGACAGTGCCAGCGCCGGCATGAGGTGAACGCCACCGTCCCCTCGGTCCCCCAGTTCATGCACTGGTCCGAACGACCGATTACCTGGAGCCGGGCAGACCACCCGGCGGTGATGCCAACCCCGGCAGCTATGCCCTTGTCCTCGATCCCACCGTCGCCTCCGAGAGGCTCACCTGCCGCTTCTCGCGGGTGCTGATCGACGAGGGCAGCAGCATCAACATCCTCTACCGCGACACACTGCTCAAGCTGGGGCTCGGGGAGAAAGACCTGCAGCCCAGTCAGACGGTTTTCCATGGCATTATGCAGGGAAAATCCTGCAATCCCATCGGCAAAATCCGGCTTGGCGTCCTCTTCGGCAACAAGAGCCACTTCCGCCGCGAACCGATATGGTTCAAGGTGGTGGACCTCAACAGTCCCTACCACGCGCTGCTGGGCAGGCCGGCCCTCGTCAAGTTCATGGTGGTACCCCATTATGCCTACCTCAAGCTCAAGATGTTGGGCCACAAGGGCATCATCACCATCGACGGCGACTACAAAAAGTCGATTGGTGCACGAGCGACAACAGCCGGCTGGCCGAGGCCCTGGAGATAGCGGAGGAGAGGCGGCAGCTCGACCGGCTCGTGGCTCACGCCTCTGATCAGTCGGTCGTGCCGGCTCCTCCGTCCCAGTTGGCCTGCGAGGCGTCGTTCCAGCCGTCCAAGGATACCAAGCAGGTGCCACTAGACCCAGCCAACCCCAAGCAGTGCGTCACCATCGGCGCCCACCTCAACAGCAAATAGGAAGGTGAGCTCGTCGACTTCCTCTGTGAGAATCGGGATATCTGCGATTGGTCTCCCAAGGACATGCCGGGTGTTCCGAGGAAGTACGCCGGGCACAAACTTCACATGCGGTCGGACGCGAAGCCGGTCAAGCAACCCCTACGCCGTTTCTCCGAGGAGAAGCGACGCACTATAGGAGAAGAGATCGCCCGGCTGCTCGCTGCCGGCTTTATCATGGAAGTTTTCCACCCGGACTGGCTAGCCAACCCAGTCCTGTTGCTGAAGAAGAACAAGACTTGGTGCATGTGTATCGAGTACACCAGCCTAAACAAGGCATGTCCCAAAGATCCTTTCGCCCTTCCCCGGATCGGTCAAGTGATTGACACCACGGCCGGCTGAGATTTGCTGTCCTTCCTAGACGCTTATTCCGGCTACCACCAGATCAAGCTGGACCTAGCCGACCGACTGAAGACCTCCTTCATAACCCCTTTTGGAGCCTACTGCTACATCACCATGTCCTTCGGCCTTAAGAATGCAGGCGCTACCTTCCAACACTGCATGCATAAGTGCCTCCTGCCCCAGATCGGCAAGAACATCCACGTCTGCGTGGGCGACATCGTCGTCAAAACCAAGAAGCATTTCAGCCTCCTCGGCGACCTCCAAGAGACCTTCGCCAACCTGCGCGAGTACAAGATCAAGCTCAATCCAGAGAAGTGTGTTTTCGGTGTGCCAGCCGGCCAGCTCCTGGGTTTCTTCGTGTCCGCCCGCGGCATTGAAGCCAGCCCGGAGAAAATCACAGCCATCGAGCGCATGCACAAGCCAGCCAAGCTCCGCGACGTCCAGAAGTTCGCCGGCTGCCTTACATCGCTCAGCCGGTTCGTCAGCCGGCTGGGCGAGAAGGACCTACCCCTCTACCAGCTCATGAGGAAGACGCCCAAATTCGAGTGGACCGACCAGGCAGACGAGGCATTCCGTGACCTTAAGCGCGCGCTCTCCACCGCTCCCGTCCTAGCGATGCCGGCTGAGAAGGAGCCGATGCTCGCGTACATCGCGGTGACCACCCGCGTGATCAGCATCGTTCTGGTGGTCCAGCGCCCCGTCTACTACCTCAGCGAGGTCCTCTCCGCCTCCAAGCAGAACTACCCCTACCACCAGAAGATGTGCTATGGCATATACTTTGCCGCTAAGAAGGTAAAGCAGTACTTCCAGGAGCACACCATCACCGTGGTGAGCACGGCGCCGCTCGACGAGATCATGAGCGGCCGGGACGCCACCGGCCGAATCGCCAAGTGGGCCATCGCCCTCGCCGACTATGAGATTCAGTACGAGCCGTGCACAGCCATCAAGTCGCAGACTGTGGCTGACTTCCTTTTCGACTGGGCCGAGACCCAGTTCGTGCCGCCTCCCCCGGATTCCACACACTGGCGCATGCACTTCGATGGCTCAAAGATACGAACCGGCCTGGGAGCCGTCATCGTCTTGTCGTCCCCAAAGGGGGACCAGCTCAAGTATGCGCTCCAGATCCTCTTCCCCGCCTCCAACAACGTGGCCGAGTACGAGGCACTCGTCCACGGTGTCGGGACCCTGATCCTAAGCCATATGAATCCAGCCTGTAACATGTCACACCACTTTGCGGGCTCACGCACGGTAACCCACGGCCGCCACCTTACCTTGGCCGGGACCGTTTGCGCCTTTTGGCTCACGGATATGAACATGTCGCTAGCATTCACACGTCAAAGAACACGGGTCGACATGACTAGTTATAGACCCAAGTGGCACAACCGTACAGGGACAGGCATACGTAACCCAACAATGCAGGTGTCGGTCATCAGCGTGTAGACGAGTCGTAGCAAGCTACATGGACTCCATTACGTCGTGAGACATATCTGTCATCAACGGTACGTAGATGAGTCATAGCAGGCTACAGGGAATCCATTACACTGCGAGACATTTCCCCGTAGGGATAGACATAGCGGCAAGAAGGATACACGTCGGTCAATCAATGTGTCCGGAGCAGTAGCAAGCTACCAAGGCTCGTTGGAAGCAGAAAGAGGCATTTCGCCGTAAAGCAGGCTACTAAAGGTATACAGCTAGGTGTCAAATCCCACACATACCAATGCATTTCAATCATACACGCACTATGCACGATATGCGTAGATCCAACATGGCATCACAACAAAACTCTACAACATAACATTTATTTAGGAGGCTTCGAAGAGTCAACATAGTATAATGTTACAAGCAGGAGGGGTCACATGACCCAACATTCAGAGCATACAAACAACAAGCGGAAGTTACATGTCTGGGTACAGACATCTAATAAAAGAGGCTGGAAGAGACTGAAAAGCTACAACGACCCTACCAAAGGAGCCAAACCTCTGTCTGGGATTTCCAAGCTAATCCGGTCAACATCGAACTTCACATTGTAAGAAACACTAATGAGACTAAGGTCTCATCTGCAAAAAACATAAATAAGCAAACGTGAGTACAAAGGTACTCAGCAAGACTTACATCAGAACTATCTACATATGCATCATTGTCATCAAGGGGGGGTTGTGGAGTTTATTGCAGCAAGACATCTTTGACTCTTGGCTAACCTGTACTACGACTATGAGTACTTTCTTGAGGTGGCGTATCACACACGAGTCCACATATTCACCACATCAATACACCACTATGGATCCTCTCTCATCTTCCTACGAGAAGCCATCCATAGCACTCACACTTATCTAGAGCATTTTAGGGTATCCATTTAAAGTTATCTACGAACAATGCAAGTCTCCAAGTAGTCCATATCCGCGGACGCGGCTATTCGAATAGATAGATTACCCTGCAGGGGTGTACTTCGTCACACATGCTCTCGCCACTTACCGCCATGTGCACGTAAAAACGCACCTCGGCAACCTTCAAGCGGAAGCCCGGCGAGGGAGTCGGCCACGGACGTTAACTTACAATGACTCACGTCCAAGGCAGTCGCCTATCTGAGTTGGAACCCATAATGGAAGTCCGGCCGAGGTTTCCAACATGGCCTTAAACGTTGTGACAAACAAATCGAATCAAATTCATGGATTTACCACGACCTCGGTTGTGACTCCATAGATAAAAATGGGAAATTTCTCTCTTCGAGACCATTGAAAAAGGGCATTGAACGAGAAAGAAATCGTCCACAGATAATAAAACTATCATATGCCTTGGAAAGTGATATGAGGTGCTCGGAAATGGTTGAAGCAGGTCCCCAAGCCGGTCCCCATCGAGCCGTTCATCCACTTCGCAGGCCGTGCCACACCTATCAATGTTTCGAACTTCTGCGACTCCTGGAATGAAAACAGGGTAGGTTAATAGGCCGAGAGAGCTCGAGTTACCGGAGCCCAATGTGCGGTAGTAGCTAGTCTTGGAACACAAACACGGAACTCACTTCCTATGAGCGGCTTCAATGAGACAACCCACCATGCACTCCTACATGGCCTCTCATCGCTACCTTTACCAAAACAGGTTCAAAACATAACCCTCATCATCAGGACACATCAATTTCACTCCGGTTCATCACCCAGATGAATCAGACCTGACACAACTCTAAGCATAGAAAGCATAACAGGGTTATGGCACAACATGGCTCAAGCATCTACCAGGTATGCTTGGTTGCTTGGTTTAGCTATTTACTATGACAATGATACGTCATGCAAAGGAGTGGGTTCATCTACCGCAACACAAGTAGCAGTTGAATCGCAATGTCCTAATGCATTCAAATGAGAGCAAGAGCGAGAGAGTGGGATTGTATTAAATATGCTCAAGGGGGGTTGCTTGCCTGGCACTTCCGAAGATAACAGTGATTCTTCATCAGTGACATTGATCTCAACGTCGAAACAACGTCTACCGAGACGGAACATCACCGACAAACAAGAAGGAACACATTCAATGTGATGCAACAAACATGATGTATGATATGACATGTTAAGGTGCTGAATTGAACTAATGCAGCATTAATCCAGGTTAATTGAAGTGGAATTCAAATATATATCAAATTCCAATCCAAGACTAATTATCAAATTTGCCCTAATCATAAAATGTCCTAGTTGGTGATATTTGTCACAGCCCTACTTTCACCTTGCTTGATAATGCATTCATGCATGCATTTTTATTTTCTTCTGATTATGAAATAAGGAATGATCAAGCCTCACCACCCAAATTTTTGTCAAATAGGCAATATAAAAACTGCTTCAAATGGATCCAAGAAAATGTTCCAACTATTCTGTGAAAATATTGGGATGACGTAAAATTGCCAACCAATATATTGAAAACCCAGAAGCATTTTATTTGGGCCTTTGAATTAACCAAACAATTAATTGCATTGGATTTGCATTTACTATATATAAAATATAAGTCCAATAATTCTGAAAACTTTTATGTGGCACTAGTGAATTATACCTAACTCACATGACAACTTTCAGGATTTTAATAAATGGCTAGGTATTTTTAATAAAAGCCAGAACAACGTTAGAAAAACTAGAAACTAAATAAAAAGGGAATAGGTAGAGGGCTCACCTAGCTTACCTGCGGCCCAACTGGCCCAGTGGCCAGTCGTCCTGTTTCCCGTGCCTGGAGGACAGGCAGAGCCGTGGCGAGCTCGCCGATGACGCCTTGCCACCTCCTGCCTCCAGCACGATGCCTCGGACCATCTAGCGACACCACGACGTCGCCCTGATCCCCACTGGATCATTTTACCCCTCGCACACGCTCTCTCTTTCCCCCTAGCTCCCCCTCTAGCGACCACCGAGCGAAGCTTGTCGTTGCCCTCGCTGTCTGCACGGCCACTGGCCGTCTCTCGCCCAGCCGCCATGTCCGGGAGGTCTGTAGCCCTGCAGAGGATCGCCAAGCCATTGGGTTCAAGCTCCCATGCCCCAAGACGATGCATTCGAGTCCATATTCATCGCCGGGTGTCGGACCTCGTCGCCGTCAATTCGGTCGCTCCAAAGCCTTCCTCGAGCCGCTGAGCTACCCTACGCCTCCCCTGTGAGCTCACCGTCATTCTCCCTCGACTCCCTCCATCGTGGTCGCCCTTTATCTTGCAACCCTGTGAGCCCCGAGCGCCGCCGGCCGCCATGACCGACGAGCGCAAGCTTCCGTGCTCCCCGGTCTCGCAAGATGCTGCGCGCATGCTACTGGTGCTCAGGAGAGGCCGCCTAGACTTTCTGCTTGCTTGCCCGCGCTCCGTAGCCCAGCTGCCCGCATGTGCCGAGCGCCGCCGCTGCCTAGCTCGACGCCGGCGACAAACCCGACCACCCCAGCACGTCCCACCACCACTAGCCGGTGCGCCTCATCGCGCTGGTCACGTAGCACCCACGCGAGCATCTAGGGGCTGCCGGAATCAGCCGGCCTGCGAGCGCCACTGCGCCGGAATTGCTCCGGCGGTTAACGCCGACATGGCTGGATTAGCTTAGCCGCTAATCACAACCACATGCCACTGACAGAGGGCCCCACATCCTAATTAAACCCCGGTTAAGTTTAGTTTAGGTTTAATTAAACCTTTTCAGCCACTGGGTCAATGACAGGCCGGTCCCAGTGTCAGATTTGACCTGCACCTGGTGCCTTTGGCCAGATGACGTCACGATGACGTCAGGCTGAGGTAGTTAATGATTTTCTGAATGAATATAATCCAGGAAATTTCAGAAAATAATAGAAACTTCTAAAAATCATAGAAAATAATCTGTAACTCGGATGAAAATAATTTATATATGAAAAATGATCAGAAAAATCCAATGAATCGGTTTATCCCATGATCATGCATGTTTGAACAATTTAACATCACCAACTAGGAAATTTAATGATTAGGGCAAATTTGATAATTAGTTTTGGATTGGAATTTGATATATATTTGAATTCCACTTCAATTAACTTGGTCAATTGTTCCACTAGGTCAATTAAATGCTTTAACATGCCATGTCATGCATCATGATTGTTGCATTGCATTGAATGTGTTCTTTTCCTGTTTTGTCGGTGTTAGTTCCCTCTCGGTAGACGTTATCGCGACGCTGAGATTGATGCCACCGATGAAGACTCATTGCTATCTTCAGAAGTGTCAGGCAAGCACCCCCCCTTGAGCATATTCGATACAATACCACTCTCTCGCTCTTGCTCTCATTTCAATGCATTAGGACAATGCGATTCAACTGCTACTTGTGTTGCGGTAGATGAACCCACTCCTTTGCATGACCTGTCATTGTCACAGTAAATAGCTGAACCAAGCAACCTAGCATACCTGGTAGATGCTTGAGCCATGTTGTGCTGTCACCCTGTTATGCTTGCTATGCTTAGAGTTGTGTCAGGTCTGATTCATCTGGGTGATGAACCGGAGTGAAATGATTGTGTCCTGATGATGAGGGTTAAGTGTTGAACCTGTTTTGGTAAAGGTGGCGATGAGAGGCCATGTAGGAGTACATGGTGGGTTGTCTCATTGAAGCCGCTCATATGAAATGAGTTATGTGCTTGTGTTCCAAGACTAGCTACTACCGCACATTGGGCTCCGGTAACTCGAGCTCTCTCGGCCTATTAACCTACCCTGTTCTTAGTCCAGGAGTCGCAGTAGTTCGAAATGATGATAGGTGTGGCCGGGCCTGCGAAGTGGATGAACGGCCCAATCGGGACCGGCTTGGGGCCCTGCTCACAACGTTTGAGGCCATGTTGGAAACCTCGGCCGGACTTCCATTATGGGTTCCAACTCAGATAGGCGACTGCCTTGGACGTGAGTCGTTGTATGTTAACGTCCGTGGCCGACTCCCTCGCCTGGCTTCCGCTTGAAGGTTGCTGAGGTGCCTTTTTACGTGCACTTGGCGGTAAGTGGCAGGAGCATGTGTGACGAAGTACACCCCTGCAGGGTAATCTATCTATTCGAATAGCCGCGTCCGCGGATATGGACTACTTGGAGACTTGCATTGTTCATAGATAACTTTAAAAGGTTACTCTAAAACGCTCCAGATAAGGTTGAGTGCTATGGATGGCTTCTCGTAGGAAGACGAGAGAGGATCCATAGGGTTGTATTGATGAGGTGAATATGTGGACTCGTGTGTGATACGCCACCTCAAAGAAAGTACTCGTAGTATAGGTTAGCCAAGAGTCAAAGCTGGCTTGCTGCATTAAACTCCACCACCCCCCTTCATTGATACTGATGCATATGTAGATAGTTCTGATGTAAGTCTTGCTGAGTACCTTTGTACTCACATTTGCTTATTTATGTTTTTGCAGATGAGACCTCAGTCTCATTAGTGATTCTTAGGACCTGAAGTTCGATGTTGACCGGATTAGCTTGGGAATCCCAGATAGAGGTCTGGCTCCTTTGGTAGGGTCGTTGTAGCTTTTCAGGCTCTTCCAGCCGCTTTTATTAGATGTTTGTACCCAGACATGTGACTTCCGCTTGTTGTTTGTATGCTCTGAATGTTGGGTCATGTGGCCCCCCCTGCTTGTAACATTGTACTAGGTTGGCTCTTCGGAGCCTTCTAAATAAATGTTATGATGTAGAGTTTTGTTGTGATGCCATGTTGTATCTACACATATCGGGCATATTGCGTGTATGTTTGAAATGCATTGGTATGTGTGGGATTCGACACCTAGCTGTATACCTTTAGTAGCCAGCTTTACAGGGAAATGCCTCTTTGTGCTTCCACCGAGCCTTGGTAGCTTGCTACTGCTCCGGACACATAGATTGACCGGCGTTTATCCTTATTGCTGTTGTGTCTGTCCCTTCGGGGAAATTTCTCGCAATGTAATGGAGTCCATGTAGCCTGCTATGGCTCGTCTACGCGCAGTTGATGACATTTATATCCCACGGCGTAATGGAGTCCCTGTAGCTTGCTATGACTCGTCTACACACGCTGATGACCAACACCTGCATTGTTGGGTTACGTATGCCTGTCCCTGTACGGTGGTGCCACTTGGGTCTATAACTAGTCATGTCAACCTGGGTTCTTTGACATGTGAATGCTAGCGGCATGTTCATATCCGTGAGCCAAAAGGCGCAAATGGTCCCGGCCAAGGTAAGGTGGCAGCCGTGGGTTACCATGCGTGAGGCCGCAAAGTGGTGTGACATATTACATGCTGGATTCATATGGCTTAGGATCGGGGTCCCGACAGCGTTGGTATCAGAGCTTGACTGCCTGTAGGACTACCAAGCCAAACTGGTCGATGTTGAGTCTAGAACTGCTTTAGTTATATAAGGGAATTGATTGTGGAAGGGAACGTAAGATTCTTTTTACTCCTTTCCTTGTGTTATTCTAATTCTGAATCACCCTCTCCTTTATTCCACGGGGTTTGAGAACTAGGCCTTCTCATCTATCTATCAGGATGACGAGTTACTATGCTGGAGACCTATAGGAAAGTTTTTGTTTCTCGGATCGATGTCTCCATAAGACTTCAGTTGTTATGTTGTCAGTTTCATGCAGGTTGCCTCATATTTCATGCCCGTACAGCCGTTATGCTGTCCGAGTTATCCAAGAATTATAAATAATCTGACGCAATTGCAAATTCCTTCCTCCTGTTCCCGATGTCTTTTGGGCCAGACAAAGCACACTAATTATTGTGTTGAGGTACTCTACTACCTCAACGTATATGTTAAAGGTGTTTAGGAAACCATGTTAACTCAGAGAACAACCCATTAGTCTAGTTGTGGTTGTGTTTCCAGTGTGATAATTCTAGCCATCATTACTGAAAGCATCCTGTGATGCTACTTAGTTTGGAGGTATTCTAAATCTGGGTTCTTGAACCCAAGGATCATTCTGCTCACTCCCGTTGATAGTGTTTGCTCGTTCCTTCAGGATGATTAGTAACCTTGTTCTAGTCTTCAAGGTTCGTGGTCTATCATTCTTCCAATACCATGAACCAGTCATGACAGAAGTTCCTCATGAACTGAAGGTCACCACAAGAGTGCTCTTGATGAGTTCTCCATCCCAGAGTTGTGATTTTGCCAAGCTACCTTTCCACATGGGTTATCCGGAAGAATTTTTTTGAACTCGTTCGACATGCTGACCTATGCATCTAAAACTCAGGAAAATCATGTGCTCTTGAGTTGCCCTTTTGAATTGATCTCTGACCATTATCTACCAGTGGATAGTCAATTGTGGTTGTGCATTCGTATTCATCGACGCCTATTGTTCTTGTGGTCTGTCAAGCCATTCTATTTCAGAATGACTGGGAGAAACAAACTCCAGTACCTCATCCATATCCAGGATTGGGTCAAAGCAGTTGTATTCCGCAGATCAAAATGCAAATCCCGATTTTGCTCTATTCTACCTTGAAGTATTACCCTCTTTATGTCAAGAGTATCGTGAGAATTGCACTACCTCTCATGAATTCTTGATACAGTGGTACTTCTCGCCATCATTATTCACCCCTTGGCCTCCGTGTTGGTTGTAACCGGAACGTCGACAAGTGAACTATGATGTGTGAAATCAATACTCCTAGCAATTCCATTGCTTGGAAGTTAATGGACAATAATTTCATTCTTGGTGTGTTGGTTATTGAATCATCATTCTAAGATTGATTGTGCCACCTAGTCCATCTTTCCTGGTGCACTGTTTGATCAACGAGTTAGGATTGTGTCGATCCTTCGCTCTTTTGATCATATCATCTTGCCCTGAAAAGCAAGATTTTTCCTGAGCTTGATAACATATTGGTGGTCCGTGATTTTCCGAGTATCTTCTCGGAAGTATCACCAGGTTGTCCCCTGACCGTTATGTTGAGTTCGTGATCAAGTTGGTTCCTGTAAGCCATCCCTTCTCCAAGACTCTGTGTTAGATACCCCTGAACTAGTTGGATTAAGCCAAACAACAACTTGGAGAGTTGGAAGATAAAAGCTTCATCTGACTTAGTTCATTCCAAAGGGATATCTTTTGTGTGTGTGTTGAGGAAAGATGATAGCTTCACCGGTTGATCCTCGTGATCAGTTGTGGATCTATTGTCTTGTCCAATCTTTGATTTTAGTATGGGCTATCGTCAAATCAAACTCAAAACCAAAGATCTTCGTAATGTTGTCTTACTCGTTGTCGCTGTTCTGGGAACGGGGGTACCCAGACCTGCCTGCCTACGGCCCAGGACATGGCCCACCTCGTCAGCCAAGCACGGCCTGGCAAGACCCCACACCAGGCAAGGCCCTCGCGAGGACCCGAGGCTCGCGAGGGAGAACAGTGCCAAGACCAGCAGGGGGTAGGCCTCCTCAGGCCCCCTCCGGAGCGGCGGAGATCTCTATGCAGAACCCGGCCTCAGGAGTCAAATATGACGCAAGAAAGGACAGGCGGGCGCCAGCGCGCCAGACGAGCAGTTTCCCCTTCGGTGCAAAGGGAGCAAGGACGTACGCGGGTTCCCAAAGCATCCCCCAAAGGTTTCAATTCTGGTGCAACAAGACCACGACCACGAGCCCCGCAGGACGGATGTCATCGCCGAGCCCACCTCTGCATCACCGACAGCTACTTTGCAGGCGAAGAACACCTTTTGACAGGGCGGGGATGTACTCCTGTCCCCCTTCAAATTTGGCCGTTGTGGGATCCCTTCCCGCCATTGTGATAAGGGAAGAGAACCCGGGCCACTGCTATATATAGAGGCTAGGCCGCACCGTAGAGGGGAGGACCGAGACACCAACACAAGACAAGGAGAGAGCCAAGAACACCACTCGAGCGCCCTTGCGGGGCTCGAAACCATTGTACTAGTTCATCCACCACACCTCCTCGAGAGGCAATCCACCAAAGCAGGAGTAGGGTATTACGTTTCGCAGCGGCCCGAACCTGGGTAAACCACCGTGTTCATCTTCTTCCTCGTCATCGTGCGAGTTCGCCGTAGTCACCATCGAGTAGCGAGCTAAGTAGGGCGAGGCCGCAGGGTAGCTTCTCACACGCCCCTGTGTTCGAACCTTGAGGGTTTTGCGGAGCCCGAAATCCGACATTTGGCGCTCCAGGTAGGGGTCGTGTCGGAGTCTTCCTCAAGCCAAGCTCTTCTCCCACCTCGCCGCTCTGATGTCTAACACCCGCCGAGCCCGCGCCGAGCGCCGAGCTGCCCGCGTTGCCCAGACGGCACCCGTGGGCCGCGCCAACGCACGTCGGTCCCCCTCACCTGTGGCTAACGCCGCTACGGGCCCAGATGCCCATGAGCTACAAGACTCCTCCCAGCCGGTTACCGCGCGGCGCGACGGCCATACCGCCACTCCATCGATCGTTCCAGCTACCGGGTCGTCCTCCCACGTTCGGCCCGGGCCGGCGCACGGTTTGGGCGCGCTCGCCATGGCGAACGAGCTGCTCCGCTACCGCCCCGCCCCCGACCGCTACGACGACTGGCTTCGGCGCATCGCGGAGCTCGTCAGTGCCACCAGCGACGCTTCTGCGCTCTCCTACTCGTTTCGACCGCGGCCTTCTTTGGCAGACGACGTGGCCCGCAATGCGCCGCCACCTCCTCCGCAACGCGACGTTGACCCCGAGCCCAGGCGTGAAGCGCGCCCGTGCGACCAGCCCCACGAACCGCGAGCAAGGGCAAGAGACGAAGTAAGCTGCCAGGTGGTACCACGGCTGCGCGTCGACGCGCGTGCGTTCTCCGCACTGCCGAACCAGCATCGCGACCGGGCACCACTCAAGGCGGCCCCTTAGGAGCGTCCAGACCGGGCCCCTCCCGCACGCGCAGCGCCCGTCGAGCCGGTGGGGTGCCTCGCCATCGCCCCGGAGCTCCACCAAACCACGTGGCCCTGCAAGTTAATGCCTGACCTACCCCTCGCTACGATGGCACCCCGGATCCCGCCGAGTTCCTACAGCTCTACTCGCTAAGCATCCGGGCGGCCGGGGGGGACGACAAGGTCATGGCGTGCTGGTTCCCCATGGCGCTCAAGGGTGGCGCGCTCTCCTGGCTCCTCAACCTCCCGGAGGGGTCCATCACCTCCTGGGACGACCTGCGCGAGCGCTTTGTCGCCAACTTCCAAGGCACCCGCGACCGTGCGCTCACCGTGAACGACCTGCGGCGTGTAAAGCAGCAGGAGGGAGAGACCCTGCACAAGTTCATATAGCGCTTCACAACTACGCGCTCAAGGTCCCGAAGGCGTCGGATGAGGCTATCATCTCTGCATTCACCGACGGTGTCACGGACCTCAAGATGAAAGAGGAGCTCGCCATGAATGACGAACTGTGCTCAGCCCTGGAGATGTTCAACCTGGCGAACAGGTGCGCCAAGGCCGAAGAAGGTCGCCTGTCACTCCATGAACCTCCGGAGGTAGAGACAGAGGAAAAGAAGTCCAAGGCCAAGGAGGTGAAGCGCAAGGCCCCAGCGGTGCTTGCGGCTGAGCCTGAGGCGAAGCGAAGCCGAGGCGAGGAACACCCCGCAGGAGGGAGACCGACCTGCATCTTCCATGGCACCAACAACCACGACACCGCCGACTGCTAGGAACTCAGGCTGGTCCGCGCCTAACACTTCGGCTGGCAACCCAAACGCACCGACCGAGGCTTCGGACGCGGCGGAGGCCGCGGTGGAGGCCGTTGGGACAACCGCGAACCGCGTCAGGGGTGGCGAGACCAGCCTCAGGAGGACCGCTGGCGCGATCAGGCTCGGGAGGACCTCTGGCGCGATCAGCCTCGGGAGGACCGCTGGCGCGATGACCCTCCGGAAGGGTCACACCGTGGCCAGCCTCGTGAGGTTCGCCCTCGTGAGGCCGGCCTACCGCCACTACCACCACCACCCAGAAGGAATGAAGAGGACAGGCAGGACGATGGGGCTGGGGGCTTCCAGGAGGTCAGGGTGGTAGGTGAACGCGGCTCTCCCAAAGCCCAAGGCCATGCGCCCCCTGGGACGTTGTATCCTGGGCGGCGCCCAAGCCCCAGCGTCAAACCGCGTCTTCAAGCAGTTCGCGCGGGAGGTGAACGCGGCTCTCCCAAAGCCCAAGGCCATGCGCCCCCTCACGTGGTCCCAGACTGCAATCACCTTTGACTCGAGGGATCAGCTCAGGTGCTCGGCCATGGCCGGCAGGCTCCCCATGCTGTGCACTCCAACCATCAGCAACGTCCTCGTCACCAAGACCCTCATCGATAGCGGAGCGGGGCTCAATGTCCTCTCCGTCGAGACCTTCGAGATGCTCCAAGTACCGTACGACCAACTCATGCCGACCAAGCCCTTCTCGGGAGTCACTGATGGGTCCACCGTCCCCATTGGGCAAGTACGCCTGCCCGTCACCTTCGGCAGACGCAAGAACTACCACACCGAGACCATCGTCTTCAACATCGCCCACATCCACCTCCCGTACAACGCAATCCTTGGGTACCCCACCCTCGCCAAGTTTATGGCGGCGACTCATCATGGCTACAACGTCCTCAAGATGCCAGGAACTGGCGGCGTCATCACCGTCGCCTGCGATGAGAAGGATGCCGTCTGCTCCCTCGAGCGTGCTTACCGCGCTGCTGCGGCCGAGCGTTTGGATGACGAGGAGGAAGCCCTGCCTCGTGAGGACGCATGCAAGAAGAAGAAGCAGCTCATCCCCGTGGAGCGCCAAGGGGCTGGGACCTCCAAGGGCGGAGCCTCAGGCTCTGCACCCAGGGACGGGGCACCACCTTCCATCGCATAGGAAAGCGCGCTCGGCGCCCCCCTTGGGTCGGGCTCGGGGGCTTCCATCCAGGAGGCCCCCGGCTTGACCGATGAGACAAGGGAGGTGTTCGGGCACAACCTGAGGGCGCGTCCTGAAGTGCGACAACGAGAGCCAGGGGCACGGCGCAAGGCGCCAACCTCGCAAGAGTCTGTCATCAAAGCGATCGAGGAGCTTCAGGAGGCACAGGCCGAGCGAGGCGGGGACTACCCTACACCGCCAATCGCACGCCATCGTCGGCCCAGTCGACCAGCCACGCGTCTGTGTCAACACGCCCGCAATCAACAGGGCCGCGCCCCAGGGCCGCTTTTGGCCATCACGTGCCGACCACGGGTGGGTCTACCCGCAGAACTACGTCTGCATGCCCTTTGGCCTGGCAAACGCCGGCGTCACGTTCCGGCGCCTTGCTCGGGCCATGCTCGCACCTTGCCTGGCGAGGCGCGGCGAGGAGTTGGAGGAGATGCCCGGACCAAGCATGGGTCCCGCGCCCCGGGAGACAACCGGCCCGTGAGGGCCGCGCTCATGGAGGTACAAGATCAGGCTACGATGGCAGCTTCGACTCTTCAGCGGCATGGCCGCCAGGTGACTTTTTGTTGGTCTGTGCTAGGTAACTTTTTGGTTCATTCCATTTGAGGGCGCCCCCCCTGGCCGCATTATCCTCAGGCGATCAGGGCGTACCCCTGCAGCCGCTGCATTTACGCATATTTCAGCAGTTTCTCAACGTTTCCTAACGTTTCCCCTTTGCCTGCACGGCACCTTGTCGGCGTGAATGTCGCCACACCCGAATGATCCTACCTTTGACCGCCTTGTGAGAGGACTGGGCACGGCGTCTGTGCTCGGGTCCGTCCCTGCAGCGTTGATAAATCCAGTGGCTGAGCTCTGTCTGGCGGGCCAGCCCCATTCACGTCATCTCCTGGGGTCACTGGTGCTTGGCCCTCTCGTGCGATGGCCCTAGGGAGGACGTTCGGCAGAGGCTTCTCCATAATTTGCAGGACCTCGGACGGCGCTATCTACAAGAAGACTCAGGCGCAAACCGCGTTAGAGGTAGGGACCTCGTGAGGCCAAAGCGCCCTCGTGAGCTCCCAGATACACCTCCCAGTTATACCATGCCAGCCACGCGTACGAACTCAATGGGCTGTACACGCCCAGAGCCCCCTGAGGACGTGGAGGGGTTCCTTCCCACGCAATGTGGAAGCCACAGCTCCGTGCTGGCGGTCAACACGGCCCTCCAATGGCTATGCCCACGCAAGGTGGAAGCCACAGCTCCGTGCTAGCGGTCAACACGGTCCACCAATGACTATGCCCACGCAAGGTGGAAGCCACAGCCCCGTGTTGGCGGTCAACACGGTCCACCAATGACTATGCCCACGCAATGTGGAAGCCCTTCGCTCTGTGCTGGGGATAAACAACTGAGGGCGCCCCAGCAGCTGCATCCAACCTCAGGAAGGCCCCTCGCGGCCCTGTCTCGCTGCGTTCCCCTGGGATGTACGCGTGAGGGGGCTGCATGGGGGCTACTACTAGGCCAACCCTGGTAGACACCACCTCCCCAGGTCTGCCAAACCTGGTCTTCACGCGCCCATCTCAGGAGAAGCCAGCAAGGAAAGGTATGGGAGCCGCTCGTACGTCAAGGGGGACTCCTGAGCAACGCGACTCAGGAGCCTAACTGGCCACGTAGCCCCTCACCCCTTGGAACCGTCCTCGGTGATCCGGACGGCCCAATGGCGGCTGAGGTATGCGCGGGGCCGGGCCCTGCCGACGCAGAGCTCAGAAGCGCTCAAACTCCTAAGGAGAACGCCGGAGCTTGTACGTCAAGGGGGACTCCTGAGCATCGCGACTCAGGGGCCTCATTGGCCACGTAGCCCCTCACCCCTTGGAACCGTCCTTGGTGATCCGGACGGCCCAACGGTGGCTGAGGTATGCGCAGGGCCGGGCCCTGCCGACGCAGAGCGCAAGGTGTTCAAAATTCCAAGTCAAGAAGGACGCTGGAGCTCGTACGTCAAGGGGGACTCCTGAGCATCGCGACTCAGGAGCCTCACTGGCCGCGTAGCCCCTCACCCCTTGGAACCGTCCTTGGTGATCCGGACGGCCCAACGGCGGCTGAGGTATGCGCGGGGCCGGGCCCTGCCGACGCAGAGCGCAAGGTGTTCGAAATTTCCAAATTAACCCTATCTTCACCATGTTCCCTTCATGAGGGCTGCTCGTACGTCAAGGGGGACTCCTGAGCATCGCGACTAAGGAGCCTCACTGGCCCCGTAGCCTCTCACCCCTTGTAACCGTCCTTGGTGATCCGGACGGCCCAACAGTGGCTGAGGTATGCGCGGGGCCGGGCCCTGCCGACGCAGAGCATCACAGTAAGCAAGAAGGAAACAAGGCGAAGGGAGCAATCATGCAGTTCCACAGTTATTACAAGCATTAAAAGTTTTCACAAACACAAACAAGTTGAATGCCTCCGCGAGGCACGATGAACGTTGCAGGGAGGAAACGAGGAAGAGGAATCAGGAGGAGCCTCCGCCGCCACTCGTCCCGCCCGCGGGGAACTCGTCGTCGACATCGCTGGCGTCGTCTTCTTCACCACTAACCCCTGTAGCTTCAGGAGGCGGAGGAATGGTGATGCGGGTGAACTTCTTCACCAGCGCCTCCACGGCACCCTTCACTGCCTCCGCAGCACTGTTGCGGACCCGGGGGGTGACCGGGCGGATCATGGAGTCGAAGTCGAACCCTTGCTCGCGAAGGTGAAGGTGGCTGAAGACGCACGTCGCGGCCTCAGAAAAGAGGTCGCGGCACTCGCTCTCCAAGACTCCCTCCACTTTGGCAACGGCGCCCTCCAGCACCTCGACAAGCTTCGAAGCAAGCTCCGCGAAGCCGCTCTCTGGAACCACCAGGGGCTCCGCAAACCCTTCCCGGTAGAGGGAGTGGAGCGCTTTGCGAAGCCTGAGCTCCACCGGGGGAAGGGCGCTGAGCTCCGCGGCCTTTTTCTCCTCGGCCTCGGCCAGAGCCTTTTCCGTGGCTTCTAGCCGGGCCTTTTCCAGGGCAACCTCCCTTTCCCGCGCGTCCAGGCGCTCTCGCGCTGCGGCACGGTCGGCCGTCGCCTGGGATAGCTCGGAGTCCCGATCGGCAAGCTGGGCTTTGCAGGTCCTGAAGGCCTCCCTCTGCTGACGCAGTTGCACCTCAAGCGCGGACTTCTCTTCCTGAAGAATCTTCAAGCGGGACTCCGCCTCCTCACGATGCCCTACAGCAGACGCCGCGTCGGTCAGCGCCGCCTCGAGGGCTGCCTTGGCTGACGCGGCCTCCTTCTCGCTCTTCGCCATGGCGGCCTCGGCCTGGCCCCAGACCGCCACGACAGAGGCATCGCCCGGAGCCACCCGGAAAGGAGCCCCAGGCGCCCACTCGCGAGGCGATCGTCGGTACCCGCGAGGGCGTCCCGAACTTGACCCAGTGCGGTGAAGGCCCCGTCCAGATCGTTGAGGCCGCGCGATGAAGGCATCAAGGCCTCCTCTGGAGGAGTCGCCTGCGCAGTCACATGCGACGTCCCCCGGGAAACAGCAGCACAAGGAGCAGGAGGCTCCGGAGGCTGCGTGGCGACCATGGACAAGATGGATGCGGACGGATCGACGAGCGGCCGGCCCTCTGGGCAGGCCCTCCGGACGGCGACACCGACGCGCCCTCGAGGGCAGGAGCAACCATGCCGACGGGCAATGGGGGCTCGGGGGGCTCCGCCGTGGTGACCAGGAGGGTTGCCTCGCGAGCCTCCACCCCCTCGCCCGCAGGCACCACGACAGGTGACGGCGGCACGACAGGAGCGAGCGGTGCGTCGGAAGACGCCTTTGGCTTGACGCCCGCCTTCTTCTTCCTCATCTTCAGCACGGCGGTGTTCCTGGTCACCAGGCAAAGGAAGAATCGTCGGCACACGGGCTACCGGCAGGCGACCAAGGCCGAGCCGGGTTACTTACTCTTCGACGTCGACCCACTTCCTCTTCCCCTCCGCTCCAGCGACGACGGGGGCGCCCTTGCCTTTCTTGGTAGGGGCACCACCACGCCGGGAACAGGGGCACTGTCCTCAAGGGCAGCCGTTTGAGGGACCGCCGTGGCCCCGGCCTCGCCCACCTGGCCGGCAGGCCGTGATTCGGGCGGGGGTGAGGCCGGCACCTCAACCGCCTTGCTGGCAGAGACAGGGCACACCGGAGGAGACTCTGCCCCACGCTTCCTGGGGGTCGCCAGGCCAGCGAACCGTGTGGCACGGGGAGCCGGTCCTAGCCCCCTGAGGACCTTGGCGGGACGCGCAGAGCCAGCAGCAGAAGCTTCACCAGCATCGTCCTTGTCCTCAAGGTCACGGAAGAGCATGCTCTACGACGGGGGAGACGCCCCCGCCAGATCATCGTCCGCCATCTTCTCCGAATCCTCCCCGCCTGTGGTGTCGCAGGAGGACACCATCAACGGGGCACCAAGACACTCAGCTGGGGAAAGCCCCAGCTCGTCAAAGACAGGCATCTTGGCGACCAAATCGGCTCCGTCGTCGCGGCGGTAAAGCTGGGCGTAGGCTTCGGGGAGATCACCGGGGTCGCCGTTGAGCAGGATTGTCACAGCCCTGTTCAATTCCTCGGGGGTTATGCGCGCGGACCGAAGCCTGAGGTTGTCGCCGCTGCCCTGATAATCCCACAGGGGCCTCGAATGAGACTGGAGGGGTGCCAGGCGCTCCGTCAAGAACTCCTTCACTATCATCCCCCCAGTCAGCTTCCTGGCACTGATATCGCGAGAAATCCGCTCCAGGACGGGTTTAGCCCGGGGGTCAGAAAGCTTCGCGGAGCTAAACGCGGGGGTCTTCTCCGGCAACCCCTTTGGCAGATCCAAGCGGGGGTGGGAATTCTTGAGATCCATGAAGACCCAGCGGTGCCTGAAGTTCTCCACCTTCTTCCCAGCCTTTAAGAGCATGTTACTGCTCTGGACCGCGACGAAGGAGACGCACGCTGACCGTTGAGCCCCGTCGTGCACACACAAACTGAAGAAATGTCGGAAGAGGGCCACCGAAGGCTTCACGCCCACGAAAGCCTCACAGTAGAAGGCGAAGACGGACAAGAGCAGGATGGAGCTGGGATAGAGATGAAGGGCTTGAATCCCATAGTGGTCGAGGTTGGCGGTGAAGAACGCGGAGAAAGGCGGAATGAGCCCGGCGAAGACGCTGTGAAGGAAGAAAGGATAGACCGACCTGGACGAGGGCCGCTTCTCCGAGGAGCCGCCCCATATCAAGGTCCGCCCACACTCGTTGGTCTCGTCCGCCGTCGACGGGAGCACCGGAACGAGGTCTCCGTCCTTGGCAATGGAGGACTCCGAAAGCGCCGGTGAGATGGAGGCGGAGGCTGAGCTCGGGGCCTCTGGTTTCGGCTTGCCAGCGGCAGCCATTAGGAAGATTGCGGGGCCGACGCGGCAAGGAGGAGGACGGAGCGGCGCCGGATCTGGGGAGGCCTCTGCTAAGGCCGGGAATCTGGTAGTAAGAGTAGGAGCGCAGAAGAGGAAAGCAGTAATGGCTCGGCGCTGGAAGTCAGGCTTTTGTCAACTCAGACGGTGGCCGAAGAAACGTTGGACGACCCGACATCAACCGGACGACGCGCGCCATCCTGGCCCCCAGGCGTTTGGGTCCCGCGGCGCTTCGGGCCGGCCTCAAGGCTTCGCCCGGAAGCCAGCTCGAGCGCGCCTTTGGCCCGGGGGCTACTGTCGGCGTTCTGGGAATGGGGGTACCTAGACCTGCCTGCCTGTGGCCCAGGACATGGCCCACCTCGTCAGCCAAGCACGGCCTGGCGAGACCCCACACCAGGCAAGGCCCTCGCGAGGACCCCAGGCTCGCGAGGGAGAACAGCGCCAAGACCAGCAAGTGGTAGGCCTCCTCAGGCCCCCTCCGGAGCGACGGAGATCTCTATGCAGAACCTGGCCTCAGGAGTCAAAGATGACGCAAGGAAGGACAGGCGGGCGCCAGCGCGCCAGACGGAGCAGTTTCCCCTTCGGTGCAAAGGGAGCAAGGACGTACGCGAGTTCCCAAAGCATCCCCCAAAGGTTTCCATTCTGGTGCAACAAGACCACGACCACGAGCCCCGCAGGTCGGATGTTATCGCCGAGCCCACCTCTGCATCACCGACGGCTACTTTGCAGGCGAAGACCACCTATGGACAGGGCGGGGATGTACTCTTGTCCCCCTTTAAATTTGGCCATTGTGGGATCCCTTCCCGCCATTGTGATAAGGGAAGAGGACCCGGGCCACTGCTATATATAGAGGCTAGGCCGCACCATAGAGGGGAGGACCGAGACACCAACAAAAGACAAGGAGAGAGCCAAGAACACCACTCGAGCACCCTCGCGGGGCTCGAAACCACTGTACTAGTTCATCCACCACACCTCCCCGAGAGGCAATCCACCAAAGCAGGAGTAGGGTATTACGCTTCGCAGCGGCCCGAACCTGGGTAAACCACCGTGTTCATCTTCTTCCTCGTCATCGTGCGAGTTCGCCGTAGTCACCATCGAGTAGCGAGCTAAGTAGGGCGAGGCCGCAGGGTAGCTTCGCACACGCCCCTGTGTTCGAACCTTGAGGGTTTTGCGGAGCCCGAAATCCGACACTCGTGGATATTTTCCTCGATCATACACCGTTATATCCTTTGGTCTGACCAATGCTACTATCTTGCTCACATAGTTGTGGAATTCCATCTTCATGGATATTTTGATGAATTGTTGTTCAGCCCATCGACAACATCCTTATCTCCTCCATAACTCATGATGAACATTCAGCTAGTATTGGAAACTTTGTAGGCATTATCTTCAGGTCTCATACCCGAAGGTTATGTATGGTGTAAGAAGTGACTTCCTCTGATTCATGTTTACATGATGCAAGTTGCCGCCCTGAATTCGAGATAAGTTATTTTGTTCCTTTGGAATCATCCCAAGCCAATCATGCATGTGCGAAGTATTCTATAGGTTGATAGACTAGTCATCTCCAGTCCATATGTATCCCTAGCACACCGAGCCACTAATTGATTTGTTTAAGGAAAAGAAGTTAAGTGCTAATCTTGAAGGGCCCAGACGGACGTGCACAATACTTCGCTACCTCCAATGATGGTTCCCAACAAGAACTCGGTAGTGTTTTGTTGTAAGAAATCCACATGGTAACGATTGTCTTGGATAGTGTGTCCACGCGAGTCTTGCAATCCAGCTCATGTTTTGGAGCTTGCTTCCGTAGTTCATTTCCTGAGAATCTCGCAATGCCATCTCGTCGATTTATGTTGCAAACCTTCTCTTTCAGACCTGCTGAGTCTGAAGTAGCCTGTCCCCAACCAGATCTGAATCTCAGGCAGATATGATGGTTGAAATTTTCCCAAGAATCTATGATGTAGTCTTCCGCAAGGTTGATGTTTTCACCGACAAACCTAGTCGGAAGATCTATCATTGCAGTATCTTGATTCAGCGAATTTGACCACTTCTACATGAGGATTTCATATGACTTATTCTAGAGGTTGTTCCTCATGGCCCCTTTTGTGACCCCGAAGTCCAACTTTTACTAGATGTTCTAGTTAGCGAACATGACCTACAATTGGGTTATGCTGGTACATCAAGGAGAACATTAGAAGTGGAGTGCTAAATGTCTCTGGGTCGATCATCCAAATTTCTCTCCCCTGGCATAGCTAAGGTGAAATCTGAGAAAGTGTTGTCTTCCTTTGCATCTGCATCCTCCATCGTTATTCAACATGGTAGTATGATGTGACCAAGATCCTTGGCATGGATGTTGGTAAAACCTTGATGAATATGGAAAAGCTCAAGTTCTTGAGAGCATGCTCAGACACTAGGTTATATCCTCGGTATCAATTGGAATATGCCTTCCGTTTGCCGAGTTGTTCTATAACCATAGTTTCCCTTCCAAGATGAGTATGCTATTCGTTCGAATTCTTTCCAATGATCATTTGTGAATTCCCTTAGGCTGGTATGAAGAGTTCCAATGATCTCTATATCAAAAGTAATTCTTTTTGCCACTTAAGTGATAACTCTATGAGTCACCCCCCTAAGGTGCCCCGTTACGGAATCTTAGCAATTATTTCCTCGCTACATTGAAACCTCGTCACCATCTGTTTTAGCGTGGAATTGTTGCCTACCAAATTGAACCTCCGTCATCTGCCTCGTTCCATAGTTCTCGATGTGTGTTTTGTGTTTCAGCTCCAGAGATGTTCCTACGTCTCACTCTATGAGTTGATCGTGAGTTGCTCGATCTTCAAGAAGATCGAATCTTGTAGAGTTATCATGTTCCTTTTGTCATCGTGTTGGATGAAGATCTTGAAAGCAAAGACGTCAAAGTCAAGATGATGAAGTGAATCAACATCATCAAGAAGGGCAAGTGGACAATGAAGATTGTGATAGTTGTGTCCCCTCTGTCTTGTTAACCTACGCTTGAATCTCGGGACGAGATTCTTGTTTACTGGGGGTGAGTTGTCACAGCCCTAGTTTCACCTTGCTTGATAATGCATTCATTAATGCATTTTTATTTTCTTCTGATTATGAAATGAGGAATGATCAAGCCTCACCATCCAATTTTTTGTCAAATAGGCAATATAAAAACTGATTCAAATGGATCCAAGAAAATGTTCCAACTATTCTGTGAAAATATTGGGATGAGGTAAAATTGCCAACCAATATTTTGAAAACACAAAAGCATTTTATCTAGGCCTTTGAATTAACCAAACAATTAATTGCATTGGATTTGCATTTACTATATATAAAATATAAGTCCAATAATTCTGAAAACTTTTATGTGGCAGTAGTGAATTATACCTAACTCACATGACAACTTTCAGGATTTTAATAAATGGCTAGGTATTTTTAATAAAAGCCAGAACAATGTCAGAAAAACTAGAAAATAAAATCAAAAGGGAATAGGCAGAGGGCTCACCTGGCTTACCTGCGGCCCAGCTGGCCCAGTGGCCAGTCGTCCTCTTTCCCGTGCCAGGAGGACAGGCAGAGCCATGGTGAGCTCGCCGACGACGCCTTGCCACCTCCTGCCTCCAACTCGACGCCTCGGACCATCTAGCGATGCCACGATGACGCCCTGATCCCCTCTGGATCATTTTCCCCCTCGCACACGCTCTCTCTTTCCCCCTAGGTCGACCCCCTCTAGCGACCACCGAGCGGAGCTTGCCGTTGCCCTCGCTGTCTGCGCGGCCACTGGCCGTCTCTCGGCCTGCCGCCATGTCCGGGAGGTCTGTAGCCTTGCAAAGGATCTCCAAGCCGTAGGGTTCAAGCTCCCATGGCCCAAGACGACGCAATCGACTCCATCTTCATCGCCGGGCGCCGGACCTCGTCGCCGTCGATTAGGTCGCGCCAAAGCCTCCCTCGAGCCGCTGAGCTACCCTACGCCTCCCCTGTGAGCTCATCGTCATTCTCCCTTGACTCCCTCCATCGCGGTCGCCCTTTATCTAGCAACCCCGTGAGCCCCGAGCGCCGCCGGCCACCATGACCGACGAGCGCAAGCTTCCGTGCTCCCCGGTCTCGCAAGATGCTGCGCGCGTGCTCCTGGTGCTCAGGAGAGGCCGCCTAGACTTTCTGCTTGCTTGCCCGCGCTCTGTAGCCCAGCTGCCCGCATGTGCCGAGCGCCGCCGCTGCCCAGCTCGACGCCGGCGACAAACCCGACCACCCCAGCACGTCCCACCACCACTAGCCGGTGCGCCTCGTCGCGCTGGTCACATAGCACCCATGCGCGCATCCAGGGGCTGCCGGAATCAGCCGGCCGGCGAGCGCCACCGCGCTGGAATTGCTCCAGCGGTTAACGCCGACGTGGTTGGATTAGCTTAGCCGCTAATCACAACCACATGCCACTGACAGAGGGCCCCACATCCAAATTAAACCCCGGTTAAGTTTAGTTTAGGTTTAACTAAACCTTTTCAGCCACTGGGTCAATGAGAGGCGGGTCCCAGTGTTAGATTTGACCTGGACCTGGCACCTTTGACCAGATGACATCAGGCTGAGGTAGTTAATGATTTTCTGAATTAATATAATCTAGGAAATTTCAGAAAATAATAGAAACTTCTAAAAATCATAGAAAATAATCTGTAACTCGGATGAAAATAATTTATATATGAAAAATGATCAAAAAAATCCAATGAATCTGTTTATGCCATGATCATGCATGTTTGAACAATTTAACATCACCAACTAGGACATATTTTGATTAGGGCAAATTTGATAATTAGTTTTGGATTGGAATTTGATATATATTTGAATTCCACTTCAATTAACTTGGTCAATTGATCCATTAGGTCAATTAAATGCTTTAACATGCCATGTCACGACGCTGAGATCGATGCCATCGATGAAGACTCATTGCTATCTTCAGAAGTGTCAGGCAAGCAACCTCCCCTTGAGCATATTCGATACAATCCCACTCTCCCGCCCTTGCTCTCATTTCAATGCATTAGGACAATGCGATTCAACTGCTACTTGTGTTGCGGTAGATGAACCCACTCTTTTGCATGACCTGTCATTGTCACAGTAAATAGCTAAACCAAGCAACCTAGCATACCTGGTAGATGCTTGAGCCATGTTGTGCTATCACCCTGTTTTGCTTGCTATGCTTAGAGTTGTGTCAGGTCTGATTCATCTGGGTGATGAATCGGAGTGAAATGATTGTGTCCTGATGATGAGGGTTAAGCGATGAGAGGCCACGTAGGAGTACACGGTGGGTTGTCTCATTGAAGCCACTCATAGGAACTGAGTTCCGTGTTTGTGTTCCAAGACTAGCTACTACCGCACATTGGGCTCCGGTAACTTGATCTCTCTCGGCCTATTAACCTACCCTGTTCTCAGTCCAGGAGTAGCAGTAGTTCGAAACGTTGATAGGTATGGCCGGGCCTGCGAAGTGGATGAACGGCCCAATTGGGACCAGCTTGGGGCCCTGCTCACAACATTTGAGGCCATGTTGGAAACCTCAGCCGGACTTCCATTATGGGTTCCAACTCAGATAGGCGACTGCCTTGGACGTGAGTCGTTGTAAGTTAACGTCCGTTGCCGACTCCCTCGCCTGGCTTCCGCTTGAAGGTTGCCGAGGTGCCTTTTTACGTGCACATGGCGGTAAGTGGCCGGAGCATGTGTGACGAAGTACACCCCTGCAGGGTAATCTATCTATTCGAATAGCCACGTCCGCGGATATGGACTACTTGGAGACTTGCATTGTTCATAGATAACTTTAAATCGATACTCTAAAATGCTCCAGATAAGTGTGAGTGCTATGGATGGCTTCTCGTAGGAAGACGAGAGAGCATCCATAGTGGTGTATTGATGTGGAGAATATGTGGACTCGTGTGTGATACACCACCTCAAAGAAAGTACTCGTAGTATAGGTTAGCCAAGAGTCAAAGCTGGCTTGCTGCATTAAACTCCACCCCCCTTCATTGATACTGATGCATATGTAGATAGTTCTGATGTAAGTCTTCCTGAGTATCTTTGTACTCACGTTTGCTTATTTATGTTTTTGCAGATGAGACCATAGTCTCATTAGTGATTCTTACGACGTGAAGTTCGATGTTGACCGGATTAGCTTGGGAATCCCAGACTGAGGTCTGGCTCCTTTGGTAGGGTCATTGTAGCTTTTCAGGCTCTTCCAGCCGCTTTTATTACATGTCTGTACCCAGACATGTCACTTCCGCTTGTTGTTTGTATGCTTTGAATGTTGGGTCATGTGGCCCCCCTTGCTTGTAACATTGTACTATGTTGGCTCTTCGGAGCCTTTTAAATAAATGTTATGATGTAGAGTTTTGTTGTGATGCCATGTTGTATCTACACATATCGTGCATATTGCGTGTATGTTTGAAATGCATTGGTATGTGTGGGATTCGACACCTAGTTGTATACCTTTAGTAGCCTGCTTTACGGGGAAATGCCTCTTTGTGCTTCCACCGAGCCTTGGTAGCTTGCTACTGCTCCGGACACATTGATTGACCGGCGTGTATCCTTCTTGCTGCTGTGTCTGTCCCTTCGGGGAAATGTCTCGTAGTGTAATGGAGTCCATGTAGCCTGCTATGACTCGTCTACGCGCAGTTGATGACATTTATGTCCCACGACGTAATGGAGTCCCTGTAACTTGCTATGACTAGTCTACACACGCTGATGACCGACACCTGCATTGTTGGGTTACGTATGCCTGTCCTTGTATGGTTGTGCCACTTGGGTCTATAACTAGTCATGTCGACCCGGGTTCTTTAACGTGTGAATGCTAGCGGCATGTTCATATCCGTGAGCCAAAAGGCGAAACGGTCCCGGCCAAGGTAAGGTGGCAGCCGTGGGTTACCGTGCGTGAGGCCGCAAAGTGGTGTGACATGTTACATGCTGGATTCATATGGCTTAGGATCGGGGTCCCGACAATGTTAACTTGTTCAAATATGCATGAAAATTGCATAAACAGATTCATTGGATTTTTCTGATCATTTTTCATATATAAATTATTTTCATCCGAGTTATAGATTATTTTCTATGAATTTTAGAAGTTTTTATGTAAATTCTGGAATTAATAAATCATTTCTTATTTATTTAAATTCCAGTAGGGCTTTATTACGTCAGCAGTGCATCAGCACTAAGTCAGTAGGTCAACCGGGCCGTTCCTGGTCAAACCGGACCAGTGGAGCACAGTGGTCAGTGACTCAGTCACTTAACAGTGGCAATTAGTGTTAAGATTAACCCTAAACTAAAATTAGCCAGAGCCTGGCCCCACACGTCATTGACCCCAGGGGAGTCAAAGCTAGCCAGGGGGGTCAAACATGCTGGCGGTTCAATGCCGATGACTACATACGCGGCGGAGGTCGTCGGGTTCGCCCTCCGGCGACCAAACAGACGAAGGAGGGTACAAACCGAACGCCCAGGTTGGTGCGCGTACAACGGAGCAAGCGGGGCAGGCTGGGGTTGCCGGAATTCTCACCGGTGTCGACATTTGCGATGGCCGAAGCTCGAGAAGATGGCACCCGAGGCTACCAGGCGCGGGGATGGCGGTTCCGATGCTGTATGGGCTCCTGGGAACTCCAGGAGTTCAGTGCCATGCTCAAATGCAAGCTTAGGGGGCTCTAGGCACGGCGGCGCCATGGACGGCGGCGAGGGGTCTCGGGTTCGCTAGCTAGCACGGCTCGAGAAAGGAATCGACGGCGTCTCTAGGGGGAAGGGGGCTGGTGGCTCACCGTGATCTCGTTTAGCAGGTCAGGGGGCTCGGAGATGGCCTGAACGGAGTGAATCGACGGCGAGGTCTTCCGGTGGCCGAAGCTTGAAGACGACGTCGAGGATGGCAATGGAGGGACTCAGGGCTTGATTCCTCCGGCGGTGAGGGCTAAGGCTATGTGGCTATTCTGACGGGCGCTACAGCGAGGCGAGGGCGGCTCGGCGGCCACGGCTACGGCGAACAACGCTCGCAGCGGCGCTCGGGCGCGCGTGGGGAAGAAAACAGACGTGAGGAAGAGAGAGCAGCCAGGGGGAAATGGCAGAGGGGCCGCGGCGATCCACTACGCAAGGATAAGGAAGAGAGGGGGTTGGCCTCCAGCGCGAAGCAGGAGGTGGAGGCCTCCCGGCTCGGCGTGGGTGGCTTCGCCTCTACCTACTGGCAGAGGTTGAAGACGACCGCCTTGCCAGGTAGGTTGGGCCGGTTGCCTCCTGGGCCAGGTTAGTTTCTCTCTTTTTTTTTTAAATTTGTTTTGTGTTTTATTTAATACCTTTGGTACTGATTTAAATACAAAAAACACTCAAACTTGTGACAAATTGTTTTGAGTAATTTTATGTGACTATGTGGCTTATTTAACACATAGTGAACATTTTGTCTAAGGTTTTGAACCGTTTTGTTGTATTAAAGTAGAACAAAATAATTAAAACAATTCCAACAATAATTTTATCTGGTTTCAAATATTTCTTTTGAAACCTAAAAATTGTTGGTTTGGACCATTTTTTTTATTTGAGGGAAATCCCATTTGCTAGGGTTTTTTATGAAGGCCAAATGGAATCATTGATTCAAATCTGTTTAATTTGGTTTAATCCACTTGGGGTTGGTTTAGGTCATCCCCATTTCAAGTTTAAAAGAGAAATTTAACATGATGACATGATGCATAATGCAAACCAAGCAATCACTAGCTAGGGCTCTGACACACGGCCTCCGGCTCGCCAAGGAAATCGGGATCCGGTGCATCCTCTGTTTCGGCGACTCTGACCTCGTGGTGCAGCAGGTCTCTGGCGAATGGGACGCCAGGGACGCCAACATGGCTAGCTATCGCTTCCTCGTCCAGCAAGTCACCTGCTCCTTCGAGGGCTGTGAGTTCCACCACGTCCCCCGGGCAGACAACGAGGCGGCCGATATGTTGGCAAAGATCGGCTCCACCCGGCAGGCCATCCCAGCCGGTGTTTCCCTCGAACGGCAGCTCAAGCCATCAATCAAGCCCTCTGCTGAATCAGAGTCTATCTTTGTGCCGGTTGACACCGCCGGCTCTTTGTTGGGTCTGGCGGCTCCACCAACATCACCAACCCCAGCTGCCGTGTCGGTCCCGTCGGCTCCGGCATCCGACACCCCCGCGGCGGTCGGCTCCGGCTCCACGGCCGTCATGATGACGATCAACGCACCCCCCACCATCTCAGTCTCGGGGACTGACGAGCAGGTCCCGAGGACTAGCGAGCCAGGGACTGGCGAGCCGGACCTGGGGGCTCCGGCAACGGGCACCGGGGCTCCGGCTGCCCCTGGCTATCCACTAGAGCTCGAGCCGGATCTCGTCTCGGCCCCCTCGTGGGCCTAGCCCATTCTGGTTTTCCTCGTGCGCGGCGAGCTCCCCCCTGACGAGGCCACAGCAAGGCAAATCCAGCGCCGGGCCCCGGCCTACAGCATCATCAACATTGAGCCAGTTCATCGCAGCACAACCGGCGTGTTCCAACGCCGCGTCGAGCCAGAGAAGGTTGAAGAAATCCTCCACGACATCCACCAGGGCGAGTGCGGGCATCACGCCGCCTCTAGAACCCCGGTGGCCAAGGCGTTCCGCCACGGTTTCTACTGGCCGAGGGCCATGGAAGAGGCGAAGCAGCTAGTCGACAAATGCGAGGGGTGCTAACGCTTCAGCACGTAGAGCCACCTGCCGGCAACAGCCCTCCAGACCATCCCACTCTCGTGGCCCTTTGCCGTCTGGGGGTTGGACATGGTGGGGCCTTTCAAGGCCGCGCGGGGAGGCATGACGCATCTACTGGTGGCTGTCGACAAGTTCACCAAATGAATCGAAGCCAGGCCCATCAAGAAGCTGGACGGCCCCACGGCCGTCCGGTTCATCAAGGACATCACGGTCTGCTACGGCGTTCCCCACAGCATCATCACTGACAACGGCACAAATTTTGCCAAAGGCACAATGGCGCGTTTTTGCTCCCAAGAGGGCGTCCGGCTCGACCTCGCATCAGTGGCCCACCCACAGTCAAACAGCTAGGCGGAGAGGGCAAACGGCCTGATCCTGTCTGGCCTCAAGCCTCGGCTCGTGGCACTACTCGTGCGGTCAGCCGGCTACTGGATCGATGAGCTGCCGGCTATCCTCTGGAGCCTCAGGACCACGCCCAACCGGTGAACCGGCTACACCCCTTTCTTTCTCGTATACGTGTCCGAGGCGGTCATCCCCACGGACATCGAGTTCGACTCGCCTCGAGTCACCCTGTATACGGAGAAGGACGCAAAGGAGGCGAGAGAAGACGGCGTTGACCTACTCGAAGAAGCACGCGAGCTGGCCCTGAGCCAGACGGCCATCTACCAGCAGAAGCTCCAGCACTACCACAGTAAGCGGATCCGGCCCCTCTCCTTCCGCGAAGGAGACCTGGTGCTCAGGCGGATCCAGCGAACCGCCGGCCAGCACAAATTGCCCTCCCCATGGGAGGGCCCGTTCATCATCAGCAAGGCGCTACACAACAACGCGTACTATCTAATAGACGCCCAGAAGTCGCAGAAGCGCAATAGAGATGCCTCTGGCAAGGAGACGGAGCGCCCATGGAATGCGGCGCTCCTTCGTCCGTTCTACTGCTAGAAAGAACCAGTGTATGTATGTATCTTCCCTCCCGTTGGAACTTAATGAATGCAATGGGTGTCCCAAGCCGGCGCTTGGGGCGCGCCCCTTTTCAATTCCATCAAGGCATGTCATCCCCTAAAAACAAAGCACCCGTGCCTGACTACATGGGCCCAGGGCCTTGCCGGCTCTTCTCCGAGGCTGTCAAGTAGTGTGAACAAGCAATCCCTTCCCCCCCCCCCCCCCCCCGCCCAGCTATAGACTGGCCCCGGCTGTCCGGCAGGCAGGACTCCGGGATAGGGAGGAACTTACCACATGAATGACTGTCCGCGGAGTGATAGCCGGCCGGATCCAGCCGGACCGTTTCGTTCCTAGGAGCTAGCCTCTGGCGGCTCACCCCAATTCCAGCCGGACGACTCTAAGGCCCGTGCAGTTTTCCCAAGGACGATGCCCCGTCCCTGCCCCAGTCCGGCTCCCGGTGGGCTGGCAGGCTGGGCAGAAGCCAGAAGGAACCCGCGCGTGGGACATGAGTCGAAAGGTAAAGAGCAGGGGTTAAGCCGGCAGGCAAACACTTCAAGTTTTTGAAACAAACTTATAGATAAAAGGCCACATGCCGAAGATTCTTTACAATACACCCCCAGTGGGTGGAAATGCGTCTAAATGAGTCTTACAGCAAAAGAGAAAAGATACAATAAGCGCAGGACCACTTAGACCCCGGTGCATCGCTAGTCGGCTCGACAGACTGCCCAGGGGCGGCCGCCGCCTTCGGATCCGCCTCCATGGCCTCCGTGGCCCCGGTGTCGCTGCCGGTGCTGGAGGCGGTGCTCACGTCGGCAACCTCCTCATCCTCGGTTCCTTGGGGAATGCCGAAGGAGCCCTCGGCAACCGCCTCACCATCCTCGCCAAGCGCCGGCAGGAACTCGTCCGGGTCGACGTACGAGGCCAGCTCGTTGGCCCGACGGACGAGGGTGCCTTCGCGAGCGACCCGCTCCGCCTCGGGAACCTCGTGCATCGTGTCCAGCCAGTCCAAGTCGATGCCGCGGTAACACGACGTGACGAACTGAAGGGCCATCTGCGCCCCGGAGTGGGCCGCCGAAGCCTTCCAGGGCTCAAGCCGCGCCACCGCGTCCTCCAGCCACAGCGCCACGCGGCCGTCCGGGATCTCGTGACCCGGCCAGAGGGCCGAAATAACCCCCATACCGGCCGCGTGGAGCCGGTCCATACAATGCAGAAGGAAAATTAGCCGGTTCTAGATAGCCAGCACAAACTCTGGCAAGTCCCAGCCAGCGTGCGCCTCAATCTCCTGCCCGCGTTGCCGCAAGCACTCCCGATGCTCCGCCACGACCCGCTCGTCACGGCGCTGAGTATCTGGGAACCGATACAAGGGAGAGGGAAGAATCAAAAAACGGGTCGAAACAGCCGGCAGGGGAAGAAGACTTAAAGACAAGAAACTCACGCTCAAAGGCTTCGTCCAGCTCAATTGGGAACTGGAGGCCCAAGCTCCGCTCCCTCTCCAGCGCCTCCTCCGCCTGGGCGAGGGCGGCTCCACGCTTCTCAAGCTCGCCCCCGAGGCGAGTCACCTCGCCCTGTAGGATGGTGGCCCGCCGGTCGGTGTCGGCCGCCTGCTTGGCGGCCTCCTCCTGGGCCGCCACTTCCTTCTGCAGCTCCGCGGTAAGGCGCTCCTGTGCCGCCTGACCATCGATGACCAGGCCGCCCAACCAGTCCCGCTCCGACGTGACCATCTGGAGTTCCCGCTCCAGCCGGTCCCGTTCGGAGGCCACCTCGTCCCTCTTCTGCGGAATCGGGGTCAGGACGTCCAGTTCCTCTGCAAAAAGGCCAATCCAAGATACTTCAAGTGCGGAAGACTCGAGCCGGCTGCCGAGCAGCCGGCCCGACTCTTGGGGGATACATCCACTAGGTGCACTCACGCGCCCCCACTGGAACAAGCATACCTCGCGCCTTCCTCAGCTCCTCCTTAACCTGGTAGTAGCCGGCCTGGCCTCGGTTGTGGATGGCGAGCACCTCGTCAAAAAGCGAATGCCGCTTGGCGTTTTCAGCCTACTCCGCGCCAGGAGATGAAAAAAGTTAGACAACAAAAAAAAAGGTAGATCTGGCCCGGCTGCCACGCGGCCGAGCAGCCGGCCCGAATCTCGGGGGCTACACCCAGTGGGTGTGCTCGCGCGCCCCCACTGAAAATTCGACGCAGGCTTAGGAATCTCACCTCCACCGCCTCCTCCACGCACCGAAAGTTGCTTTCGGCGGGCTCAGCAAACCTAGCCAGCCCCTCACAGCAGTGCGCCATGATGCGGCCCGGCTCCCCAGGCACAAGGGCATGGCTACCGGCTGGCGGGGGCGAGGCAGCTGGGCCGCGGACCAACGCCCTCCACTCCCGGAGTACGATGAGCATGCTCCTCCTCGAGCGGCCCGCTCCGCCGCTCCACCCTATGTCCGCAATGGTGCCGGCCGGCGGGGGGTTGGTAGTGACAACGAGGGTGCGGGAGCCAACCCCGGACTCCCCTACGACTGGCGCAACTGGCTCCACTGCCTGCCAGTCCGCCTCAACAGCCGGGATGACCAGCTTGTTCCGTCCACCGGGGCCCGTCTCCGGCACGACCGGGGCGACGGGTTCCTCTGCCACGACCGGCTCAATGGAAGGCGGAGTCACAACTGGCTCCGCTGGCTAGACCGCCTCCCTGGCCGGCTCGGGGACCGCGTCTGTCGGCCGGAGCACCTCCACGGGAGACGGGGCCATGGCCGTCTCCGGCACCGGCTCCCGCGGCTCGCTAGAGGGCGGCCTCGACATCCGCGTCGATTTCGCCGTCGAATCCGTCGCGCGCGCCGGGTCCAAGCGCAGCCTCCACCTCCTGTCGCTCGAGGCTGCCGAACGCGAGGGCGCGCCCTTCACCCCCTCCCCCTTCGCGGCTTGCATTTCGGCGCGCCTCCTCTTCTCCTCCCATATCATGGCCGCGTGCTCCTGGGCCTCCCGGCTGGTAGCGTCCACTGGATCGGCGGCCGACTCGGTATCGTGGAGCTCAATGGCCTTCCTGGGAAAGGAGGAAAAGGGCCCTCAGGCGCTAGCCGTCTCAAAACACGCAACCACCTACGAGAATCAGGAAAGGTACTTACCCGGCAACAATGGGAAGGGGCCGCCTGGCCCGGGGCGGCGGCTTCACGGCAACTGCGCGCGTCTTCTTACGAGCCGGCTGCTGCGCTGCCGGCTGCCCTCTGGCCGGCATCTTCTCCCGCCGGGAGGCTTCGGACGTCCGACCCCGGGCCGGCTGCTCCTCGCTCCTTCCACGTGGCTCCCGCCGAGCTGTGGGGGGAGGCGCGTCCAAGAGCCGGACGTCATCATCATCATCATCGTCATCATCATCATCATCATCATCATCGGTCCAATCTCGGATCGTGGGTTCGGAGTTGAACTCACCAGCCGCCCTGGACCCGTCGGCTCCCGGATCGCCCATCGTCCCGTCCGCCTCAACCTCCCCCGAGGACTCGACCTCTTCCTCGACGCCACCTCCCAGCTCAAAGTCCTCCAGCTCGGAGTCGGCGTGTTCCTCCTGGAACACCTGAGGGTGCGGACCATCCGCCGTGTTCTGTCGTACAAAGCGCTGCGGTCAGCATGGCACGTGAGCATGGAGGCTGGCTGAAGGAACACAGAAAAGAGGAAAGACACCGCGACGAGGCATACCAGGTGTGCCGGGTCGAACCGGCTGTACGGCAACTTGCCGAAGAGCCATGTGTGCGGCACCAACTTGAAGTTGGTGACGGCATTCACCCGCTCCGCCACCTGGGCCGCTGTCACCTCGAAGGTGGACAGCCGGCAAGTGTCCCGCCGGCCTCCCATGTCGCATATCCGGTGCGGCCTCAGCTGCTGGGCCAGCACCTGGCGGTCGATGAAGGCGGCCACCAGATCGGCCGCAACCAGCCCTTCCCCGCTCCTCATAGTGTGGAGCCGGCCCAGCATCCCGACAAGCTCCTCGGCCGCCATGTCGGTCGTCTAGTTCGTCCCCGTGGACGGGACTTTGACGAAGGGCGGCAGCCGGATGTAGTCTCGTGTCGTGTCGACGTTCTTCACGTAGAAGAACATCCGGTTCCACTTCTTGACGGACTCGATGAGGGTAATGCGGGGGAAAAGCATGCCGCATACGCACACCACCGCATCCCCGCAGGCATACACCTCGTTTCCGTTCTTCAGGCTCTTGAGATAAAAGAGCTTCCTCCACAACTCCACGAAGGGGAGAAGCCCGAGGTAGCCCTCGCAGAGAGTCATGAAGCTCGACAATTGCAGAACGGAGTTTGGCCCTAGGTGATGCTGCTGAAGATCGAAGGAATCAAGGAAGAATCTGAAGAACTGGCACACCGGCAGACCAAAGCCGCGCGAGAAATGCGAGGCAAATACCACGAACTCCCCCTCCTTGTCTCTGGCACCACCTCACCGCCCGGAGGATGGGCGGCAATGCGGTCCTCCGACGGCAGCATGCGGGCGCGGCGGAGGTACGCGATGTCCTCCTCGGTGACGGCGGAGCCGCCCCAACTACCGGAGGGGCCGTCGGCCATTTCTGAGGGGGACCGGCGCAGAGGAACGAGCGAGCGGCGTGGCGGCGCGGGCTCGAAGCGACGGAGTGCGAGAGGAGGAAGACGGTGGGGAGAGGGGCGCGCTAACTGCCTCCGCCTCTCCTCCTTCCCTTATAAATAAGGGAGCGAATCCCGGGGGACGTGGGGATTAACTGCGCCCACCCCCCCCTCCCCCGGGAAACTCGCTGGGTGTGGGCACCTCGGGCCGTGGCCGCCGGGGTCTGGGTGCAGAAGATCCCTGCCTGCGGCCCGAGGCCTACTGGGCTAGTGAAAGCACATTTGCTCCCTTGGTGGTTTTGGTAATTAATAACAACATATATGTCATTGAACTAATGTTTCCACTAAGCATATTTCAGGAAAAGTTCAATGATAGGGATGACAAATGGATTGTGGAGATACCCCAAGATGCAAGGAAATAGATTGGCAGAGCTTCAAGCAAGAGGACTCTACATTTTACTTTGTGAGAAATCACTTTGAGTCCATAGGAAACCAAATACTATTAAAAGGGGGTAAGGTATTGTTGGTGAACAAAATGCTCATACGTGCACAAGCGATAGTCACCAAAACACCCACTGGCTCTTCCACAAAAGTCTGTCCAAAGTCAAATATCCAAAATCGGTGCAACCAACACTTTCCACTCGGTGCCACCGATTCCCAAACTCAGACAGACCCATGCCAAACCCTAGCTAGTCGGTGCAACCGATTCTGCATCGGTGCCACCGAGTTCAGTTGCCAACTCTCTGTTTAGCTATTTTCATACTTCGGTACCACCGAGATTTGCCAGTCGGTCTCACCGAGTTTTTGGACCAACTCTCTGGATAGCCATTCACAGGAATCGGTACCACCGAGAAATGTGGATCGGCGCCACCGAGTTTCTGGACCAACTCTCTAGTAAGCCATGGTCGAAAATCGGTACCACCGAGATGTGAGAATCGGCGTAACCGAGTTTGCGCAATCTGACCGTTGGTCACCTGATCGGTACCACCGATATTTATATATTGGTCTCACCGAGATTCAAAAGTTGTCACCTTTTGGTCACTTCGGTACCACCGAGATTCACACATCGGTGTCATCGAGTTGGTCACTTTAGGTGTAACGGTTGGATTTTTGGAGATGCCTATATATACCCCTTCAACACCACCTACTCAAAAGAGAAGCACTCAGAATAGATCCCCACTCATACCAACTGATTTTCTGAGAGAGAGCCACCTACTCATGTGTTGAGATCATGCCATTCCATTCCAACCATCTGAATCTTGATCTCTAGCCTCCCCAAGTTGCTTTCCACCAATCCAATCTCTTCCACCAAGCCAAACCTATGAGAGAGTGATTGTGTGTTGAGGAGTCTATCATCTTGAAGCACAAGAGCAAGGAGTTCATCGACATTGCCGAGCCTATTACCTTTTGGAGGGTGGTGCCTCCTAGATTGGTTAGGTGTCGCTTGGGAGCCTCCTACTTCGTGTTGTGGAGTTGACCCAAGAAGTTTGTAAGGGCAAGGAGATCGCCTACTTCGTGAAGATCTACCCATAGTGAGGCTAGTCCTTCGTGGACGGAAGCCGTTATGGAATAGTCAAGGTTGCTACTTCATGGACCCTTATGGGTGGAGCCCTCCATGGACTCTTGTGACCGTTACCCTCCGTGGGTTGAAGACTCCATAAACGTGGACGTACGATAGCACCATCTATCGGAACCACGGGAAAAATCATCGTGTCTTCAAATTGCGTTTGATCTTCCTACCCTTCCTTTACTACTCATGCGTGTCTTTACTTTCCGCTGCTATACTTGTAGATATGCATGTGTAGGGTGTGCTTGACTTGCCATGAATGCTAAAATCTGCCAACTCTTAAAATTGGGAAAAAGTAGATTTTTATTTGGTCAAGTAGTCTAATCACCCCCCACTAGACATACTTTCGGTCCTACAGCTAGGTCCGTGTCCTACTGGGCTAGGCTCGAGGCGACGTCCCGTCACGCCCCCGGGGGCGTGGCCCTCGGGGTCATAGCGCCCCGCGTGGCACTTCACGGCCCAGCGCGGGTTCCGAGGTGGCGCATCAGAACCCAAGGCGATGGGCCTCGCCGTCGGCGCGGCTGGCCGATTGGCCCCACATACCAGGACGGTGCCGCCGGATGAAGCCGCCAGCTCTGCCTCATCGGAAGGATGCAGGCCCTCACCGGCTTCGGGGACTGCTGACGGGGTTATTACCCCTGGGTATGCCAGGACAAGGGAGTTTGGGCTTTTTTGAAAACTATACAGCCGGCTGGTCCAAGGCCGGCTGGCGAACGGCCGGCAGACCCACTGCCGGCTGGCACACACTGGTTGGTCAGGAGCATGCCGCCCAGCCTCTGGCCAGCCTGCAGCCGGCCGCTCCGCCGCCGGCCCTCCCGCTGACCTCTGGACGGGCAAGCACTTGTCCCCTCCTACTGCGACCAAGTACAACGACAAGACACGACCTCCACGATGTACTCCGGCGTGGCTACAGCAATAGCTAACGCACAGGCATGCATGGCTACAGTCCGGGCGGTCGTACCGCTGACCATGACTGATCGAGACCCGACGGGGCAATAGTGCAGCCATGTCGCCGTCCACTCCATTACAGCGCGGCCGGCGTGGCTACAGCGCGGCCGGCCGTACCGCTGACCGCGGCCGACAGGCGCAAGATGACGCCGCGCAGAGCGGCCCATGCCGCGGCAGGTAGGCGCGGGCCAATAGCGGCGGCTGACTGGCGGGCCCCAATCAGCGATGGGACCGTGCAGCCGACGGGCCCTACGGGTGACGAGACGGCCCAACCGGTGGGACCACCAGCTGGCTAGAGTGGCTGCCAGCCAGGTCCCCCCATTTAGTACCTTATCAATATTGTAAGCCGGGGGGTTGTCCTATAAACCCCCTGAAGCCCCCATGCACGGGGCAAGGATTCTCCCCATCTCTCACACTCACTCTCACATAGCGAGGCAAGAAGAGCCGGCTGCTCCTTCTTCCTCCTCTAGCCAACAGCTCAAGGAGCACCATTGTAATCCTCATCACCCATCAACAAGACTAGCAGGACTAGGGGTGTTACCTCCCACGTAGGGCCCCGAACCTGGGTAAATCGCGTGTCTCTCAGCGCTTGTGCCCAATCCCGTTACCGGAGCCCGCCGGCGTCCTTCGGCCCCAACCACTCTTGATAAGCCACCCCATGGCATCTGTCGTGAGAAAACGACGACAGTCGTGTTGCTTCACGGTCTCCGCTCTTTGTGCAACGTGACCCCCCTTGCCGAACCACAAAGGGGCCTCTGGTCCCATAGGTGATCGTGTGCATCCGTGCCCTGACATCTTTGACGTGCCAGGTAGGGGGCGTCACTTGCGCGAACCCGAGTTCGCGAGCAGCGAGTCAATCTTCATCAACGTCTTCTTCATCCATGGCTCCCAAGAAGTCTGGCGCGACCGTGCATCCTTCCACTTCGAAGGCCCGCTCGCATGTGGCCGCGAGCACCGTTGGCGCTACGGCGGCTGCGAGTGAGACCGGCGCCATGGGCGACACGGCTGGCGTAGGCTGCACCGCCATCGTGTCTTCCGCGACCGAGGTTGGAGAGGGAACACCGGAGAGGAGCAACAACAGCAACATCCTGGCGAGCACGCCCCTGGCGAGCACGCCCCTGGTGCCGCGGGCGGAGGAAACGACCGGTCTCCACCTCCCTGTCGTACGGATGGCCGTGGCCATCATGGCCGTGCTCAATCCGGATCGAGCCGTGATCCCCCATCCATGCCCATCACGAGCGCGGCTACTGGGCACACACGTCGTCCAGAACAAGACGGAGTGCCGAGCGGAGCCGCGATTCCGCGGGCTCGGCCTCCCCCACAATAGACCGCCCCGGTGAGCGGCGCATGGCGACAGGGACGCGGCGACTCCCCTCTTGGCTCCACAAGGAGCTGGGCAACGTCGTGGCCCACCTCTTTCGCCATGCCGGACACGGCGTCGGAAGCAATGGCTCGAGCCTAGCTGCTGCTAAACTTCCCGTCGGTGGCCGATAAGATGGATGAGTGGAGAGCTACCATCCAGAGCTTGATATCCTTCGTCGAAGCCAACAAATATCAGCATGCAGAGCTACCATCCAGAGCTTGATATCCTTCGTCCAAGCTGCCGGAGGAAGAGATGAGAAGGTGCTCGCTAACTACTTCCCTTTGGCACTCAAGCCAAACGTCAGGTCGTGGCTGATGCACCTGCCAGAGAACTCCATTTCATCATGGGCTGACTTTCGCAACGAGTTCGTTGGCGCCTTCACAGGCGGCCACCAGGAGCCAGGGCAGCCCAGCGACCTGCAAGTCCTCCCGTAGAAAGAGGGAGAAACTCTGCCAAAGTACATCCAGAGATTCAGTCGAGTGCGCCACAACATTCCAGAGATACACCCCACTGCCGTGATTGCCGGGTTCCATTCGAACGTGCGCAACAGGAGGATGCGGGCCAAGATGAATGTCAGACTCCCCAAGACCATCAACGAGCTGTATACATTGGTGGACAAGTGTGCTCGTGCTGAGGAAGGAAGGCGATTACCCGGAGAGGAGGCTGGCGTCGAAATCGATTCAGATGACGACGACGATGCCCCTGGCTCGAAGGGGAAGAGTCGGAAGCGCTACAAGAAGCGTAAAGGAAAAGTAGTGTTGGCCATTGAGGGCTCCGGAGATCTCAGTACCGGCAAGAAGGCCAAGGCCGAGACCCCCGACAAGGGAGCTGCCACGTGCGCTGATTGCCGGGAGACCGCTGCCGTTGAGAAAACTAGAAAGTCTGACGGGCCGTACTGCAAAATCCACCGCACTAAAGGCCATGATCTCCAAGAGTGCCGCCAAGTTGAGCAGCTTGTCGAGAAGCAGAAGGCCGAGTACGAGAAGCGTGACAAAGAGAAAAACCAAGACGGTGTTGCCGGGAAGGGATGTGGTGGCAGAGGAGGCCGCCGTGGCAAAGCTCCGCAGCAGAAGGAAAAGCCAGCTAGAGGCCGCGAGAAGAAAGAGGCAGAGGACATGAGTGAGGATGAGGATGATGATGAGGATTCCAGTGATCGAGAATTCTAGAAGGCAACTAAAGCCATGTGTGTTGACAGGGGTGCGTCATTGCATTCCTCTCACCGCCAGCTTAAACAATGGGCACATGAGATCAATGCCGTGGAGCCAACTGCAGAGTCCAGAAAGCCACTCAAATGGTCCTGCACGCCTATCATCTTTGATGAAGAGGACCATCCTGATCGAACCTCTACGGTCGGATGTTTGCCGTTGTTTGTCTCCCCACCAATCCGCAACCTCAAGGTCACCAAGATGATAGTTGACGGCAGGGCAGGATTGAACTTAATCTCCCCAATGGTGGTTGAAAGGCTACAGATCCCTGACAGAGAGCTCAGAGCCATCTGTACATTCCAAGGAGTTAACCCCGGCAGGAGCCGACCTAAGGGAAAGATAACCATGCGTGTAACGTTTGGCGGGGAGCTGAACTACCGGACTGAGAAAGTGGTGTTTGACGTGGTTGAGCTCCCCTTGCCTTACAACGGAATCCTTGGTCGCCCAGCCCTGGCAAAGTTCATGGCAGATCCCACTAGGCTTACAACACTTTGAAGATGCCAGGCCCCATTGGAATCATCTCCATCCCATCTGACAAGAAGGACGCAGTCATTTGCGTGGACAAGATGTATCAGGACGCGGTAGGAGCTGAGGCTGAAGAAATTCCAGCTCCGCCAAAGAATTGAGGAAAGCAAAGAAACCTAGCATGAACACCGGCAAGGACTCCGGGAAGCGCGCCTCTTCGGAGTGCGCTGCGCTCGATGATGACCTACCGGAGAGTTCCGCTAGCAAGAAGACCAAGGTCACCTATCCTGAGACGAAGAAGATCCTGGCAGGGCTGGATGGCGCTGGTGGTACGTTCACCATTAGCGCCACCCTCACTGACAAATAGGAAAGCGCGCTCATTGCCTTCCTACGGGCGAATGTCGATGTTGTTGCTTGGCAACCATATGACATCCCCGATGTTCCCAAGGAGGTAGTTGAGCACCACCTTGCTGTCAGCCCCCAAGCCAGGCCGGTCAAGCAAAAGGTTAGGAAGCAAGCCTTGGAGCGGCAGCAGTTCATTGCCGAAGAGATCAAGAAACTCGAAGCAGTAGGTTTGGTTAGAGGAGTGTTGCACCCAACTTGGTTAGGCAACCCAGTAGTGGTGCGCAAGGCGAATGGGAAATGGAGGCTCTGCATAGATTTCACTGACCTGAACAAAGCCTGCCCAAAGGACCCTTTCTCCTTGCTGCGCATGGACTAGATCGTTGACTCCACTTCCGGGTGCGACTTGCTTTCCTTCTTGAACGCTTACTCCGGGTACCACCAGATTTTCATGGCTAAGGAAGATGAGGAAAATACCACGTTCATAACTCCGTGTGGCACGTACTACTTAGTACGGATGCCCTTCGGGATAAAGAGCGCTGGTTCTACCTTTTCCAGAGCCGTGCAGACTGGATTTGGACCACAATTGCCCAGAAATGTGGAAGCTTACATGGATGATATAGTCGTCAAGACCAAGGATGGAGCAACTCTCATACAGGACTTAGAAGAAACCTTTCCAAACATGCGCAAGATCAACTTGAAGCTCAACCCTGAGAAATGTGTGTTTGGCATCCCATCCGGCAAGCTACTTGGGTTCTTTATATCGCAGCGAGGAATATAAGCCAATCCCAACAATATCAACACAATTGAGAAGATTCAAGCGCCCAAGACCGTCAAGGACGTCAGACGTTTGACCGGATTCGTCGCCACGCTAAGTAGGTTTATCTCCAAGTCCGCCGAGCATGCCCTGCCGTTCTTCAAAATCTTGAAGAAGGCGGGCCCGATAAAGTGGACTCAGAAGCAGAGGCAGCGCTACAGGATCTGAAAGCTTACCTCTCTTCTGGTCCCACCTTGGTCCCTACTAAACCGCAAGAGCCGTTGCTGCTATACTTAGCGACAACGAATCAAGTGGTTAGTGCAGCGCTGGTGGCGCAGCAAGAAGCAAATGAAGGTGCAGCTGCTATGGCCGATGCTGCCGGGTACAAAACCGAAGCATCCACGACAGGACCCAATGCAGAACCTGGGGAACTTCAGCAAGCTGGCAGAGGCAGTGCAGCGAAGTGGCAAAGAGGAAAGTGGAGCACAGGCCGGTGTACTTTGTCAGTTCCTTGTTGTAGGGGGCTAGGTCAAGGTACTCTGGAGTGCAAAAGCTAATCTTCGGCCTCATCATGGCCTCGAGGAAGCTGCGCCACTACTTCCAAGCCCACGAGATTAGAGTTGTCACTCGCTTTCCGCTGCAGCGCATATTGAGGAATCCCGAAGCCACTGGCAGGATAGTTGAGTGGGCACTTGAACTGTCATGTTTCGGATTGAAGTATGAGAGCACTTGCACAACTCAAAGCAGGGCGCTGGCGGAGTTCATTGTTGAATGGACGCCCATGCCAGATGAAGAAATTCCAGAGACAGTTCTCCCTGGCAAGGAAGCACCTAAAGAGTGGACCATGTACTTTGATGGTGCTTTCTCACTCCAGGGCGCCGGAGCAGGGATGCTCCTCATCGCCCCCACCGGAGAGCACCTCAACTATGTGATTCAGATGCACTTTCCCCGGGAGGAAGCCACCAACAACACCATCGAGTATGAAGGGCTCCTTGCCGGACTCAGAATCGCGGTGGAGTTGGGAACCAGGAACCTTTATCCTTCGCCTCACTCAACCATCAGTATCCCCGTCAACGATGGCCAGGAAGAGAAGAAAGCTGAACTCCGGCAAGCATTTCCCGGCAGAGCTTCCCGAAGCCGCTGGTAGAGAAGCTGTCAGGCATAGTCCCGTTTTGCCTGGTGAGAAGCTCGCTCCTGCGGAACCCCAGGTTCTCGCGGTCGAGACAAGCGCTCCCACGGATGAGGAGATGCCTTTAGTCCTAGTTGTCGAGCCCCAGGCTCCATCTTGGGCACAACATGTAGTCCGTTTCCTTCAAACAGGAGAACTTCCCTAAGAGCAAGAAGAGGCCGAAAAAGTAGCCCATCAGTCGAGTATGTACCAGTTTGTTGACGACATTCTGTACAAAAAAAGACCCAACAGTGTGAAATTGAAGTGCATTTTCCGGGAGGACGGACTAAAGTTGTTGGTAGAAATTCACGGAGGTGTGTGTGAGTCTCACATCGGATCAAGAGCCTTGCCGGAAAAGCCTTCTGGCAGGGTTTCTATTGGCCAACTGCCCTCCAAGATGCAACTGAGTTGGTCACCAAGTGTGAAGCCTACCAGTTCCATTCCAAGAACATCCATCAACCAGCACAAGCTCTCCAGACAATCCCTTTGTGCTGGCCCTTCTCGGTCAGGGGGCTCGATATTTTGGGCCCCTTCCCCCGTGCTGTTGGGGGCTTTGAGTTCTTGTTCGTGGCAATCGACAAGTTCAAAAGTGGCCTGAGGTAGAGCCAGTGAGGAAGGTGACCGCGCAGTCGGCTATCAAGTTCATGAAAGGACTGGTGTGCCGTTTTGGAGTGCCCAACAGGGTGATCACCGACAACGGCACCGAGTTCACGAGCCGCGCCTTCATGCAATACATCCAAAGCCTTGGAAGCAAGGTCTCCTTCGCCTCTGTTACCCATCCAAGAAGCAATGAGCAAGTCAAGAGGATGAATGCTGAAGTGTTGTGAGGTATCAAGACAAGGACTTTCGATAGGCTGCAGAAGAGCGGCAAGCGCTGGATAGATGAGCTGGTGGTGGTTCTTTGGTCCCTCAGAATGACACCGAATCGAGCTACCGGCCAGACGACCTTCTCCCTAGTGTACGGGGCGGAAGTAGTGCTCCCCACAAAACTCATATACGGGTCACCTCGAGTACTTGCCTATGATGAAGTAGAGCAAAAGTAGCTACGGCATGACGATGCCATGCTCCTCGAGGAAGATCGTCTCCGGGCTGCTGTGCGTGCTGCACGCTACCAGCAAGCCCTGTGCCGCTATCACAGCCGCAGGGTCCACGCCTGGAGCCTTGAGGAAGGCCACCTTGTCCTTAGGCGCGTTCAGTCCGCCAAGGGTACCAACAAGTTGACGCCGAAGTGGGAAGGCCCTTACCGGGTAGCATGAGTCATCAGACTTAGCGCAGTCCGTCTGGAGACCGAAGATGGCACCAAGGTGCTTATCTCATGGAAAATTGAGCATCTTCGTAAGTTCTACTCCCCGGCATCCACCTTTTGTACAAGCTTTGCCGAAGTTGCATGTAACCCTTTGTACAAAGCTAGGCACAAACCCTGTGCTACAATAATAAAGCCAGGCGTTGCATCATATCATTGCATTGCATGTTCATTATGCATTTTTTATGATTGCAATGTCATCACCGCTTAAGTTTCAGAGATTTACTAGAGTACTTGTTAAGCCTATAGTCCTTGTTGCCGCACTCTCTCCTCAAGGGATATAGGCCTCTTGCCCTGCGGGTTTTGCCACCAGGAAAACGCAGAAGACGGGCAAAGGAACAAGGGCAGTGGCCCAGCGTGCTCCAGAAAGGGATACTGCCTAAAAAGAGGTTACAAAAAGAAAAAGGGCGAAAGGGCGACCTAAGCAGAAGCCCAGCCTGACCACGTCAAGGCTGTCAGGGGACGGCTCAGCGGGACAACCGGCAAGCAAGACGAAGCCGAATTCCACGAGCCTGCCAGGGTCCAGCTGAGAAGGGGAGGCGGCGCCCAAGTCAAGAATCCCCGGCAAATCGCTCTACCAGGGAGAAGGGGAGGAGCTCGATGACGATGATGGTGTGGCCAACGATCAGCTGGAGCCCAGGTCATCGTACTCTGACTTGATGGCCTGGATCTCGCTATCGCCGTCTTCGCCGACACTGTCATCCTCGTTGCTATCGCTCGAGGAGGAACTTTCGTCGCCACTCGAGCTCTCTTCGCAGCAGCCGAGACGAGCGCTTGAACGCCCATAGATCTTGACGGAGAGCGTGTCGGCCTCCACCAACTTCAAGCAGAGGACGTACCCGCCCGTGAAATTTTGGGCGCATGCAAAGGTCTTCCACCCACGCCTGAAGAGCATAACGCGGGGCGCCGGAAACTCGATGTCGACCCGCGCAGCGCCGTTGCAGCAGTTGTGCACATGCAACCACATCGCGTGCGGCTTGTCAGCCTCCATCACCCTGGCGAAGGGGAGGGGGTGTCGCAAGTGGCTGCGAGGAGGACCGCACAGCCCGATGACGAACTCCAACGTTGTGCTTTCAGTATGCTCTGCCACTAAGGAGGGAGCCGCCGCCTGAGGAGGGTCGGGGACGGCGTTTCGCCTCTCCCAACCATGAGCCCCGCGCTGGCGTCGACCTCTTCCAGCCCTCCCACCACGCGGGCTGGAGCCGCCTCCCGTCGCCGTGGCTGAAGCAATGGCATGATCCCGAAGGGGAGCTCTCATCGCCCCAACTGAAGATGAGAGTCGTCCTCGCCCCCTCGTCATGGCGAGAGCTAGCACATCCGAAGACGAACCAGAAGAGAAGGATGAGCAGCATGGTCTTGGGAGTAAGGAGGGGTTGGAGATGGATGAGCATCGCCACCGTGATCCCCTAATTTATAGGGAAGGGCACGGGGGCTGGCTCTCCCCCGCTCCAAAGTGGCCGCCCATCTCCACCAATCCCACTACCCACGACTCACGGGCAAACAAGTAATCGCCCCATTGCCCCAATCCATGGTGCTGCAGTTTCTGCCACGACCAGGCCTTTAAGTCAAGAGCGCCCACCGCGAGCTCCCCGCTATGCATGCGGCGCGCGTGGCGGAAACGGCCTGAGGTAGTGGGACAGTGCTGACTAGTAAATTGTCGGTTACTTCCTCACATTGCGCGCCTGTGCATAAATTTTTGGCCTGACCCAACGACATTAGGCAAGCGCGTGTGGGCCTGACCCGGGGGCTCCTGTCGGTGCACTAGGACAGGGGTATCCAGTGCCCCTGAATTACGCACAGGCAGTAGTAGCAAAACCCGTCAACAAACACTACCACACCAGCAAGCAAGCATTCTAGACCAGACCCCGGCAGCAACGACCTGCAGAAGGCCAAGCAAACGCCGGCAAGACCAGCACAACAGACCAGGAGGGGCCTAAAGCACGCCAACCACGTCCCCAGAACCTGCCGGGGACCGAGGCGCGCACATCTCAGGAAGACCCGGCAAGCCATCCCCTGGCAGGCGCGAGCTAACCAGCCATCGCTCCACCGCATCACGATGCCAGTCACTTGTCGATGCGGTGTCGAGCCCTCAAGTGGCTAAGTGGCTCTTGCTAAGCACGTGGCGGCGCACCGGAAGACATATTATACCCAGTTGACACCCGTCCAGTAGCGTGTCAATACGCTAAGCAACGACCAGTCAAGCGGTGGCAAGAGCTTGCCGGGAATGCATCCCCGAGCGCCACCTAGTCTAGCAATCATGGTATTTTGTCCTAAATGCCACAGTTAGGTATGATAGCTCTGTTAGCTATCTAATCACTAGATAAAGACTGTTTTGCCACTGCGGTTGCCCCTTGCACTATAAAAGGAGCCCCAAGGCAGCCTAGCTCAAGTTTCGGACCTTTGGACACTCGTACTCACGTAGTAGCTCTCCCCGACAGCAACCCTTGCCGGGATTGAGCACCGCGCGTTCTTCGTGTTCCTCTGATCAATCCACCAAAAGTAGGAGTAGGGTTTTACGCTTCATAGCGGCCCGAACCTAGGTAAAACTGCCAGTGTCCTGATCCTGATCGTCGTGTTGCTTCACGGTCTCCGCTCTTTGTGCAACGTGACGCCCCTTGCCGAACCACAAAGGGGCCTCTGGTCCCGTAGGTGATCGTGTGCATCCTTGCCCCAACATTGACCAACGTCCACTTCTCATTATTATGGTTTGAAGTGAAAGAAATGACCATGCCAAATCTTTGAGAATCCAGTAACACTCCATTTAGTAACGAGGAATTCCAAAGAACAATCAGACCACCAGAGGCCCCAAGCGAGGGGCAATATGCAAAACGATCGAAACGTCTAGGGCAGAAATTCCGAATACTTCTATGATCAATGTGCTGCATTTTTGTTTCCTAAAGGCAAACAACAGAGGCCAAACTTTCATCAATCTTGTTTCTGACAGCTCTTTGACGCGTGTCAGAATTAAGCCCTCGCACATTCCAGCAGAGGACACGCCAACTTCTAGTAGAACGACTATCCATAGCAACATAAATCAGCAGCAGCAAAAGTGCAGTCACATAGCAACCAGCACCAACAAGGTTGGAAAGTCACCATTACAGGACAACCATAATAGCAGCAAACATAAAAAGTTTTAAAACAATAACTACATAGGGGGGCCAACAGAGAAACCCCCCATAGCAAATCAAGGATGTTCGTCCTAATCATCATGATTGTGCAGTGAGGAATCAGCCGGATCTTCCATAAGAAGTTCCACTGTCAGCTTTTCTGGAGCAATGCCCAGGCTCTAACCAACATTCTGAATCACTCTGATAGGTGTGGCAGGCGGGATCTCCTCAGTCTGCTGCTCTTCACCAGTTTGACCACTCTCCTTATGGCTTGCTTGTGGCTCCACCAGCGGCTTGGATCGAGGCTTCCTCTTCTTGGGTAACTGCAGTGGCAGCTCATGCATAATTGACTTGAAGCCATCTCGCTTGACCGAGCTACGGGTGCACCTGCGAACCGAGGAGTCAACAATGGGTGTGGCCTTCTTCCGAGGAACTCGCTTCCTGGGCACACTGAGCATAGAAAGAGAACTGATCAGCGTTAGTAACAGCTGTGTTGACATGATGAACTTCTGTGTCCCGGTCATCATTGAAAAGAGCTCTGGCGACAGGTCGTGGCCTGATCAACGTTGGGGGAGCAGAATTGCTGTCCATGAGACCGACCATTTTAGATACCCAATTGATATCATCGAAGGCGATGGACCAGGATCGCTTGCATAGCACTAGGGGCTCAGCAGGCACAAGGCGGAGTGCTCCAGGAATCGCCGGGGCATTAAAAACATCCATCAGTGTCTCGAATGTCCTTCTCCAAGCCGTGACAGGGGGTAATGGTGGCCCATAAACAACCCTTACCATTCCAATCATCACGTTCACCAGCTAAATAATAGCCTGCTGATAAGGAACAATCGCCAGGGGGTTGAACTCTGGAGGTGGGTGCTGATCAACTAACACTTCATTTGGGTTGTGCTGCTGATTCATAACTTGCCCAACAACCTGAACTGAATCGGAGGAACTTGGTTGGTCAATGACCATGGACTCTTGGTCCTGAGCTGGTACCTCCTTTTGAACAGCTGGCTCCTCAGCATGCCAGCCCCATCCATTAGCATCATGCTGGTCCTGCGGCTCCTCATGATGTTCTGGTATTGGCGGTAGGGGGACATCATTCCATCCCAGAGAAGGATAAGGAGGAAGAGCAAACATCAGATTATCAGGCACAATGTGTCCCGGTAGAGGATGTGGATTTCCATTGAGGGGCATGGGGTCTTCATCCTGGGGCATTTGCTCTGCAAACTTGGCTCCAAGGATATAAAGAGGTGCCGTCCAAGAAACCCTCGCTCCTCCCCATGCAACATATTCAGAGAAAACAACACTGCGGGGTACTAGAGCATCTTCAGGGAAAGAAGTGAAAACCATTTATCGCACAAGATATGGGTCATCACTAACCCAGTGGTGAAATTCTCCAAAGGTATTGACAGCAGCCCGCAAGTCCTCTGTGTTATGTAAATCTAGCGGAACACCAAGAAACATAAGACATCCTTGACGAAAACCAACAGCCCCTCGAAAACCCTCTCCTTCATTGTGCTTCATGAAACGAACAAAAGAATCATTCCCCAAATCTTGCGGAACCATCTGGACAACAGCAAATCTCTCCCCAGCATCCCTCACCTCAAAAAGACCCACACCCGCAATCCAAGGCTGTGCTGAGCGGACATGAAAACCCCTGTTGTTCAAAAGTTCAACAACTTGCTGCCGTACCTGTCCAATCTGGTTGACGGGTGGTGCAGGCATCACCTCCGCCACCAAATATTGCTCATGCCGTCGGGCAATGGGAGCCACCGGAGTGACATAGGTCCGAGGTAGGCGATGAGGGCCGCCGTCGACGATATGGTGACTGGCAGGGACATAACGCTCCGGGTCAAGCTCAAAGTTGACCATCGCAGGAGGAGATGCTGGAGGTGGTGGTGTCGACGGCTGCGGCTCCGATGGAGGGCTTGGAGAGATTGAATGTGGTGGGACGGGAGAGGGCGGCACTACAACTCGTGTGGTTTCCCCGAGACAAGCAGTAGTTCCCGAAAAATCCGAAACAAGGGAGGGACTCTTCCGTTTCCAAATAAGCCCATTTGCCAGAGCAAAGGAGGCACAACCAGATTTGGTGTGGCCCACCCGGCAGTAGGAGGAGCAAATCTCCTGAGATGTGCAATTAGTAGCCAGATGGCCCTGACGGGAGCAAATGGTACAGGTCAAAACCCTGGTTACCATGTCATTCACCATTTCCTCAAAATTTGCACGGGCCTCCTGTGAAGATGTAATTTGGAGCCCAGGATCAGCATTCGACACCCCAGGCCCGTGAATAGGAGATTTATCCGAGGCCGGCCCATTTGGTTGGGCCACCGAAGACAAAGGTGAAACAGAAGGCAAGTCCCGAAGATTTGAAAGCCCTGAATTCCCGCTCACCGAATCATCCAAATCCGAACTGACCGAAGAAACCGGCGGAGATTGGTGCACTGTTCCGAAAGTAATGTGCAGCGAGGCAACAATCCACTAAAGATCTGCCGGCGGCGAAGGGTGGATGACAACACGTTCGCGTGGTGACAAATCATACCCAGCATATTGAAGAGCAGTGATCTCATCCTGCGAGACAGGGCAGCGGTACCCTTTACAGACACCGTATTGCTGCAGGGTTGCAAACGATAATTTCTTACTAGCCGAAGAGCCAGATTTGATGGCAGATTTCTGGGGTCTGGAATGCATTGCCATCAGACCTAAAGCAGAACGCCGCTTGGAAGGACTAACCAAGATCCATTCGGCGTCACATTATTTCTTCCAAATCTTGAACTCACGCCACCAATTCGGGCCGCCATTACCCCAAAGATGAAAATAGCACTTGAAACTAGCGCATTGGAATGAACGTAAGTCAAGTATATGAAAACTAACTTGTTTGCATGAAACCCTAAAAGAGAACACCTTGTCCTTAACACATTCCACCATAAGATCAATAGCTGAGCCGCCGATCGCCGACTCGAAAGCAGCTGCAACCGAATCATCAGTCAAACGAAAAATATGTCTACTAAATGAGACCACCATGAGAAAAGAGCACCGATGATCCATAGGATGCACCGAAAGACCAGATTGTCGAAACACATCCTCCGCAAAAGCCACGCCATGAGATTGAGAGTGGAACCAGTACCGGAATCCATTGAGATGAATATGCCCGGATGCAGGAGAGATCACCCGAGAAGATGACCGAATGAAGGATTGAAAACCAAGGCTAGAATTCCAGATCGCCAGGGAGTCGCGAGCCTAGCAGGTGGGTGGGTGGAGTCGCCATGCCGATTTTTAGTCGGTGCAAACATCACTGGTGCATCCAAACCGAGTGATATGATACGCTCTATCACACATAAGCCTTATTATATCTTCCTCAAAACAACCACCATACCTACCTATTATGGCATTTCCATAGTCATTCCGAGATATATTGCCATGCAACTTCCACCACTTCCATTTTGATGACTTGAGCATTCATTGTCATATTGCTTTGCATGATCGTAAGATAGCTAGCATGATGTTTCCATGGCTTGTCCATTTTTTGATATCTTTGCTACGCTAGATCATTGCCAGAGGCATTCATATAGAGTCTTACTTTGTTCTTCTATCGAGTTGTAAGTAAATAGAAGTGTGATGATCATCATTATTCATTATTAGAGCATGTCCCGGTAAGTAAAGGATGATGGAAACTATGATTCCCCTACAAGTCGGGATGAGGCTCCGGACAAATATAAAAAGAAAAAAAGAAAAAAAGAAGAAGAAGAAGAAAAAGAAAAAAAGAAAAAAAAGGAAAAAAATGAGAGACAAAGAGAGAAGGGGCATGCTAATTCCACACTTGTGCTTCAAAGTAGCACCATGTTTTTCATATTGAGAGTCTCCTATGTTGTCACTTTCATATACTAGTGGGAATTTTTCATTATAGAATTAGATGCACACCCACTTAGTTTTCATGTTGAGCTTTCGTACACTTATAGATCTTAGTGCATCCGTTGCATGGCAATCCCTACTCCTCGCATTGATATCAATTGATGGGCATCCCCATAGCCCATTGATTAGACGCTTCGATGTGAGACTATCTTCCTTATTGTCTTCTCTATATTAATGTCTACCACCGCATTCTATTCCACCCATAGTGCTATATCCATGGCTTGCGCTCATGTATTGCATGAGAGTTGAAAATGCTGAAGCGCGTTAAAAAGTATGAACCAATTGCTTGGCTGACACCGGGGTAGTACATGATTTATACTTTGTGTTAAGAAGACAGAGCATGACAAGGCTATATGATTTTGTAGGGATAGCATTTTTAGCCTTGATATTTTGAAAGACATGATTGTTTGTTGTGATGCGTGAGTATTAGTGTCTTTATGTCAAATTATAGACTATTACTTTGAATCACTCATGTCTTAATATTCGTGCCATGATTAGATATATCATCAAGATTATGCTAGGTAGCATTCCACATCAAAAATTATCTTTTTATCATTTACCTACTCGAGGACGAGCAGGAATTAAGCTTGGGGATGCTGATACGTCTCCGTCGTATCTATAATTTTTTATTGTTTCATGCCAATATTATAAAACTTTCACATATTTTTGGCAACATTTTATATGATTTATTGGACTAACATATTGATCCAGTGCCCAGTGCCAGTTCCTGTTTGTTGCATGTTTTTTGTTTCGCAGAATATCCATATCAAACGAAGTACAAACGCGATAAAAATTTATGGAGAATTATTTTGGAATATATGTGATTTTTTGGAGTTGGAATCAACGCAAAAGGAGGCCCACAGCCCCACAAGACACCAGGGCGCTCCCCAGGGCCCAGGCATGCCGTGGTGGGTTGTGGTTACCTCGTAAGTCGGTTGGAGCTCTACTTTGAGCCCAAGGAAGCTTCTATCCGGAAAAAAATCGTGTTAAAATCTCAGCGCAATCGGAGTTACGGATCTCTGGGAATATAAGAAACGGTTTTCGGCCAGAAAAGAGGAACACGAAACAGAAGAGAACAGAGAGGGAGATCCAATCTCGGAGGGGCTCCTGCCCCTCCGCCTCCATGGAGGCCATGGACCAGAGGGGGAACTCTCCTCCCATCTAGGGTGGAGGCCAAGGAAGAAGAAGAAGGAGGGGGGCTCTCTCCCCCTCTCTCCCGGTGGTGCCGGAACTCCGCCCGGGCAATCATCGTGACGACGATCTACACCTACGACTTCGCCGCCGTCAACACCAACTCTCTCCCCCTCTATGCAGCGGTGTAACACCTCTCTTCCACGCTTTAATCTCTACTTAAACAAGGTTCTCAACTCCATATACTATTTCCCATTGATATGCGGCTATCCTATGATGTTTGAGTAGATCTGTTTTGTCCTATGGGCTAATTGATGATCGTGGTTGGTATGAGTGTATATTTTATTATGGTGCTGTCCTACGGTGCCCTCCGTCTCGCACAAACGTGGGGGATCCCCGCTGTAGGGTGTTGCAATGTGTTCATGATTTGCCTATGGTGGGTGGCGTGAGTGACAGAATACACAAACCCGAGTAGGTCGGTTGTTGCATATGGGAGTAAAGAGGACTTGATACCTAATGCTATGGTTGGGTTTTACCTTAATGATCTTTGGTAGTTGCGAGTGCTTGCTAGAGTTTCAGTCATAAGTGCATATGATCCATGTACAGAAAGTATGTTAGCTCATGCCTCTCCCTCATATAAAATTGCAAGAATGATTACCGGTCAAGTTATCAATTTGCTAGGGACAAATAACCTTCTTGTTTGACAAAAGCTTTCTACTAAACAACTAACTTTTATTATCTTGCAATTTACTCGTAGTTTTATTCCCGCTAAGTACTTCTAGTTTTATTCATGAAAACTATCCTTTCACCTACAAAATAGTATCATACTTGTTCTAAGTAAAGCAAACGTTAAAGTGTGCGTAGAGTTGTATCGGTGGTCGATAGAACTTGAGGGAATATTTGTTCTACCTTTAGCTCCTAGTTGGGTTCGACACTCTTATTTATCGAAAAAGGCTACAAACGATCCCCTCCACTTGTGGGTTATCAAAGGGCCGCGCTCACCCTCCGCGAGAGTTTCTTGAGGGGGTGGCCGGACGGAGGGGCCTGGGACCCGCCGAGGATGCATGCCACCCTGCACAACCCCTCGGATCCCACAGTTGCGAGGAAGCCTCCCAGTGGGGTCGCATGGCTCCCGCGCCCAACCACGGCGGCTCCGTAAGGAATCCGACAAACGGCCTGGGAGAGGCGGCCGATGCCGCCGGCCATGGGAGAAGCGCAAGTGGGGCCGAGGCGCGCGTTGCGCGGCAGCCTCCAACTATGTCGCCGCCTGGCAAAACAAGACCAGGCGGCGTCGAGTTGGTCGCGAGGACGGCCACGGGAGCGGCGCACTCGTGGCGAGCGGCAGCTTTGTCCATGTCAAGGTCGAAGGCGCGAAGACGGCATGCTCCCCTATCTGGCGTGCCACATTTCGGAGTCCAGGATCTGCATCCAAGAACTTCTTAGTGAACAAGATTCGAACACTGGAGGGGCTTGGCTTAGCTACCTACAACTCGACGACGAACGTGAGAGGATCGACGACGAGCTCGCTGCTGCTTGCCGGACACGACAGAGACACACGAGCTACCTAGGTTTGGGCCACCGTTGCGGTGTAATACCCTACTCCTGCTTTGTGTTGGATTCCTCTGCGTGGTAGAGCTGTGCTCGAGGCACATGAGGTCTTGGGGAGAGAGAATGGCTCGATGCCCTTACATGGATGCGACCCTTCCCCCTTTGTAGTGCCTTGGTTCTCTTCCCCGAAAACATCGGCGGGAAAGGGCAGCCATGATAACCCACAAGTGTAGGGGATCATTTGTAGCCTTTTTCGATAAGTAAGAGTGTCGAACCCAACGAGGAGCTAAAGGTAGAAAAAATATTCCCTCAAGTTCTATCGACCACCGATACAACTCTACGCACGCTAATGCTTGCTTTACCTAGAACAAGTATGAAACTACTTTGCGGGAATAAAACTAGAAGTACTTTGCAAGATAATAAAGAACGTGGAAATAAAAGTTAGGTATTATTTTAATAAAACAACAATAAAAGTAAATAACTTAGTAGAAAGCTTTTTGTGTAACGCAAGAGAAAGATTGTCCCTGGGCAATTGAATATAATATGATAGATACTTGTCATATGCAATGAGGGAGAGGCATACGCTAACACACTTTCCGTACTTCGATTTTATGCACTTATGATTCGAACTCTAGCAAGCATTTGCAACTACCAATGTTCATTAAGGTAAAACCCAACCATAGCATTAAGTATCATGTCCCCTTTACTCCCATATGCAACAACCCACCTACTCGGATTTATGCTTCTGTCACTTAAGCAACCCACCATAGGCAAATCATGAACATATTGCAACACCCTACAGCGGGGATCCCTCACGCTTGCACGACACGGAGGGCACCATAGGACAGCACCATATCAAAATACAACTCACATCCATAACATCATACCACAATTAACCCATAGGACAAAAGAGATCTACTCAAACATCATAGGATAGCCAAATATCATTGGGAAATAATATATGGAGTTGATCACCATGTTTTAGTAGAGATTACAGAGGGGAAGAGAGGTGTTACACCACTGCATAGAGGTGTAGATCGCCGTCACGATGCTTGCCCTGGCGGCGTTCCGGCGCCACCGGGAGAGAGGGGGAGAGAGCCCCCCTCCTTCTTCTTCTTCCTTGGCATCCCCCATAGATTAGAGGAGAGTTCCCCCTCTAGTCCATGGCCTCCATGGCGGCGGAGGGGCAGGAGCCCCTCTGAGATTGGATCTCCCTCTCCGTTCTCTTCTGTTTCGTGTTCCTGTTTTCTGGCCAAAAACCGTTTCTTATATTCCCGGAGATCTGTAACTCCGATCGGTCTAAAATGTTGAGGGGATTTTTATCCAAAAATTAGCTTCCATGCGCCCGAAGGAGAGCTCCAACCGACGTATGAGGTGGGCACAACCCACCACGCCGCGCCTGGGCCTTCTGGGCACGCCCTGATGTCTTGTTGGGGCTGTGGGCCTCCATTTGCGTTGATTCCACTTCAAAAATTCACAAATATTCCAACAAAAATCTTCGTAAATTTTTATCGCATTTGGATTCGTATGATATGGATATTCTGCGAAACAAAAAACATGCAACAAACAGGAACTGACACTGGGCATGGATCAATATTTTAGTCCAATAAATCATATAAAATGTTGCCAAAAATATATGAAAGTTGTATAATATTGGCATGAAACAATCAAAAATTATAGATACGACGGAGACGTATCACCATCCCCAAGCTTAATTCCTGCTCGTCCTCGAGTAGGTAAATGATAAAAAAGATAATTTTTGATGAGGAATGCTACCTAGCATAATCTTGATCATATATCTAATCATGGCATGAATATTAAGACACAAGTCATTCAATGCAATAGTCTAGTTTTAACATAAAGACATTAATACTCACGCATCCCAACAGACATTCATGTCTTTCAAAATATCAAGGCTAAAGAACGCTATCCCTACAATATCATATAGCCTTGTCATGCTCTGTCTTCTTAACACAAAGTATAAATCATGTACTACCCCGGTGTCAGCCAAGCAATTGGTTCATACTTTTTAACGCGCTTCAGCATTTTCAACTCTCACGCAATACATGAGCGCCAGACATGGATATAGCACTACGGGTGGAATATAGTATGGTGGTAGGTTTCAAAGGGGTAAAAGTGGAGAAGAAATTCTCGCATCAACTCAGCATATCAACGGGCTATGGAGATGCCCATCAATAGATATCAATGCGAGGAGTAGGGATTGCCATGCAACGGATGCACTAAGAGCTATAAGTGTATGAAAGCTCAATATGAAAACTAAGTGGGTGTGCACCTAACTCTATAATGAAAAATTCCCACTAGTATATGAAAGTGACAACATAGGAGAATCTATATGAAAAACATGGTGCTACTTTGAAGCACAAGTGTGGAATTAGCATGCCCCTTCTCTCTTTGTCTCTCATCATTTTTTTCATTTTTTTTCTTTCTCTTTTTTTCCTTTTCTTTTTTTCTTTTTTTATTTTTTTCTTTTTCTTGTCCAGAGCCTCATCCTGACTTGTGGGGGAATCATAGTTTCCATCATCCTTTCATCACTGGGGCATGCTCTAATAATGAATAATGATGATCATCACACTTCTATTTACTTACAGCTCAATATTACAAAGATAGTAGGACAAAGTATGACTCTATATGAATGCAATGATCTAGAGTAGCAAAGATATCAAAAAATGGACAAGCCAAGGAAACATCATGCTAGCTATCTTACGATCATGTAATGCAATATGACAATGGATGCTCAAGTCATCAAAACGGAAGCGGTGGAAGTTGCATGGCAATATATCTCGGAATGGCTATGGAAATGCCATAATAGGTAGGTATGGTTGTTGTTTTGAGGAAGATATAATAAGTCTTATGTGTGATAGAGCGTATCATATCACGGGTTTTGGATGCACCGGCGAAGTATGCACCGACTCTCGGGGTGAGAAAGGCCAATGCACGGTACCATAGAGGCTAGCAAATTGCGGAAAGGTAAGAGTGTGTATAATCCATGGACTCATATTAGTCATAAAGAACTCACATACTTATAGTAAAAGTTTTATTAGCTCTCTCGAAGCAAAGTATTACTACGCATGCTCCTAGGGGGGAGGTTGGTAGGAGTTAACCATCGCGCGCCCCCGACCTTCACACAAAGATAGACAATCAAGAATAAATTGTGCTCCAACTTCCTAGCATAACGGGAGACTATACGTGCATGCTTCGGGAAACACAAACCTTAACACCAATATCTTACTAAACACGATCATCCACTAGTACCTCCCACATATTATCATCTCTATAGCGCAAAACTATTGCAAGGAATCAAACATATCATATTCAGTGATCCCTAAGTTTAATGTAGGATTTTATGACTAACCATGTGAATGACCAATTCCTGTTGACTCTCTAAATAGATATAAGTGAAGCAAGAGAGTTTAATTCTTTCTACAAAAGACCAATCTCTAATAAATATAAGTGAAGTAAAAGAGCATTCTTCAAATAATGGTTTTCTATGTGAAGAGAAAGAGGCAATTCAAACTTCAAATGATATAAGTGAAGCACATGAAGCATTCTATAAAGCCATACTCAAAAGAAATAAGTGAAGTGCAATGAGCATTCTATAAATCAACCATGGACTATCTCATACCAGCATGGTGCATAAAAGAAAAGTGAAAACTAAACACAAAAGACACTCCAAGATTTACACATATCACATGAACGAAACGAAAACGAAAACATACCGATACTTGTCGAAGAAAGATGGGATGACTTCTGGGGCATCCCAACGCTTAGACGATTGAGCCTCCTTGGATATTTACTTGGGGTGCCTTGGGCGTCCCCAAGCTTGAAATCTTTCCTCTCCTCCTTCTCCTCATATCGATACCTCCTCGATGTTCGAACACTTCATCCACACTAAACTTAACAAAAGACTGGTGAGATCCGTTAGTATAATAAAGAAAATTCCTACTTTAAGTACTGTTGAAAACCCATTCATATTTTATATTTGCATTATCCCTTCTGTATTATAACTTCTCCATGGTTTATACCACCGATAAAATCGATTGTTTCATCAAAACAAGCAAAACAATGCATCAAAAACAGAATCTGTCTTAAACATGACAGTCTGTAGTAATCTGAACTTTGACCATACTTCTATAACTCCAAAAATTCTGAAACATTAGGACGAAATAAACATTTTTTATATCAATAGTATGTAAAAATTTCAGAAACTTTTGACGTTCCAGTAAAAAATGAAAATTCACGCACTACAGCCAAAGTTTATGTTTTTACACCGCACATACCAACAAGCGATCTAATCATCCTAAAGGCTAATCTTGGAACATTATTTTTATAATACAATGGATTTGTACAAGGAGATAATTATTTTTGTTGTAAAACTTTCCATGATTCAAAACTCACAAAGTTTCCATGGGCATGAACAAAGTTCAAGGATATCCCCCACTTCAACGATGCTCATCATCTCTCTCACTTTCACCTTTCCTTTTGTGAAGTTTTAGGTTCCCCTCTATATATTTTTTGTTTTTAAACTTTATAAAAGCACACAAAAGAAATAAAATGACTCTCTAAAACTTCTGGGTTGTCTCCCTGGCGGCACTTTCTTTAAAACCATTAAGCTAGGCATGAAGTGCTCAAGTAATGGATCCACCCGGATCCCAAGGTATATTAAAGCCAGTTTTAATTGACAATGATTTGTAATTTAGTAGTGAGCACAAAGTGATATATATCATGTGACGATGAAGTCTAACCCTCTTCCTATGCATTGGCATGTCATACAAGAACAATTCATGCACATTAAGTAAAGGCCAATGCATAGTATAAACAGTTTCTTGCTATTTCATAGTATTGGAAACATAGAGAGGTGAGGATTTGGTTCCTCTCTCATAATAATTGCAAGTAGGATCAGCAAGCACATGCATATTATATTCATCAAAATCATCATGTGTAGTAGCAAAACGCAACCCATCAATGTAATCCTTAATGAGAGTAAACTTTTCTGATATAGCGTAGTTAGGAGAATTCAAAAAGATAATAGGACTATCATGTGTCAGTGCAATAGCAACTATTTCATGCTTAACATAAGGAACTATAGCAAGTTCATCTTCATAAGCATAATTCATATTGGCATCATGGCCACAAGCATAGCAAGCATCAAGTTCATCAAAAAGGGATATTTCAAACGAATCCATGGGATCATATCAATTATCATAGCATTCATCTTTCGGTAAGAACGAAGGGTAATTAAAAAATGTGTGAGTTGAAGAGTTACTCTCATTAGAAGGTGGGCATTGGTGATCAATCCGTGCTTCCACCTTTTGTTCTTCGCTCTCCTCCTCATCTTTTTCATCTAATGAGCTCACAATTTCAGCAATTTCTTCTTCCATAGATTCCTGCAAAATATTAGTCTCCTCCAAGGCAGCGGTCAGTCTTTCAATAAATTCAATAATATCAGCATTGCAATCATAATTCTCATAGCAATATTTAAGTATGGATAAATTTTCAGATTCGTAAGGAACATCATCATCATACTTTTCAAGCAAAGAAGCAATTTCATAAGCACCTTTAAAAGCAACAAATTCTTCTATTCGTTCCACATCATAGTAATCATAAATACCTTTAGCATATGAAGCCAAGGTTTCATTATCGTTGAATTTACATTGAAAGGGAAGGTGTCGAGCTTCTATCTTAGAGCAACAAGTAAAGTCACATCTCGAGCATGCATCCCAAGCAAACCATTGCAATATTCAAATTTGATCCCATAAGTGTTTCCCTTCTTGAGACAAGCGATAATCCCTAAAGTAATCACGTTGATCCAACGTGTCTCCCATTATAAAATTCTATGAGGATTTCAGAGGATTATCAAAGGAGTAATTAACGTGTTTCACATAACTAGCATCGAAGGTTTTAGGAGGTTCCCCATCTCCACGAGTAGCAAGTACCACTAATTTTTTTGGTGTTTTGCGTTTCCTACCCATATCTAAAGATAGAAAACAAGAGCACAAAATAAAAACTACTTAGTGATAAAGCAAACAAGCACACATGAGAATATTCACCCCATGCTATTGCTCCCCGGCAACGGCGCCAGAAAAAGGTGTTGATAACCCACAAGTGTAGGGGATCGTTTGTAGCCTTTTTCGATAAGTAAGAGTGTCGAACCCAATGGGGAGCTAAAGGTAGAACAAATATTCCCTCAAGTTCTATCGACCACCGATACAACTCTACGCACACTAATGCTTGCTTTACCTAGAACAAGTATGAATCTACTTTGCGGGAATAAAACTAGAAGTACTTTGCAAGATAATAAAGAACATGGAAATAAATGTTAGGTGCTGTTTTAATAAAAGAACAATAAAAGTAAATAACTTAATAGAAAGCTTTTTGTGTAAGGCAAGAGGAAGATTGTCCCTAGGCAATTGAATATAATATGATAGATACTTGTCATATGCAATGAGGGATAGGCATACGCTAACACACTTTCCGTACTTGGATCATATGCACTTATGATTGGAACTCTAGCAAGCATCCGCAACTACCAAAGTTCATTAAGGTAAAACCCAACCATAGCATTAACTATCAAGTTCCCTTTACTCCCATACGCAACAACCCACCTACTCGGGTTTATGCTTCTATCACTCAAGCAACCCACCATAGGCAAATCTTGAACATATTGCAACACCCTACAGCAGAGATCCCTCATGCTTCCGCGACACAGAGGGCACCATAGGACAACACCATATCAACATACAACTCACATCCATAACATCATACCAGAATTAACCCATAGGACAAAAGAGATCTACTCAAACATCATAGGATAGCCAAATATCATTGGGAAATAATATATGGAGTTGAGCACCATGTTTAAGTAGAGATTACAGCGAGGAAGAGAGGTGTTACAGCGCTGCATAGAGGGGGAGAGAGTTGGTGTTGACGGCGGCTGTCGGCGTTCTGGGAGCGGGGGTACCCAGACCTACCTGCCTGCGGCCGAGGGCGTGGCCCACTTTGACCGCCTGTACGGCCCGGCGCGGCATCACTCAAGACAAGGCTGTCGCGCGAGCCCCACCCTCGCGAGGAGGACGAATCCAAGACCCCCGGAGAGAGGAGGCCTCTACAGGTTGCCTCCTGAGGGGCGGAGATCTCTATGTTGCGCCCGGCCTCGCGAGGTTAGAGGTGACGCAGGCCAGGCCAGGTGGGCATAGGCGCGCACAGAGAAGACAATTTCCCCTTTGGTGCAAAGGAGGCAAGGACGTACGCGGGTTCCCAAGACAGCCCCCCAAAGGTTTCCATTCCGGCGCAATAAGACCAAGACCGCGAGCCCCGCAGGACGGACGTCATCGTCGAGCCCACCTCTGCATCACTACAAACTACTTTGCAGGTGAAGACCACCTTTCATCGGGATAAGGTGTACTCCTTATCCCCCTTCAAAAATGGCGGTTGTGGGATCCCTTCCCACCAATGCGATAAGGGAAGAGGACCCGGGCCATTATAAATAGGGACTAGGCTTCTCCGTAGGGGATGACGGATCGAAAGCAGGAGTAGGGTTTTACGCTTTGCAGCGGCCCAAACCTGGGTAAATCCGCGTGTTAGTCTTCCTCCCAGCGATTGAGAGGGCTCGATTCGACAAGGCTGTGAAGCTGTGAGCTTGAGGCCGAAGTTGGTGGGGACCTTCGCACACGCCCCTGAGTTCGAACCTCTTTGGGTTTTGGGGAGCCCGAAATCCGACATTTGGCACACCAGGTAGGGGCGTGTCGGAATCCTTCCACAAGACTCTCTTCCTCTCCGCTCCGTCGCTTCGATTGCCGACGCCCGTAATGTTTTCATCGGCCTCGGCAGTTCCACCTTCACCAACCTTCCTGCCACCTCTCACGACGGGCGCCCTGGCAGCTCGGTGTTGGGCGGTCATTACCAGGCCACCAGCGTCGTCTCCACCGCCATCGCTGCTCGTGCCGGCCAAGCACCTCCGGGCTCCACACGCCCGCCGCCGCGGTAGTGCACTCGCCTCGTGGCACCGCCCGCGGGACCGCCATCACCCTGTGTCCACATGGGAGATCTGAACGCGCATGACGCGCTGCTGATGGCAAGTGAGCTGCTTCGTCATCGCCCGACGTACGGGGGCTTCGACGCTTGGGCCGACCACATCGCCGAGTTGGTCGCTGTCGCAAGGAGGGCCTGGGCCCCGCACCTCCCCTCTCGACCCCCGACGCTGGGCGCCGGGGGCTCGCCCACCGCACAGCTCCCTTCATCGACTGACAGAATGCCCAGCCCATGCCCGGGCGAGCCCGAGCAAGGCCCGCCCCACGCTGTGCTCCTTCTCCTCCGGATCCCGGCAACCGGCTTTGGGGCACCGCCCAGCCCCACCGGTGGTGCATATGAAGAAGGTGGCGGGACACTCCGCGCGCGCCTCAACGCGCGCGCTCATGACCCGGTGGACCATCGACAGCCAGGGTCATCCCGGCGCGAGTGCGCCAACCGGTGCAGGGACCAGGTGGCTCAAGCCTCCGAGCAAGCAAGTAACCGTAAAGGAGGCGCGATGGATGACCACGGAGGCAACCCACGTCAAGACGCGTGGGCCCAACCTCGTGGCGACGGCAGAGGCAAGCAATTTCAGGCGGAGGCTCGGCGCAGGAGGGTCTGTGGGCCGCGCGTCCCGGACGGCGTCGTCTTGCCACCCGGGGAGGCTGACCGCGGGGCGCACGGAGACGGCTCAGTAGGAAGCCAAGGCCCTTACACAGAGGCCTATGTTTCGTGCAGCATTGTAGCTGTGGACGGCACCGTGGGTCGCATGCCCCCCGCGGGTGCCAGCATCCTCCCGGAGTAGGGAGGTGTCCCGGACGCCCTCTTCAAGCGGGGCCTGGGGGCTTCCACTGAGGGATTACCGGTCCAGGTTGGTGCAAGAGAGGGGGCCTCCAGGGATGCACGGGGGCGCGGTGCGGGCGCCGCCCTCGCAAGCAAGCAACGCGCAGCTGGCCCCCTTGGGCCGCAGGAGCAACTGCCTAGGGGATCGGCAGGATACAAGCAGCGCGGGCCACGCGTGGCTCCGGGGGAGCCGGCACGGCCCTCGGGAGGCAGGGCCTCGCGAGGCCTCCAGGTCGCGGCCTGGCCGGTGCCCCGACGCCTCACGAGTTGGCTTCACCGACACAACACCCCTATGGTTATGCGGGGTACATTGCACTCATGTTTGGGCCGCGGGAGCGCAATCCCGCGACTACGCGGGCAGCAATGCACTCATGTTTGGGTCGTAGGGGCACGCGACCGCGAAGAAATGTGCGGGATGGCTCGTGGCCTAGTTGGGAGCACCTAGGCCTTGCGCCTGGGGGTTTGCCCAGCTATCTCCGATCCTGACACTCTCACATAATAATGAGTGAGCTGTATACGCCCGGAGCCCCATGAGGACGCGGAGGGGTTCCCACCCACACCAAAGTGGAAGCCCCATGCTCCGCGCCGGCAGACAACACTGTCCTCCAATGACTATGCCCACGCCTAGTGGAAGCCCTACGCTCCACGCTGGGCAGAAGACGAAGACGAAGACCGGCCTAGGTGCCGGACGTGGCTGTTCCTTGCTCCTTTTTGTATTCGAATTGCCACTTTTTGGAATGAAGCTCAAAGTTTGCAACCTTATTTGAAACGGGGGGGGGGGGGTTCTCTTTGCAATCTTCTTGATCTTGAAGTCTCGTTTTCTGAATCGACACCTGTCGGTCTTCCCCTCACGCGCCCCGCGAGCGGGGGCTACACGGGCGCGGTGTGCACACGTTGCCAAGGCCTTGGCATCCTGGTCATCGCACGGTGCTCTCGAGCAAGCCGACTGCCGCATGCTACCTCAGAGGCACCCATCTCCTGGCCATTGCTGAGCATCGCGACTCAGCATAGCATCGACGATCGACCCTCGCTTAGGGGCTCCAGCCACGGTTTGGCGCACCACCATGTACCCTCAAGAGGCTCGGGCACCTCTCGAGGCAGGAGCTGGCAAGGAAAGGTAAGGGAGCTGCTCGAGCGTTAAGGGGGACTCCTGAGCAACGTGACTCAGGAGCCTCACTGGTCACGTAGCCCCTCGCCCCTTGGTCTCGTCCTGGTGATCCGGATTCCCCAACGGCGGTCGCAGTATGCGTAGGATTGGGCCCTGCCAATGCAGAGCACCAAGAGGGATCCCGAACCACCTCGCTCGCAAGGAAGAAGACCCCCTCTGGCGAGATCCCCGAGCTCCCCAGGAACTCCAGCTGCACCTCACAACGCACGAGCTCGCCACGGCCCGCCAAGCTAAGTACCCCAACCATAATGACCAGAAATTTTTTGATTTAACGGCAGCCCAAATATTGGGGTATGAGACGGGAGCGCTAACGTGAAAGTGCAGGAGCTACGGTTTACTACGTGCCCCCGTGGGGCCTCCTGTTGCTCCAGATACAGGAAGGACGGCGCAAGGGAGGGAGTTCGGCTTCCCTAGGCATAGCCGTTAAAATCTCGACTTTGGAGCGGCACGCGTCCCCTCAGAAGTGCCCACCTCGTGAGGTCCCGGCGGGCTGCTATCGCTGGATGCTGTGTGATACCCCCGCGGACCCCCCGAGGAGCGCCAGGCGCGGAGCAATGGCACAGCGTGGCAAGCGAAGGCGCGAAGGGGTGTGCGGAGGCACACCAACGACGACGTAAAACCCCGCGGAAGAGATGAGGACGCACCGCACAAAACAAGCAATCGACGGTCCAAAAGAAGGAAGACGAGGTATAACACAAAAGTTTAATGCCCCCAAGGGCCAGGTGTTTCTTGATGCAACAGGAACCAGAAGGAAGAAAACAACGGAAGCTCGGGCGGAGGAGGCGTTGTCCCCATCGTGACCCCCGCCAGCCATGGAGCCGGAGTCGCCACCCTCTTCGGATGAAGGCTCCTGGACGAACCGCTCCACCAGGGACTCCACTTGCCTGCGCACCTCGTCCCTGAGGGGCCTCTGGAGCTCCTCGGGCACCGGCTCCATCACGCGGGAGAGATCAAGCTCTGGGACGTGGTGGCGCAAGTTGGAGAAGACGCGCGTCAACGCGATGTCCAGAAGGTCGCGCGCGCTGGACTCGTTGTCTTCGTCCACCCAGGAGACGCCAGTCTCTGGCGCCTCCACCACCTTGCCCAAGAAGTTGAGATAACCCCCATCATCGTGTGCACATGGCCGCACGGGGGCTTCCCCGACAAACCAGCTAACTGCACCGACCGTGCGGCGGGAGATGTCCAGATATTCATTGGCGCGCTGCGCCTCCAGCATCCTGGCGAGTGCCGCCTCGTCTTTGGCAACCTGCATGGAGTTGGCTGCTCCCACGATCTGGGCCTGGAGGGATGCCAGCTCTGCCTTGGCGTCCTCCTCACCTCTGAGCGTGGCCTGGAGGGCGGCCTCGGCGCCCGCTAGCTAGGCCCTAAGCGCGTCCGCCTCCTCCTGGAGTTAGTCGAGCTTGCGCCTCTTGGTTGCGGGCGCCCTGAGGAGAGGGGGCAATCAAATCCGGCATGATGGGCATGGTTCACAAGAAAGGGAGGAAGGCGATGGAACACTCACTCGTCGGTGACGGGCCAGCGCCGGCGTGCCTGGGTCGGCCTCGAAGGCCCCCCTCCGCCGCCTCCAGAGGCCGGCGGTGGAGCTGGAGACCCCGTGCGCCTCCCCGCGCCTGCTGCACTTCTCACATAAGCCATGGAAGGGAAGGAAAGAGAAGAGGATGATATCTTAGGAAGGATGGGAAGCGAGAGGGCGTATCAGGATGGCATGACCCCCCGGCGAGGCGATTTTATAGGCGCAACCGCTGTCCATGAGGCGTCGTGGGGAGTGGAGGCGGCGCGTGCTCCCCAGGCGCCACGTGCCTGGCTCGACTGGCGTGCAGCCCTGCTTCACGTCGCCTCGCCTGCCCTCATCGCGTCACATCCGCGTGAGTCGAGGGCAGAGGAGACGCAAGGACTCGGCTACATTCAAGGAAGGTCAATGATGGCTGGTGTTGCGCAGGCTTCGTGTCAACTTGACTCGGGGCGGTTCCCGAAGTCTTCGGGAAGTGGAGGCGTCCGCGTCTCGTTACGCGCCACGTGTCAGGCTGGGCCCGCAGGCGATTGGGGCCCGCGGCGCGTAGGTTGGCTCCTTCAACTTCGCCCCGAAGCTGACCCAAGCGCGCCTTGGGCCCGGGGGCTACTGTCGGCATTCCGGGAGCAGGAGTACCTAGACTTGCCTGCCTGCGGCCGAGGGCGTGGCCCACTTTGACCGCCTATACGGCCCGGTGCGGCATCACTCAAGACAAGGCCCTCGCGCGAGCCCCACCCTCGTGAGGAGGACGACGCCAAGACCCCCGGAAGGAGGAGGCCTCCCCAGGTTGTCTCCCGAGGGGCGGAGATCTCTATGCTGCGCCCAGGCTCGCGAGGTCAGAGGTGACGCAGGCCAGGCAGGCGGGCACAGGCACGCATAGAGAAGACAATTTCCCCTTTGGTGCAAAGGAGGCAAGGACATACGCGGGTTCCCAAGACAGCCCCCAAAGGTTTCCATTCCGGCGCAACAAGACGAAGACCGCGAGCCCCGCAGGACGGACGTCATCGTTGAGCCCACCTCTGCATCACTACCAGCTACTTTGCAGGCGAAGACCACCTTTTGTCAAGATAAGGTGTACTCCTTGTCCCCCTTCAAAAATGGCCGTTGTGGGATCCCTTCCCGCCAATGCGATAAGGGAAGAGGATCCGGGCCATTATAAATAGGGACTAGGCTGCTCCGTTGAGGACGACGGATCGAAAGCCACCCGAGCGCCCTCGCGAGGTTGCTCACCACTATAACAGTTCATCCACAAACCTCCTCGTGAGGCAATCCACCAAAAGCAGGAGTAGGGTTTTACGCTCCGCAGCGGCCCAAACCTGGGTAAATCAGTGTGTTAGTCTTCCTCCCTACGATTGAGAGGGTTTGATTTGGCAAGGCTCTGAAGCTGTGAGCTTGAGGCCGAAGCTGGTGGGGATCTTCGCACACGCCCCTGAGTTCGAACCTCTTTGAGTTTTGCGGAGCCCGAAATCCGACAGCGGCAAAGTTGTTGGTGTAGATCGCCGTCACGATGCTGGCCCCGGTGGCGTTCCGGCGCCACCGGGAGAGAGGGGGAGAGAGCCCCCATCCTTCTTCATCTTCCTTGGCCTCCCCCTAGATGGGAGGATAGTTCCCCCTCTGGTCCTTGGCCTCCATGGCGGCGGAGGGGTAGGAGCCCCTCAGAGATTGGATCTCCCTCTCCGTTCTCTTCTGTTTCGCATTCCTGTTTTCTGGCCGTAAACCGTTTCTTATATTCCCGGAGATTCGTGACTCCGATCGGGCTGAAATTTTGAGGGGATTTCTATCCAAAAATTAGCTTCCTTGCGGCCGAAGGAGAGCTCCAAGAGACCTACGAGGTGGGCATAACCCACCATGCCACGCCTAGGCCTTCTAGGCGTGCCCAGATGTCTTGTGGGGGCTGTGGGCCTCCGCTTGCGTTGATTCCACTTCTCAAAATTAACAGATATTCCAAAAACATCTCCTTAAATTTTTATCGCGTTTGGACTTCGTTTGATATGGATATTCTAAGAGACAAAAAACATGCAACAAACAGGAACTGACACTGGGCACTGGATTAATATGTTAGTCCAATACATCATATAAACTGTTACCAAAAATATATGAAAGTTGTATAATATTGGCGTGAAACAATAAAAAATTATAGATACGACGGAGGCGTATCAATGCACAGGGCGGCAATTCAAAGGGCTACAGGAACCCAGTCCTATGCTAACAAAAGGCAGTCTCCGCCAGCTAAAGTAGTCTTCGTGACGTGCCGGTGGGCTCGGTGATGACCTCCGTCCTAATCTTCTTGCACCAAAGGGGAAACACTTTGGGACTTGCTTTTGTGGGGCAGCTCGCACTGCCTCCTAACCATAAAAGTGGATAACCTCTCTATCCGCGTCGGCTGGCACGACCCCTGCTGTCCTCTTCAGCGAGGTTGTACGCTCACATGCCGGGCGCAAGACTGTACCGTTGGCCGCCCCACGCTCGGCCTCGCGAGGCAGCTCTGAGGGAGATTCGCTCACAATTGCACAACATGACAAAGTTTTAAATGCAACATCTAAAATCTTTGGAAATTAAGTACCATCATAGACGGTAAATAGACAGATGAGTCTCATATAGAAAACTATTGAAGCGGAAGGCGAATATTGAGCCTTCAATGATGTTGAATGTCCTTGCAACTTTAGGCCTTCGACGATGCCCGCACATCCTTTGTCCTCTTGAGGAAGACTTCAAGATTATACCATGGGTGCTGTATGAATACCTTCCTCGCCTCTTGATCATACAGGTTGTTCGAGACGTAATCATGAATTAATTGCCTTGAAAAGGACTGCAAACCAAGATACACATTAATATCTTTTCTAAAATTTGTAATGGCGCAAAGGGAAAAGGACAAGGTGAAAGAGATTGTACCATCCTATAGATGACTGATGTCTTCTTAATTTTGCAGACAAACATCTAGTTGTTTTTCATAGCTAGTTTCTTTATCTTAACAATCTTTCTAGGTTTCTTGATTGACTGATATTCAAGGACACCTCATTTCCCCACATGCAAAAAGGGTCGACCAGTTGGTCTAACCCTCTTACAGCAGGACATACATGTGCAAGAACAAATTATTAAAAACATTAATATTACAATGGTTCCTGCAATTGCACAATAATGTGCTGTTAGGCAAATGACCATGGATGTGCAAACCTCGATGGTAAACTTCAGTGTCCCCCATTGTTTCCCCCTGCAACATATTTAAGATAGATATTGATCGGGTCATAAGTGATATTTGGCATACTATCAGTGAAATATGCTAATGAAAAATAAACACATTGTAGATTGAACAGATTAATTCGAGCCACATGGAAAAGCCAGTTATCTAAACCAAGCGTGCTAAGAACTAGGAAATATAGCAATTCCATATGTTTCACATGTATTTAGTACATCTAAATTCGATTTATTCATCACATGCATAACAATACAAAATTGTACCAACACCAATCGAACATCACATTACTGAATTGAATTATATAGTTAAATGATCACCACAACAAATGAACGAAACAGTTAATTAAGCACCACAACGCAGAATAGAACATAGTAGAAGGTCAGGTTGCAAATAGCATTACATTGGACATTTCACTAGAATTTCTAAATGAAAGGCAGTAGCGGCACACACAACAGACAAAAGAAACATGCTTAACCGGCGTAGCTAAGAAAAACAAGCTATTCCTCATCGTCGGAGATATCGATGATGATGGGATCCTTCAACTAGGAAGAGGGCGAGGCCTCCACATTGTGGGTGCACCCCTCGTAGTGGTGAGTGGCCTGATCCTGCCCCGACACCAACATGCCGGCTCTGGAGTTGAGCTAAGCATGGACACGCTGAGAAAACACATCGAAGTCTTCGTCGAACGCACCGGCGGTTCCCTCGAGAAAAGACCACGAGTTGTCGTTTATAGCAGCCAACTACGTGGCGGTGTCAGCGTGCGAGGCATCGACGGTGGCCTCGACAGCGATGTGCTCCTCCAAGATATGGGGGTCGGCACGCATGGCAGCCATCGCTGCCTCATCTGCGTGTGCTACCGTGATTTGCTTCTCTGCTGCCAAATGCTCTTTGAGATCCTGGCTATACTACATGCACCATGACTTTCGGCGGTGATTATTTGGAGGATGGGGCGGTGATTTGGGTGGAAGGTGTCGCGCCGGCGGTCGGGCCATGTGGGATGGAGGAGGAGGGGGTGAGGGGGTATTGGGGAGGTGTCGATTACCTCACTAGATGGACAAGGCCGAGTAGGAGGAAGGAGCGTCGCCGGCGAGGAGGCAGTGCTGCAAGCAAGCAGTGAAGGTTTGAACTAGGAAAGGTCGAGGAAAAGGGGGAAATGTGGCTTTTGATTGGTACCGGGGGTGAGGGAGGTAGATATTTCCACGGTAGCCCAAAAATTTCAAAATAGTTTTTGATATCAACACATCACAGACGAAGCCTGTGCTATACCCCGTGTGTGATGAACTTGGATGTGCAAATTTTTGTCACCAAGCTTTCGACGTAAGATTTGGTACTACATTGCACACAGTTCGTGCCAACAAATTGTGTGTAATGAACTTCAATTTCATTTTCAATTGGAAGACAGAACGGGGATATGGCAGCAAATTTTTGGTCCGAATTTCCCTGGTTACAGTGGCCATCCATGTTGTCACATAATTTAACATCAATTGCTAATTTGGGTAGTACACAAAAGAGCCTACACCACAGCCCGCACTTACTTAATCGAGCAATTAAACAGAGTTGGTTGGCCTAAACATTACTCTAACAAAAGACCAGCGGTCTAAAAAAAATCTAATGTTTCGCCTGATCCTCGTCGATCTCCACCGCATCCTCCATGACTAGCTTGCGCTCGACAACCTCCAGGGGAAGGGATCCATGGCATCCATCGCCACATACTCAGCAAGAATCTCACAGTCCGCATCCGCCATCTCTTTGGAAAAGGTCACCATGAGCTGGGTGTGGGCGACCATGGTCCGGGCATTGACGACCTCCTTCTCGGCAAGGGAGGCTGCCGACAAATGGACGGCTTCCCGAGCGCTCTCGGTGATTGCCAACTCTTCGGGCGTAGGTTGCCGACCGGTGTTGGAGAAGGCCGCTACTATTTGTGCGGTGACCAACACGAGCTGGGCGTGGGCGGTCTCGGCATAGACGTGGGCAGCTGCCATCAGGGCTACGGCGGCCGCCGAGGAACGGACAACTGCTGTGCCATTCTCACCATTTGGTATCCTAGTCGCGGATGTTGCTACTGCCATCTCAGATGCAATAGCTGCCGTTTCGGCGGCTGTAGCAGCCCTGTCGGAGATTGCGGTCGCGCTCAAGGATGTTGCGAGTGCATTCATGGCTGATGCAGCCACGCCCGGGCCAGAGTGGGTCACCGAAGTTGCCCTAACGACGCGGATCCACGTCCCCTTCTTTCACCGGCGATGTTTGAACAATATAGTGGTCTTGGGGAACAAGTGTGATTATGTGGTTGACGCGCTGGCGGTGGACTATAGCCATATATGAGGATTGGCCCAAGATATTTTATACCACATCACACACGTTTCATGATCAAGAACTTTTGCGATGTACTTGATTTTCATATTGTTCTGAAACGAATAATGAAGTTACATCGGCAAATGAAGGTGTTTGGATTGCACTAACATTTATCTGCAGTGAACGTGGAACTATAGGAGTGTCTGTTAAATATGGAATTATTCAGGGTTGTTTAGGCCCTTTTAAACATTTAAAGATTTTTTAGACATTTCATGTGCATAGTTCAAATATAAGCTGCAGTTAAGCACATACCAGAGTGCACCTGACTGGGTTGAAAATCATCTATGTCTCAACGGATACATGATTTGGTCCCATGCAAGAAATGTAAATTAAATGAATACCTAACCTCTCGGTAATTTGGCTCGGCCATAGACTTTGAGAATTCATGTTTTCAAATTCCAGTAAATCCAAATATCGTCAGAAATTCATGAAACATTGCATGGTGTCATGTCATGGCTCATTTGTGTTGTGGTAAGAAAATGCTCAATTCGGGACAAGTTTTGGCAGAAACCTCTGACAAACCGAAGATTCTCACAAGAAGCCATGTGGTTCCGATAGGGAAGTTCACCTTGTATGTGCGAAACGACATCCGATGTCTCTTCTCGCCTTGAATTTATTTCTAGAGTCACCATAGAGCAACATGACTGTGGCGTGCTAAACAATGGAATTAGACAGAGTTCATTTGGACTTTTTAGTATATTAAGTGAGTTTTCTAGGCATTTAATATGCATAATTTAAATTTGAACTACAATCACACGGTCCAGCGCATGAAAATAGGTCGAAAAATCATATACGTTTCCCTGGATGCATGTTTAGGACCCACGCAAGAAATGGGAATGAATTTCAAACATCTCATCGTCTTGGCTCGACCGCAAACATTGGGAAACTTAGTTTTTAAATTCATGTAAATGCAAACCTCGACAGAAATTCTTGAAATTTGGGCATGGTATCATCAATTGCCCTGTTGTGTGTGTTGTGGTAAAAAAATTGCCCAATTTTGGAAAAGTTTTGGCACAAAGCCTCTTACAAACCGGAGATTCTCACAAGAAAGTCATGTGTTCCGATAGGGAAAGTTCACCTTTTATGTGCGAAACAACATCCACTGTCTCTTCTCGCCTTTAATTTATTTCTAGAGTCACCATAGAGAAACATGACAGTCACGCCAAATAATGGATTTTTTCCATGGTTCACGTGACCTATTTAATACATTAATTGAGTTTCTAGGCGTTTAATGTGCATAATTCAAATTTGAACTACAATCACAAGGTCCAACGCATGAAAATAGGTTAAAAATGATGTAGCTCTCCCTGTATGCATGTTTAGGTCCCACGCAAGAAATGGGAATGGATTTCTAACATCTCATTGTCTATTGGCTCGGCCGCAAACATGGAAATACCTGGTTTTCAAATTCCCATAAATCCAAAACTCGTCAGAAATTCAGGAAACTTGGCATGGTGTCATGACAAGGGCACACATATGTCGTGGTAAAAAATTGTCCAACTTGGACATGTTCTTGCACAAGCCCCTTACAAATCGGAGCTCCTCACAAGAAACTTTGTGGTTTCGATAGAGAACATTATATATGCACGTCACATCTGTGGGCGAAGAGACATCTGATGCCTCTTCGCTCCTTGATTTGTTTTATAGAAACAACAAAGACATGTAGGTGCGAAGTGCAAAAATATGAATAAATTAAGGGATCATCTGGCCTTCAAATACATTAATTGAGATTTCTATGCATTATTTAATGTGAATAATTCAAATTTGATCAACAATCACAAGGTCCGGTGCACCAAAATGGGTTGAAAAATCATATATGTGTCCCTGGATGCATGTGTTACATCACATGCAAGAAATGAGAATGAATTTCAAACATCTCAGCATCTTGGCTCGACGACAAACATCAAGAAACTTGGTTTTTAAATTCTCGTAAATCGAAAACTCGTCAGAAATTCATGAAACTTGGAATGGTGTCATGACAAGGGACACATATGTCGTGGTAAAAAAATAATACCAACTTGGACATGTTTTGTCACAAGGCTCTTACAAACCGAAGCTTCTCACGCAATAAGCTACGTGGTTCCGATAGGGAACATATGAATGCCACATCTGTGGGTGAAACGACATCCTATGCCTCTTCTCTCCTTGATTTTTTTCTAGAAACAACATAAACCAATAGGTGTGTAGTGCAAAAATATGAAATTATTAAGGGTTCGTATGGATTTTATATACACTAATTGAGTTTTATGTGCATTTAATGTACATAATTCAAATATGAACTACAGTCACACGGTCTATGTTGGGCAGGGCCTCATCATATAAAGCACAAATATGTTGTGGTATTTTTTGTGTCCCCTTTGAGAGAAGGAGGAAGCATTATTAATAGCCAACAAAGGCATTTTGGAACAAAAATCGGTCACGTAACCATCGCAAACGGGCATATTATTTATAATTCGTGGACGTTCTACTGACCATTTATGTGCTGCCACGTGTCGCACTCTATATTGGCAAGGAGGTAGCATTCGGACAGGTGTTTGAGTAGACGGGTGGCGTTCGAGCAGTGTCCTCCGCACGCTCATCGGGGAGGCTCGTCCTTTGCCAGTCATCAAAGATGTTTCAGACAGAATCCACGTATGCAGACCAAGGGTAATGTTTCCTTCCCTACGAAGCCAAGCAAAGATCTAGCGCGAAGGAATTTTTTCATTGCGTCATCGCAAATGGTTGTGAATGTTGACCCGTGTGCCCTTCACAATGCTCCACCTTGTACTGGTGCTAAGGTCGCCATGTATGCAAAAAATCTGATGTGGGAAGGTAATTAAGAGGAGAGATATGAGTTTGGTGACGACATGAAGAAACAATGCCAAGTGTGTGAACCTTGGGAAAACACTTAAATAAAGGAAACTCACCAATGCATGCAAGAGTTTCGTTGGTAAATCATTAAATGAAGGGAGCTTAGCAACAATGCATTATGGACGTGAGCTGCTAAGACATTTAATACACTAAGCACTCCATCTAAGCACCGATCGATGCATTGACAGTAACAAACAGGTAAGATTCTAATCTGTCATATTAGGTAAATTGTCATTTGTCAAATTGGAAACACTGACATTTCTCAAATTTTGCAGGAACAAAATCACTAATACGGTGCAATTTTGCAACTGAAATTCAGTAAACATAGATTTCATTCATAGATTAAGCATTTGTCTTTGTACAAAATAGTTCAACTCGATAGCTAAATCGAACAAACTTTTCCCCATTTGTTGCCAACCACGTACTAAAATAGCAAGTTGAACTATATATACTAGCTAATATAAAGTAGATGGGACAGTTCAACCATATCTATAGTTAGATGAATTGAACAAAATAGCCCCTAAATACTACTCTAGAGGGGCTTTGTGCTAATGCGAGCAGCCTTCTCGTCCGCCGAGCGCGTTCAGTAAGAGGCAGAGGAGGAGGATCCTACCGTCGAGCTAGAGGAGTCGAATTCGTCACCTATCGCTGCTGCCCTTCGCCGCTCCTGACGCGCCTCCTTGAAGCGGCGGGACTCGGCGTAGATCTCCTCATTCCACGCCACAAATGTGGCATCTGCTGCGGACACGGTGGCGGTGAGCCTCTTTGCATGCTCGACCTGGCACTCCTCCTCCTCATGTTGGAAGTTAATGTAGCGCGTTAGGCCGCTGACGCAAAAGCCGAGCAGCTGGGCTTCGGCGGCGGCCTCCTCCTCCCGCCTTCGGGCCGCGATGGCGGAGCGGGTGATGGCCCCGGCGACTGACCGTGGGTTGGCTGCCAAGCCAGACGATGGTATGGTGGCGGCCAAGGAGGCTGCTGGTGGGGTGGCGAAAATGGCGGCCGGCGATGGGGTGGCGGCCACGGCGGTCGCCAGCAGCAACTGCCTTCGGGCAAAGGTTGAGGAGCGTGTGGTGGGTGGCGTGTGCATAACCAACAAGGATGCCACATGCACTACACACTTCCGGGTACTGCCCGCCGACGTGGTGCAGCCTCCCAGCTGGAGCTGCTCTCTGGCAGAGTGGCAGAGCGACGACGACGGACAGGTGCCATTGGCGATTGGGGGAGAAGCAAACTGGGGAACCTACGGGCAGCGAGGGGATGAATGCAATGTGGAGACGTCGGTCATGAGGGTTTATAAAGCAGGCGGCCAAGGCGAGCCGGGCGGGAAGCTTGCGCGCCTTCCTGCGCGGTTGCGTGGGAACGGGAAGCCCAAAAGAAAGGTTGCGCGCTCGTGAAGCATTGGGTGTTTGGGGATTTCGGCGAGCCGGGCGGGAAGCTTGCGCGGGAACCTGCACGCTCCTGAAGTGTGCGCTGGAATCCTCGGGCGGCAACGCGGTGACAAGACGGGACGAAGGTGGGAGAAATGACAAGTACACAAACGGTTAATAATAAAAAACGGTTTGCGTTTTATTATAAAGCAAATGGTCGTTCTGTACGCACCGTCGCATATTAATCAACGCGTGAGGCAGTTGATGCGGCCGCGACGTGCTCTACTCGCGTCCCCGTGTGCCCACTCTGCCGGCGTCCCTGCACGCGCGAACGATCACGTACGTTCGGGGCGCCATATGCATGCGGTTGCGCCGCACCCGGTGCCACCATGCAGTCAAGCGCTGCAAAGACTGCCATGCGGACGTGCCGAAATTCCAGGTCGTCCGGCCTAATTTATTCCCGCAGCCATTTACCTTCATCTCGTCCACCTTCCAATTGCGCCACACAACACAAGAAGCACACACATGACGGCAAATAATAGAGAGAGGATGCACATCTCTTCATCGCTTCAACCATCCCGCGCGGATGCAATGGCCACTGCCGGCGCCGAGCGGTAGTTTGCCACTATTGTCATAGTGGACACCCACATGAGGAAGACGTACCTCTCGATGGTATAGACCAACGACCCGGTCGTGGTGGTGAACTCCATGAACACGTTGAAGCAGCTGCTTGCTGAGGATGACAAGTACAAAGTAATCGGCTTCGACCTCGAGTACACCGGCGGTCGTGTCGGGCGTGATCAGAAGGTTACCGTCTCCCAGTTGTGAATGCGCCATCACGTGCTCGTCTACCACTACTGCCTGGCCACAAGGCATTGCAAGCATTTCACCAGGTTTGTCAACAACCCCGACTACAGGTTCGCAATGGTGGACACCACCAACAATGTAAAGGTGCTCAAGACTTTGGGCTTGTCCTGCGAGAAGCTTGTCAACATCCCAAGGTCAGTACAGGGTCTCGGGCGGCGAGCAGAAGAAGCAGAAGGACTCCCTGGTTGACCTGTCCACGACCATCATAGACCCCTACTATAGAGACATGAAGGCTGAGTGTCAACAAGTCTGCCTGGCACAAGGCCTGGGAGAACAAACTGGATGAAGAACACATAAATTACGTGGCCAAGGACGTGTACGCAAGCTACGAGATGTACAGGAGGATCATTGACATGAGGAAGTGCCTCCTTCCTGCACACACGCAAGGGATAGCCACAAGCAGAGCAGTGTCGGAAACCGTCATCAGAAGAACAATATGATTTGGTGATCGTCTACTTCTTGTAGATTTATATGGAGGAATGTACATGTGTCGTGTAGTCACTTAGCTAACTGGATGTTCAAGTTGGTTATGCAACAATAATGTTGGTGTTCTGTAGGCAGAGCATATAGATGTTGTGCAAACAGACCAAATCACATCTCATACAATTATTAGCTGCAACCGTCTACCCACAACACACACAGGTTGTCAGGATGAATCGTTTGGGTTATTATTGGTGTTCCCACACAATTCTTATTAATGAACTATTTGCCGGGTACCCACAGCACACACGGTTGTCAGGATGAACCGTTTGGGTTATTATTGGTCTTCCCACACAATTCTGATGAATGAACTATTTGCCGGCTATCACACACACCTTCTTGTGCTAACTCGTTTGTATTCCGCTGGTTTAGCGCAAACAGTTTGTCCGAGTGAACTATTTGTCGTACTACGCACACGTATGTAGTTTTGTTAACCGTTTCTGTTATCTTCCATAATCACAAACAGTTCATAAGAAGAAACTGTATGTGACGCATCACACACACAACTATTTTTTGAATCGCATTTGATGGGTTCGCCATCGCACATAGTTCACGTCATTGGCAACAGAGATATAACTATATTGTTTGCGATTGGTGGATCGCACACAGTTTGGTCGAAGGGTCTCTGATTGATGTGTCGTCTTTGGACCATCCTACAGCAGTTTGTGTGCAATGAATTAAACCATACAACCCCCTGGTATTCCCTGGTTAAGGTGCTCATCCACGTCATTGCCTAATTTAAAATCAGCTGCTAACTAAGGAAAACAAATTAGCCAACAAATATATAGCTCGCAGCTACTTAATCGAGCAAGTTCACTAAATAAACAACACTCCTTGACCTATACATAGCGCTAACAAAAGAGCGGATCTCTAAACAAAGGCTATTAGTACTACGCAAAATTTTAACAAAGACGCCGACGAGCCGCCCTATGCCTCGTCGATGTTCGATGAGATATCGACGACTTGTCTGGGTGACATTCTGCCGGTGCTGGACTCTGCGTCCCCCAGGCTGAACTCAACCAGGGCGACGTCCTCATCCTCGGCATGGCTATCATCCTCGGCGTGGTTGTCGTCCTCGGAGACGCCCTCACCATTGTAGTACTCATAGTTAGTGGCACCGCCAGAGCTCGCGTTGGGACTCCACTTCCTCCTCCCGATCCACGTGTAACTCTCCCGGCGCTCGTCGCTCTCAGACGACTCCCGCATCTCCGGCTCTCGCTCGGCCATCTTGTGTGGAAGGGGCTCCATGGCCTCTGCCGCCGCATCGGCGGCATGCATCTGGGCCTCCGCATCCACCGCCTCCTTGGACGTGGGGTGAAGGCTGGATTCCGAGGAGGCCTGGAGTATCTTGGTGCGAGTGTCCTCAATCTTGGCTTGGATATCCTCGACCCAAGCCAAGGCAACCTCCACGGCACGAAAGGGTGCTCGAGCACTCTTTGTGTTTGCAGCCTCCATCGCAGCAGCTGCAACTGCCGCCTCCGTGGGTACTGACGCCCTGTCGGCCGCCACAGAGGCCCTTTCGGCGGATGCGTCCGCACTCAAGGTGGATGCAGCTGCGCTGTCGGCGTAGGTGGCCGCGCTCTCGGCGGAGGCGGAAGCACTCGGGGCAGAGGCGACGGTCGTATGCGCCCTCACGAAGCATTCCCACTTCTTCATTCTTTGCAAGAAGGGTTTGTTGGGGAATGTGGATCGAGGGTGAACAGAATCCGAGTTGACAAAGCTTCCGATGTATGCCATAAATAGATCCGTGAATTTTCATCGCAAATGGTTCCTATATAGAACCGTGTGTATTCAGTTCACTTTTTGTATTGATTGGTAAACTAGTTTGGGATACAACACGAATGGATAGTTTTTAAATTGTAAGGAAAAAATTTCTACCATTGCAATGCACGAATACAACCATTATGCTAAGATTTGGAAATTTTCGGTGTTCATTTGGCCTTTTAAAGACAATAAGTGAGTTTCTAGCCATGTAATTGCCATAATTCAAATTTGAAATACATGAACACGTCTCGATGAGGCAAAAAGTTGTTGGAAAAATCATATTTGTGTCCGTAGTGTGCCCCATGCAATAGATGGGAAGGAATTCCAAACATCTTGGCGTCACTATTTGGCCACAAACGTTAGGAATCTAGGTTTTCACAATCAGAAAATCAATAAATACTCTAACATATGTTTAAATTTGCATGATTTCAAGATATGGCACCAATATTTCGTGGTAAAAAAATATGGCTTTGTTTCAGATAAGCTTTGACATGTACATGTAACAAACTAGAGCATCACACGAAGGCTAGCTGGCTCGTGCTTCTAAGAGGGAATGCATGGGCATGGATGATGACGAACCGCTAGTCGCTGCCTCACTAGGCCTTGCTTTTTTTCACTCATAGCGCACGAATACAACCATTATGCTAATGTAATGGCCATAATTTTCGATGTTCATTTGGCCTTTTGAAGAAAATAAGTGAGTTTCTAGCCATGTAATGGCCATAATTCAAATTTGAAATACATGAACACGTCGCGATGAGGCAAAAAGTTGTTGGAAATATCATATTTGTTTGTGTCCTTATTATGCCTATGCAATAAATGTGAATGAATTCCAAACATCTTGGAGTCACTCTTTGGACAGAAATGTTAGGAATCTAAGTTTTCAAAATCAGAAAATCATAAAGTGCTATGAAATACATGTAAATTTGCATGATTTCATGACGTGGAACCCTGATATCGTGGTAAAAATTATGGCTTTGTTTCAGGTAATCTTTGACACATACATTTAACAAACCCGAGCATCACACGAAGGCTAGCTCGTGGTTACGAGAGGGAACAAGGGGCATGTATAGTTGATGACGAACCGCTAGTCGCTGTCTCACTTTGCCTTGCTTTTATTCAGTTGCAACGCACGAATACAACTGTTACTCTTAAATTTGAATTTTTTGAGTTTAGTTGGCCTTTCTAAGATAGTAAACGAGTTTCTAGCCATGTAATGGCCATAATTTAAATTAAATACATGAACACGTCACGAAAAGGCAAAAACTTGTTGGAAAAATCATATTTGTGTGTCTCCTTATTATTATGCCCCATGCAATAAATGGGAAGGAATTCCAAACATCTCGGAGTCGCTCTTTGGACGCAAATGAGAGGAATCTAGGTTTTCAAAATCATAAAATCAAAAGAATGCTCTGAAATACATGTAAATGTGGATGATTTCATGACATGGCACCCAGATGTCGTGGTAAAAATTATCGCTTTGTTACAGATAAGCCTTGACACTTACAATCCACGAATACAACAGTTATGCTAAGATTTGCAAATTTTTGATGTTTATTGGCCTTTTTAAGACAATAACTGAATTTCTAGCCATTCAATGGCCATAATTCAAATTTGTAATACATAAACACATAAGATGAAGCAAAAACTGGTTGAAAAAAATCATATTTGTGTGTGTCCTTATCATGCCCCATGCAATAAACTAGAAGGAGTTCCAAACATTTTGGAGTCACTCTTTGGACACAAACATTATGTATATAACTTTTTAAAATTAGTAATAAGAAATGCTTTGAAAGACATGTAAATGTGCATGATTTCATGACATGGCACCAAGATGTCGTGGTAAAAATTATGGATTTGGTTCAGATAAGCTTTGACACATACATGACAAACCGAAGCATCACACGAATGCTAGTTATCTCGTGGTTCCAAGGAGGAACTAGGACCATGTTTGATTACGAACCAACAGTCACTGGCTTCAGTTCGCATTACGTTTTTTTCACCACTACAATGGACGAATACAACCAACATGCTAAATTTGAAAATTTCTAGGTTTCATTTAACCTTTTTAGACATTAAGTGAGTTTCTAGCTATACATCTACAGGGCCATAATTCAAATTTGAAATACATGAACACATCATGATGAAGCAAAAACTTGTTAGAAAATTCATATTTGTGTCCTTGCGTCTGTATTTTTATGCCCAATGCAATAAAATTGGAAGGAATTCCAAACATGTTGAGCAATGGTTTGGGCATGAACATCGAGAATCTATATTTCTAATTGAAGAAAATGAAAAAATGTTTTGAAATACATGAAAATTTGCATGATTTCACGATAAGGAGTCAAGATGTCGTGGTAAAAAAATTGGCTTGTTCGAGATAAGCTAAATGTCACGTATACCTCTCACGAACCTGAGCATCAAACGAAGGCTCGTGATTTGGAGAGGGATAGTGCGGGCATGTTGGATGACGAACCGCGATTCGCTGCCACATTTGGCCTTAATCTTTTTACCTTTACAATGCATGAATACAATCGGCATGCTAAAATTTGAAAAATAATCTAGGTTTTATTTGGCAAACATAGACAATCTAGACTTTTAAATTCGAGATAAGTGAAAAATGTTGTGAAATACATGGCACCAAGATGCCATGATATTTTTTCCTTCCAATTTGAGTAACATAAAAGTATTTACTTATTAGACTTCACAATAATATCAGAGTATAGTTAGTTAGTAACACAAATCGCACGCATGCATTACATTTGGACAGAAAATGTAAATATCTGCCAAGACAAACGGGTCCCACATGATTGGCGATACTTGTAAACTGCGTTGGGATTTTCGCCGAAAAGGAGGACATGATGCAGTGAAGCAAAGGTAATTATTTCCTGCGGTGAGAACCAAGGTTATAGAACCAATAGGAGAACCACACAAATTACTATCTTCAGCACCTACACACAAAAGAGCAAACACTTGCCCCCAATGCGGGCACGAGGGTTGTCAATCCTCTTGAACTCGTTACTTGCAAGTGATAAGTAGCGATAGATAGATAATTTGATAAATATAAATTGTAAATAATAAGAAAGTAAATAATGGTATCAAGGTATTTAGAGTTTTTTTAAATATATATGTGAGGAGACTCGGGGGCCATAGTTTTCGCTACAGGCTTCTCTCTTGAAGAAGGCATACAGTGGGAAAATAAATTAATGTTGGGCAATTGATAGAAAAGTGCATAGTTATGCAATATTTATCCACGACAATAATCATGCATATAGGCATAATGTCCATAAACAAGTAGACCAACTCCTAACTTCATCTACTTATATTACTCCAAACATTGAACACTATCCAGCATGCATCTAGAGTATTAAGCAAAAACGATTTAATGGTTGGAGTATGATGACATGATGTAGACAAAGTAAATCCAATCGATACGAATAAACCCCATCGTTTTACCCTTAGTGGCAGCAATACAATACGTGTCATGTCCCTTTCTGGCACTGGGATTGAGCACCGCGAGATTGAACCCATTACAACGCGCCACTCCCACATGAAGATAAATCAATCCAGTTGGCCAAACAAAACCGATAGATCGGAGAGCATTACGAAGCTATAAAAATCATGCAAATAAAATAGCAGAAAGTATTCAATATCTTTGATGAATAATCTGAACATAAACCCATAATTCATCAGATCCCAAAAAACACACCGCAAAGATTGATTACATAAGATAGATCATCGTGGGAATCACTGTGATCTTGGCAATGAAGAACATAGAGAGAAATAGCCATCTAGGTACTAACTACGGACCCATAGGTCTATGGTGAACTACTCACACATCACCATGGGAGTAGCAAGGTTGATGTATAGGCCCTCCGTGGTCGATCCCCCCTCCGGCAGGGCACCGGAACAGGGCTCCAGATGGGCCCACGACGGAACAAAGACTTGCGACGGCAGAAAAAAGTGTTTCGGGAGGCCCTCTAGGGTTTTTGGAATATATGTGAATTTATAGGCTAGAGAATGAGGGTTGGAGAGCAGGGAGGTGGCCCCAAGCTATCAGGGCGCGGCCACCCCCTAGGTGCGCCCTGATGGCTTGGGGGCACCTCCTGTGCCCTCCGGTCTTCCTCCTAAGCTTCGAGGTCTTATTTTGGTCCAGAAAAAATCATCAAAAACTTTCGGGGTATTTGGACTTCGTTTGGTACAGTATTCCCGAAAAGCCAAAAACACGCAGAAAATAGTAGCTCGCACTTGGCACTGGGTTAATATGTTAGTGCTCAAAAATAATATAAAACAACAAATAAATGCCTAAAAAGTATCCAGAATGATAATATAATAGCATGGAACAATAAAAATATAAATATGTTGGAGACGTATCAGCATCCCCAAGCTTAATTCCTACTCGTCCTCGAGTAGGTAAATGATAAAAATAGAATTTTTGATGTGAGATGCTACCCAACATATAATCTTTTCAGGTATGATCATTGACAAACGACGAATCAACAAACATTAACACAGTAATATCCATAAGCATAAATAGCACAATCATCAACTTTCAAAATATACGATCCTGAAAGAATGTTTACCCCCCATTGATTTTATCATATTAGCATGGCATGGCTCTGTCTTCACCACATAAATACAAATGTCAAGCACCATGGTGTTAAGCCAAGCAATTGGATCATACTTTTTCATGCGCTTCAGTATTTTATACCAGACTCAATACATCAGCATGAACCATGAACATAGCATATAGGTGGAATAGAATGTGGTGGTAGGTTCCAATGGGGTAAAACTGGAGATGAAAGTCTCGCATCAACTAGGCGGATCAACGAGGAGTAGGGATTGCCATTCAACGGATGCACTAGAGCTATAAGTGTATGAAACCTCAAATGAAACTAAGCGGGTGTGCATCCAACTTGCTTGCTCATGAAGACCTCAAGCATTTGAGGAATCCCGTCATCGGAATATACAATCCAAGTTCTATAATGAAAAATTCCCACTAACATATGAAAATTACAAAACATGAGACCCTCTATATGAAAAACATGGTGCTTTCTCTAAGCATAAGTGCGGACAAAGAGGTAGTAGCACTATCCCTTCTATCTTAATATCTCATTTATTTATTTAGATTTATTTGTTTTCTTTTTTCTCTTTCTCCTTTTCTCTTTTTTCCCCTTTTTCGTCCGGAGTATCATCCAGACTTGCGGGGGAATAATTGTCTCCATCATCCTTTCCTCACTGAGACAGTGCTCTAATAATGATAATCATCTCACTTTTATTTACTTACAACTCGATATGAAAAACTACTAAACAATATGACTCTATATGAATGCCTCTAGTAGTGTATCAGGATGTGCAATGATATAGCATAACATGTAAACAATGATGAAAGGTGTCTTTGCCACAAATACTATGTCAGCTACATTATCATGCAAAGCAATATGACAATGAGTGCACAAGTCATATGATGTAACAGTGGAAGTTGCATGGCAATATATCTCGGAATGGCTATGGAAATGCCATGATAGGTAGGTATGGTGGCTGTTTCGAGGAAGATATGACGAGGCTTATGTGCAACAGAGCATATCATGTCACGGGGTTTGGATGCACCGGAGAAAGCTACGCCAATCCTCGAGGTGAGAATGGGCAATGCACGGTACCAAAGAGGCTAGCATATATGAAAAGGTGAGTGTGCATACATCCATGGATTCACATTTGTCATAAAGAACTCACATACTTATTGCAAAACTTTATTAGCTCTCTCGAAGCATAGTGCTAGTCGCATGCCCCTAGGGAGGAGGTTGGTAGGAGTTAACCATTGTGCGCCCCCGACCTAAAAAACACTAGGATTTCAACGAGGAATAATAATGCTCACACATCATCAACATGCAATAACCAATATTTAGATGAACAGTAAATTAACTCCCTTTAACTATCAATATTTCTACAAACCAACAACCATGCACTCACGCCCTTTCATATTACCACATTAATATCATTAACCCACAATTTCACTTTTATGTGCTACATGAAGGTTTTGATTATGCATTCCTTGAATACCTATTATTTTTGGACTAGTCTTATAACCCATGCAAATTACCATCACTATATATTAGACTCTCAAAAAATTTAACAGAACAATGAGGATGCAATTATTTCTATAAAATCTATACGCCACCGTGCTCTAAAAGATATAAGTGAAGCACTAGAGCAACTGCTTAGCTCAAAAGATATAAGTGAAGCACATAGAGTATTCTAAAAAATCATGATGAGCATGTGTATCTCTCAAGTAGGTGTGTCCAACAAACAATGATTGTGGAAAACAAAAACAAAAATAAACTAAAACATAAAAGTCTCCAAGCAAAACACATATCATTTGATGAATAAAAATGTAGCTCCAAGTGACATACCGATGGATTGAGACGAAAGAGGGGATGCCTTCCGGGGCATCTCCAAGCTTAGACGCTTGAGTCTTCCTAGAATATGCCTTGGGTTGCCTTGGGCATCCCCAAGCTTAGGCTCTTTGCCTCTCCTCATTCCTTCATCCATTGTGATAGCACCCAAAACTTGAAAACTTCAGCACACAAAACTCAAGAGAAAACTCGTGAGCTCCGTTAGTATGATAGGTAAATCAAAAACTTTAGATATAGTTATAAATTGATTCATATTTTATTATTGCATAAGGTACTGTATTATAACTTATTCATGGTTTATACCCCTCAATACAACCCGTAGCATCATCAAAACAAGCAAACTATGCAAGCAAAATCAGAATCTGTCTAGAACATAACAGTCTCTAATGCTCTATGCAATCACCATACATATAACTCCAAACATTCTGAAAAATTAAGAAAACCTGAGAATTTGTGTACCAATATTGTGTAAAAAATTCAGATCAAAAAGACGTTCTAGTAAAATCATAGAAATTCTATACTGGACATAAAGTTTTTCTTTTTGTACCATATCAATTCTACTTATCATTCAAGTCATCCCAAAGGGTTTACTTGGCACAAACAATAATTAAAACATAAAAACACAATCATTAAAGTAGAAATAATCATGTTATCACACCATGATAGAAAGTAAAAACCAAAATTAAATATAACTATTGGGTTGCCTCCCAACAAGTGCTATCGTTTTATGCCCCTATCTAGGCATAATGCATATTATCAAGTGTTGTCATCATTGGAGGAAATGGATCTAATTCCTTTAGCCATTTTTCTCTCGTTGCGTCCATCAATGATATGAACAAATTGATCAATTTTAGCAATGATAGTTTTTATTTCAGCTTTCAGAGTGCAAAGAGCATCAATTCTTTGTTCCAACGAATCAAATCTCTTATTATGTGACACCACATTGGCATTGATATTAGTAGAGAAACTGAATAACACTGCAAAGTTGGAATCCATAGTAGTTTTACTTTATTTTATTAGCTCGGTTTGACGATAACTCACAAGTATGGTAGGTTTGATAGTTTCTATCTTTGGTTCTCCAAATATATATTTCATCTTTTCATAGGTGTCAAAAGCATCTGAGGAAATCATTTTCAAACATAGAATCCAAGACACATCAATTTGAAAGGGATAGAACCATATAAAAACTTCTAAGGAGTAGTTTAATATGACTCATAGGATTAGCTATCATTTGTATCTCGAAAAATCTATCCCAATCTTCTTTTAAAGATTCATCACCCACACCCTTAAAGTCCATTATTCCCGAACCCTCTCCAAGGTAAGGAGGAAGAGGCATGTACAGAGGAGAACTAGCCATGATAACTAGCAAATAAGTAAACTAGGAAAGATAAATATTTTTGCATTTTTGATTTTTATAGCAATCAAAATATAACAGAAAATAAAAAGTGTAACAAGTCAATGATAATTTATCAGAAGGTACTTGATAGGAATTTGATTATGCTCACCGACAACGGTGCCAGAAATCCTTCCTGATACTTGTAAACTGCATTGGGATTTTCCCCGAAGAGGAGGGGATGATGCCGCAAAGCAAAGGTAAGTATTTCCCTCAGTGAGAACCAAGGTTATTGAACCAATAGGAGAACCACACAAATTCCCGTCTTCAGCACCTACGCACAAAAGAGCAAACACTTGCACCCAACGCGGGCAAGAGGGTTGTCAATCCCCTTGAACTTGTTACATGCAAGCGATTAGTAGTGATAGATAGATAATTTGACAAATATAAATTGTAATTAAAAAGAAAGTAAATAATGGAAGCAAGGTATTTAGAGTTTTTGTAAATATATTTGTGAGGAGACCCGGGGCCATACTTTTTGCTAGAGGCTTCTCTCTCGAAGAAGGCATACGGTGGGTAATCAAATTACTGTTGGGCAATTGATAGAAACGCGCATAGTTATACAATATTTATTCGCAATGATCATGTATATAGGCATCACGTCCATAAACAAGTAGACCGACTCCTGCTTGCATCTACAACTATTACTCCACCCATCGACCGCTATCCAGCATGCATCTAGGGTATTAAGTAAAAATGGAGTAATGCTTGGAGGAGGATGTCATGATGTAGACAAAGTAAATCCAATCAATATGAATAAACCCCATCGTTTTACCCTTAGTGGCAGCAATACAATACGTGTCATGTCCCTTTCTATCACTGGGATTGAGCACCACAAGATTGAACCCACTACAACGCACCACTCCCGCTTGAAGATAAATCAATCTAGTTGGCCAAACCAAACCGCTAGATCGGAGAGCATATCAATACATCAATACATCACATTCATCATACATAAGAACAAGATCCAACTATGGATGAAATCAAACGATAAAGAAGGCAACGTCCACCCTTACTAATCTCAGGCTGCCGACCTGGAACCCATCCTATGATCGAAGAAGAAGAAGAAGAACTCCAAATGAACAAACATCACTCTCACGTCAAATCATCGCATTACCTGTAGTTGCATCTGTTGTTGTAGGAATCTATGAGCCATGTGGATTCAGCAATCACATTACCAAGGGTATCAAGACTGGCAAATCTTAGTGGTTGAGGTATGGTTAAGTGGTGATGTTGCAGCAGCACTAAGCATTTTGATATCTGGCTAACTTATGATTACAAGAATAAGAAGAGTGATCTACGCATAAACAGACGTGAGCTATGGTTACCACACGAATCCTCGAGTACAAGAAGTGATCTTGAACATCTACTTACGAGTCAAACATAACCCCACCGTGTTCTCTTTCTGAACTCCCTCGAAATTAGACGGTCACGGTTAAACACGTCTGGCAAGATCCAACATTGGTTTTACCATTTTCCTAATAACTAATAAAAAATTCCATAGGGACCCGCCGGCACCCACATATCTTTAATCAACAACCCGGGCCAGTGCTCCTCATGAGTGTTGGTCCATCTACCTAGCAGTCGGCGGTGCCACCTCGGGGAAACTCGAGGCATTTTCAGGCTACCGTCCAGTTCGCATAGATGGATGATGCCCATAGATAGAGAGCGCGCGGCTCTAGATGCGGATCTGGCTCACCGGGAGGCCTTGCTAGATTCGTTTTACATTTCTCGAATGTCTTGTGCGCGGAATTTCGAGGACACTTCGGGCTATCTCGAGGTTGAGATTTTCCAACGGAATTCCCAAGGAGATCACGGGTTTCATGGTCGAGGTTATTCGTGCGGCGTGTGGTTAGTTTGTGATGGATGAGTTGGACCACCCCTGCAGGGTTAAATCTTTCATGAGAGCCATGCCCGTGGTTATGTGGCAACTTGGAAACTTTGTTTAACACCCGGTCATAGCAAACTTAAAGTAAAATCAAATAAAATACACCAACTGTGTGCGTAACCGTGACCGTCTCTTCTCGTGAGGCCTGCTCCGAAAGAGAACATGGTGGGGTTATGTTTGAACGTCAGTAGGTGTTCAGGATCACTTAGTGATCATTACTAGATCACGTCCGTTTATACGACGATCACCCCCCTTATTCTTGTACTCATAAGTTAGCCACTCAAATAAATGCTGAGTGCTTGCTACAGCCTCACCACTTAACCATACCTCACCCATTAAGCTTTAATAGTCTTGATACCCTTGGAAATGAGATTGCTGAGTCCCTATGGCTCACAGATTACTACGACAACAGTTGCAGGTACAGGTAATGCGATGCTTTGACGTGAGCGTGATGCTTGTTTGATTTGGAGTTCTTCTTATTCATCGATCATGGGATGGGTTCCAGGACGGCAGCCTGGGATAGCAAGGATGGATGTCATTTTATCGTTTGGTTTCGTCCGTAGTCGGACCCTGCTCTTAAGTATGATGCTTGGATATGTTGTTGTATTGATTTGATCTTGATGTAGCTTATGGCGAGTGTAAGCCAATTCCATATACTCATCTCTTCTTTACATGTACTTGTAATGATATCCATTCTTGCGAAACGACGAGATGCGCTTCTATCCCTGTCAAGGCCCTCGAGCCAAAATGAGGATAGGATCGCATCTTGGGCGTTACACACTAATTGATCAAAACACGTTTAGAAGCAATTTTTATTGCCTTATTGCACCGATGACAACTTACTTGAAGGATCTTACTCGATCCGTAGGTAGGTATGGTGGACTCTCAAAACATGAATTCGGGTTTTGGGTTTTTCGATGCACAAGTAGTATCTCTACTCAGTGCGAATTTTTTTGCTAGCAAAGATATTGAGCAAGCACCACATGTTGAAGTATCTATATATGACAATATAACTTCTATGTGAATATGAACAAACATAAATCATTACGTTGTCTTCCTTATCCAATGTCAATAATTTTGACATATAATATTTAATGGGGGCTCACAATCATAAAAGATGTCCAAGATAGTGTATTTGCATGTGAATCTTCTCTTCCCTTATTAATTCTTTCATGAATTGCATCATTGACCAATGCTATGTTTGTCGATCTCCAATAAATTTTACCACTTATACTTTTCCTTATGTGATGTCATTACTTACCATAAGATTAGCATATGATTCTTTTCATTTATTTCTCTTTCCTTTTATTTTGGGCGCAACAAGAAAGTAGAGGAGCAAAAGCTCAAACCAAACTTTATTATATAACTCTCACTCGAGTACATAGATAGATAGACCACGAAACTAACACACGAAAATAGATCATGCTAAACTTTTATTCAACTAAATCAAAAACAAACTAAAGATCAAACTAAAATAGGTAAAGGTGAATAAAATTGATGGTGATACGATACCGGGGCACCTCCCCCATGCTTGGCTCAAGCCAAGGGGAGTGCCCATACCCGTGTGCTCAAGTCTCCTTTGGTGATGGTGATGAAGTAGGTGGTGGTGATTAAGTAGCCTCCTTCTTCAACTTATATTTGAGCATAAAATTTTCCTCCCCTAAATCATCATTCTCCAACTCAAGTTTTAATATCTTTTTGCATAATGCCGCCTTGCTCTCCTACAGAAAACAAGATGGAATAAATTGAACTTCAGGTTTGTATCCTCCAGGGAGGCTTGACTTCTTGAATTCCACATGCATGTCTCCGGGTTGAGGAAGCGGGTCATCCTCCTCCTCAAAGCTATCATCCTTTGTTTCCTCCCACTTAGTGACATAATCAATGGCAACCAATATATGAGTGTACCTGTTAGAGGAAGGAAAAGGTCCCATATAATCAAAACCCCAAACATCAAATGGTTCGACAACAAGTGAGTAATTCATAGGCATTTCCTGGCGCTTACCGATATTACCAATTCTTTGATCACAAGACAAGACAAACTTATAGGCATCCTTGAAGAGAGTAGGCCAATAAAAACCAAATTGCAATACCTTGTGAGCAGTTCTATCTCATGCATGATATCCTCCATAAGCTTCGGAATGACATTTTCGTAGGATTTGTTCCTATTCATGCTCAGGTACACAACTTCTAATAATACCATCTACTCCTTCTTTATAGAGATGTGGCTCATCCCAAAAGTAATGTCTTAAATCATAGAAGAATTTTTTTTTTTTGCTGGTATGTGAAACTAGGTGGTATATATTTAGCAACAATGTGGTTAGCATAATCAGCATACCAAGGAGTGTTTTGAGAAACATTTATTGCAGATAATTGTTCATCAGGAAAACTATCATCAATAGGTATTGGGTCATCAAGAATATTTTCTAACCTAGATAAGTTATCAGCTACGGGGTTCTCAGCTCCCTTCCTATCAGTGATATGTAAATCAAATTCTTGAAGCAAGAGAACCCACCTAATGAGTCTAGGGTTAGCATCTTTCTTTTCCATAAGATAGTTTATAGCAGCATGATCAGTGTGAACAATAACTTTGGAATCGACAATGTAGGATCTAAATTTGTCACAAGCAAACATAATTGCTAAAAATTCTTTTTTAGTAGTAGCATAATTTCGTTGGGCACTGTATAGAGTTTTGCTAGCATAATGGATAACATTTAATTTCTTATCAACTCTTTGTCCTAGAAATACGCCAACAGCATAATCACTAGCATCGCACATAATTTCAAAAGGCAAGTTCCAATCAGGTGGTTGAATGATAGGTGCAAAAGTTAAGGCTTTCTTGAGTGTTTCAAAAGCTTCCACACAATCATCATCAAAAACAAAAGGGATATCCTTTTGCAAAAGATTAGTAAGAGGCCTAGAAATTTTAGAGAAGTCTTTAATGAACCTCCTATAGAAACCAGTATGACCAAGGAAACTTCGAATACCTTTAATATCTTTAGGACATGGCATTTTCTCAATTGCATCAACTTTAGCTTTATCCACCTCAATACCTCGTTCGGATATTTATGCCCCAAGACAATACCTTCATTAACCATAAAGTGGCACTTCTCCCAATTCAAGACAAGGTTAGTTTGTTCACATCTCTACAAAACTCGATCAAGGTTGCTTAAGCAATCATCAAAAGAAGTCCGTAAACGGAAAAATCATCCATTAAAACCTCCACAATATTTTCACAAAAGTCAGAGAATATAGCAGTCATACATCTTTGAAAGGTAGCAGGTGCAATGCATAAACAAAAAGGCATATTTCTATAAGCATAGGTTCCAAAAGGGCAAGTAAAAGTGGTTTTATCTTGATCGGATTGTGATACAGGTATTTGAGAGAAACCAGAATATCCGTCCAGAAAACAAAAGTGTGTGTGCTTAGATAATCTTTCTAGCATTTGGTCAATAAAAGGCAGAGGGTAATGATCTTTTCTAGTAGCTTTATTTAATTTTCTAAAATCAATTACCATTCTATAGCCAATGATAATTCTTTGAGGGATGAGTTCATTTTTATCATTAGGAACAACCGTAATACGTCCTTTCTTAGGAACACAATGAACGGGACTTAGCCATCTACTATCAGCAATGGGATAGATTATACCTGCTTCTAGAAGCTTTAATATTTCAGTTCTTACCACTTCTTTCATCTTAGGATTCAATCGCTGTTGGTGATCAACAACGGGTTTAACATCAGGTTCCATATTAATCTTGTGCTAACATAGAGTGGGACCAATGCCCTTAAGATCATCAAGAGTATATCCAATAGCAGCATGGTGCTTCCTCATAATTTTTAATAATCCTTCTTCTTCATGTTCTGAAAGGTTAGCACTAATAATAACAGGATATATCTTTTTCTCATCAAGATAAGCATACTTCAAAGTATCAGGCAATTGCTTTAATTCAAACACAGGATCACCTTTAGGTGGAGGAGGACCTCCAAGAGTTTCAATAGGCAAATTGTGTTTTAGGAGAGGTTGTTGTTCAAACAAAATTTTATCTATTTCATTTCTTTCACGCAAGTGCATATCATTTTCATGGTCAAGCAAATATTGTTCTAATGGATCGGTAGGAGGCACGACAATAGAAGCAAGACCAATTATTTCTTCCTTGCTAGATAATGCTCTATCACGAGGTTGTCTACTAAACTTGGAAAAATTAAACTCATGAGACACATCACCAAAACTGACACCGACTGTTTGTTTTTGACAATCTATCTTAACATTGATGGTGTTCAAGAAATGTCTACCGAAGATAATGGGACAAAAGTCATCTTGTGGGGAACCAAGAACTAGAAAATCAGTAGGATATTTTACTTTCCCACACAAGACTTCAACATCTCTAACAATCCTAAGTGGTGTGATGGTGTCTCTATTAGCAAGTTTAATAGTAACATCAATGTCTTCTATTTCAGCAGGTGCTATTTTATTCATAATTTCTTGGTATAAGGTAAAAGGGATAGCACTCACACTAGCACCCAAATCACATAAACCATGATAGCAATGATCTCCTATTTTGACTGAGACAACAGGCATGCCCACTACGAGTCAATGTTTATCTTTTTCATCAGGTTTGGCAATTCTAGCAGCTTCATAACAGAAGTAGATAACATGCCCATCAATATTTTCTACCAAGAGATCTTTAACCATAGCAACACTAGGTTCTACATTAATTTGCTCAGGGGGCTTAGGTGCTCTAATATTACTCTTGCGAACCATAGTTGATACCTTCACATGTTCCTTTATCCTAATAGGGAAAGGTGGTTTTTCAATATAAGCGGTAGGCACAACTGGATCAACATTGTAAATGATGGTTTCATGTTTAGCTATGACCGGTTCTTTAATTTCTTCTTTAATAGGGGGATGATATTTAAACCATTTCTCTTTAGGGAGATCAACATGAGTAGCAAATGCTTCACAGAAAGAGGCTACTATCTCCGAGTCAAGTCCATATTTAGTGCTAAACTTGTGAAAAGCATCGGTATTCATAAAGATTTCACACAATCAAACTTAAGATTTATACCTGACTCATTACCTTCGTCGAGTTCTCAATCTTCGGAGTTGCGTTTAATTCTTTCTAAGAGATCCCACTTGAATTCAATAGTCTTCTTCATAAAAGAACCAGTACAAGAAGTATCGAGCATGGATTGATCATTATGAGAAAGCCCAGCATAAAAATTCTGAATAATAACTTCTCTCAGAATATCATGATTGGGGCATGAATATAACATTGAATTAAGCCTCCCCCAAGCTAGAGCGATGCTTTCTCCTTCACAAGGCCAAAAATTATATATATATTTCCGATCACGATGAACTAGATGCATGGGATAAAACTTTTGCTGGAATTCCAATTGTAATCGATTCCGGTTCCATGATCCAATATCATCACATAGCCTACACCATGTCAATGCTTTTCCCTTCAAAGATAAAGGGAAAACCTTCTTCTTAACGTCATCTCCGGATAAACCTGCAAGCTTAAATAATCCACAAACTTCATTCACATGTATTAGGTGCATATCAGGATGTTCAGTTCCATCTCCTACATAAGGATTAGCTAGCAGTTGTTCTACCATACCCGAAGGAATTTCATAACCAATATTTTCAGTAGGTGCAATAGGTTGAGGGGCAACTAATTGTGGTTCTGGTCGAGGTGGAGACACCCCGAACAAACCCCTCAAAGGATTGTTTTCCATAGTAGCAAGTAGCAATAAATTTCAGCACGTAGTATAAGTTTTTCCTTACCGATTTCCACTTACCAAGAGCGCTTCACTCCCCGGTAACGGCGCCAGAAAAGAGTCTTGATGACCCACAAGTACAGGGGATCAATCTTAGTCCTTTCAATAAGTAAGAGTGTCGAACCCAACGAGGAGCAAAAGGAAATGACAAGCGGTTTTCAGCAAGGTAATTTCTACAAGCACTGAAATTGTAGGTAACAGATAGTTTGATAGCAAGATAATTGGTGACAAGAAAGTACAGGTAACGATAAATAAAGTGCAGCAAGGTAGCCCAATCCTTTTTTGTCAAAGGACATGCCAGAACAGTCTCTAGTAATAGGCAAAGTGTTCTTGAGGGTACACGGGAATTTCATCTAGTCACTTTTATCATGTTGGTTTGATTCGTGTTCGCTACTTTGATAATTTGATATGTGGGTGGATCGGTGCTTGGGTGTTGTTATTACTTGAACAACCTCCCACTTATGATTAACCCCCTCGCAAGCATCCACAACTATGAGAAAAGTATTAAGATAAAATCTAACCATAGCATTAAATGTTTGGATCCAAATCATCCCCTTACGAAGTAGCGCATAAACTAGGGTTTAAGCTTCTGTCACTCTATCAACCCATCATCTAATAACTACTCCAAAATGCATTCCCTTAGGTCCAAGGATGGTGAAGTGTCATGTAGTCGACGTTCACATGATACCACTAAGGGAATCACAACATACATATCATCAAAATATCGAACACATATCAAATTCAGATGATTACTTGCAACATGACTTCTCCCGTGACCTCAAGAACAAAGGTAACTACTCACAAATAATATTCATGCTCAAGATCAGAGGGGTATTGAATAGAATAATGGATCTGAACATATAATCTTCCACCAAATAAAACATATAGTAATCAACTACAAGATGTAATCAACACTACTAGTTACCCACAGGTACCAATCTAAGGTTCCGGTACAAATATTGAACACAAGAGATGAACTAGGATTTGAGAGGAGATGGTGCTGTTGAACATGTTGATGAAGATTGGCCTCCCAAAGATGAGAGGGGTGTTGGTGATGACGATTGGTTCGATTTCCCCCTCCGGGAGGAAAGTTCCCCCGGCAAAATCGCTCCGCCAGAGGGTAAAAGTGCTCCTGCCCAAGTTCCGCCTCGAGACGGTGGCGTTCCGTCCCGAATGTCCTCTCTTTAATTTTTCTAGGTCAAGAGACACTATATACCAGAAGATGGGCACCGGAAGTGGGCTGAGGAGGGCACAACCCACCAGGGCGCGCCTGGGGGGCCTGGCGTGCCCTGGTGTCTTGTTCCCACCAGGGTGGCCCCCTACGGTAGCTATTTGCCCAAGTATTTTTCATATATTCCAAAAATATTCTCCGTAAAGTTTCAGCTTCTTTGGAGTTGTGTAGAATAGGTATCTCTGATGTGCATTTTCAGGCCCAGAATTCCAGCTACCGGTATTCTCCCTCTTTGTGTAAACCTTGCATATTATGAGAGAAAAGGAATTAGAATCACTCCCTAAAGTATTATTATTCAACAAAAGATAATAAATAATAGTAGGAAATCATGATGCAAAATGGACGTATCAGTGCCTTCCCAAGTTTCTGAGCTTATTCTCAAGATTATGAAGACCAAGGCCTTCTTCCATCTCAAGAGGAAATTGGCTGGCGGGTTGCCCTCATAGATGAAATTCCACAACCCAGCGAATGAGAAGTAGTAGTGTTCATAGATCACCTTCTCCGGGGCTTTTCTCCCCCCGGGTCGAAATTCTTTCGGGATGTTTTAAACTTTTTCAATCTTCATCCTCAAGATCTGGCTCAAAATTCCATATCCAACCTATGTCAGTTCCAAGTGTTTTGCGAGGTGTATCTGCAAATGGAGCGCACTGTCCTTCTTTTTAGGGAATTCTTCTATCTCAACCGCGAGACTAAATGTGCTGATGGGCCCAGTCTAGAACTCGGCGGGGTCTCAAATCAAAGGCGAAGAGATGGTTCCTTTCCTGCATCTACTCTGGGAAGCACCCCAAAGGATGGATTAAGACTTGGTTCTATTGTCGGAACACGGCCCCTGCTAATGAAATTCCTCTGCCGGGTTACAGACCAGATCGTCTTCCTATGACATTTGAACTTCCTGGGTGGGCTCCACAAGAAGAACGTTCTCAACTCGCCCCCATATACCCAAAACTAAGGGCCTTGCTGGCCAATGGGTTGACTGGGGTTTATCTAACCCGATGTTGGGTAACTTGGAGGATCTTACCATTGAGTCACCGTGGCGATTTAATGTACAATTATTCTGGCTGCTTAAACGATGCACAAAGATACAGCGGCGAGGATTGAGAAGCTGATAAGATAAACCGGATTGTAAAGAAACTGCTAGGAGAGACTCAAGAATCTTGCAATAAAGTTGGACTGAATCCCTTCTGTGCTCTTAACTCGGCTCCTCGAGTAAGAATCTTTGATAACTATTTATCCGGCTTATAGAATTTTTGAAACTTCAAAGCTTACTTGTTGTTTTTATTGATAACCTTGCAGGCAAACTCTCAATTATGGAATAAAAAGAGGAAAACTCTTGCACATAAGCCTAAACCCGCCCCGAGTAAGAGGAAAACTAAGGCGGCTGCGGAAGAGCCGTCAACTACGGACGAGTCACCAACAGCTGATGCACGGTCGGAGGTAGAACTTGACTCCCTTGGCCGTCTTTTTATTGAACTTGCTGACGCCTCTTACTCTCAGGGTGATGCTACAACAATCCAGGCCGAAGATGTTGAGGTAATTTCCATCTCCTCCGGCTCAAAATCCTTGTCTCCAAGGAAAACAAGGCGGGTTATTCGGAATGTAAGTTTTTCTCATCCGAATGCTCATTTGGATCCTAATTTTATTTTGAATAAAAGACAGCACGAATCAAGGCACCATACTCGGAGCAGCTCCGGTGACCTTGTGGCCAACTTACCCAACAAGTCAGCCGCCCGCAAGCGACAGAATGAGGTGCCTCACAGTCCAACACCTTCTCTTCCAAAAGCTGGCCTTAGCCGGCAACCTCCTAATCCTTCTGATTCAAATTGTTAGGAGTCATCAGCTTCATCGGGCGACTCAACCGCCACAAAGCTGCCACCCCTGGTTATCAACCAAGGGTAAACATCTTTTTTATACCATATATTGCTTATTCATACTTAGCCTTGCATACGCTTCATTATGTTGTCTTGTTTGCAGGGCCAAGGCTAAGACTAAGAAAAGAAAGGTTGGCGAGTAATCAACCAATCCTGAGGTCCCTGTGCCAAAAAATCCGACTTTGGTGACTCCTGAAGCTCAAACTGAGAACCCCGAAGATCATCAGGACGACCAAGATAAATCACCCCAGCATACCGAACCGGCAAGCGCTGAGGCTATAGATGCTGAAGCTAACACGACAGATAATCTTAACCCGCCCAATCCTCATAAAGCAACTGAAGATGCTCCTTCTCATGAGAAGAAGAACGCGGAGATTACTATCAATCGGACGGGTTACACAGCTCCAGCGGTCTCCAATGTGCTGACCAAGCATACCGCCAAAGGTGAGACGCCATTTCCTGAGAAGGGGAAGACTAAGCTTGAACTTCCCAATTATGAGGAGTTTAGCGCTGACGAATTGCACGCCGTCTATTTAAGCCGCTTCTCTACAAGCCGGTACATGGAAGCCATCCTGGTTGGTATGATGAGGAGAAAATATGAGGTATGCTCAATTTTGTCTTGTACTCTATGTATCCTTGTGTAGCCCCCAAGTGCCGGCCCATCTTCATGAGATGAGTCGGGTCTTGTAAATTTAGAACTTCTGAAGAATCAACCTATAGCCCCCAAGGGCCGGCTCATCTTCATGAGACGAGTCGGGTCTTGTAAATATAGAACTTCTAAAGAATCAACATGTAGCCCCCAAGGGCTGGCTCATCTTCATGAGATGAGCCGGGTCTTCTTAATATAATATGTCTGAAGAACCGACCTGTAGCACCCAAGGGCCGGCTCATCTTGATTTGATGAGTCGGGTCTTCTCGTATCATGTGTTTGAAGAAAAAACGGACATGCATTAGCCCCCAAGTGTCAAGTATATTGCTTGCAATCTGCTTGGGACTTAATAAAAACTTTGCTTGTCATAGCCCCAAATGTCAGGTTGCACCTTGTTGCCGGCTTAGGACTAAAGAATATCTAAAGTGATAACCCTCACTGTGCAGGAAGCTGTGAATGTAGCCGAGTCAAATGCGACCGGCTTGAAAAAGATCTGGAACTAGATCAAGGCGCCTGAGCCAAAGCTGAACTAAGCCTAAAATCTTCATTGGAAGACTTGGAAAAAGAAAGGTGGGCTTTGAAGTAGAGAAAAAGTCTTTCGAGACTGAAAAAGGCGCCTTGATAAAGCGCACGAAAGACGCTGAAGGTCAATTGAAACCCGTTGATGGAGAGCTGGCCGAGCTAAAGCGACATATTACTCATATGACCGAACCCGTCTTTGGTAAGGATTTTTTTATGAGCTCATGATAACCCGCTCAAATAATCAAGTATGAATAAAAACTCGCCTGGCGACTCACACAGTTGAATTGTTTGCAGGCCCCCGAACTCGCAATCTCCAGGACAATAGCGTAATGAAGCTAAAGGTTGTATAGTCGTTGGCTGAACAATTATACGCTAGAAGTATCTGCACCATTAAAGCTATCATGCGTGACAAAGAACCGGTGAAGTTCGTTAAGGATGTGCTGAGATGCCCCACAACGATCCCGAAACAAATCGAAGAGCTGAAAAGATCAGCCGCCTGAGCAGGTGCAATGACGTCTTTGAGTCAGGCCGTGGCTTATGCAGCAGATCTGGATCCTATAGAGATGGCCCGAGGATTTCCTCAATACAAAGATGACGGGTCAGAATTCTCCATTGCTGACAATGCTCGTTGCGTAAAGGATACTCGAGTGCTGGCCAGCCAACTAGTTGCAAAGATGGATCTGAAGAAGTATCGGGCGGCTTATGATGACAACAACTCGCGAGTTCAGCCGCCAACTTTTGAAGCTATAGACCTAACTCCTCAACGTCGAAAGCATATTTTTGTCCCTGATGTTGACCCGTGCCCCATCTTGCATGATGAAGCCATTTTCCAAGCTTTAGTCAATGTCAACTGGGATGTGGACAACCTTCAGATCCAAGACACAGAAGAATGAGCGCAGGATAACCCGGAGGCATCACATGCGAGTGATCAGCCCGGTGCTAACCCGGATGGCTCAGAAGCCGGGTTACAAGAGTAATTTGTACTCAAAAAACCTTGATCCGAAATTCTGGGCTCAATTGTAGCTATGTAATAGCTTAAGCAAACAGCCGATTGCCTGTGCCGTGCCTTGTGCACGTTTTAACTTTTGATCCAATCTCAATTTGATGACAAAGGATTTGTATATCAACAAGTCTGTCAGCTTGCCTTTATCATTTTGTTTGGAACCGTACAGCCTGTTGCTTGCACGTGTATTTGATAAATCGCCTGTAGCAATATGTATATGCAGAAAATATACCTACAAAACAAATTCCGCCAAATAATACTTGAAGTGGAAAGATCCGACGAGTCATCGACCGATGACTTATACTCATTTAAAAAGAGATTTCAGATTAATAATCTGGTGACTCATGGTAGATGAAGACTCAATGATGAGCATGAATAACCCGGAGTTCTTTTGACCCGGGGATTTTTAGGCAGAAAAAATTTCTGAAAAACAGAAATAAACAATATCCCCTCTATGGAGTGAATTATAAGTCGGCTTTCGAGGCTGGACAAAAAGACTGGCTTTCGAGGCTCAAGTCTTGCTTCAATGAAGCTAGCTTGATAGCCTTGGTTTATCCTCGCTTTCCGTAAGCCGGCTCTCACGTGACTTAAGCCGTCGTTTTAACATTAACAAGTTCAGGGTCATAAAGATTGACTTGTTAAGAGTACGGCGGGTCACCTTTTTGGAGTAGCATCAAGCAAACAGGCAGGTTTAACCAATATATTGTGGCGTTTTTGCCATGTCAAGAGGGTGAGAAAGCTAAACTCGGTGAGTTGGAAGCCCCCAAGTGAACAATGATCAGTAAATAAAAACTCATGCATAATATATGAGATAAAACGACAGAGGCCCCAAGTTTCGGGGATGCCGGCTTTATTATACTTGATCATAAAAGGTATATACATGATGTGTGTACAATGACTGAAGCTAGTAGCTTAAGTGTAGTAAAGTCAAAGATGAGCAATGTTCCAGGGCCTGTTGGTCTCCTCCTCAGAGGTACGTGACTTATTGTGTTCACATATGTCAATAAGATAATATGATCCATTATTGAGGTTTTTGCTAACCACAAAGGGCCCTTCCCAAGGAGGTGAAAGCTTATGCATGTCTGTCTGATCTTGAATCAAATGGAGCACTAAGTCGCCCTCCTGGAAACTGCGGCTGCGAGTTCTTCGATTGTGATAATGATGAAGGTCTTGTTGATAAATTGCAGATCGAGCCGCCGCAAGATCACGTTCCTCCTCCAAGGCATCAATAGAATTTTTTCGAGCCGTCTCATTGTCCGTCTCAACATAAGCCGCCACTCGGGGCGAGCCATGACGTATGTCTCTTGGAAGAACTGCCTCTGTGCCGTAAACCATAAAGAACGGCGTGTAACCCGTTGATCTGTTGGGGGTAGTCCTTATGCTCCAAAGAAATGCAGGAAGCTCTTCAACCCAACAACCCGGAGTATGCTCCAAAGGAACCATGAGCAGGGGTTTAATCCCTCATAATATTTCTTGGTTAGCACGTTCTGCCTGGCCATTGGACTGTGGATGAGCCACAGATGAAACATCAAGCCGGATATGCTCCTTCTCGCAGAACGTATTCATAGCACCTTTAGAAAGATTTGTCCCATTATTAGTGATGATACTATGAGGATAAACAAAACGAAAGATTAGCTTTTTCACAAACTGAACTGCAGTTGCCGCCTCACAATTGCTGACGGGCTCTGCTTCAACCCACTTGGTAAATTTATCAACCGTCACCAAAAGGTGAGTCCTTTTATCCTTAGACCTCTTGAACGGCCCAACCATGTCAAGGCCCCAAACCGCAAACGGCCAAGTTATTGGGATCATCCGCAATTTGTGAGCCGGCATGTGAGCCTGTCGTGCAAATTTCTGACAACCATCACACTTGCGAACAATGTCTTCTACATCAGCATGAGCAGATAACCAGTAAAAGCCGTGTCTGAAACCTTGGCCACCAAAGATCTTGACCCGGTGTGATGACCACAATCTCCTGTATGAATTTCCTGTAAAATCTCCCTACCCTCGCAGGGGAAACACAGCGTTGAAACACACCAGTTACGCTGCATCGATGTTACTCGCCATTGACAATAGTCATGGACTTAGATCACCGGATGATCTGCCGGGCCAGGAGCTCTTCCTCTGGAAGCTCACCTCAGGTTAAATAAGCCAGATAACGTACTGTCCAATCTGGATTTGCTCGTAGAGCCACCACCAACTGCCCTTCCGGCTCTGGGATAGCCAGATCTTCTTCTGAAGGTAACTTGACGGAAGGATTATGCAACACATCCAGGAACACATTGGGGACAACTAGCTTACACTGAGAACCTAGCCAAGATAAAGCATCAGCCGCCTCATTAAGCCACCGGTCGATATGACCCACTTGATATCCTTTAAAGTGACCAGCAATGTTAGTGACTGCCTGACGATAAGCCGCCATGAGCGAGTCTTTAGAATCCCACTTCCCTGAAACTTGTTCTGCAATGAGGTCTGAGTCGCCCAAGCATTTGACTCGGCTTAAGTTCAATTCCTTAGCCATGCAGAGCCCATGTAACAAAGCCTCATACTCAGCTGCATTGTTAGTACAGGGAAACATAAGCCGTAGGACATAACAAAACTTGTCACCTCGTGGGGAAGATAAAATAACTCTAGCCCCCGAGCCTTCCAATTGCCTGGATCCGTCAAAGTGTATCGTCCAGTATGTATTATCTGGTCTCTCCTCGGGTGTTTGTAACTCTGTCAAGTCATTAATGAAATCTACCAAGGCTTGAGACTTGATAGCAGTCATGTGCACGTATCTCAAATGATGAGGCCCAAGCTCAATTGCCCACTTAGCAACCCGGCATGTAGCTTCTCTGTTTTGGATGATATCTCCAAGAGGAGCCGAACTGACCACATTGATTGGATGCCCAAGGAAATACTGCTTTAATTTGTGACTAGCCATGAACACTCCAAACACCAATTTCTACCAATGCGGATATCTCTGCCTGGACTCAAATAAGACTTCACTGATATAATAAACTGGATGTTGGACTGGGTACTCCTTCCCTGCCTCCTTGCGTTCCATGACAACTGCCACACTGACGGCCCAGTTATTAGCCGCCACGTACTGGAGCATAGGCTCTTTGTCAATCGAAGCCGCCAAGATGGGCGGCTCAGCCAACTTCCTCTTAAGTGCTTCAAAAGCCTCATTAGCAGCATCACTCCAGACAAAATTATCAGTCTTTTTCATCATCTGGTTTAGCGGAATCGCTTTTTCACCCAGGCGGCTTATGAACCGGCTCAGGGCCGCAATGCGACCCGCCAAGCACTGCACATCATTGATACAAGCCGGCTTAGACAAGGAAGTGATAGCCTTAATTTTCTTCGAGTTAGCTTTGATGCCCCTCTCCGAAACGAGAAAACCTAGCAGTTTTCCTGCAGTTACCCAAAAAACGCACTTGGTCGGGTTAAGCATCATCTTGTACATCCGGAGATTGTCAAAGGTTTCCTTCAAATCCTCAAGCAAGGTTTCCTTCTTCCTTGACTTTACCACAATGTCATCAACATAAGCATGAACATTGCGTCCAATCTGTCCATGGAGGCAATTTTGAACACAACGCTGGTAAGTTGCCTGAGCACTCTTAAGCCCAAAAGGCATAGACACATAACAGAAAGCTCCAAAGGGTGTGATAAAAGCTTTTTATCCTGGTCTTCAACTGCCATCTTTATCTGATGATAACCAAAATAAGCATCCAGGAAGCACAGGCGCTCACAACCCGCCGTTGCATCAATGATCTAGTCAATACAGGGGAGGGCAATGGGATCAACTGGGCAAGCCTTATTGAGATCTGTGTAATCCACACACATACGCCATGTGTCATTTTTCTTGAGCACAAGCACCGGGTTAGCCAACCACTGAGGGTGAAAAACTTCCACTATGAACCCGGCACCTAAGAGCCGGGCCACTTATTCTCCAATGGCCTTATGCCTCTCCTCGTTAAAACGACGGAGGAATTGCTTGACCAGCTTCATCTTAGGATCCACATTAAGGTGGTGTTCAGCGAGTTCTCTCGGTAAACCTAGCATGTCAGAAGTTTTCCATGCAAAGATGTCCCGATTCTCACGATGAACTAGATGAGCGCGCTTTCCTATTTGGGATCCATTCCTGTCCCAATGGTGAACTGCTGAGAAGAGTCACCAGGGAGAAAATCAACTTGCTTTGTGTCTTTAGCTGACTGGAACTTGAGGAGAGGGTCCTTCTCAGTGGTGGGCTTCTTCAGAGGGGTCATATCAGCCGGTTCAACATTGTCTTTATAAAACTTGAGCTCCTCAGCCGAACAAGCCGTTTCTGCATAAGCAACATCTCCTTCTTCACATTCCAATGCGACTTTACGATCTCCATACACCATAACCGTTCCCTTTGGTCCTGGCATTTTGAGCTGCAAGTATATGTAACAGGGGCGAGCCATGAATTTGGCGTAAGCCGGCCGTCCAAATAGCGCGTGATATGGACTTTTGATCTTGACTACCTCAAACCACAATGTCTCTATCTTATAGTTATACTCGTCGCCAAAAGCCACCTCCAGAGCAATCTTTCCTACAAGATAAGCCGACTTGCCTGGCACGACTCCATGAAAGACAGTAGAGGACGGCTTAAGATCCTTCTCTGTCAGATTCATTCGTCGAAAAGTCTCATAGTACAATATGTTGATGCTACTGCCACCATCCATAAGTACCTTAGTAAGCTTGTAACCGCCCACTTGAGGGGCCACCACTAAGGCCAGATGACCCAGATTATCCACATGGGGCGGATGATCTACCCGGCTCCAAGTAATCATGTGCTGAGACCAATTAAAATATTGTGGCACCGCCGGCTCAACCATGTGAATCGCCCTTTTGTGGACCTTCTGGTCATGCTTTTAAGTGCCCGTAGTGAATACATGGTACTGGCCACCGTTCAATTGCTTAGGATTACTCTGATATCCTAATTGATTATGTTGCTGCTGATTACCTTGATCAGATTGGTGATTATGACTACCGTGGTTCCCTTGGCTCTGATAGCCAGAACTTGAGCCGCCATTGCCAAAACCGGCTCCTGGGAATCCTCCAGAACCTAACCCGCCTGGCGGCCCATTGTCGTTGCCATGATGTTGTTGAAACGCCTGGTTCCTGAACTCATGCATGATATGACAATCCTTCCAAGCATGAGAAGATGGCTTCTTGGGATAACTATGCTTTCGACACGGCGCATTAAGAGCCTCCTCATAATTTTTGGGCTTCCCTCCAGCGTATGGTTGCTTGCCGTTATGACGCTGTTTTTTGAACCCTTCATTGGTGTTAGCCACAAAATCAGACCTGCCATCTGAGAACTTGCGTTTTCCACCATTACCCTGGTTATTACTGTTATGCACCGGGGCACCCTGTTGCTGACTTTTAACACCGCTGTTTTTCTTACCTTTTCCAGACATGTCATCGTCTGAATTAGGATCCTTCGTGCATCCATGAGATTTCCCATATCCTGGCACTTACGCTTAAGCCCCCCTAACTTTTGCTTAAGAGGCCGGAAGTGACAGTTCTTCTCTAGAATCAGAACAGCTTGAGCCGCCGCAATGTTATCTAAGGAGTGGACAATAGTGGCGAGCCTAATGATGGGCCGACTCATCCTCACACTACACACAATGCTCCAAATCCGTAATTGTCATAGGCTTCTTACAAGTCCCCTGAAAATTCTTGATGAAGCACTCCTTCAACTCTACCCAGGTGTTGATGGAATTGGGGGGCAGGTTCTTCAACCATGTACGAGCTAGGCCCTCCAACATCATGGTAAAGTACTTAGCACAGACTACATCGCTGACGTCCAACATGTCCATAGCTAGTTCATAACTCTCAATCCAAGCCGTCGGCTCAAGATCCGCCGTGTAGTTCGGTACCTTACGAGGTCCCTTAAAATCCTTAGGCATGCGCTCGCTACGTAAAGTCGGCACCAGGCACGAAACTCCGATCATTCTGGCATTTGACCCGACGGCCACTGAAGGTGAAGCGACCACTGGGGGCGGCTCACAAGCCCCCTAGTTTGCTGCCTCCGCTTCTCGACGGGCCCTCGCCTCGTCCACAATTGCTTGAGCATCTGTACGCGCCTCATGGGGCGGGTTACGACACCGCTCATTTCTGGAGACTGCTGGCGACTCTGCGTGTTGGCTATAGTTGTGACTTGGCAAAGGAGTTGAATGCACATGTTGCCGACTATGTGAATAGTTAGCTTGCTGGGCAATCGCTGTTTGTAATAGTTCAATGGCGTTTCGGGCTTCAACCGCGATCGGAGACTCACCAGCAATAGGGAGTGCAGTAAGACGGGTTGCCGCTGCCACCATGTTATCCACCTGGTTGGAGAAGTGCCCCGGCGGTGTCAAAAAGCGTTGCGGTGTTGACCGGACGAGGGGCGGGTCTGGGCCCGGCTCTTCCCTCCGGGTGGGCTCTGGCCGGTGAAGTTGAGCCACCTCCCAGCCCCCGGGCATCCCAGAAGTCAATTGGGGTATAACTGGTGCTCCTGGAGTACTTGGTGTCGGTTCTGAATCTGGCATATCTCGTAGTAGGGGTCCTAAGCTAGGCGTCTTGGAGCGATGGTAACATGGACACAGGATTTTACCCAGGTTCGGGCTCTCTCCAGGAGATAATACCCTACGTCCTGCTTTTGATTGTATTCATATGGGGATAGTACATAGTACATGTATCTACCACGAGATTGTTGTAATGAATATGAGATTGTCTATTGACTAGCCTGGCCTCGGTTTATATAATGTACCGTAGGCCTAGGGTTTAGAGAAGTCCTTGTCTTGTGTGCCAAGTCTTGTGGAATCTCCCTTGTATGCGTCATGGGCTGCCCGAAGGGGCCCATTAGTGAATCGCCCTGGGGGTCTCGGCCTGATCCATTAGTCGGGAGACGACGCGGTGAGTACCCCCTAGTCCAGGACACCATCAGTAGCCCCCTGAACCGGTCTTCAAGTTGGGGACGCTCCTCGGTTCTTCCGAATAATTCTTTGTCTTCGGTCGTCGGCCTTGGAAACTGGTTCAACAAATCTTCCCATCTTTGATCTTGAGGATCGCCGAGCTGAATCCAAAGAGTTCACACGTCAGGCATCCAAGGAGCCCCTTTAAGTGCTCGGCTTTTATCAATGCCTTGTAATGTTTACGCCATACTTCGAGGTCGAAGTGTTTCCCGTGCGGAGGGGTCCTCTTGCATCCGAGCTCCAACGCCGAACTGCATCTGAGGTATCATTTTGCAGCCGAGCTCCAACGATGATCGGCATCTGAGCAGCAATGACGGGCTGCGTCCGAGCTCCAACGTCGGATTGTGTCCGAGCTCCAATGCTGGTCGGCATCCGAGGTGTCATAAATTACCTCGGTCTCTAAAAATTTGAAGGACTTCATCCGAGCTTAAATGTCGGAATAGTCTTTTATGGAGCCAGCCATTCACATCCGAGCTTTTATGCGGGACTGCTTCTGAGGCGTCTCCGATCTTGAGCTTTATGCCGAACTGCTTCCGAGGTGGTGCACCACCCCGACCGTGGGCTGATTTTTTGTGGATATTTTTGATTAGTGCAATTTATTCTCCACCAAGATATCTAGCCAGTAGCCCTCAAGGTGCGTGTCGGTCTAAAACCTGAGATGCCCCTGAAGGAAAAAATAATAATCAAATTAAAACCACTAATCCCAGTAGCCCCAAAGACTTAGGTCGATTTGAAAAATTGGCCTGAGGATCAAGTTCTTGCTCGGTGGCATTCGTTAGGGATGTAAACGCGGTACGCAGTAGTTTCCGAGACTCGGGTTGGGGGCGGCCGACCAACCTAAGGATCGAATCTCCTCAGAAATCGTATTGCACTTTGAATTTGCTGCATTGAATATGCAATGCAGTAGCCCCCGAGCCTTAATTTAGGCAAGGGCGGTTGAATTAAGGATCGATATTTGTTTGACACAAACTTTGTTACGATCGACACAATTTATGTGTAATGATTCTATGTATCCAAGTACTTTACATCATTAATGCTCGGATCCGCATTGTACAAGACTTTGTTGACCGACCATCGGCTTCAACCTCCTCGGCCAGTAGCCGAGGAGTGTTTGTCCTACTTTATAAAGCCTTTATGAGGGCAAAGATTTACGGCAAACAAGGCAATCCGGCCATATGGTTTTATAAACAAAGGAACGCGGAGAGATATGTTATATTACTATTAACGTAAGAAACATCTTCTGGGAAAAATAGTTCCTTTATAAGTTCCTTTTCCCAGGATATCATGTTGACCATGATCGTGAAACCTCAACTCCGATCAATGTGGGAGGAAAATATTGAGGATTTAGTTCGGAAAATGTTCCCGAACTCCGTGGTCTTTAATGAACCGAAATTTTCACTTCCATCGTTGCCGACCAATTATATTCTTAAGATGGCTAGCTTTCGGCTTCACCCAGTCTGAGGTACTAGCCCGGATGACCCAGAAGTAACAATCACAGAGGTGCTCCCTTTACCCCCTAGCCCAACAATCGGGAACGTAGGGGGTAAGCACGGGAGCCAGGCAACCCAGCGTGGCCAAAATCTTAAGTCAAATTGATGCATATTTATGGCTTTATAACGATGATTATGGAAGGTAGCACTCGCATATCGAATACAAATGCTTTTATGCTATATGCTATTTGGACTCCTTTGTGACTGTTTATAATTTGAAAGTGGCCTATCGTCGGCTTCCACCCCTTTGTAGATGCTACGCAGGGTGTTTCCATACAAACAAGACAACCCTTAGCCGACGTCTCGGTGCCCGGAGGCGGTTGTGTTAGTGGAAACAAGGCAATCAGATATTCGGGCTTTATAACTTTCACTTAGTCAAGGAGCATATGTTTGGGGGCAACTTAATAGCCCCCAGTATACGTCGACTTCTCGAATTATTCGAAGTCGAACCACCCATAACTTGGCCTTTTCAAGAAAAAAAGGCCCTTCGTTTTACTCGGATAACCTCGGTCGGCTATATTTGGTGTAACACCGCCTGCGGTTCGCTGACCGATTTACGCTTGTTGTGACAATCAGCTTTCGGCTTTCTCCAACTGAGGCACTTAACTAGTTAAACCGGAAGTGACAATCGCAGTGGAGCTCCCTTTACCCCTTAGCCGAACAAAGCGGAAACGTAAGGGGTAAAGCACAGGAGCCGGGCAATCCATCTATAGACCAAAGACACAACTCGAAATCAATGCATATAAATGCGAAATACCGAGGACATTCTGCCGATGACTGCACGGAGTACCTCGGTCTTTGGTGGGTTCGGTGCTAACCGCAGACCCCCTTTAATATCGCCAATGTGTGAAATGCATCTGGCGTTGTACTACGAAAGTTATGCTCGGGAAAACCAAAAAACTTATGCAAAATTATTTTTTATGTTTAGATAAAATAAAATGGTGCCAATCCAAAATTGGTCTTAAAATTTAATGTGTGCTTCGGTCGTGCTTTAACCTGATACATCCGATCTCCGGACTCCAAGCGGGTCAGCCTTTGGCTTCAACCTTCATATCCCGACGGCGGAGTGTTTCTCTGAGGCATGTTTAGCGAACTAAACTCGAGCGGCTTTAGAAAGAAACCAGGCTATCCGGCTATTGACCACACGCTAGTGTCAGAAAAAGGAGTAGTAGAAAAAGACTTTGCAATGACTAAGAAGAAAACACAGTTATTAAAAAATGGCTCATACAAAATTAAGAGCTCCCGGTTAAATCGGGTAAATAAATTTTTAACAAACAGGGTTTTTTTTGTTTAACAAAAAATATAATGTTTGGTTGCACCGAACAAAAAATAAATCTTCAAAGAGAGCTGAGCACGAAAACGACTTAGCTGGTTAATGTGCTCGGTGCGGTTCGGGGTTGATGGAGGCGGGACGATGATGTAGGCACGCTGAAAGATCGTGGATGTCGCCTAGAGGGGGGGGTGAATAGGCGCTTTAAAATAATTACGGTTTAGGCTTGAACAAATGCGGAATAAAACTAGCGTTTAATTTGTCAAGCACAAAACCTAAATCGACTAGGCTCACCTATGTGCACCAACAACTTATGCTAAGCAAGATAAATAACTAAGTGATAGCAAGATATATAACAAGAAACAATATGGCTATCACAAAGTAAAGTGCATAAGTAAAGGGCTCGGGTAAGAGATAACTGAGGCACGCGGAGACGACGATGTATCCCGAAGTTCACACCCTTGCGGATGCTAATCTCCGTTAGAGCGGTGTGGAGGCACAATGCTCCCCAACAATGCCACTAGGGCCACCATATTCTCCTCACGCCCTCGCACAATGCAAGGTGCCGTGATTCCACTAAGGGACCCTGGAGGGCGGTCACCGAACCCGTACAAATGGCAACCCTTGAGGGCGGTCACCGGTACCCGTCAAATTGCTCGGGGCGATCTCCATAACCTAATTGGAGACCCCGACGCTTGCCCGGAGCTTTACACCACAATGATTGAGCTCCGAGGCACCACCAAGCCGTCTAGGGCGCCAAGGCACCCAAGAGGAACAAGCTCTAGGGTGCTCAAACACCCAAGAGTAATAAGCTTCTCAACTACTAACTTCCACGTATCACCGTGGAGAACTCAAACCGATGCAACTAATGCAATGGCAAGAACACACGAAGTGCTCAAGTCCCTCTCTCTCAAATCCCACCAAAGCAACAAAAGCTATGGAGGAAAGTGAGAGGAAGAACAAGGAGAACACCAAGAACTCCAAGATCTAGATCCAAGGGGTTCCCCTCACTTAGAGGAGAAAGTGATTGGTGGAAATGTGGATCTAGATCTCCTCTCTCTTTTCCCTCAAGAAGGAGCAAGAATCATTGGAGGGATTGAGAGATAGGCAAGCTCAAGAAGGTCAACAATGGGGGGAGAAATGAGCTCAAAGGATAAGATAACCGTTGGGGAAGAAGACCCCTTTTATAGGGCCACCCCAAATCCAACCGTTACCCGTGCTGGACGCATACAAGCGGTACTACCGCTCTTGCGAGCGGTACTACCGCTTAAGCGGTAGTAATTCAAAAACAGCAGGCGAGAACACGGGACTGGAGCCGTAGTGCCGCACCAAGCGGTACTACCGTCCACCCAAGCGGTACTACCGCTAAACCGAAACGAGCAACAGAAACATGCACACTCTGCGAAACACAAGCGGTAGAGCAGCGGTAGTGCATGGCGGAAGTACCGCACCAAGCGGTACTACTGCCCAGCAGAGCGGTACTACCGCTCTGAGCGGTACTACCGCACTACAGCCGCACTACTACCGTTTAAGAGAAAACGGCAACAGAGACGTGCACAGAAGGAAACCCCGCAAGCGGTAGTGGCGGCGGTAGTAAGGGCGGTAGTACCGCCAGAGCGGTACTACCGTGCTACTACCGCTCTACTACCGAGAATGGCAAACTGGCAACAGAGAGTTGCACGCTCGGGGAAACCCCAAGTGGTAGTGCCACGGAAGTACCAACGATACTACCGCATAAGCGGTACTACCGTGGGCACCAGCGGTACTACCGCTTGCAAGCTACTGAATAATCCACAGAAAACAGAGGATACAAATAAAACCAGAACTGCCATAACTTCTGCAAATGAGCTCCGAATTGAGCAAACTCAAGCTTGTTAGATAGAAGACAACGAGTACTATCCAAACAGCGACAGAGAAATGCCTAACATATAGAGATGAGAAACCTCTATGAATGAAGAACCGGCATAAACTCCAACATCGAAAACATCATAGAAGATGCATATATGAACTCCGTTTTCGATGAACTCGAGCTTGTCATGAAGATGACCAAAAGCTCAAAGACTCACAAAGAGAAACACCAAACACAAACCAAGAAAGATGATGCAAGGATGCAATGGTTTGAGCTCTCTACGAATGATACGATAAAGCTACTCACTTGAGAGCCCCCCTTGATAGTACGGCTATCGATCCTAAAACCCGGTCTCCCAACTACCACCATGAGACCGGTAAAATAGAAAACCTATCAAGGGCAAACCTTTGCCTTGTGCATAGTCCACTTGAGCTAGATGATGACGATCTTGACCTCCTCAAGTTGGACCACCTTTCTTGATTGCGCCGGCTCGATGAAGACTAGTTGATTGCTCCCCCATACTCCACTATGGGTGAGCCACTCTTTGGCACATCTTCACAAGTCCATTGTCACCACAATGGACGGCAAGCTTCAAGCATGTGATCTCTTCGTGATGCTCCACTTGAACTTGCACACCGCAATGTTGATGACGATCACCACTTGATGTCATCCTCCATGGGTTGAATGAGATCTTCCTCTTGACGCAAGCCCATGGAAACATACCTAACCCCACATAAAACTCTCGCATAGAACATGGGTTAGTACACAAAGCGTAATGGACAATGCTTACCATACCGTGAGATCACTTGATCCCACTCGGTACATCTTCTATGCTTTGTGTGTTGATCAACATGACCAATCTTTGGATAACTCCATGAATAACCTTGGTCAACACATATTCTTCTTCTAATAAGCTTGAAACCAACAAATGGTCTTCAAGCAATGCCTATGGACAAACCCTTCAAATATAACTCAAGGCAACCATTAGTCCATAGAGATTGTCATCAATTACCAAAACCAAACATGGGGGCAGCACATGTTCTTTCACACGCCATGGTGACCGCATGACACAGCCGAAGTCGATTACCTGTGCACACAATATAGTGCAAACCAAGAGTAATAACAAATAAAGGTAATAATATACAAAAAGAAAAAAAATCTTCTACTTAGTTAATTTAAGTGAAGCAAATAAGTAAAGGAATATGGCCTGGGCGCCGAGGTGCCTGAGCGAAGAGTTTGGTTTGACGAAGTGGCAACGCTGCACGGTCGATGTGGAGAGGCAAAGTCCCTGGTCCAGCTAACATGGCGAAGCTGGTTGGCTGGTGACGCCAAAGTCCCTGGAGCAGGTTGATGAAGAGATGCCAAAGCCCCCGGTCTAGCCGAGGTGATGGAGCAGGTCGGCTGGTGACGTCGAAGTCTCATGCCAGCCGAGATGTTGAAGCAGGTTGACTGGTGACACCGAAGTTTCACGCCAGCCGAGGTGTCGAAGCTGGTCGGCTGGTGGTGCCGAAGTTCCCGAAGCGGGTTGATGAAGAGATGGAGAAGACCCCGGTCTAGCCGGGGTGTTGGAGCAGATCGGCGGAGAGATGCTGGAGGCTCCATGTCAGCCGACGTGTTAAAGCAGATCGGCGTGGTGGTTATTGGCTTGAAGAAAAGGCGGCACGTCGGTGCTAACGTAGGTCAAAATTTGTGACGCGGTCGATGCCAGCTTGATGAAGTGACCACGCGGCGATTCCGATGTGCCAGCCCCGTGCAATCTGTGGGGCGTCGATGCCGAACTCTTGGTTGGGTTGCCGAACTCTTGGTTGGCTTGCCGAGGTGATGAATCTGAAGAGGTTGACCAAGACTCGACAAAGCGACGATCTAGCGCAGGTCGGCAGCCGTGGAGCAATGTTGTCGGGCCGGTTTGACATCGGCACGATGGTGAAAATTGCCTTAAAAAAGACTTAAAATTTGTGGGTACGTGTTTGAGAACAACACAATACCCTAAAAAAATATTCCTTCAAAAAGGATGTCCAATATCCCGTTCATGAAGAAAGATGAATTCGGTTCGGATTCGTTTTCACGCAGGAAACAGATCCTAAAATTGACGCACTCATCGGGCTGTTCCCGGAGTTTGAACGGTCAGATCGAGCTGAAACTTTGAGGAGTTGTCGATATAGGAATTCAGCAGAGGATCAATGGTTGTATCTTCCAAAGGATGAAAGAGCTAGGCGCTGCACTCCTCGCCCTAAAGTCGTCCACATTCACGTCCAGATTTGACAGGGCTCCGGTATATTGTAGATCGCCGGAGATTCCTCCACCGGAACGCGACGAAATTTTGCAGGGTTGTTCTAGACTCAATTCCGCACAATTGCACCGAAGCAATCGTCAAAGCGACACTTGAGGAGGCGGGGACGACGAACACAAATTCGCTGTCCAGAAAAACTGCATGATTGCGCGAGGGCAATGTTGACGTTGAGCCCCTGAGCACCATGGAGGATTCTTCCATGATCTTGGTTGAGATTGGAGTTGATGTTGATGAAGACACCCGTCCGATCTAGATGATCCGACATGGCACGCAGTCCTCGGCCTAGCAGAGGTGACCAGTCAAGCCGGCGACGAAGATGCCGACGTTGACGATTGAGCTCGGTTCCGACGCGTAGATCGCGATGGAGCCGATCTGAATTCCCATCGCACCGCGGCAACTACCCAGCAGGCTCTCAATGAAAGCACCAATGTTGGTTTTGAATTCGGCATATCTCGTAGTAGGGGTCCTAAGCTAGGCGTCTTGGAGCGATGGTAACATGGACACAGGATTTTACCCAGGTTCGGGCTCTCTCGAGGAGATAATACCCTACGTCCTGCTTTTGATTGTATTCATATGGGGATAGTACATAGTACATGTATCTACCACGAGATTGTTGTAATGAATATGAGATTGTCTATTGACTAGCCTGGCCTCAGTTTATATAATGTACCGTAGGCCTAGAGTTTAGAGGAGTCCTTGTCTTGTGCGCCAAGTCTTGTGGAATCTCCCTTGTATGCGTCATGGGCTGCCCGAAGTGGCCCATTAGTGAATCGCCCTAGGGGTCCTCGGCCCGACCCACTAGTCGGGAGACGACTTGGTGAGTACCCCCTAGTCCAGGACACCATCACTTGGGCCTGCTCCTCGAGAGTTGAACAAACGCACGGGCTCATAGACCAGGGGTAAACGGCTCCGGTGACTCCTCCAAAGAACTGCATCGGATACGTTGATCAAGGCTGAGCCGCCACGCCTCCGTCTTCAGACGCTCTGCGTCGGCATTAACCTGAGCTTGCAGTGCAGCAGTCCGAGTGTTTCCTTAGCATTAATGTCTTCCTGGGCCTTGGTCGTCTGTTCCCGTATCTTTGCAATCTCCGCATTGCATTCTGCTTGATTTTCCACAGTGACCTCGGTCCCCAGTAAGGTTGTCTGGGTAGTCACCAGCTCAGACAGAACTTGAGCTGGTGGCCTGACCGAACCAGACATCCCAGAAGCCGGTGCTGAAGGGTCAACTGTTGCTATTGCTCCGGCCACCGTAGTGTGGAGAGCCGGCGCCGTCCCGGACATGAATATGGCGGCTCGTAGGGGTCGTATCAGCAAGTTTATATGGCTGAGGAAGACAAAGAAAAAACTAGTTTTATCGCCCCTTCCTTCTGCTATAAGCGGATGTCCTTCGGTTTGAGGAATAGTGTTGCCATCGGAATAGCCCCCAAGCCAGCCGTCTTCAAGATGATAAACTGACTCTCTCTCTCTGGTCGAGGACCCATCATCTGAATAGACGAGAGTCTCTCCTCCAGACTCGGAGTTTTCCTCACGTTATGCGCCTTGCACAAAACCAACAAAGACATGCTTCTGGCCGGCTTGACTCTGGGCGGGTCGCGTGTGCCGAGCCGACTCGATGAGGTCGGCGCAGATGTCCGGCTCGGGTTCTGACTCGCAGATCTTGCCAATGAATACATGAATCTTGCCGAAGGGGACCCGGTACTCGTACTCGATTGAGTCGGCCTCAGGACCCCAGCCGGCTTCGTTGATGTAGAGTTTGCCGCGGCGACTCTTCGTCATCCTGCCAACGGCGTATCCCTCGATCCCTGGGAAATAGCCCTTCAAGAACTCAAAACCTCCGTGCGTTGGCCCCACGGTGGGCGCCAACTGTCGTGGTTTTGTCACGGTAGATGTCCTAGTGTGAGGACTTAGACGTGAGGCCATCGCAACTAGGTGATTAGCTTGTCGGGGTTGATTGGAATTGAGAGACACGGTTTACCCAGGTTCGGCCCCTCACGATCGAGGTAATAGCCTACTCTTGCTTTACTGCTTATTGCTTGGTGATCAATACAAGGGAGCGGATTCGCTTGACCTAGCTATTGATCGATTGTCACTTAAGTCTATTGGCCTCAGGGACTCGCCTTAATTTGCAGGTCGAGACCCTGGGCATACAAGAGTCTGAGTCGTGCTACGACTCGTGAACAAGTATATCTCTAACTTGCCTTGCCTTCTAAGCAAGGAAACTCTAGGCGACTTTCCACCTCTTGGGCCTTGAGTCGCCGTCTTCGGGTACTGGGCCGCAAAACCGGCTTACTTGGTAAGCCGCCTTGCCGGTCTTGTTCCTCAGCGTCACAGCCCACCTTGTGTATTGCTTACGAGCCGCCATCAGGATGACCCGGCCCAATAGGGCGGGTTATATCGTGGGGTTATATCCCCAACACACAAAGTGTTTAGAAATATTATCATGCTCCCACTTACTTTCTTGTAAATACAAGTATCTTTGCTTTCCTTGATGAAATGAAATTATTTGACCATTTTCATCAGAACAAAGATTCCAACTCCATTATGCCTGCTTTAGTCCATTATAGGATTTCCTGAAGTTTGCACATTTACTAGCATCCCCTGGATTGACAAAATTACTTTGGATCATGTCATATGTACGATCCCCTTCTATTTCTATCTCATGGGAATTCTTATGGCATCCATCTGTTATATCTCATAATTGCAATATGTAGTAATTGCTAGTTTAACCTGAACTGACTTTGAAGTTTTGCTATGATGAGACAATATCATTATACTTAATCCATTGATCTTGTCATAAACTATTTGAAACAAGTCAAGCTTTATAAAACCTTTTTTATCTTTGTCAGTTTATAGATCCATTACAATACATTAGACTCTAAGTCTTCCGGAGGGTTCATCAAGTTCTAAACATGATTCAGGTGTATGGATACTATCTCATATTATTTTGGCATATAGCCATTTACGGAGTTAGGGCCCATCAACGCTTCTCTATGTACCGTATGACTTGGAACTTCTAGAGTTCATTGTGACTTTCTTCATTGATTGATTTTCTCTTTCAGAAGCGTTTTGTTATCAACGCTAGATCCTTGTAGATACTTTTAGAATCATCAGATTCTTCTTCAGCATGATTTCGAAGACGATTTAGCCACGACCTTGAGCTTGTGACTCCTTTGGTAACCTAGGACATAGAGATCTTTGTTTTCTTCTTATTGCTCCACATGAGTGTTCAATCTTTCCAATGATATTGGCAGAGTCGAGTAACTTGAAATCAGCTCTCTCCCTGATCATCAGCACTAGAGTATCCAAGAAACTATCTAGAGATCTGAGAACTTCTTCACAACCTCATGATATGTGATGTCTTTGACCCCTAGACCTTGTAGCTCATCTATAACGTCACTCAGTTCGTCGAAGGTTTGATGCAGCTTTCATTACCGATCCTTTTAAAACGATTGAATTTAGCACAAAGAATATTGATGCGAGCTTCCTTCTGAGTGGACTGGCCCTCATTGATCTTTTCGAGGATGTCCCATATTTCTTTCGCAATGTACAACTGACGTGTAATGCCCAAGACGCGATCCTATCCTTATTTTAGCTTGAGGGCCGCGATAGGGATAGAAGTGCATCTTGTCATTTCGCAAGAATGGATATCGTTACAAGTACATGTAAAGAGGAGGTGAGTATATGGAATTGACTTACACTCGCCACAATCTAAATCATGATCACATCAAATACAACAATACATTCAATCACCATATAGAAGCGCAGGGTCCGACTACGGACGAAATCAGACGATAAAAGCGACAACCATCCTTGATATCCTAGGCCGTCAGCCTGGAACCCATCCTATGATCGATGAAGAGGAAGAAGAACTCCAATTGAAACAAGCATCGCTCTCCTGTCAAAGCATCGCATTACCTGTACCTGCAACTGTTGTTGTTGTAATCTGTGAGCCACAGGGACTCGGCAATCTCATTTCCAAGGTTATCAAGACTAGCAAAGCTTAATGGGTAAGGTATGGTTAAGTGGTGAGGTTGCAGCAAGCACTAAGCATTTATTTGAGTGGCTAACTTACGAGTACCATAATAAGAAGGGTGATCTATGCATAAACGGACATGAACTAGTAATGATCACTAAGTGATCCTGAACACCTACTTACGGTCAAACATAACCCCACCGTGTTCTCTCTCGGTTCAAAACTCATGAGAATAGACAATCACGGTTACGCACACGGTTGGTGGATTTTATTTGAGTTTACTTCAAGTTCTCTATGACCGAATGTTAAACAAATTTCCAAGTTGCCACATAACCGCGGGCGCGCCTTTTCGAAAGATTTAACCCTACAGGGGTTCACCAACTCATCCATCACAAACTAGCCACAAAATCTGTGGAAAACCTCAACCACGGTATAGCCCGTACTATCCTAGGAATTCCGGTGGAAAACCTCAACCTTGAGATAGCCCAAAGTATCCACGGAATCCCGCGCACAAGACATTTGAGAAAGGTAAAACAAATCCAGCAAGACCGCCCGACGTGTCGACGAACCTGATAGGGGCCGCGTATCTCGTTCTCAGGACATGACGGATGGGAATAGCTACGAGGAAAACCAATCCCCGAGTTTACTCGAGGCGGCCCCACATGCAGCCCATTTTGGACCAACACTCATGAGGAGCACTGGCCCGGGTTGTTGATTAATTATCCACGGGTTCATGACGCCCTATGCTAGTTTATTAGTTATTAGGCAAATGTAGTAGAAATGTTGAGCCTTGCAAGAAGAGTTTTATCCCAAAACGAAAATCAAGGGGGTTCCCATAACACACCCGAGCATGTTAGGAGCGCTCAATATGGAACATAACACCGGTACACAAGTAACTAGGGCGGCAAAAGTGGAACAAAACACCAAGCAAAAGGCCAAGCCTTCCACCTTTTACAAATTATATATGTGCATTAAATTAATTAGCAATAATATTGTGATATCTCAAAATATCCATGTTGTCACATGGAAACAACTTGCACGTGCAACTAGCAACGCTATAAGCAGGGCTGAGCAAGCGGTAACATAGCCAAACAATGGTTTGTTGGGATGTGGAGGGTTAGAGGCTTCTCATGGAATTTTGGGAGGCTTGACAAACAAGTGGTGGGTAGCGATACATAGAGATAGAAACAAGACGACTAGCATGGCAATGATAGTAGTGGTATCTAGGGAAATGTTCATCTTGCTTGAGATCCCGCTTGGAAGAAGAACTAATCCGTGAAGAAGGCGATCCAACTTAGTCGAACGAATCCTCACACAGCGAACGCTTTTCATACTCTATAGAGAAGAAGCAAATCCGAAAACAAACAAATGACACGGTAAACATCACAACATATGCATGACATGATGCGCAAACAAGTATGATGCATGTTCATACAATTATGCAAGGCATGGCAAGCACAACAATCAACTACTACACATTAACTGAAGTTCAATACGCAACGAGTTGCATATTGACGAAACTCCACGTTTGAATCATTTAGTTCACTCTCGTTTATGTACATGGCAAGCTTAAATGTTGTTTATCATGGCAAGAGGTGAAGCATAATGAAACTACACTATCTAGGCATTTTAAATGAGGTTGGAAACAACTTATAGTATTTCCGAAGCGACCCCATATGTTAATTTCGAAATTGGTCCAGATCTAAACTAACCATATTTTATATCGATAAACAGGGGGAAAATGCACCATGTGATTCTACATGTCATTATAAGCGATTTACATATATAGATCATTCAAAACGGAGCTACGGTCTAAAAGATATGACCAACACAAGATGAATATGTCATGAATGCAAAATGCATGCAAATGACAAGCAAAACATTCCAAATCATGGATGCAGCAACATATTATGAAACTAGATGAGATTCTAAGCAAGTTTCATATATGACATGTTCAAAACGGAGCAACGGTTCAACAATAACAACCAACGCAAGTTATAGTTCAAATCTGCCCAAAACAGCAGTATGGCATTTTGCACACCTCAAACTACCAAGCTACAATAATCTATAATGCACACACAAGACATGGGGTTGTAGCTTACTTGATGCACAACAATTCATATCATAGCAGCAAGGTGAATCGAAGCATGGATCAATAGCAAAAGAACTCACAAGGTGACTATTGGAACAACAGTTATGACTTAGAGAAAGTAACAATTTTTTAGCAAACATTGTTAACCTGAAGGCATATTGACAGCAAGAAAACTATATGCCAAAAGAATTTTAATGGAATGAAATTCTACAGCATGGCAGTAGGCATGATGCACTTCAATTCATTCCATAATGACAAGGACTAATTCTGCACAGAATCATGGCTAGCGTCAACACAACATGGCATTCTGAAATAACCAGACTCTCAGACTTAGTGAAAATTAGGGTGGACATGGGCAGCAGTTTTTATCGGGTAAGCATGTTGACAGCAAGAAACAAGTATGTAGCAAGGCAATTTCATGGAATCAAATGGCACATCTATCTAGAGCATAATATTCACTTCAATTCATCCCACATGGGCATTTGCAAAAGGGCTATGAATCCATGGCAATCATCAAGACAAAAAGCTAAGTTTCAATTCAAATTCTAGACTTAGTGATATTTGACTATCTCCCAAAACAGCAGTTTGACTAGGCATGCTTACATGGCAATAATAGTAGCATAACAATCATCTATGTGCATGGTAAGGACACTAACAACAAGTAGACATGCCACACTTCAAATAACTCTATTTGCACAACTTCATAAGGGTCATGGTTTGCTTAATACGATGCTCATGAAACGGAACTTATCGTTAATAGATTACAGTTTGAACACGATAGCAACTTGAGAGCAACAAACAAACATGTTAATAATGTTTTGCATGGCAAGCAATTGCATGGAATCAAAGTAGGCATACAATAGGCAATACTTATGAAGACACCACTTGCAAAAGACCTACCGATTAGTTGCAATCATCCTCGCAAGTTTTAATAACATAACAGTTTTACCGACTAGGACGGAATGCACTTTTGCAACACAATTTTGAGCATGTAAATGCATCCTAATATGCATGCAAATTGTAGCATCACGTAGAGCACAAAATGTAGAACAACTTTCGTATATCACACATCTCCATCGGATACACGGTTCACGAGATACAAGTCGCACAAAATGCATATGAGTAAAAACAGACAGGCTCCAGGGACAGCAAAAATCACCTCGCAGACGAACTTGGACGGGACGGTGCGGGATACTGTGGTCCCGCTGTTTGGTTGGGCGAACGGGGCGGTTCCGGGACGGGATGATGCAGGCGGCGGTTGGCGCGGGCAAAGGAGGCCGAAGCGAGGCCATGGCGTGGCGGCGCGACGGAGCCCGGTGCCGGCGAGCACTGGGACGAGGGGAGGAGGCCAGAGGGCGTCGGGGCCATGGATGCGGGCGTTGCTGGCCCAGATCTGGCCGGGGAAGGCAGCCAGCGGCGACGGGGCAGATGGTAACGAGCCCCTGGGGCCCCCATGGCGGCCGCGGTGGCGCGAGGGCACAGGTGGCTCCGGCCAGCTGCTGGAGGCCAGGCGCGGCGGAAGGCGAGGACGGGGCGGTGGCACAGGATCTGATGCGGCGGGGTCGATGGCGGCCGGTAGCGCTCCGGCAACGATGGCTCCGGCGACGGCGAGGCGGAGTGCCTCCTAGGAGTATGGGCGCCGCGGCGAAGATGGGTGGGGGCTCGCGGGTGAAGTTCGGGCCCTGCTCGGGCCGGCTGCGGGCCACGGTGGGGGCTCGCTGCGTGCTCGGGAGGAGAGAGGGTTGGGGCGACGTGGCAGCCGGCCATTCGCTACGGGGGCGGGGGCGGCGGCGGGCCTAGCCTGGGCGCCGCCAAGTGGCGCTAAGGAAGCGGCAGGGCACGAATTTCTAGGCTGGAGGTGGGAGAAGGCCATTTTGGGCAGGGGGCTTCTTTTTATAGTAGGTAGGCTAGGGTTTAGGTTTAGGGGGGGTTGACCCTCCAATCGCGATCGGACGGTCCGATCGGATAGGTGGGTTAGGGTTGGCTTAGGTGGGCTTTGTAGAAGGCCTTGGGCTGAGATGAGAGGGAAGGTTGCGGCCCGTGACACGAGTTTTAGAAACTGAAAACATCTACGATATAAACCGGCTACTAGTGCCGCCATAGTTGTACGTTGGGGTATTAAACGACTTCCGAATGCGACGAAATTTGGCAGGCGGACTGCCTCCAATATATTAAGACCGCACGCCGACTTTCATCCCATTCAGAGAATATTTTATACACACTTTAAAAACAATATTTTAAGTGATGTCGCGGGCGCGTGCGTGTGTGGTTGACCTCGAAACGGTCGACGACGAGAACGGGAAGAACCGGCAACTATGAACGGATGCATGTTTTGAAAACTGACGGAGACGAAGTGCCGATGCAATGCGGATGATGCGATGATGAATGCGACAACCACATAAATCACACGGCAATAATGAAATAAAACGGGAATCTTCTGGAGCGTTGGTATTGGGCTATTACATGACGACATCAAAGGAATTGTGCCCTGATAACCCACAAATATAGGGGATGTTTGTATCCTTTTTCGATAAGTAAGAGTGTCAAACCAATAAGGAGCTAAAGGTAGAATTAATGTTCTCTCAAGTTCTATCGACCACTGATACAACTCTACGCGCAACATTGTTCATTATACATAGTACAAGAAATAAACTACTTTGCGGGAATAAAACTAGAAGTACTTTGTAAGTGTAAAAAGATAGGTTTGCAAGATATTAAAGAACGTAGAAATAAAAGTTAGGTGTTATTTTAATTAAAGAACAATAAAGTAAATATATTGAGTGTGGAAAAGTGGTGGTAGGATTTGCGAGATTGTCCTAGGCAATTGATAACTAGATCAGTAATCATTATTGCAGTTTTATATGAGGGAGAGGCGTGAGCTAACATACTTTCCATACTTGGATCATATGAACTTATGATTGGAACTCTAGCAAGCATCCGCAACTTCTAAAGATCATTAAGGTAAAACCCAACCATAGCATTAAATAACAAGTCCCCTTTACTCCCATACGCAACAATCCCCATACTCGGGCGTAAGTTTCCGTCACTCTCGCTGTAAGTGCATCTAGTGCCACCCTTGTTTGGTTTTGGAGTATGGAAGACAAACGTGGTTTAGGGTCTAATGTGTTTGTGAGAGTTCACAGGACAACACAGATAGAAGTCCCTGGAGATTCGGTTTAACCGTCGAAAACGACCCCTAAAAATGTCCGAAGACATTGATGATGGCCGAAGCCATTGGTGGTATGCAAAGATAATCGCCTGAAGATAATGAAACGCGAAGACGAAGTCTTTTGGTAGTTTTGTTTCTTCTTTTCTGAGTCATAGGAACCACCGTACCGTTAAGTGGGGTCGATATGATCGAAGTCAGATGCTGGCGTGATGCTCAACCCAAACCTATGTCTTCGAGTGAAGACAATGTGAGCAAATCTCTTCCAGAGTTGGTTGAGTCAGCTTTACTTGTAGCCCAAGTAAAGCTGTCGCATGTGTTTGAAATCCGACCGTTGTGACACGTGTCGGTTGGCCATTGACCCAGGGTCATTTTGGTCATATCAGGTCGGGTTGCCCGCTGGCTATAAATAGTCCACCCCCTCCACCATGAGAAGGTGGCTGCTCAGAGAGAGATACAGCTGTTGTCGTTTTGGAGCAACCCACCTCGAAGACATTGAGAGACAGAAACATCCTACAAGGATAAACCTAAACACCCAGAGCTAGAGTGTTTGAGCATCACCAAAGTCGTTCTGTTCTGAGAGAACTGAAGACTTATTACACTTGAAGACTGTGATCTTCCAGACGGTTAGGCGTCTGGGTCTAGAGCAATCGAAGAGTCATTGTGGTTCGCCGTGTGACCAAGTTTGTACGGGTTTCAAAAGTCTCCCCTGAAGACTTACCTGAGTGATTGGGCATTGTCTAAGTGACTTCGGCTCAAGGGGAATAAGGTGAAGACGAGGTCTTCTGAGTTCAATCTCAGCCTCCCTAACCAGACGTACAGTTGTCACAGCAACTGGAACTGGTCGAACAAATCCTGTGTCTTCATCGAGCTACTGGTTCTATCCTTCACTCTTTACATTCTGTACTGAACTGTGAAGCCATTGCATGAATACTTCTGACTGAAGACATTCCCCGAAGACATTCATATCTGATGTTTATCTTCATACTATCTAAGTTTGTCTTCGACTCATCTTAGCGTGTACGATGATAATGCTTAACTTGCATGTATGTCTTCATTGTATTGCATGTCTTGCTTAGATCCTTGATATAGATCCCTACCTGATCCTATTTCGTTTTCGCATACTTCGAATACATTCATTGTTTCGAAGCCTTTCATAAAAATCGCCTATTCACCCCCCCTCTAGTCGATAACTAGCACTTTCAATTGGTATCAGAGCAAGGTACTCCCTTGTTCTGTGTTTCGGTTTAACCACCTGGAGTTTTAGCTATGTCGACTGCAGGGATTATCAAGGTCTCCGTTGCGTGCCCTATCTTCGATGGCACCGACTACCCCTTCTGGAAGAACAAGATGCGCATGCATCTCGAAGCCATTGTCAACGACCTATGGTATGTCGTCATGGCAGGCATTCCTGAGGTTGGCGAAGGTGTTACTGCTACTGATGTGAAGAGGTTCGCACAACTCGACTCAACCGCCAGGAACATCATCTGTGGTCACCTGACCAAAGGACAGTATGGCCGTGTGAGTGCACTTAACAATGCAAAGCAGATCTGGGAATGGTTGTCCAAAATGAATGAAGGTGTCTCATCTCAAAGAGACTCTCGTGTTGATGTGCTTCGCAACCTGTTCAACCGCTTGAAGAGACTCGACAACGAAAATGTTCATCTCACGTTTGATTGACTAATCGACATCTCAAATGAGCTGATTGCACTTGGTGCCACTGATATCACCAAGCATGAACGTGAAGAAGCTACTCGGATCACTCGATAGTTCCTTTGATACTCTCGCATGCATGATCCAAGAGCGTCCAGACTTCAAGAGTTTGGATCCCGCCGATATCCTCGAGAGGTTGAACACACATGAGTTCCAACAAGTTGAGAAGAGGGATATCTACGGTCCCAGTTACAATCGCTCTCGTGCCCTGAAGGCCAAGGTTGTGTCCTCATCTAAGGACAACTCTGAATGCAGTTCTGATGGTGCTGAAGACTTTGGATAAGAACTCGCTCTGCTTGTCAAGAAGTTTAGGAAGTTTGCCAAGTCAAAACGCTATGCAAAATCTTCAAAGCGTGATTCCAAGAGGTCTGGTGAAATGTCTTCAAGAGACAGCAAGAAGCAAACCTGTCACAAGTGCAAGAAAGTTGGCTATTTCATTGCTGATTGTCCTCGATGGGAAAAGGAATCCAAGAAGAAGAGCAAGGACTATGACTCAGATGACAAGAAGAAGAAGAAATATGCAAAGTCTTCATCACACAAGAAGAGTTCATCTGGCAAGGCACATGATTTTATCGGAAAGGAGATGGATTCACATTCTGAATCTGGTTCTGAAGCTGAGGAAGTATCTGAGGAGGAATTTGACGCTGACGTAGCTGGACTAGCAATGGCTTCGGCATATCTCTCCACCTATGTCTTCGAACCCGAATACAATGGCTCCTTCTTCAACACCGAAGTCAGTGATGATGATGCTACTTCGGCCTACTGCTTCATGGCGAAAGCCTCCAAGGTATCCTCAAAACCCTCACGTCATGACTCTGAATCCGAAGCTAAATCTAATGATGACATGAAACCTAGCTATGTTGAACTTGTAAAAATTGCCAACAAGCAACAAAGTGCCATGGAGAAAATGCAAACTACTCTAGAGAAAAGCGATGACCTGTTACGCGAAGAAATGAGTCTGAATGAAACGATGGCTGAAGACATGCGTAGTCTTCGTTCAAGGTTTGAGGATCTCCAACGTCGTCATGATGCCCTCTCAACTGATCATGAGAAGCTTTCTCTTGAATATCTTCAGACAAAGATTGATCTTGAGAAGTTGAGAGAAGCTCATGATGACCTACGGAAGGAAAATGACTCACTCTTAGCAGAATAGATTAGTACCGCTCAGGATGAATTTGATGCTCCATACTTAAAATGTATTGGTCGTGAAGCAAATGATTCAACTGTTGAATGTTCAAATGCTTCTAAAAATGCATTATCTTCAACTGTATCTATGGTAACTAACCCCTCATCTGAGGAAACCACTGTCATCATTGACGACAATGACAGGTTGAAGACATTGCTTGAAACTGACGTGTACAAGAGTCTTAAAGGACATCAGATTCTTTGTGATGTCCTAAAGAAGACAATCTTGAACAAAAACCCTAGGAAGGAGGGTTTGGGTTTCGAAAGAAACATCAATGTTGATGGTTCCTATTGGACTCCTGAGCAGTATCCCAAAACCACATGGGTCACTACAAAAGGACCTTCAGTGGATCCATCCACATTATCTGGCTTTAACTGTGCAAACCCTGTCATCATTAACAAGTCATTTGACTCCAGTTATAAGTTGTTCAAATCTATGAATGGTGAAGTGTTTTCCAGGTATATTGGAACTAACTGCAGGAATGGTTCAACTATGAAGAAGATCTGGGTTCCCAAATGTCTTCTTGAGAAGCTTCCAGTCAATGTCATGACAACACCACGGAAGAAGACAAACTCCAGACCAAAGTCTTCATATGGACCAAAATCTTCATATGGATCAAAGTCTTCATATGATCACTCTAACACCTATGTTTCGCAGGGAAGAACTGAAAGGGCTCCCGAATATGTGCACTATGGCATGAATCGCTATGTTCATCCCACTAAGAATTACTCTGCATATTCATTTGAGTACTCTAACCCCCCTGTGAAACGAACCATAAGGGCATCTTTGCCTAAATTCTCTGATGCTGCTCTACGTCTTATTGCTTCTAAGCCACCCCTTCGCATGTGGGTGGTTAAGAAGAACCAATATCTTCATGCAGCATCGGGTCTCCAGATGGGATGAAGCCTATCTTGAAAATAATCTCTAGAGACCCGGAAATGATCTTGTTTGGACGCAAGAAAACTAATGCGAATGGTGTTACCATTCATATCGTCCAATATCTTCATACAATTGTGCACTACAATATCTTCATCAATGCATGTTATAGCTACATGCTTTGGTGAACTAGACTAATTCTCAATGCAGGAAAGCAAATCCAATGCCATTGAATGGATTATGGATAGTGGATGCACCAGTCATATCACTGGTGATCGAAGCCTATTGATGGAGCAAACTCTTCGACCTCAAACAAAAGACCACATCATCTTTGCAGACAAGAGCAGCAGCAAAGTATTGGGGCTAGGTAGAGTTTCTATCTCAAGGGACCGACACATGGAAAATGTCATGCTTGCCGAATCCCTTGGTTACAACTTGATGTCTGTCTCAGTGCTCTGTGACTTAGATATGCTTGTCATCTTTGGCAAATTTCGATGTGTTGTGCTAATGTCCTCTGACAAAACCAAAGTCTTCGAAGGTTTTCGAATAGGTGATTTGTATATGCTACACTTCTCTGCATGACCACAGGTTGCCGCATGTCTTCTAACAAAGGCTTCGGAATGCTGGTTATGGCATAGAAGGCTAGGACATGCTGGGATGAGGAACTTACATACACTCACCAAGAAGAAGCTTATCATTGGCATCGAAGGTGTCTAGTTCAAGAAGGACCACCTCTATGGCGCATGTGAAGCCGGGAAGATGACTAGGGCCAAACATCCCTCGAAGACAATCATGATGACCACTCATCCCTTCGAGCTGCTACACATGGACTTATTCGGCCCTACTCACTACTCCACCTTCTCTACCACTGCAAATCTATATGGCTTCGTAATTGTTGATGACTATTCTCGATTCACTTGGGTGCATATCATACTCTATAACACAGAAGTACAGGATGTCTTCAGGCGCTTCGCAAATAGGTGTATTAACAACTACAACATCAAGATCAAGCACATCAGGAGTGATAATGGCACTGAATTCAAGAACACAGGCTTGGATACCTATCTTGCTACTTGTTGGGGATATAACCCCGTGGTGAGACCCGCCCAGCTGGGGCCGGGTTATGCGGTTGGCGGCTTAGCGACAAGGTTTGGCATGAGCTTGTTCAATGGGCCTGGAGGCCCAAGGCCTAAAGATGATGTGTAACCCGGTGGTGTCAGCCGCCGGTGGCGGCTTGTTAGACAAGGCAAGTATAGTTAGAGGAGAGGTCGGTTATCAAGTATGACCTGGCCCGGACTCTTGTAAGCCCAGGGCCTCGACCTGAGTATATAAAGGCGGGTTACCTGGGCGGCTTAGACCACGAAACAACTCATCGAGAGCTAGGTCAAGTGAACTCGCTCCCTTGTAATTGATATCCAATCAATACGACACAAAGCAGGACGTAGTCTTTTACCTCTTTCCGAGGGGCCGAACCTGGGTAACTCTTGTCTCCCGATTCTGATCAACCCCTTCGAGCTCATCGCCTTAGCGATGGCCTCGAACCTAAGTCCTAGGACATCTGCCGTGAAAAAACCACGACAGTTGGCACCCACCGTGGGGCCGACGCTCGGTGGTGTGGAGTTCTCGAAGGGCTCTCTCCCAGGGATCGAGGGATACGCCGTTGGCAGGATGACCAAGAGTCACCGCGGCAAGCTCTACATCGACGACGCTGGCTAGGGCCCCGAGGCCGACTCAATCGAGTACGGGTACCGGTTCCCCTTCGGCGGAATTCACGTCTTCATCGGCAAGATCAGCGGATCCAAGCCAGGGCCGGACATCTGCACCGACCTCGTCGAGCCGGCCCGGCGCGCGCAACCCGCCCGTGTTAACCCGAGCCGGAAGCGCGTCTTCGTCGGCTTTACCCAAGGCGCGGAACTTGAAGGTTCCATGTCACGGGAGGAAACCCACATCTGCTTAGAGGATGGATCCCCGAGCGGGGACGCTAAATCAATCTATCAGCTTCACAATGGCGGGCTTGGGGGCTACCCTAACCCGGAACACTATGAGTCGCTCTCTTTATGGCAGGATCGGCACATGCCCCTGGAAACACGGCTGTTGGTGCGACCGGGTCTGGATCAGGCAGGCCGCCGGCTCAAGTTTTGCTGGATCTGATGAATGAACTTACTAATCTGATGGGGACAGAGGTCACGGTCGAAAACCAAGCAACCTGTAACACGGAGATAGCAAGGTTGAAGGACCAGATGGCCGGAGTCCAAGAGGAAATCAACACACTGAAGGCTCAGATGGATGCTGAGTCGGAGCGCCTTAGGGCGGAAGCTTTTCGCCTTGACCTAGAGCAGCAGACTGTAGATGCAGTTCACCGGATGAGGCACAGACCTGTTTGCCGGATCAATATGAGCCCAGGAACCTTTTCAACATGCCAGGGACGGGACGGAATGCACCTCTGACCGTAACCTGGACGGCGGAAGTACCTGGGAGCAGGGCGGCGGTTCAGCATCGGCAGCCAGACCCGCTTCGCAGGAACCAGACCCCGCCGCAGTCTTTTCCTACACCGCCCGGTCATTATTCTAACCCAGCGGAGAACATGGTGGCAGCGGCGATCAGACTTGGCATGATCCCCATCCCTGATGGGACGCCTTTCGCGGAGGAAGTGCGGAATGCCATTTGGTATTTGCAGATAGTGGTGGCGCAGCAGGAGAAGTATACCTATAGCCGGAGTCACATGCATTCAACCCCCATCCCGAGCCGCAGTTATAGCCGGAGCCTAGAGTCGCCTGCGATCTCTAGCAGTGAGCGACGTCGGAACCCGGCGCGAGATGATCAGCCGGCTCTGGATGCCCAGGCGTTGGTGGACCGGGCGAGAGCACAGCGAGAGGCGGCAGCAGCGGCAGCTGCGGTGGCTTATCAAGAACCCACCGTAGCCCCTTCTGTTTCGGTGGGAGCAGGAGTAACCTCTAGGGCCGTGGGAGTGCCGTGCTTAGTGCCGGCCTTACGAAACGAGCGCCTGCCAAAGGATTTCAAGGGTCCCCGCAAGGTGCCCAATTATACTGCTGATCTGCCTCTAGAAGCTTGGATCGAGAGTTATGAACTAGCCATGGAGATGTTAGACATCAGTGATGCTGTTTGCGCCAAATATTTCATCATGATGCTGGAAGCGTCGGCTCGCATGTGGATTTCGATCATTGCGTGCAGTGTGAGGATGAGTCGGCTCATCATTGGGTCCGGCGGATCTCAACCATCATCCACTCTTCTGATAACATTACGGCGACTCAAGTGGTTCTGATTCTGGAGAAGAATTGCCACTTTGTGCCCCTAAAGCAGAATCTTGGCCGGCTCAAACGTTCATGCCAGGACATGGGGGAGCTCATGGCGGCTCTCACTAAGATTGCATACTCGGACATCACGAAGGACCCTGGTTCTGATGATGATAAATCGGCCAAGGGTAAGAAGAATAACAATGGCAAGAGTCAACCGCAGAATGGGGGAGGAAATAGCAATAATGGCAGCGGCGGAAAGCGAAAGCACCCGGACGGCGGGTCAGATCTGGTGGCCAACACTAGTGCTAGGAATAACCGTGGCAAGGGCAACGGCAAGCCGCCTTTCGGTAAATCCAAGCCTGTCAATATGGAGGCGATGTTGAATGCTCCTTGCCCGAAACATAGTCTTCCCGATAAGCCATCCACTCATGCCTGGAGGGATTGTTGGATCATGCGGGAGTTCCGAAATTACAGCGTTAACCAGCATCAAGGCGGCGGCGGTGGACCGTCTGGCGGATCAGGATCCGGCTCTCCTGGGTCCGGCTTTAGTGCAGGCGGATCAGGTTCTGGCTATCAAGGCCAAGGAAATCATGGTGGTAATAATCAACAGTCTGGCAGTGGAGGTCAGCAACAAAACAACCAGTCCGGGTATCAGAGTAATCCAAAGCAGCTTAATGGAGGCCAATATCATGTTTTTACGACCAGCCTTGATAAGCAGGATCAGAAGGTGCGCAAGCGGGCAGTTAATGCGGTCATGCCGGCTCTCCTTCAGTACTTAAAGTGGTCAGAGTATGACATAACTTGGAGCAGGGAGGATCACCCGCCGCGCATGGATAACCCGGGGCAGTTGGCTTTGGTAGTAGCCCCCCAAGTAGGAGGATATGTGTTCACCAAGGTGCTTATGGATGGTGGCAGCAGCATCAACATCCTGTACTATGACACATTTCGCCGAATGAATTTGCTTGACAAGGACCTTAAACCATCTTCGACAGTTTTTCACGGTGTGGTGCCCGGAAAGTCGGCTTACCCAGTTGGAAAAATTTCTCTGGAGGTAGCTTTTGGTGATGAATTCAACTACAGGGTGGAGTCTTTATGGTTTGAGGTGGTCAAGATCAAGAGCCCGTACCATGCTTTGTTCGGACGGCTGGCTTACGCCAAGTTCATGGCTAGGCCTTGCTATGTCTACTTGCAGCTCAAGATGCGCGGGTTAAAAGGAACGATTACAGTGCATGGTGATCGGAAGATTGCTCTTGAGTGTGAGGAAGGCAATGCAGCATATGCGGAGTCAAGTTGTGCTGAGGTGGAGCTCAAGTTTTATAAGGAGAATGTTGACCCGGCAGATATGACCCCGCTAAAAAAGCCTAGCACGGAATCTGAGCCGCCCCTTAAGTTTGTGGTGGAAGATACCAAGCTAGTGGATTTTACTCCTGGCGACTCATCGCAGCAGTTCACTATTGGGGCTAATATGGATCCCAAATAGGAAAGCGCGCTCATCGAATTCATCCGTGAGAATCGGGACATCTTTGCATGGAAGCCTTCTGACATGCCGGGTGTACCGAGAGAATTCGCTGAGCACCACCTTAATGTGGATCCTAAGTTTAAGCCGGTCAAACAGTTACTACGTCGCTTCAATGAGGAGAGGCGTAAGGCTATTGGGGAAGAAGTGGCCCGGCTCTTGGCAGTAGGGTTCATCATCGAAGTTTTTCACCCGGAATGGTTAGCTAACCCGGTGTTGGTTCTCAAGAAGAACGGCATGTGGCGCATGTGCGTGGATTACACGGATCTTAACAAGGCATGTTCGGTTGATCCATTTGTTCTCCCCCGTATCGACCAGATCATTGATGCAACGGCGGGTTGTGAGAGTCTATGCTTCCTGGATTCTTATTCAGGTTATCATCAGATCAGATGGCAGTCAAAGACCAAGAGAAGGCGTCGTTCATTATGCCTTTTGGAGCTTTCTGCTATGCGTCTATGCCTTTTGGGCTCAAGAGTGCTCAGGCGGCTTATCAGCGTTGTGTGCAGAACTGTCTTCATGGTCAGATTGGGCTCAATGTTCATGCTTATGTGGACGATATTGTGGTCAAATCGAGGAAGGAGGAGACTCTGTTGACTGATCTGAAGGAAACTTTTGATCATCTGCGGGTTTACAAGATGATGCTTAACCCGGCAAAGTGTGTGTTCGGTGTACCTGCGGGCAAGCTTTTGGGCTTCTTTGTCTCTGAGCGTGGCATTGAGGCTAACCCTGACAAGATAAAGGCGTGTATTAATGATATTCAGCGCGTGGCGGGTCGTATCGCTGCCTTGAGCCGGTTCATAAGCCGCCTGGGTGAGAAAGCTATTCCTCTTTATCAGATGATGAAAAAGACAGACGATTTCTACTGGAGTGATGCGGCTAATGAGGCGTTTGAGGCACTCAAAAAGCAGTTGGCTGAGCCGCCCGTTTTGGCTACACCGGTGGAAAAGGAGCCTTTGCTTTTGTATGTGGCGGCTAACAATAGAGCTGTCAGTGTTGCAGTTGTGGTGGAGCGCAAGGAGGTGGGTAAGGAATACCCAGTCCAGAGGCCGGTTTACTATGTCAATGAGGTTTTGTCAGAGTCCAAGCAAAGATACCCACATTGGCAAAAGCTGGTGCTTGGTGTATTCATGGCCAATCGCAAGCTGAAGCATTATTTCCTCGGGCACCCGATTACGGTGGTCAGCTCTGCTCCTTTGGGAGACATCATTCAAAACAGAGAAGCTACTGGTAGGATTGCTAAATGGTCAATTGAGCTTGGGCCTCTCAATCTGAAATATGTGCCCCGGACGGCTGTAAAATCTCAAGCCCTCGTGGACTTAATCAATGACTGGACAGAGTGTCAAGTACCTGAGGAGAAGCTGGCCAATACCTATTGGTCGATTCACTTTGATGGTTCTAGACAGTTGGAAGGCTCGGGGGCTGGAGTTGTCTTAACTTCCCCACGGGGTGACAAATTCTGTTATGTTTTAAGGCTAATGTTTCCTTGTACTAACAATGCAGCGGAATATGAGGCTTTGCTTCACGGTCTTCGTGTGGCCAAGGAGATAAATTTGAGCTGGGTCAAATGTCTTGGCGACTCAGACCTGGTGGCTCAACAAGTCTCTGGCACGTGGGACTCTAAAGACCCTTGCATGGCGGCTTATCGCCAGGCGGTTGATGTTATTGCTGGCCACTTCAAGGGTTATCAGGTGGATCATATTGATTAGCGGAAGAATGACGCGGCTGACGCATTATCAAGGCTGGGGTCTCAGCGTAAGCCGGTGCCGCCTAATGTGTTCTTGGACGTCTTGCATCACCCGTCGGTCAAGTTACCATCAGAGGAGGATTTGGCTATACCTGACCCGGAAGGGCAATTGGTGGCGAGTCCAAGTCTATGACTATTGTGAATGGTGAGTTACACCGGCGCAGTGTGACTGGTGTCTTTCAACGCTGTGTTTCTCCGGATGAGGGTCGTGAGATCTTGCAAGAAATCCATGCTGGCTATTGTGGTCATCACGCCGGGTCAAAATCTTTAGTGGCCAAGGCCTTTCGACACAGTTTTTATTGGTTAACAGCTCATAAAGATGCAGAGGACTTGGTCAGTAAATGTGGCGGGTGCTAGAAATTTGGGCGACGTGCCCATGTGCCGGCTCAAGAGTTACGGATGATCCCGATCACCTGGCCGTTTGCAGTCTGGGGGTTCGATATGGTGGGGCCTTTTAAGAGGTCTAAGGACAGGAAGACCCACCTCTTGGTGGCGGTTGACAAGTTTACTAAGTGGGTTGAAGCTGAGCCGGTCAGCAAGTGTGATGCCGCAACAGCAGTTCAATTCATCAAAAAGCTGATATTTCGGTTTGGTTATCCTCATAGCATCATTACTGACAATGGCACAAACCTATCCAAGGGGGCTATGCAGGAGTTTTGCGATGGTGAGCATATCCGCCTCGATGTATCTTCTGTGGCTCACCCACAGTCTAATGGTCAAGCAGAACGTGCTAACCAGGAAATTTTGAGAGGGATAAAGCCCCGGCTTATGGTTCCTTTGGAACGCATGCCGGGTTGTTGGGTGGAGGAGTTACCTTCAGTTCTTTGGAGCATAAGAACCACCCCCAACAGGTCAACAGGCTATACGCCTTTCTTCATGGTCTATGGCGCAAAAGCTGTTCTCCCCAATGATATCCGTCATGACTCGCCCAGAGTGGCGGCTTACGTGGAAACTAATAACGAGGCGGCGCGTCAGGATGCATTGGATGCCTTGGACGAAGAACGGGATCTTGCAGCAGCACGGTCGGTGATTTACCAACAAGACATGCATCGCTATCATAGCCGCAGGGTCAAGACCCGGACGTTCCAAGAAGGCAACTTAGTACTCCGGCTGATTCAAGACCAGTCAGATATGCATAAGTTATCACCTCCTTGGGAAGGACCGTTTGTGATCAGCAGAAATCTCAACAATGGTTCCTATTATCTCATTGATATACGGGAGAGTGACAAGTCTCGCACTTCTGGTGAAGAGACCAAGAGGCCATGGAATATTGCTCACCTTCGGCCATACTATATTGAGCTGCCGGTCCGGCTCTTATCAATGTACATATTCATGTCATTGTATATTCCGTCTTTTATGATATAATAAAGTTGGCATCCCCATGATTAGGGGCCTCTGCCATTTTTTCCGCACTAAATTCGTGGAAAGGAGTTGATCCTTCATCAGGTCACTTGGGGGCTTCCAACCCACTGGGTTTAGCTTTCATACTCTCTTGGCCAGGCTTTATATGCCATGTTCGAGTTAAACCTGCCTCTTTGCAACTTGCTACTTCGCCATGTGACCCCCGAACTCTTGACAGTCAATCTTGCTCAGAGACCCTGAACTTTTATAAGTTATTCTCGCACAAAGATCCTGAACTTGTCAAGGTTTAAATGGCGGCTTTTGGCACGAGAGAGACGGCTTACAGTGAGCTAGGATAAACTCGCCTTGTCTGCTGTAGTCTCTCAAATATGTGGCCTGTTCGTACTCTTAGCAATGTCAATCTTTTAAAGACCCTGAACTTGCAAAGGTTTAAACGACGGATTTATGTCACGTGAGAGCCGGCTTATGAGGTTTTTCAGGCTTTTATGCCTAGCTTCTTCGGAAGCAATATAAAAAAAATTCATAAAAACAAGAATTATATTGTCCTGCTGAGCCTTTAAAGCTGGCTTATAGGGCAAGAGATATGCAAATTACTTGTTTTTGCAGGTGTTTTCATGATAAGATTCTAAGTTTTGGATAATTCCGGCTTGGCATTGCTCATGGACTATAACCCGCCCGGCGAGTCAAGGTAGTCAGACGATTATATATCAAGACAAATATGCCAAGTCGCCGGTATATGGACTGAAAAAAGTTTAAAAGTGCATCAAAGGCACAAGAGCAGGCGGTTAAATGTTTTCTACTGCTATTACAAGGCTATCAAGGAGCCCAAAAGCTGCGGACTTCAAGTTTTCTTAGCAAATTATAACCCGGCATATTAAACAAGGCCGGGTTACCTTCACATGATGCAAGTTTTTATCTAGCTCGTCGCCGGGTCATCCTGCGCCGGGTCTTCGATCTCCCGGATCTGGAGGTTGTCCACATCCCAATTGCAGTTTGTTAAGGCCTCAAATTTGGCTTCATCGTGCATGATTGGAGATGGGTCAACATCAGGAGCGAAGAGGTGCTTACGGCGTTGAGGAATTAGGCTTTTGGCTTCGAAGGTGGGACCTCAAACTCACTTATTATCTTTCGAGTAAGCCGCCTGATATGACGACGGATCAGCTTCTTCGGCCAGCCGACTTGCCAAAATACGGGATGCCTTCATGCAGCGGGCATAGTCATCTTGCGTGAACTCCGAGCCGTCGTCCTTCAACTGAGGAAAGCCATCCATCATTTTGGCCGGGTTAAGCTCGGGTGCATAAGCCAGCGACCGGCTCAAAGCAGCCATTGCGCCCTTACGGGCGGCAAATCTCTTCATTTCTTCTATTTGCTTCGGGATGGTGGATAGGACTTCTAGCACGCCCTTCATAACCTTTGGCACACCCTTCTCGGTCATGACAGCTTTAATGGTGAATAGTGACCCGACATATAGCTGTTCAGCAAGTGAGTATAAAGCCTTTAGCTTTAACAGACTGTCATCTAAAAGTTGGCGGCTCCGTTCACCTGCAAGAAAGTCAAATATTATAAGCCGCCTGAAAGGATTCTTGAGGATTTGTTTTTTGAAATGAATGTTGAAGGTTAAAAGAACACTTACCAAAGACAGCTCCAATCATACGAGATATCTGACTTTTCAGATGACTCAGCTCGTCGGTCACCGTCTTAAGGCGGCCTTCAGCATCTTCTGCGCGTTTGGTCAGGGCGGCTTGGCTCGTTTCAGCGGATTCCTTGAATGCTTTGAGCTCAGCCTCGATCACATCTAGCTCGGTCAAAGCGATCTGGTACTTGGCGTCGGCCTCTGCCCGGCTCTCTTGCTGCAGTGCCAGGCTTTTCTTCAGGTCTGACACATTGGACTCGGCGGCGTTTAAAGATTCATGTGTAAGATAAGTCGTAACAAGGCAGCATTGTCAGTTTTAAGCCGCCTGTCCCGGGTCATACTGGTTTTTCAGGAGTACAGCAGAGTTATTGCAAGTCCCAAGCAGATTGCAAGCAATATACTTGGCACTTGGGGGCTAATGTGTTTCAGTTTTTCATTTAGACCTGAGTTATTTCCATGAAGATAACCCCGCTCTTGGGGGCTACACGTTGCTCTACAAAGTCTAAGGATCTGGTTTATATAAAGTCCCGGGTCATTATTGGTCTCATCACCCGGCCCTTGGGGGCTACATTAGGCACTCACTATATGACTAAGTGCCGGCTCTTTACTTATATAAATACCCGGCCCTTGGGGGCTACAAATGGATCTTATTATAACACAAAGTGTCGGCTCATTACTTGCGTAAAGACCCGGCCCTTGGGGGCTACATGGCGATTTATGAAGACTTGCACATGATTGAAGACCCAGCTCACCTTTTGAGAGGTACACCGGTTCTTGGGGGCTACATAAGTATATATATATATATATATATATATATATATATATATATATATATATATATATATATATGCAAAGGCAAGGGAAGTGGAATACCTCGTATTTTTTCTTCATCATGCCAACCAAGTTGACCTCCATGTCACGGCTTGCAGTCAGGCGGCTCAGATAGTCGGAGTGTAACTCCTCGGCGGTAAGCTTTTCCAGGTTAGGGAGATCAAATTGAATCTTTCCTTCCTTAAGATGAGCTGCCTCGTCCTCGCTGGTATGTTTTGATAATATCTTGGAAGGAGCCGGAGATTTGTAAGCCGCCCCGGTGACAACAACTTCCTCATGAGAAGATATATTCTCAGTTGTCGGCTGGGGGCTGGGCGGCTTAGGATCAGCTTCTGGATGAGCCTCAGGAGCCTCAATATCCATATCAGCCGGCTCATTATGCTGAGGAGCTTCTTCATGAGCATCTTTGGCGGCTTCAGAGGGCTCAATGGGAGCTACAGGGATGTTAGGCTATAGATTTGCCGACTCTGGAACATCAGGGGTGGCGGCTGACCCGCTTGTTTTCCTCCGTTTGGCTTGAGCCCTATGAGCAATGGCGAAGTTACACATCAATGAGCAAGGATAGACTATTAATACCCAGAGTGGGATATAAAATACTTACCCCTTGTTGATAATAAGGGGAGGCAACTTTGAGGCGGTTGAGTCGCCGGAAGAAGGAGGCGAGTCCTGAAAAGGTTAGCCTTGTCAAATAACAGATAAGCTGTAATACAAGGTTAGCATGCAGAAGGAATAAGTTCAAGGCAAAAAGGTACCTCAGTGCACCATTTTCGAGGAGCCGGTTCATTTGGTAAGCCGGCTAAAAGATCCTCAGAGCCGGTGCTCCGGGTCTGACGTCTGAGATCTTCTTGCTGTTTCTTCAAAAGAAAATTGGGATCCAAGTGAGCAAAAGGGAGAGAACATTTTACCTTCCGTACAGCTCGCCGTATTCTCTTTACTGGTGAAAGTTCTGAGTCAGAGGAGATAATGGTTATCTCTGCAGCATCAGCATGGCTAGTTTGTGCTTCTGCCTGTGAATAATCATCGTCAATGAGTTACATAAAGAGAAGGCCAAGGGAGTCAAGTTCTACCTCTGAGTCATCTAAATCAAATGGCTCTTCTGTTAACTGCCTCTTCCTGCGAGCTGGCGCCTTAACTTTGGTCGCCTTGGGAACTTTGCTCTTCTTCTTGAGAGAAGGGAGTAATTGTTTTTTCCAGAAGGAAGAGTCGGCCTACATATGATAAAGCGTATTGGCAGAAAGGTTAACAGAGTATATAAAGTACAGCCTTAAGAGAACGGATGAGGGTTAAGATGGAAAGACTTACATCCGGAGCCGGGTTAAGTGCAGAGAAGGGACTTAACCCCATCTTGCTGCAGGCGGCTTGTGATTCCCCCAGCAAAGACTTGACAATAGTATTGAGATCCGGGTCTGTCAAGGGGGTCTGGTTGAAGCATTGAGGGTCGTCCACTTTACCAGTGTATTGACACATTAAGGCGCCGCGGTGGCTTAACGGGAAAATCCTCCAAGAGACCCAGCAGCGGGTCAGATCAACACCTGTTAACCCGTTGGCTAACAGGGCCCTTATTTTTGAGAACGTTGGGGCATATTGAGCACGTCCGACGGCGGACATCCGGTCTGGAAGCTCCGTATCAGTGCTAAGCTGGTAAGGACGGTAACCCGGCAGTGGGTTCTCCCCTTCAGGCGAAGTGTCTTGGCAGTAGAACCAAGTCTTGTTCCATTCTTTAGGATGACTCGGCAGAGTTCCTGCTGGGAATAGTACATCCCTCCGCCTTTGAAGAGTGATGCCCCCCAGCTCGAGGCTTAATCCGTCCGCCATTTCTGTTTGGCGGTCGATGTAGAAGTACTCCTTGAAGAGGTCAACAGACGGCTCTTCTTGCAGATAGGCTTCGTAGAAGGTCTGAAACTGGCACAGATTGGTGACAGAATGTGGGCCAATGTCTTGGGGATGCAGTTTGATTGAGTGTAAGACATCTCAGAAAAACTTAGACCCGGGCGGGGAGAAGCCACGAAGAAGATGGTCTGTGAATACAATGACTTCCCCGTCTTTGGGCTTTGGGGTGGTTTCGTTGCCTGGAACCCGCCAGCGGATAACATCCTAAGCCGGCAGAACTCCCATAGTGACAAAGTCTTTGAGTGATTCCTCATTCACCCCAGACCTTACCCAGTTGCAGGTGGATGGGACTTTGGACATGGCGGCGGCTTAAGAACTGCAGAAAGATATGAGTGTTTGGCGGGTCAAAAATACATTATGACAGCGTGAGCCGGTAGCCTTACGGCGGGTCAAGTTTATCAACACGTACTGAAAAGTTACTAAGTGTGGAGAAACAGATTCCAACAGCCACAGCTATTGATTTAAGATCTACGGGAATTTTAACCCTAAAAAGCCAGTGGACGAATAGGCGGTCTCTATGCAGATTAAAATGAGTTGTAGATCTACAATGAGTATGGCATGATTATTGAGCGGACGACCGCGTGATTGGGGCCGCGCTATAAAGTTTAAAGAAGTGTTCTTTATTTAATCTATGAAGAACGCAGTAATGAGCGGTGATGAACACCGAGGAAACCCGATGAACTCGGGAGAAATATAAAAGGCTAGTACAGATCTAACAAGAGGGCAACAATGGAACCTTGAGGATGCGGACGAATGCGGAAATGCTCTGGACGAGGTCAGGTCGATGCAGCGGCCAGTGTTGGAGAAGATGGCGAGGTCCGGTCGGCACGGCGAGCTTCGGCGGCGTGGGCATCTGGAGGAAGAAGATGAAGGCAGCAGCGGGGAAAGTGAAAATAATGGGTCCCCCCCCCTCGTGCCTATTTACGAGGATGTGATGGAACAGCAATGGTCCGATGCGGGGATCGAGGAGGCACGATGATGATTGGCTAAGAAAGCGCCTCGATTCTCGGGCTGGTCATATTAATGGAGAAAGATCCATTCTGACGTTAGGGGAATCTTTTTAAATTTTTCTGATGACGTGACGGTGGGTCATCAAGGTTTATCAGAAACGACGCCGCCCATTTCCGGCAGGTCATGAAGATTATCAGAGAATGCAAGACTCGCCAACCAGGAGACTTGGAGATTGACATGAACCAGTTCAAATGAATTTGGGGCCTAATGTTGGGGATATAACCCTGTGCTGAGACCCGCCCAGGTGGGGCCAGGTTATGCGGTTGGCGGCTTAGCGACAAGGTTTGGCATGAGCTTGTTCAATGGGCCTGGAGGCCCACGGTCTGAAGATGATGTGTAACCCGGTGGCGGCTTGTTAGACAAGGCAATTATAGTTAGAGCAGAGGTCGGTTATCAAGTATGACCCGGCCCGGACTCTTGTAAGCCCAGGGCGTCGACCTGAGTATATAAAGGCGGGTTACCTGGGCGGCTTAGACCACGAAACTACTCATCGAGAGCTAGGTCAGGCGAACTCGCTCCCTTGTAATCGATATCCAATCAATACAACACAAAGAAGGACGTAGGCTTTTACCTCTTTCCGAGGGGCTGAACCTGGGTAACTCTTGTCTCCCGATTCGAATCAACCCCTTCGAGCTCACCGCCTTAGTGATGGCCTCGAACCTAAGTCCTAGGACATCTACCGTGACAAAACCACGACACTACTCTTGGCATCACTCATGATTTCTCTGCTCCATACACTCCTGAGCAGAATGGCGTCGTGGAGCGCAAGAACAGAACTCTTATTGAGATGGCTTGCACCATGCTTGACGAATACAATACACCACGGAAGCTATGGCCTGAAGCCATTGATACTGCATGCCACATCATCAACAGAGTATATCTTCACAAGTTCTTCAAGAAAACATCATATAAGCTTTTCACCGGTAAGAAACCCAATGTAAGTTATTTCAAAGTCTTCGGTGCAAGATGTTGGATAAGGGATCCACACCACACTTCAAAATTTGCACCGAAAGCACACAAGGGTTTCATGCTTGGTTATGGAAAGGATTCGCACACCTACAGAGTCTTCAACACTTTCCACAACAAAGTTGTTGAAACTGTAGATGTGTGATTCGATGAAACTAATGGCTCGCAAAGAGAGCACCTACCTCCTATACTAGATGAACGACCTCCTGACGAGGCTATCAGATTGATGGGAACTGGGGAAATCATGCCTGAAGAACTAGAGGTTGAAGAAGTCATCATTCCTCCATCCACCCAGCATGAAGACAATGCTGAAACTAAAGATATTGCTGCTGACGAAGACAATGCTCAACAGCAAGGACAAAGTCTTCGCCCTGCTCATCCGCGCGTGGCTAATGAAGTCCAAATTGAGAGAATGCTAGACAGCCTAAATGCACTAGGTCCACTCACTCGCTCAAGAGCAACTCAACTGGCTAACTTTTGTGGGCATTTTGCTTTTGTGTCTATCACAGAGCCCACCAAAGTAGATGAAGCTTTCAAGGAATCAGAATGGATTCAAGCCATGCAAGAAGAGCTTCACCAGTTTGAGCTCAACAATGTGTGCGAGCTTGTGAAGCGCCCTGATCCAAGGAAGCACAACATCATTGGCACGAAGTGGATCTTCCACAACAAGCAAGATGAGTCTGGCCAAGTCGTCTGAAACAAGGCTCGACTTGTGGCCCAAGGTTACACACAAGTCGAGGGTATTGATTTCGGTGAAACATTTGCTCCTGTTGCTAGACTTGAAGCTATTCGCATATTGCTTGCTTATGCTAACCATCATGACATATGCTTATATCAAATGGATGTCAAAAGTGCATTCCTCAATGGTAAGATTGAGGAAGAAGTATATGTTGCTCAACCACCAGGGTTTGAAGACCCAAAGCATCCTAACAAAGTCTACAAGCTCAACAAGGTGTTGTATGGCCTCAAGCAAGCACCAAGAGCTTGGTATGACACACTCAAGGAGTTCCTCAAGAAGAAAGGCTTCAAACCCGGTTCACTCGATCCCACTCTCTTCACTAAATCCTATGATGGTGAACTATTTGTGTGTCAAATCTATGTGGATGACATTATCTTCGACTGTACTAACAATCGATACAGTGATGAGTTTGCCTTTATGATGCAAGAGAAATACAAAATGTCGATGATGGGAGAACTGAAATTCTTTCTAGGGCTTCAGATTCGACAACAACCCAATGGCATCTTTATATCTGAGGAGAAGTACCTTAAAGACTGCCTCAAGAAATTTGGCATGAATGAAGCCAAAGGTTACAAGACGCCAATGCCAACAAATGGTCACCTCTGCACTGACGAAAATGGTAAAGATTTTGATCAGAAGGTATATCGCTCCATGATTGGCACTTTGTTGTACCTATGTGCATCTAGGCCAGATATTACGCGTAGCGTTTGCATGTGCACCCGATTTCAAGGGGCACCAAAGGAGTCGCATCACCTAGCGGTGAAGCGAATACTTAGATATCTGGCTCACACCCCAACACTAGGATTATGGTATCCAAAGGGTTCGAAGTTTGAGCTCATTGGCTATTCAGATTCTGACTTCGTTGGCGATCGAGTTGACCGCAAGTCTACATCAGGCACTTGTCACTTTCTGGGACGATCTCTTGTATGTTGGTCTTCGAAGAAGCAGAACTGTGTATCACTCTCCACTACCGAAGCCGAATACATTGTTGCTGGCGCTTGCTGCACTTAGCTCCTCTGGATGAAGTAGACTCTCAAGGACTACGGCATCAACCTGAAGCATGTACCTCTCTACTGCGACATTGAGAGTGCTATCAATATCTCCTACAACCCAGTACAGCATTCGAAGACGAAGCATATACAGATTCGACATCATTTTCTTCGGGATCACGTGATGAAGGGCGACATCAACATCAAGCATGCTGACACTGAAGATCAATTGGCGGATATCTTCACGAAGCCATTGGATGAGAAAAGATTTTGCAAGTTGCGGTGTGAGCTAAATATCTTAGAATCCTCAAATGTCCTTTGAGTGGGAATACATCCTAACGCTTATTCATGATTGATGATTTTTGATGCACAACACACAAAGTAATGTATGTCTTAAATATCATGAAGACCTACGCTCTAAGTGTGAATACATTAACGAAGAATACGACTTCAGAGTGCCATGATAATTGTGTGTCGTGTCTGAGTCAAACATTCTTATACGTTGGGTAATGCCACCACCAAATTCGAAGACATTCCTTTTATCTTCGTATTTCTTCATGTCTTTGAAAATTGTGTTTGTCTTCGAACTGATTTGAGTTTGCATATATCTTATTGTTGAATATATTTAGTATACTTGGAGTTTGTCCTCTACAGCATTGAGCCTATAGCTATATCTTCGAACCTTCCTAGGCCAATGTGATCGGACCCACTATTCCTGTCATATGCATTCAACTTGACACGTGTTGATTGTCTTCTCTGTGTCCTTGTCAGTAAAGACTAATCCAACCAACCGTTTAAAATTCCAATTTTTTGTCGTTACCACTCTTATCGCAACAAACTTCCCGCGCCATCGCTTCCGATCGTGTAGTGGACTGTCAGTCGTGTTGCATGCACGCCATGTGTCCTACTAGAGCCGAAGAGTTCGGGGCATAATCGTCCAAACTATTCGGATGTTTCCACCCTTATAAATACATGTGCCTCTGCTCAATAATTACTTTCCTCTTCCTCCGCCACCTCCAAGCTCCAAACTCTAGCGCCGTCATTGGATCTCATCATCGCCGGAGAAGGAGTGCTTAGCTATCGTGACTCCTCCGTCGACGTACTCACGCCGGCCGCGACCATCTTCGTCCGCCGCCGCCGTAGGTGTCTGCCACCACCAAGCTAGGGTGTGGCAGATTGAACTACTTGGCCTCTCCGCCTCGTCGACTAGTTCATCGTGTTATTCACCGTGGTAATAAAAACTGAATTTTTACCATTCTTTTTATCTTTGCAAATTACCAAATATCTTCGAGATCTGTTTTTCCACTTTCACTTCAATGGAACTCACATTTGTACCTCTATTTGCTCAATTCTTTTGCTTATGTTGCAAATGTGGGTTGATTTCTCACTTGTACGAATTCTCGAACTTGCACAAATCTGAAACCACCCTATCTGTGTGCAAAAGTGAAAGTCTTCGGTGAAAGATGTCAATGTCTTCATACCACGATAGCAGTTTTTAAAATCTTCTGAGAATGCATATGACCTCTTCCACTCCCTTGCATCTCTAACTCTTTCACAGGTACATGTCCGCAGCAGAATCGCTTGGATCTCATAGTCTCAATTCGTTTGCAGACTACTTGCATATTCATTTGCACTCACCAGGAGCAAGCTCACACTTGAATCAGTCTTCAAAGCCTTTGCCCAACTCGAAGCCTTTGAAGACCATGGCCAGAGATGATACTCCAAAGAAAGGTGGTAGATAGAGACGTCAGAACACTGCCAAGGATCTTCCCCCAGAGCTATATGAGCGTTACAAGTCTGATGAAGATGAAACCTATGGACAACGCAAGACTCGAATCCAATGGATTCGAAGATATTGGGTAGAAAAGTGGTTCAATTATCAGTTTGTTACAAATGAGTATGCTGAGAAAAATGCTGAGAAGGCACCTTGGACTGATATTATCTATAAGAATCTTCATCCAAAGACTGAGGCTGAAGCTAGATGGATTGGCTTCTTTCCGTGCATGGTCAGGCCTCCAATGCGCAGAAACCCACATCCCTCCAGCATCCGTGGCTGCCCTGACCCTACTGAGTCTGAGGATGGACACGAAGAGAATCCTCCAGCACCTAATCCGGAGCCTATTAAGAAGTCAAAGGCTTCGAAGCCAAAAGCTTCAAAGGCTCCCAAGGCTGTTGGAACAACATCACAGGCCTCAAGGTCCCCATCTGTTGATTCTGAAGACACGGAAGAGGAGGCTCGTCTTGTTAGACGGATGAAACGGAAGGCTGCCGCTTCCAGAGGACCGAAGCCATCTGTCTCACTGATGGATACTGCTAATATGATCGAGCTCTCCGAGGATGAGTTTGATGATGAAGCGCTGGCAAGACTGATCCAGCAAAAGGAAGAGGAAGCTAAACGTCTTGAAGACTTACCTCTCTTCGACCCAGCAATACTCGAGCACTTCATTGACGAATGGTTTGCTGATCCATCTCTCACCATCGACGCCCTATAGCTGCCCATTGGGCTCAGTGTCACCTTCCAAGGGATCGTAAAGGAGGAGCTAACAGTGGCTCAAAAGGCTATTCTACTCATGGCGAAGATAAGCCATGAGAAGGCCCTCTTCAAGGCAAATGTCTACAAGCTCAAGGCTGACCAGATCCAAGGTTATCAATTGATGATGAAAGACCTCAAGGCTGTATTTGAGAAGAGATGTGAAGCTGTCAAAGGCGCCCTTGTGCGTCTCAAGAAAAAGGCCAACACCATGATTCAAGCTCACAATGAGATGCTAAAGCGCAAGGCTCTTGGCCAACCTGCTCTTGATCCACGGATCATTGAGAGATCTCGACAGGCTTCAATGTCTTCGGACCAAACTGCCCCATCAAGGTCTGAACCACAAGGCATTGAGTTTCCAGCTGGCTTCTCTGGCTCTCGTGTCCCTCCGCCTTCCCCGGCTATCTCTAGTAAGAAGACAAAGAAAGCCGAAGCTCTAGCCAAGAAGCGCAAAACCGTGGCTTCTGAAGCCCAAGCTCTGAAGAGGCAGAAGACAAAGAAGCTCCTGACCCCTGTGTCCGCTCAAGTACCTCCACCTCCACCCGTTACATCAACCACCCATGCTACTCAACAGGAGCCACTGCAAGTGACGCCTATCTCCATGGCTCCTCCTGCCTCTGAGAATCAAGAGAGGCAAGTGATACTACACGAGTCTGCTACTACAGAGGCTCCTGCTACTGATGACATTCCAGCTGGTGAAGACATCCCAGCTGAAGACATTGCTCCCGAAGCTCATGCTGACGAAGCCAATGTAGAAGGAGAAAACCCCATGCTGAACACTGATGCTCCTGATGACAGTGAGTATGTTGACATCGGCACTCCTCTGAGGCCCTCAGTGCCAGAGAACATACCAAGTACTCCACCATCTACATGTTCAACTCCTGTGCCCAGAACACTAGAGTCTCCATTTGTGGCCAGAGAAGTTGAACCCACGGAGCATGCATCGCCTCTCAAAAGGCTTCGCCATGGACCCAGATTGGATACAGCTTCGATGCAGAGCATCCCTGAAGACGAGGTCCGCGTATCTCCCACTGCACTTGTTGATGGAGTCCTCCGAATCAGAGACGTTGCTCATAACGTGCCAGAGAACAAAGCCCCTGCCTCTGAAGACAATGCTGCAGACAACATTGTGGGCAAAGTCAATGCCCCATCCCCTGATGGTCCTCCAGTTCCTGCGACGCCATCCTCCGACGACAATGCTGACAACATTGTGCTGGCTCATAACAGAGAAGGGCAAATGGTTCCCACCAAATGGCCCAAGCTGGTAGCTCCACCAAGGATGGGTCCGCAATATGAATATCATCTTCAAAGGCGCCTCAATGTTCTGAATCCTATGCCAAGGCTACCTATGCTTCACCAACAAGGGCGTGCTCGTCCTCATATCTTCAGCGTCAAGTCATTCCGGCTCAACAACACTTTCTTCGACTCCGACCACAATCCGTATGCCCGTTCGAAGATTCAGTCTGATAGGTTTTGGAGCATCCCTCAAAGGGAATACTACACATGTGTGCTTTATGGCCAGAACCGAATCTTCCCACACAAAAAAGCTCAGTCTTGAAACCATGAAGGGATTGCCATGTTTTGACCAAGCCATTGATTGTCTTCGAGATGTTGGACTCCTGGCTTCTGTCATTGATCATGAAGACTGGAATGAGGAGCTCATTCTTCAGTTCTACGCCACCCTCCACATCTCTGGCTTCGGGCAAGATCTGAAGTCATGGAAGTTGCACTTCATTCTTCGAGATGAATATGTCACAATTGATGCTGCAGAATTCTTCCTAGCAACACTTCTTGCATCCTATGAAGAAGACATGCCCAGCATCTTTCAACTGCCCCAACCAAATATGACTGAAATGCTCACTATGATGGAACCATTGGCACCTGAAGCAGATCTGCCACACTCATTCTTCGTTAATGATCTTCAGTATCTGCCAAAGACTATCTATCACATTCTTCGTCACACCATTTGGCCGATCAAAGGGCATTCATCTTCAAGCAAGATTGAAGGTGCTCTGAAGACATTGATCTACAACATCGTCTATGGCATCAGGTTTGATCTTCAAGATCTCTTCCTGCGCAATCTGGCTGCAAATGGCATCACCTTGTCTGAACCCAAGATCTATGCACCATGGATCATGTGTTTCATCAAGTATAGATCCAACACAAGGTTCTTGCCATCAGCACGCAATCATGGGATATATCTTCCTGATGTCAAAGTCATTCACACTGACATTTACCCTCCAAAGAGCAAGAATTCCCTGATGCAAGGTACCAGTAGCACAGCTGATGAGGAAGGACTTCACATCCCATGTGATGCATCCCGTGCAAGGCTCATTGGATCTATTCGACAACCTCAACCAAGTGCAACAGCCACTGAAGCCATAGCAAGCACTTTGCCTCGCCAAGCTCGTACCAGGACTGAACGTGCCATGACCGATAGAGAGCTTCTTGTTTCTCTCATTCAGAAGCAAGATCGTCATCATGAGTGGACTCGAAGACAAATGGCTTCTATGGTTCACGACATCAACAGGATTCGCAATCTCACAACCAAGAATGCTTTTGTTGCTCAAGAGACAAGCCGCCGTGCCTGGAGAACATTGACCATGCTAGCTCATGAGGATGAACTTCGTGAAGATGGCTACAGGCAACACTTTCACTTCAGTGCTCCACCACCACGCACTGAGAAATGGCGTCAGACGCCTTCTCTCGAAGACTGACTTTTCCTCTGAAGCCCCATCCGTCAATGCGCGTCTTGCCAATGATGAATCTGGTGACGTCTCCTCTCCGTTGACTGCACATCGCAACACTGCACCAAGCTCTCCTGCACCAACCAACGCCGACCCTACCGCACCATCGTCTTGAACACCTGTTGGGGACGCGTAGTGCCAAATGTCTTCATCCTTTTTGGTCATTCGATGACAAAGGGGGAGAAGAATTGGTTTGATAGTCTTCAAACGGGTCTATCTATATGGGCTGGGTGTTGTCTTTTGTTAAGTTTACAACTCTCATTTTGGAACATTTGCTATTTGGGTTGTAAAACTTAAGTCCTGATGGATGTCTGCACACTTTATGTTTACCATACCTTTGGCGCTACCTTAAGTTTTATCATATGCGCTCAAAGCCATGCAGACGCCCATTTTTCATTATGCATTTCATTATCTTCGAAATACTCTTTAAATGCATAGTGATTGGATTAAAAGATATAGGGGGAGATCTCCACAAACTATAACCTGCCATGTGCTTTTGCATTCCAAGCAAAATCTTCATAAGCAGATCTTCAGGGGGAGCTCTCTATATCTTGCAATCATAATCTCTAAATCCTTATCTTCACATATATTATTCCCATTGAAAACTTCATCCAGTTTGTCATCAATCACCAAAAAGGCGGACATTGTAAGTGCATATAGTGCCACCCTTGTTTGGTTTTGGAGTATTGAAGACAAACGTGGTTGAGGGACTAATGTGTTTGTGAGAGTTCACAGCACAACATAGATAGAAGTCCTTGGAGATTCGGTTTAACCGTCGAAGACGATCCCTAAAAATGTCCGAAGACATTGATGATGGACGAAGCCATTGGTCGTATGCGAAGATAATCGCCTGAAGATAATGAAACGCGAAGACAAAGTCTTTTGGTAGTTTTGTTTCTTCTTTCCTGAGTCATAGGAACCACAATACTGTTAAGTGGGGTCGATGTGATCGAAGTCAGACGCTGACGTGATGCTCAACCCAAACCTATGTCTTCGAGTGAAGACAATGTGACCAAATCTCTTCCAGAGTTAGTTGAGTCAGCTTTATTTGTAGCCCAAGTAAAGTTGTCGCGTGTGTTTGAAATCCGACCGTTGTGACACGTGTCGGTTGGCCATTGACCCAGGGTCATTTTGGTCATATCAGGTCGGGTTGCCCGCTAGCTATAAATAGCCCACCCCCTCCACCATGAGAAGGTGGCTGCTCAGAGAGAGATACAGCTGTTGTCGTTTTGGAGCAACCCACCTCGAAGACATTGAGAGAGAGAACATCCTGCGAGGATAAACCTAAACACCCAGAGCTAGAGTGTTTGAGCACCACCGAAGTCGTTCTCTTCTGAGAGAATTGAAGACTTATTACACTTGAAGACTGTGATCTTCCAGAAGGTTAGGCGTCTGGGTCTAGAGCAATCGAAGAGTCATTGTGGATCGTCGCGTGACCAAGTTTGTATGAGTTTCGGAAGTCTCCCCTGAAGACTTACCTGAGTGATTGGACGTTGTCTAAATGACTTGGGCTCAAGGGGAATAAGGTGAAGACGAGGTCTTCTGAGTTCAATCTCAGCCTCCCTAACCAGACGTACAGTTGTCATAGCAACTGGAACTGGTCCAACAAATCTTGTGTCTTCATCGAGCTGCTGGTTCTATCCTTGAATCTTTACATTCTGTACTGAACTGTGAAGCCATCGCATGAATACTTCTGACTGAAGACATTCCCCGAAGACATTCATATCTGTTGTTTATCTTCATACTATCTAAGTTTGTCTTCGACTCATCTTAGCGTGTACGATGATAATGCTTAACATGCTTGTATGTCTTCATTGTATTGCATGTCTTGCTTAGATCCTCGATATAGATCCCTACCTGATCCTGTTTCGCTTCCGCATACTTCGAATACATTAACTGTTTCGAAGCCTTTCATAAAAAACGCCTATTCACCCCCCCTCTAGTCGATAACTAGCACTTTCACTCGCCACCCACTATAAGCGAATCATGAACGTATTTGTTGCAAATATGCCCTAGAGGCAATAATAAATTGGTTATTATCATATTTACGTGTTCATGATAATCGTTTATTATCCATGCTAGAATTGTATTGACCGGAAACTTAAATACATGTGTGGATATATAAACAACACCGTGTCCCTAGTGAGCCTCTACTAGACTAGCTCGTTGATCAAAGATGGTTAAGGTTTCCTAAACATAGACATGAGTTGTCATTTGATAACGGGATCACATCTTTAGGACAATGATGTGACGGACAAGACCCAACCGTAAGCATATCATTTGATCGTATCACTTAGTTTATTGCTACTGCTTTCTTCATGTCAAGTATCTGTTCCTAAGACCATGAGATCATGCAACTCCCTGACACCGGAGGAATTCCTTGTGTGCACCAAACGTCACTTCATAACTTGGTGATCATAAAGGTACTCTACAGGTATCTCCGAAGGTGTCTATTGGGTTGGCGTGGATCGAGACTGGGATTTGTCACTCCGTATGACGGAGAGGTATCTCTGGGCCCTCTCGGTAATACAACATCACAAGAAGCTTGCAAGCAATGTGACTAAGGAGTTAGTCACGGAATCTTGTATTACGGAACGAGTAAAGAGACTTGCCAGTAACGAGATTGAACTAGGTATGGAGATACCGACGATTGAATCTCGGGCAAGTAACATACCGATGAACAAAGGGAACTGCATACGGGATTGACTAAATCCTTGACATCGTGGTTCGATCGATAAAGATCTTTGTGGAATATGTAGGAAAGAATATGGGCATCCAGATCTAGCTATTGGTTATTTACCAGAGAAGAGTCTCCGTCATGTCTACATGATTCTCGAACCCATAGGGTACGCATGCTTAACGTTCGGTGACGCTAGAGTTGTATTGGGATATGTACGTTGGTGACCGAATGTTGTTCGGAGTTCCGGATGAGATCCCGGACGTCACGAGGAGCTCTGGAATGGTCTGGAGGTAAAGATTTATATATGGAAAGTCATATTTTGGCTATCGGAAAAGTTTCGGGTTTTGCCGGTATTGTACCAGGAAGCTTCTAGAAGGTTCCGGAGGATTTCGGAGGGATCCAGAAGTCCATGAAAGGTTCCACCACGCCCCTTAGGCCAGCATGGGCTGTAGGGGGCGCCCTAGCCTTATTGGGCCAGCCCCCCAAGGGCCCATGCGGCTAGGGGGTAGGAAACCCTAAGTGGCAAGGCACCTAGGAGGTGCCTTGGGGAGGGAGGACTCCTCCCTAGCCGTCAGCCTTCCTCGGAGGAGGGGCCAAGGGCTGCAACCCAACCCTGCCCCTTGCCTCCTATGTATAGTAGAGGAGAGGGGGAGGGCTGGACACAAAAATCCCACGCCCCGGTGGCAGCCCTCCCTCTCATGTTACTCTGTTTTCTCCCCAGAACGCATCTACGGTAGCACTTGGCGAAGCCCTGCCGGGATTGCTCCACCACGCCGTCGTGCTGGTTGAGATCCCATCTACTTCTCCATCCTCGCTTGCTGGATCAAGGAGGCGGAGACATTATCGAGCCACACGTGTGCTGAACGCGGAGGTGTCGTCCGTTCGGCGCTGGATCGGATCACGACTGGATCGTGAATAGTATGACTACATCAAGCGTGTTATATACGCTTCCTCTTAGTGATCTACATGGGCATGTATATACACTCCCCTTCTCGTAGCTATGCATCTCCATGGATAGATCTTGCATGTGCGTAGGAAAAAAATTGTTTCCCATGCAACGTTCTCCAACAGTGGTATCAGAGATAGGTCTATGCGTATATGATAAGCACGAGTAGAACACAAAGTGTTTGTGGGCATTGATATTCATATTGATTATCTCCTTAGTCTTATTTTGACTCGACGGTACTGTGGGATGAAGCGGCTCGGACCAATCTTACTTGTCCTTGCATAAGAGACCGGTTCCACCGACTGACATGCAAATAGTTTGCATAAAGGTGGCTGGCGGGTGTCTTTCTCTTCCACTTTAGTTGCATCGGATTCGACAGAGGCGGTCCTTGTAGAAGGTTAAAAGACAACTTGAATATCACCATTGTGGCTTTGCGTAGTTAAGAACGGTTCTTACTAGTTGCCCATAGCAGCCACGTAAAACATGCAACAACAAAGTAGAGGACGTCTAACTTGTTTTTGCAGGGCATGTTGTGATGTGATATGGCCAAGACGTGATATTATATATGTGATGTATGAGATGATCATGTTTTGTATAGTTATCATGACTTGCATGTCGACTAGTATGGCAACTGGCAGGAGCCATAGGGTTGTCTTTAATTTATTTTTGTGTCATTTGCTTTACTTAATCGCTATGAGTTAGCAATAGTTGTAGAAGCAATAGTTGGCATGACAACCACATGACGACACGATGATGGAGATCCTGGTGTCATGCCGGTGACGATGGAAATCATGTCGGTGCTTTGGAGATGGAGATCAAAAGCACTAGATGATGATGGTCATACCATGTGTCGGTGTACTAAGAACTGGGGGTCCCAAGTACCCAGACTTGTGCAGGGGCAGTTGCCTCAGGCCGGCAACTTCTTGCCAGGCTCGCACCAGCCTCCGAGGCAAACCAGAGTCAAGACCAGGGCAAGGCATCCAGGCCCTCCACTAAGTGGAATAACCCGTCCACGAGCGTCCGCGGAAGGATTCCAACCCGCCAAGCCGCCACTCCACCTTTCCAGAGATGATAGTCTACATCGCCTGAGATGTCGAGCGAGCAGGTGGGCAGGCGGAGCTGGCCGGGGCACGTGGCTACAGCGGCGGGCCTGTTGTAGCTTTAACGCCACCCGTCCCGCGGCATGGCAGAAGAATAAGAGGTAGCTGGGCGAACGGCACAGAAGGGGAGGCAATCCTTGCCGGAAACCTATATAAACCTATATAATCCTTGCTGGGCGAACGGCACAGAAGGGCGAACGGCACAGAAGAATAAGAGATATACAACACATAGACAGGACGTAGGTTTTTACGCTCCCGAGCGGCCCAAACCTATATAAACCCTGTGCGTAGTCATGGTCGACTGATGCTTTTTGTGCACTCGACGCCGCTGCCGAACCGTAAAGGGACCCTGCTGGTCCCATGGATCGTCGTGAACCACAACCTGACATCATTGGCGCGCCAGGTAGGGGGCCGCCTATGCGCGAATCTTCATCGGCATTTCTGCATGCCTTCGCCGGCGTCCATGGCCCCCAAGAAAGCCATGGGCACGGCGACACCCGTCGCGACCACATCCAAGCTGCCAACCCAAGACACCGATGGCGGGGACCGCCGCGCTCACCCATCGGTGAGCGCAGCCACAACACTGCACGGAGTTCCGCGAACCACGACCCGCACCCTGCCATCGTGATAGCATGAAACATGCCAGCGGTGACCGAGGGTGATGCTGCTACGGCAGCAGGGGCAACAGTCACGGCCATGGTGGCCGCGGGGGCTATGACCAGACCTCCGCCAGACCCCTCGCAAGACGACCGTGACCCGTGCCTGCGAGATGGCGAATCGGAGCCTCGCGCAGATGGGGCCCTCATGCGCCGCTCCCCAGGGGCGCAGGGCCAAGGTCCACGACCCCCTCCCGGTGAGGGAAAATGACGAGCGATAGCACGGGAAAGCGTTCCTTCTGGCATTGCCAGGAGTAAGAGCGCTATCCACACCTCGCCCCGTCCGGTCCCCAAAACCGCAGGAGAAGCTCTGGCGCAGGCCCATCTTCTGCTAAACTTTCCGCCCACGCCGAAAGCAATGGAGGAGTGGAGGGCGACCATACAAAGCCTGCTGAGCTTCACCAACAACGACAAACCAGATGCGGCGGGTTCCTCGCGCGTGCGGTGCGTGGCTCCCATGGAACCCACCACCAGACGCGACGCCGGCGGGACGCATACGATGCAGTCGCCCCCTCGATGGCAACGGACCTCCCGCTACACCGACATGCAAGACAAAGTGTCTCAAGCGTCGACGGACCGCGACTGAAGCAAGACCACCGCCAAGTCCTAACGGACAGGCGCAAGGAGGACGCACGCACCGCCATCGATAGACGGCGGGAAATGCGTCGTCAATCCAATGGTCGCGCGGATCCAGCCGTCGACGAGCCCATGCCTGGGGCGCCAGGCAGCTTACCTTACGAGGTCGGATGCCCGGTGTTCACCCGTGAACTGTGGCAAGTCCGCTGGCCCTCCGGCGGGGCCTTCAAGCCAGAGCTATCGGATAAATACGACGGCGCGATTAGCACGTCAGAGTTCCTAGGCATCTACACCATCGCGGTGCAGGCTGCCGAGGGACAAGACGAAAGGTGCTAGCCAACTACTTCCTGCTAGCGCTCAAGCCCAACATAAGGAGCTGGCTAATGAACTTGCCGGAGGGATCCATCTCTTCCTGGGCGGACCTGTGCAATCAGTTCGTCAGGGCTTACCATGGGGGCCACAAGCTCCCGGGGCAACCCAACGATCTGCACGTGCTCCCCCAGCGGGACGGCGAAACCCTCCGCAAGTACATCCAGAGGTTCAGCCGCGTGCAGGAAAACAACCCGGACATCCACCCCACCGCGGTGATTGATGTGTTCCACACGAACGTACGCAATCGCCGCATGCGCGAGGAGATGAGCATCAACAAGGTGCGGGATGTCGCCGAGCTCTATGCTCTAGCCGACAAGTGCGCGGGGGCAGAAGAAGAAAGGAGGCTCCCAAGGGAGGACACTGGCGCGGAGGTCAACTCCGACGACGACGAGAACGCACCTGCCTACTCGAGGAAGGGGCGCAAGCGCAACAAGAAACGCAAGGGCAAGGCAGTAATGGCTGTCGAGAGCTCCGGCAAGCCTAACGCCGGCAAGAAGGCCAAGTCAGAGGAGCCTGGCAAGGACGTTGCCGCGTGCTCCGGAGACGACGAGGCCGCGGCAGGTGAGAAGACCGGCAAGTTCTACTACAAGATCCACCTCACCAAAGGCCACGACATCAACGAATGTCGCCAAGTAGAACAGCTTGCTGAGAAGCAGAAGCAAGAGTACGAAAGGCGTGACAAGGAAAAGGGCCGAGATGGTGCCGGTGGACCCGACAAGAAGAACCGCAATGGTCGAAGTGACAGTCGCGCAAGGCCAAACAGGAGAAGGAAAAACTTGCTAGAGGCTGAGGCGACAAATCCGACGATGATGATGACAATGACGAAGATGAAGAGGGATCTGACAAACAAGAGTTCCAGAAGGCCATGGATGCCATGTGTGTTGACGGAGGCGCATATTTGTACTCCTCCCACATGCAGCTCAAGCAGTGGGTCCGTGAAGTCAACGCGGCAGAGCCAGCGGCAGAGGCGAGGAAGCGCCACAAATGGTCCAACACTCCCATCATCTTCGATGCTGAGGACCAACCTGACCGGGTCTCCGTGATCGGGTGCGTGCAATTGCTGGTCTCACCAACGATCTGCAACCACAGATTCATGAAGATGTTGGTCGATAGTAGGGCCGGCATGAACCTGATTTCGCCCGATGTGATCAAGCGGCTGCAGATCCCCGATTTGGACCTCAAACCAACGGGCTCCTTCCAAGGAGTGGACGAGGGAAGATCTCAGCCGAAGGGGAAGATAACCCTCCCGGTCACATTCGGCAACGAGCTCAATTTCAGGACAGATAGGGTCATTTTCGACGTAGCCAAGATGTCGCTACCATATAATGGGATCCTGGGCCGCCCGGCACTGGCGAAGTTCATGGCGGCGTCCCACCATGCCTACAACATGCTCAAGATGCCAGGGCCGACGAGCATCATCACCATCCATGCCAACAAGAAAGATGCGGTCCTCTGCATCGACAAGATCAACCGGGAGGCGGTGGTAGCGTCTGCTGGCGAGGTAGTCGCTCCTGTCGACAAAGATCCCGGGGGAAAGAACAAAGGAAAGACCTCCGGCAAGGCTCGTGAGAACTCCGGGAAGCGCACGGCAGAGTGCAGCACGCCCGTCGAGGACTTACCAGACACCTTCGCCGGCAGGAGCAAGAAGGGCAAAGTGACCATCCCCAAGACGAAGCAAGTGGCTGCGCGGGAGCACGGCGAGGGCGGCACCTTCACTATAAGTGCCACCCTCGACAGCAAATAGGAAAGTGTGCTCGTCTCCTTCATGCGGGCGAATGTCGACGTGTTTGCCTGGCAACCGTCTGACATCCCCGGTGTTTCCAGGGAGGTGATCGAGCACCACCTTGTTGTCTGTCCCCATGCGTGCCCCGTCAAGTAGAAGGTCTGAAAACAAGCACTAGAGCAGCAAGAATTTATTGCCGAAGAGATCAAGAAGTTGGAAGCAGCAGGCCTAGTCAGGGGTGTACTCCACCCGACATGGCTAGCAAATCATGTGGTGGTGCGTAAGGCAAGCGGGAAATGGAGACTCTGTATCGACTTCACACATGTCAACAAAACCTGCCCGAAGGATCCCTTTCCCCTGCCACGCAACGACCAGATAGTGGACTCAACCACCGGCTACGACATGTTGTCGTTCCTCGATGCCTACTCCGGCAATCATGAGATCTTCATGGCCGAGGAAGATGTGGAGAAAACGGTGTTCATCACTCCCTGCGGAACGTACTGCTTCAAGCGCATGCCATTTGGTCTAAAGAGCGCGGGTTCAACATTCGCGAGGGCCGTCCAGATCGGCCTCGAACCACAGCTGCATAGGAATGTGGAGGCCTACATGGACGACATTGTAGTCAAGACCAAGCACAGGGCCACGCTGGTCCAGGACCTGGAGGAGACCTTTGTGAATTTGCGCGATATCAACTTGAAGCTCAATCCTGAGAAGTGCGTATTTGGGGTCCCTTCCGGCAAGCTCCTTGGTTTCTTCATATCTCAGCATGGGATAGAAGCCAACCCCACCAAGATTGAAGCGATTGAGCAGTTGTAGGCACCAAAGCGTGTCAAGGACGTACGGCGGTTGGCGGGCTGCATCGCCGCCCTCAGCAGGTTCATCTCCAAGTCCGTGGAGCGTGCCCTGCCATTCTTCAAGATCCTGAAGAAGGCGGGCCCGATGACGTGGACCCCAGGAGCAGAGGCAGCGTTGCAAGACCTGAAGAAGTACCTGTCTTCAGTCCCCATCCTAGTTGCGCCCAAGCCTGAGGAACCGTTGCTGTTATATCTGGTAGCGACGAACCAGGTGGTCAACGCCGCACTAGTGGCAGATAGGGAAGCCGAGCATGGCAAACCAGTAGCCTCCAAATCGATAGCCAGTGGACAAGAGCCGGCCCGGGTGAGCCAAGAAGTCAATGCAAAGACAGCACGGGAAGCGGAACAGCAAGCGTCGCAGAAGACAAGGGTAGTGCAGCGACCGGTGTACTTTCTCAGCTCCCTCCTGCAGAGGGCTCGGTCAAGGTACTTTGGGATTCATAAGCTGCTCTTCGGCCTCCTCGTGGCCTCTCGGAAGTTGCGCCACTACTTCCAAGCGCACCGCATTACAGTCGTCACCCGCTTCCCACTACAGCGGATCTTGAGGAACCCGAAAGCAACTGGCAGGACTGTTGAATGGGCCTTGGAGCTGGCCAGCTTTGATCTGAGTTTCGAAATCACGGCAACCATCAAAAGCCGAGCACTGGCTGAGTTTGTCACTAAATGGATCCCGACCCCAGATGAGGAAACCCCGGAGACAGCCCTTCACGGCAAGGAAACACCTCAGGTATGGATCATGTACTTTGACGGGGCTTTCTCGCTGCCAGGCGCCGGTGCCGGAGTGCTGCTCATAGCACCCACCGGAGAGCACCTCAAGTATGTGGTCCAAAAGCACTTCCCTCGGGAGGTGTCGACCAACATCACAACTGAGTATGAGGGTTTACTTGTCGGGTTGCGGATAGCGGCGGATTTGGGAATCAAGAAATTGATAGTCCGGGGAAACTCGCAGCTGGTCGTGCGCCAAGTCAACAAGGATTACCAGAGCCCCCTGATGGAAGCATATGTTGATGAAGTGAGGAATTTGGAAGCACATTTCGACAGTCTGCGTATGGAACATGTCCCCAGGGTAGAATATGACATCGCTGATGACCTGTCGAAGCGGGCAGCTCAAAAGTCACCTGTGGAACCAGGCACCTTTGTGCTACGACTCACTCAGCCATCAGTTACACCATCAAGGCGGCGGGCCAAGAAGAGAAAGATCAGCTCCGGTGACTATCTCCCGGCAGAGCCACCAATGGCCGCCAAGAAGGTTGCCGGAGGGGACGAAATGCTTGACGGTGAGCGCCGAGCCCCTGCGGGACAGGCGGTCCCCGCCGTCGAAGCTAGCGCTCCCGCAGCAGAAGAAACGCCTTTAGTCCTTGTCGTCGAGCCACGGGCTCCAGCATGGGCGCAGCAGATTGTCCATTACCTCCAGACAGGAGACCTCCCCGAAGAGCAAGAAGAGACCGAGAAAGTAGCCCGGTAGTCGAGCATGTACCAGTTCGTGGCCCCATACAAAGGAGACCGAATGGGTGAAATTGAGGTGCATCGCTCGGGAGGAAGGACAAAAGCTGATGGCAGATACACGAGGGGATCTGTGGCTCCCACGTAGGATCAAGAGCCCTTGTCGGGAAGGCGTTACGGCAAGGCTTTTACTAGCCCACAGCCCTTCAAGACGCCTTGGTGGTGATAAAGACGTGTGAAGCATGCCAATACCACGCCAAGCAAATACACCAACCAGCACAAGCCCTTCAAACTATGCCGCTCTCCTGGCCATTCTCGGTCTGGGGGTCGACATCGTCGGCCCCTGCCCCCGTGCTACCGTGGGCTTCGAGTTCTTGTTCGTCTGTATCGACAAGTTCACGAAGTGGACCGAGGTTGAGCCAGTGAGAAAGGTAACGGCGCAGGCAGCGGTCAAGTCCTCAGAGGGATTGTTTGTCGTTTCGGGGTCCCCAACAGGATCATCACCGGTAACGGCACACAACTCACCAGTAGCACTTTTATGCAATACTGTCAAGACATCGGCTCCCGGATCTGCTTTGCCTCGGTTGCTCACCCCAGGAGAAACGGGCAAGTAGAGAGGGCAAATGCTGAAGTGTTGCGGGGTCTCAAGACGAGGACTTTCGACAAGCTGCGCAAGCATGTAAGGCGCTGGATTGACGAACTGCCGGCAGTTCTTTGGTCGGTCAGAATGACGGCAAATCGAGCCACCGGCAAAACCCCATTTGCCCTGGTCTACGGGGCAGAGGAAGTTCTTCCCATGGAACTCGCATACGATTCACCGAGAGTGTAGGCCTTTGACGAGGACCAGCAAGAGCGGCTACAGCATGACGATGCCACGCTCCTCGAGGAAGATCATCTCCAGGCCCCACTGCACGCTGCTAGGTACTAGCAGGCCTTGCGCTGCTACCATAGCCAAAAAGTGCGCACCAGGATTGTTGAGGAAGGCGACCTTGTCCTTCGACGGATTCAGTCCGCGAAGGGGACGAACAAGTTGATGCCAAAGTGGGAAGGCCCTTACCGGGTGGTACAAGTCACCGGGCCTAGCACAGACCGCCTGGATACCGAAGATGGCACCCCGGTGCAGAACTCGTGGAATATCGAGCATCTTCGCATGTTCTACCCGTAAGGCGGGGTTGTCGGGCTCCCCGGCAACCACATTTGTGCAAGTCTCGCAGCAATGCGTGTAATCCTTTGTACAAAGCCAGGTGATGACCTTGTGCACAGTTAGTAAAGCTAGTTATCCCGCAACTTTTTTTCCTGCTTAGATACATATTTGCATTATGTTTGGCTTTGCGGGTTATTGCGGTAGCTCATTGCCATCATAAGGTTGTTATCGAAACCGCTAAAAGCCCATAGCACACCCTATTTTCTCTTCTTTCTTTTTCTCAAAAGGAAGCAGGATTATTTCCCCCCGTGCACAAGTCATCCCGGGGGAAGAAGGGGACAGCAAGGGCGGAAGCATTCGGAGTGACAACCTCTCGGCAAGAAGAAGATAAGTGAAACCCTTACACTTTCCCTGCTACGAACTACGGCCTGAGGAAAGACCTGCGCGCGGGAGGACCCATATCGAAATCATTGCGCGTCGGGGGTTGGAAGCATGCCCATCCCCCCGGAAAGCCGTGACGAGGATGATAAGGGAACATTGCCGAAACTGGTGCTACGGGAGAGTGCTCGACATTTATCCTTAGAAGCACCCCTTGATAAGACGACCCACATCGGAAAGGGTCCCCGGCAAGCGTAAAGGTCAGAAAGGCATCGCAATGTAGTTTTTCGCAAGGAAGCAAAGGAAAAGAGGGATTGACACACAAACATACAAGACAAATCCATGATATATCAGTAGTACCCAACGTCTTCTTTGATTTTCTTTCAGGACTTCGTCGGGTACAACTTAAGTACAAAAGGAGGGCACCGGACCCTGCAATAATGGCGACGGGGACAAGTCAGAGTACGACTTCCTATAACGTCCCCGCCGGCCTCTAGGGAGGAATGTGCATTGGCTTGGTGGCGGCGGCAACGGTGTCGAGTCAGAGTACGACTTCACCTATGATCCCGTCGGCCGCCGCAGGAGATCTGCCACTACGATGTGGCAATTGATCCGGAAACGAGCCCCCACAAACGGAGCCTCGTTCCTGGATCCCTAAAACCCCAGCTACGACGCCGTGCGAATCTAGTCAGACTCCTCCCACTTAATGTTGAAGACACTATCATCATCGTCGTTGTCGCTGGAGGAATCGAAGTCGCTCCCGCTCGAGCTCTCCGCGCAGCACTCCAAACGAGCGCCGGACGCCCCGAAGATCTTCACGAAAAGCGTGGCGGCGCCGTCGAACCTGAAGTGGAGGAGATGCCCAGGGCCTAATCCACAGGAGTGGGCGAATGACTTCCACCCCCACGTCAGGAACATGGCGCTGACGACGGAGAGGTCGATGGCCACCCAGGCGGGGACATTGCAGCAGCCATCCACCCGCAGCCATAGCCCCTGGGGCAGATTGTCCTCCATGGCCCGGGCGAACGGGTCGGGGAGGCGCAGCCAACTCCGAGGGCGGCGGGGGACCGCCACGACAAATTCTTGCGCCTCCTCCCCAGCATGGATACCTGCGTGGGGTTGAGGGAGAGGCGCACCGCCGCGGCCACCACCGCGGTTCGGCGGGGCTGCCCGGCCTCCACGGCCGCCGCGTGACGACGGAGCCGCCAGCCCATGGACCACAGACGCCGACCAGTCGCGGGTGCTGGACCCAACCTCCGTTGCCGTCACCACAATGTGCACCGGGCTCCGGGGGCTACCCCTCCCGGCACCCCTAGGACCTCGAGCGCGGCTGTGGCCCCTCGCCATCGCAGAGGGAGCACGCTGGAAACGGTGGCGAGAGAAAGAGGGAAGGGGCACCATGCAGCTAAGGAAGGACTCAGAGTCGTGGATGAGTGGCACCCTCTCTAAACCCTCCCTATTTATAGGGGCAAGGGGAAGAAGAGGGGCCGACTCTCCGTAGAACATAACGAGCGCGTGCTCGTACACCCACTGCTTCAACGACCGCCCTCCCCGACCAATGGCGAGCGCTGCGCGTGCCACGCGTCGCCCGAGGCGTAGTCAAGGAGGAAGGAGGAGCGACACCAATTAAATGGCGAGGAGCGGGCAGACGACGCATCGTTTCTCCCGCTGCTTACCCCGAGGGAGGCCGGGGGCTGGACGCCCGAGCACCGATGTGACCACTCACAGTCAAGCATGCCGCTTCGGTGACCGCCCTTCTCCACCAATCCATTACCCGCAGTAAATGCGTGTCATGGGAAAGGTCAGTAAAAGGTCATCATAACTGCAGGGACACGCGGCTACGCAAGCCCGTGCACTGTTTTGGGCCTAGCCCAACAATGGCGCGCGCGTGTATGGCCCAGGCGCGGGGGCTACTGTCAGTGTACTAAGAACTGGGGGTCCCTAGTACCCAGACTTGTGCACGGGCAGTTGCCTCAGGTCGGCAACTTCATGTCGGGCCCACACCATCCTCTGAGGCAAACTAGAGTCAAGACCAGGGCAAGGCATCCAGGCCCTCCACCAATTGGAATAGCCCGTCCTCGAGCGTCCCCGGCAAGGATTCCAACCAGCCAGGCCACTGATCCACCTCACTAGAGACGATAGTCTACATCGCCTGAGGTGTCGAGCGGGCAGGCAGGCAGAGCTGGCGGGCCACATGGCTACAGCGGCAGGCCTGTTGCAGCTTTAACACCACCCGTCCCGCGACGTGGCAGAAGAATAAGAGGTACCTGGGCGAACGGCACAGAGGGAGAGGCAATCCTTGCTGGAAACCATAGCCAGCGCGCCACCTCACGGTGCATTGAATGCACATGTCCTAGTCCGTCAGAGTTAGGTGCTTCCCACTGCCACTCTGACGACAGCCCCTGTAGCTGTAAGAACGCACTGTACACCTAGGAAAACACCATTGTAACCCTTGTGGAAACCCCTTGAACTATAAAAGGAGGCCCATGGCTACCTTGACAAAGGTCGACACACTGTCCATTTGCACCCGTAGAAGCACCTCTCGAGCATCCTTGCCGGGTAGCTGCTCCCTTATATTTGGACCCAGATATACAACACACCGACAGGACATAGCGTTCTACACTCCCGAGCGGCCCGAACCTGTATAAACCCTGTGCATAGTCATGGTCGACCGATGCTGTTTGTGCACTCGACGCCCCTGCCGAACCGTAAAGGGACCCTGCTGGTCCCATAGATCGTCGTGAATCACACCCCCGACATCATGTCACTTATATGATTCGCATGTGATGTTTATCCTTTTATGCATCTTATTTTGCTTAGGACGACGCTAGCATTATAATATGATCCCTCTCTAAATTTCAAGATAAATTGTGTTCACCCCAAGTATGCACCGTTACGAAAGTTCGTCGTTTCGAAGCACCTCATGATGATCGGGTGTGATAGACTCTTCGTTCGCATACAACGGGTGTAAGCTAGTTTTACACATGCGGAATACTTGGGTTAAACTTGACGAGCCTAGCATGTATAGACATGGCCTCGGAAGATAGGAGACCGAAAGGTCGAACATGAGTCACATAGTAGATATGATCAACATGGAGATGTTCACCATTGAAACCACCTCATCTCACGTGATGATCGGACTTGGTTGGTGGATTTGGATCATGTCACACTTAGACAACCTGAGGGATTTTGATTTGAGTGGGAGTTCATTAGTAATTTGATTAAGTGAACTATTTATCATGAACATAGTCAAAATATCTTTGCAAATTATGTCGTAGATCAAAGGCTCGCGCTGTAGCTCCCCTGTATTTTGATACGTTCCTAGAGAAAGGCTAAGTCGAAAGATAGTGTAAGCAATGTGCGGGCTGGGCTCGTAATCTGAGGATTGTCCTCACTGTCGCACATAAGGCTTATGTCCTCGATGCACCGCTCGGTGTGCCTACCCCTTTAGCGTCGTCTGTGGATGTTATGAACGTCTGGCAGACACATTCTGATGACTACTCAATGGTTTAGTGCGCCATGCTTGACGGCTTAGAGTTGGGGCTCCAAAGACATTTTGACACCATGGAGGAGAATAGCTCAGTCGGTGAGCATGTTCCAAGAGCTGAAATTGGTATTTCAGGCTCATGCCCGTGTTGAGAGGTATGAGACCTCTGACAAGTTCTTTCCCTAAAGATGGAGGAGAATAGCTCAGTCGGTCAGCATGATCTCAGATTGTCTGGGTGCTACAATCGCTTGAATCAAGTGGGAGTTAATCTTACAGATAAGATAGTGATTGATAGAGTTCTCCAGTCACTGTCACGTAACAGCCCGAAACCGATGCTCCAGAAGATTCCTGCTTTATTCCGTCATTGTCTTGCGATTCGTTTGGTTGTTGCATTCTTCATCGCATCATTCGCATCATCCGCATTGCATTGGCACTCCGTTGCCATCAGTTTTCAAAACTTGCATCCGTTCATAGTTGTCGGTTCTTCCCGTTCTCGTCAACGACCGTTGCGAGGCCAAACACACACGCACGCGCCCGCGGCATCATTTATAATATCGTTTTAAAAGTGCGTATAAAACTTTCTCGGAATGGGTTGAAAGTTGGTGTGTGGTCGTATGATAGTGTAGGTAGACCGCCTGCCAAATTTCGTCGCATTCGGAGGTCGTTTGATACCCGAACGGATAGACATAGAGCGGCACTATAACCGGTTAAATCGCAGACGTTTCGATATTTCAAAAACACTGTCATGGGCCGCATTGCTTCCCTCTCTTCTCTAAACCTAGCCCACCACACAGCCCACCAGCCCACCTAGCTACCCTCCGCTTCGGACCGTCCGATCAAGATCGAATGGTCCGAAAACGGACTAAATCTCCCTAAACCTAGCCCCTGCCTATTTAAACAGTGTCTCCCTTCCAAAAATGGATCCCTAACCATCTCTCCCTCATTTTCCTTGCTGCCCAACCCCCAGCTGCCACCAACAGCCTCCACCACCGCGCCGGGCCCGCGAAGCCCATCCGGGACCCGCCTTGGCACCGAACCAGGCCGCGCTCGCGACGCCGCCGCCGCTCGTTGCGGGAGCTCCTCCCGTGCACCACGGATCCGCCTCGAGCCGCCGTAGATCATCCCACCGCCGTGCCGAACCTCGCTGGCCCACCGCTACAACCCCGGCCATCGCCGGCGACCCGCGACCGGAGGCAAGGACCTCGCCGGACCTCCTCCTCCTCCCTCCCTTTCTCTCCTCCCTTTCCTCCTCTTCCCTAACCTTCTCTCTCTATCTTCCATGGCACCCCGAGAGCGCCGCCACAGGGATCTTGTCGCCAGACCCCGCCTCCCTGACCCGATCTAGCTCGGATCTGGCCATCTTCGACGCCCCCTCGCCGGATCCGTGTCGGAGTCCCTTGCCGTCGCCGATGACCGAGGCGCCGCACGACCTCCCCTGCCTCGAGCGCTCACGCGAGGGAAACGCTCGCATGGGCCATGACCTCGCCCACGTGTGGGCCTCTCCAGCCTCGCTGAAGCCTAGCAGCGCCTCTGCCTTGCCCCGCTGGCCCACTGCAATGATGGCCCATGGGCCCTGTGGTGAGTGAGGGAGTCCGGGATTAAGGGGTCCTCGGACTGCCGGCCTATTTCTCATGGGCCGGACTCATGGGCCGCTTGCTGAGGATGGGATTGATCGAAGGCCTCGTCGCTATAGAGGAGACCTCAGGAGCCGTGGCCTGTCTGTCAAGTTTGAGATAGTACATTAGGCATGTTTTTTCCTTCGGTGGGCAACCGACTATGTGTAACCCTAATGACCCCTGACGTCTATATAAGCCACAGGGTTTTAGATTGTAGGACAGAGAAACTCATCTAGGGTTTTAGCTATCTGATCTCGAGGTAGATCAACTCTGTAACCTTCATACCATCAATATAATCGAGTAGGACGTAGGGTTTTACCTCCATAGGAGGGCCCGAACCTGGGTAAATATCGTCTCCTTCGTCCCCTTGTTACCATCGATCCTAGACTCATAGCTCGGGACCCCCTACCCGAGATCCGCCAGTTTTGACACCGACATTGGTGCTTTCATTGAGAGTTCTGCTGTGATCACCAAAAGAATCGATGGCTCACCTTGTCATAAGCAATGAGATCTGTAGCCAGGATGTTCCCACCCCTGGTCAGATATTCGCAGGCGGCAACATCTTGTCGTGTGCCAACCCGACTGACCATCTTGGCCAGATCGGAAGTTTCTTCCCCGATCAAGTAATCAGATTCGGAACCTTAGAGTTCGTCGCCGATTCACGGGGAGAGCTTGTTTGGATGGAACCCTCAGCTCTCATGGACGAGCCCGCAGATCCCGACGCCTCGACGCTGGGAGCGTCGGGCCCCACCTCTGAGGCGGCCTTTACCCCTGGGCATTCTAGAACGCCCAATCCAGTCGTTGTGCCCGGACCCGCCGTGGCCAAACATAACCTGGATTCGCTGTCAAGCGACTCCAGAACCACGACGCTGCGGATTGACCCCACGCGCTTCGGTGACACGCGCCCCGCCGATGCCTCGTCCTTAAACGAGCTATTCGATTGGATTCAAACCATGGGCATGACCGACGACCAGACTCCGGTCTATGACCGGATCGGGCTTAAACCCGATGATAGGGAGATTCGCACCCCCTCGATCACTCACCTAGTGGCCACCGTCGAGTGTCCGGCTGGAGGTTCGTCCCCCCAACAACCAGAATTAAAGACGGTTTATATCCCAATTTCCGATCATCAGGACCTCGTCTGTAACCCAGATTCTGGAGTTCACTCCAAAAATAGTTCGGGATCGGTCCCCGATCTAGCGTGCAACTCGAACCCCATGATTCCGGAGTCACATCGTGGTGCGAAACCAAAAAATTTCCCACCCACCACCCAAGTCGAGCACTCAAGCATCGCAGGAGAGTCCAAGTCTTTGGACTTACGGGATGTTAAACAATTACCAGGGGAGTCGGTTCATCATTTTTGGGCTAGACTCCTCCTCGTTAGAGACAGAGTACGAGGTTCTAGTGACCAGGAGATAATGGCAACCTTTAGTCGCAATTGTCATGACGAAGGGATCCTCAACGCCCTAGCCCGTCAACACATTCGCGACTTCACCGAGCTATCGGACCTGGTACAAAAATATTGTGCCATGGAGAGCACCTGGCAGGCCGAACGGCTACTTTCGGAATCAGACTTTACCGAACACCCTAGAGGAGATCAGAAAAAGCGGATACCTCCGAAGCGGCTAGCCAAACACGAACCTGCCGAAAAGAGAAATAGACCCCCTACGGGGGCCAGAACTGTCCTTGACGGACTATTGGACAAGCCATGCCCTATACATTATGTATTGCTGTACACAAGCCCGACTCACAGCCTCAGAGCTTGATGGGTCGTCAGGCAGGTCGCAAAAAGTGGAGAGGCCAACCTCGAGGCACTACCACCGAACAGGCGGTCCACAACGCCACCAGAATACAATGTTGAAGTCCTAACGATCTACGAAACGTTCCCCTCTAGGAACAGGAAGAAAAGAGCTATTAGAGAACTCGAACAGGTCTACCATGTGGCGGCAACAAGTTCATGGGCAGACATACCCATCACCTTCGGAGATACTGACCAACCAACCATCCGTCCCGGTCAAACACCGGCCGCACTAGTCCTAAACCCCATCATCGATGGTTTTAGGCTACAGAAGGTGCTAATGGATGGTGGCAGTGGTTTAAACCTCATCTACGAAGACACCCTGGAAAAAATGCAGTTTGACCGATCTCGCATCGAGCACAGCAACACAACCTTCTGGGGGATCATCCCTGGGAAAGAGGTGCGTTGTTCAGGACGTATCACCCTAGGCGTAGTGTTCGGCACGCCCGAAAACTACCGATCTGAAGAACTTCCCTTCCATATCGTGCCCTTCCCCAGTGGCTACCATGCCCTGTTGGGGCGTGACGCCTTCACAAAATTCCAGGCTATACCCCATTACGGGTATATGAAGCTCAAGATGCCAGGCCCAAACGGGCTAATCACAATCACCAGTGATCCGAATATAGCCCTTCGAGCTGAGAACAAAATAGCAGCGCTCGACCTCAAAGCACTAGCTGAGACCTTTGCTGCAGAGGAATTGACCGCACTCCGGTCAACAGTGGACAAGGACGATGTGATCCTTAGCAAAAGGCCCAAACCCACGTCCTTTAAACCTGCAGAAGAAATTGTTAAATTTCAGGTACACCCAATGGACCCTAATAAGACAGCGTCCATCGGAGCTCAGCTGGACCCCATGGTGGACAAGGTGCTGCGAGCATTCCTACGAGAAAACTGGGACATCTTTGCCTGGCACCCTTCCAATATGCCAGGAATCCCACGGCGGCTGGCAGAACATAGTCTGAATATAATACCAGGCTTCAAGCCTGTCAAACAGACTCTATGCCCCTTTTCCGAGCCTAAACGACAAGCTATGGGTGAAGAACTTGCCAAATTGCCCCGAATGGTTGGCAAACCTGGTGATGGTACCGAAGAAAGACAAATCCTGGCGGCTGTGCGTCGACTTCAAAGACCTTAACAAGGCCTGCCCTAAGGACCCTTTCCCCTTACCACGCATAGACCAGATTATTGACGCCACAGCCGGACACGACTCATAGTTCTTCCTCGACGCTTATTACGGATACCATCAGATCAAAATGAAGGAATCCGATCAAGCTGCAACCGCATTCATCACCCCCTACGGGCCATTCTGCTTCAACACAATGCCTTTCGGGCTAAAAAACGCTGGGGCTACGTACCAGCGCATGATCCAGACTTGTCTCGAAAAACAGGTTGGTAAAACAGTCGAGGCATACGTGGACGACGTGGTCATTAAAACCAAACACGTCAGCCGGTTGATTGACGACCTAAGGCAAACCTTTGCCAGCTTATGTGAGTACGATATACGACTCAATCCAGAGAAATGTGTCTTCGGAGTTCCCGCTGGTAAACTGCTCGGATTCATTGTTTCCCATAGAGGAATAGAAACGAATCCGGCTAAGATCCGCGCCCTATCGGAACTTGCAATTCCCACAGAGCTAAAGCATGTCCAAAAGTTGGCGGGTTGCGTGGCGGCGCTAAGCCGCTTTATTTCCCGTCTTGGTGAAAAGGCTTTACTGCTCTACAGGTTGCTGAAACGGACCAACAATTTCGAATGGACCGATGAAGCAGCTGCTGCGTTAGAGGAATTTAAAACACTGCTGGCAAGCAACCCCATACTCACAGCAACAGGCGCCGGTGAACCAATGTTATTGTACATATCGGCCACCAACCAAGTGGTTAGCGCAGTGCTCGTCGTCGAACGAGAGGAGGAGGGTCACAAATTCCGGATACAGAAGCCGGTCTACTATGTGTCAGAAGTGCTAACGCAATGCAAGTCCAGATACCAACATTACCAGAAGATAGCATATACAGTATTTATGGCATCACAGAAACTAAGACACTACTTTCAAGAGTGTTCGGTCACGGTGGCATCCGAAGTACCCCTGAATGATATAATCAATAACAGGGACGCCACCGGCCGCATAGCCAAATGGGCCATTGAACTCCTTCCTTTCGAAATCGCCTATCAGCCACGACGAGCTATTAAATCTCACGTGTTGGCAGATTTCCTAGCCGAATGGACAGAGGCCAAGTTCCCCAGGGAATATAGTACATACTCCCATTGGACGATGTACTTCGACGGATCCAAAACATTGGCCGGACTGGGGGCTGGAGTTATTCCCACATCCCCCACGGGCGACAACGTCCCATACGTGTTGCAAATTATGTATGCCGATTAAAACAATGCAGCCGAATACGAAGCACTTTTGCACGGTCTTCGGATGGCAGCTTCAACGGGCATACAACGGCTGGAGGTACGGGGAGACTCCAACTTGGCCATCTCTCAAATCAACGGCGAATTCGATGCCAAAAATCCAAAGATGGCGGCATATAGAAACGCCGTCCTTAAAATATCCGCACGGTTCAAGGGGCTGGAATTCCATCACGTCGCTAGAGACAACAACCAGCCGCTAACATACTGGCCCGCATGGGGGCCAAATGCGACCCCGTCCCGAAAAACACTTTCCTTGAACGGCTCTTCAAACCATCGGTGGTTTGGCAGGACGATAATAAGGGCGCCGGATCCATCAGCGCGGAAGAGGTCGTTCCCCCTATAAACGAACCAGATGACCAAATTATCGACGGCTCCGTAATGGACGAAACGCCTTCGGCTCATGAGGTCATGGCAAAAATCGCACCATGGACTGAGCCCTTCCTCGCTTACCTTCTTCGCCAAGAACTCCCCGACGATCAGACAGAAGCGAGACGCATAATTCGATGATCCAAGGCTTATGAAGTCCACGAGGGTGTGTTATACAAGAAAAGCACCATCGGAGTACTCCAGCGGTGCATATCTGAGGAAGAAGGAAGGCAGCTCTTGGCCGAAATCCACGCAGGGAATGGGCGGCCATCACGCCGTGGCAAGGGCCTTAGTAAGCAAGGCATTTCGGGTTGGTTTCTTCTGGCCCACTGCTCGAGCGGGCGCCTAGTCACTTGTCCAGCATTGTGTGGGATGTCAACTCTATGCAAATCAAAGTCACATGCCCCCAACAGCTCTTCGGACTATTCCGATTACCTGGCCTTTTGCGGTCTGGGGGCTGGATATGGTCGGACCACTTAAAGGGGGGGACCAAGAAGAATAAATATCTATTGGTCATGGTTGACAAGTTCACCAAATGGATCGAAGCAAAACCTGTCAAATCAGCCATGTCCGGAAGAGTAATCGACTTTATATCCGGCATAGTACACCGTTACGACGTCCCACACAGTATAATAATGGACAATGGATCCAACTTCATCACCCAGGACGTAAAGGACTGGTGCGCTAAAATGGGCATCAAGCTCGATTACGCATCGGTGTATCACCCGCAGACCAATGGACAAGTCAAACGGGCCAACGGTCTCATCATGAGTTGTATTAAACCACGCCTGGTCCGATCTCTTCATGAGTCCGACTACCATTGGTAGAGGAGCTTGACTCCGTTCTGTGGGGCCTACGTACCACCCCGAATCGATCAACGGGATACACACCGTTCTTCATGGTCTACGGGGCAGAAGCAGTCCTTCCCTGTGATATTATTCACGACGCACCAAGGGTGCGCATGTACGAAGAAAAGGAGGCCGAGTTAGATCGGCAGGACGACTTGGACGCCTTAGAAGGAGAGCGCGACATAGCTCGGGCTCGCTCTACTTTTTACCAATAGCAGGCCCGGCGTTACCAGAGCAGGGAGGTCAGGGCAAAAGCATATAATGTGGGTGAACTCGTCTTACGGCTCCCGGAGAAGCACAAGCATAAACTCGATCCCAAATGGGAGGGCCCCTTCATAATTGACGAAGTACTCGTAGGAGGGGCTTACCATCTTCGAAACCCGCCGGATAACCGCCTCGGACCAAACCCGTGGAACGCAGCTCGTCTTTGGCGCTTCTACGGCTAGACCGGTGTCATCTTACTTTTTACCCTCCTTTTTCTTTTCTTTTTTTCATCTCCCTTCCCTCCCACCTTGGATTTTGGCAGGTTCGGATTTTCTCTTCCCAAGTCTATGTTCGGCTAAACCGAGCTCGTGTTAAGATTTTAGGCATACATCTTCAAATGTTAAATCCGAATAAAACACCTGGGGGCTTCTTCCCGAAGCCGATGATTATATTTTTTAAGCATCTATTCAAATTTATTGTGTATGCATGTTTCCCTTGTCGATTTTTAAACCATTATATGCATCAATTCAAACTAAGATTTTTGCCAAGCTAGGTTGCCTCGTTCCTGTGTTTACCCTCTACGTTCCCGATTGTTCGGCTAGAGGGTAAAGGAAGCACCTCTGCGATTGTTACGACCGGGTCATCCGGATGCGTACCTCAGACGGGTGAAGCCAAAATCTAGCTATCTTCAGCAGAAAATTGTTTGGCTACGACGGAAGCAACAAATAAAATTATGGTTGTTCTCACCATTACTCGGGCTTCTTTTTCTCACAAAAGCCATTAGTCGCATACTAGCAGTATACGGCCTTACCATCTGAGATTTACGTAGCAGCCTAAAGGAAGGTACCGATGGAGGTACTATTTTCTTTAGAAGATGTTTCTTACGCTAAGCAGTAATATAACATACCTCCCTGTGCATTTTTTTCTGTTTGTACCAAATGGCCGGATTGCCTGGTTCCTCGCAAGAATTCCCTCTTATCGAGGGATATTTTATAAGGAACACTTTCAAGCTCTTAGCGCGGGAGGTCGAAGCCGATGGCCGGTTAAGACAAAGTCTGCGACACAGACGGAGCAATTTTTTGATTTAAAGTACATAGTTACATAAAATCACACATCTGGCTGCCGGTCAAGATTGTCTATTAAGGCATCCAGGGCGCAATCTTCCTGCGAGAGATGAGCGGCAGGCATCACTTGGTCGTACACCAAGTGAAGTGGCACTTCTTGCCCATCAGGCCCTGCTAGCCCAACCCGAGCCATATGCTCGGGGTTAAGGCCGGTATAACGGGTCTTGATCATCGCTCATGCCTCTCGTGCTCCCTCCCGACAGGCCGATGTCTTCCATAGCTCGAACCGACTCTGGGCTCCCTTGAACTAATCAGCTAGTTCGGTCATCCCCTCTGGAAGCTTCTCGGCAGGCCATAGCGCTTTTATCATGCTCCTCATAGCCTTCCGAGCCCGCTCATGTACGACGGATAGTTCCTTCAGAAGGCTCCCCTGGTAGGATCCGATCTCTTCTTCAGGCAACCCAGTTAGGAGACCTATACATGAGACAAGGCATGTCCATTACACTTAATGTAGGAGAGATACCCTTCGACATTATAATCACACTTACCAAACATGCCCCTCTGTAATTTCTAGTTCTCTTCTTGGGTCTGGGCCAATTGAGTCTTTAAACTCTCAATTTCGTCGGCCTGCTGCTTGTTTTCCGCCTGGAGGCGTTTCTTCTCCTCCAGGTTTCGTTGCAATGAAAGGCAGTCGGCCTCATACTAGGACTCGGCGTACCTCTGAGATTCTCGGGCTGCATCTAAATCTTTTTGCAACTGCCCTACAGATTCAGCTGCTACAAAGTACCCTCGCGTCAGCATGGGATTATATACTAAGATCAGCAGAATAGATATACTCACCATGCGCCTCCCGGGTAAAAAAATTCACTTGTTCAAGTTCGGCCTTCATGGCTTCCACCTGTGTTCGGCTCGCCTCCAATTCATTGGCCAATTGCTCGTTCGGCTGCCTTGAGGCCTGCATCATTAATAAAACAATATGCGGATCCTTAACTTGGTCGTCCCGACCAATTCAAGGCTCAGGGGCTACTGGGTTTACATGTGTGTCCGGATTCTTAAAACCAATCACTCACCTTCAGGCTGGATGATATCAGTTTCACGGCTTCCCCAAGCCCAGCTCGGGCAGCTCCGATGTGCGCGTCTACCGAGCATAGAGCATTGAACTCCTGTTTAGAAAATGTCGGGTGGCGCAGGGTTTCTCGTCGCCGCCGGTGGTTCATCGCACTCTCTACCTCGGATTTAGTGACTGATACCGCGTCCCCGGAATCTTCAGGGGCCGGATTGACCATAGGGGCCTCCGCAGCAGGTTCAGCATGAGCAGAAGATCTTGATTCATGAGTGTTGCTAGGCATCCCGGCAACGTCCTCGGCAGAAGATGGTTGTACTCGTTTCCTGAGTATTTTGACATGAGATCTTCTGTGAGATCCTATCGATCATAATAACAATAGATTAAGAGGCCGAACGAAGTACCTTTTGGTTGAACGAGTGGTCGGCGTCGTCTCCATGGCTGGCTCACATGAAGGATTCCTGTTGATGCCCAGTCCGGGCATTGCTGTTGTAGCCGATGTTCGTCACGAGGACCGACGACGCTTGGGAGTAGAAACTGGCACATTTGGGTCGATGAAGGACGTTTGCCTTTTACGGGAAGAATTTTTCTTCTTGCCTGTAGTGGGGGAAGGGAGTGATCCGGGGTGATCGGCTATGATAGCCACCTTGAATCGATCAAGGCTCTCTTGGTAAAAGACCCCGTCTTCATACTCGATTGACAGCTCCGGATCGCTATGGAATCCTGGATCGTCATCACGAGAGTAATTCTCTGGTTGGGGGACCGGACAGTTGACTGTCTCGACGAAGCTCCTCCATTCCTGTTTGCACAGATTAAAATCTTCGGTCAAAAGGGGCAAATAAAAAACCCGAACTCAGGTCACAAAGTCGAAAGGCTTACCCATTTGATGGGGTTGTAACTCGAGTAGCCCTCCTTAACCGGTAGCCGAACAAAGTCTTCTTTTTCCCCTTTAAATAGGTCGGCAAGTGCGGCGGCCAATGCCGCTTTATTGGCAGGGCCCAGTCGTCGGGAGCGAGTGGTGTCACTTGTTCCGTTGTAATGCCACAAAGGGTGTATCCTTTGCTGAAGAGGTTGAACGCATCGGGTGATGGCGGCAGCCATCACATCAGTCATAGTCAGCTTGTGATGAGCCAGCAGCCTTACGTGGGCGGCCAATCGTTGAACTTCAGCACCGTCCTCTTGGGATGAACTCTTCGGTCGCCAGTTGTACCTTTTCTTCAAAGGGGCGTCGAAGTATTCAGGCAAACCCCTCCGAGCTGGATCGAATAGGGGAACGTCCTCAATATAGAACCATTCCGAAGACCATTCTTCAGACTCCTTCTTCGGTGTCCCCACTGGATACCCTGTCCAGGCTATACGACATACTTTGGCTCCTCGGACTTCCCGAATTGTCTCACCCCGAGTGCGGGGGACGCGGCAGAAGTACTTCCTCCATAATCCAAAGTGTGCCTCGCAGCCCAGGAACATTTAGCAAAGGGCAACAAAGCCCGAGATATGCAGAATAGATCCGGGGGTAAGATGATGGAGCTAGATCCCATAGAACTCCAGTAATCCCCTCAGGAAAGGATAAATGGGGAACCCTAGGCCCCGCAAGAGGAAAGGCACGAAGCATACCCGCTCTCCCTTGTGAGTATTAGGGAAGTTCTCCGCGAAGGCTTCGTTGTCAAAAGAAGTCAAACCGGCGCGGGTAGCTGCCAGATCCGAGGAAGGAAGATAACCTTGGGTCTCGAGGTCATGCAGCCGAAGGAGGGATACATAGCAACTTTCCCAATCTCCGGGACGAGAGCCGTAAGGACGCGAGGAAGAGCTGGGGGCGCTCGCCATGTTTTTGTGGTGATCTCTCGCTTGAAGTTTTTTCTGATGAGGAAGAAGAGGAAGATGTGGCCCAGACCACGATTCAACTTGTTTAAATGGGTGGTGCCTCCTTTGTGGGAAGGGCAGTCTTGTAAAAAGCTGTCGGGCCGCTTGTCTCCCCTCGGCGCACAAGGATCGAGGAGCGCTGAAAGTTACTACAATGGGTCCCGCAAGTTCTCAACATTTGAGAATTCACCGATGACGGGATGGTTGCCGAGCAAAAGAGATAGAGGGACTCGCCTCACAAGCCGAAGACTTCAACGCGCAAGATTGTCCGGATAATATACCTCGGCATTGGAGGCTAGTCCGGGGGCTACTGAGGGAGTCCGGGATTAAGGAGTCCTCGGACTGCCGGCCTATTTCTCATGGGCTGCTCGCTGAGGATGGGATTGATCGAATGCCTCGTCGCTATAGAGGAGACCTCAGGAGCCGTGGCGTGTCTGTCAAGTTTGAGATAGTAGATTAGGCATGTTTTTTCCTCTAGTGGGCAACCGACTATGTGTAACCCTAATGACCCCTGGCGTCTATATAAGCCAGAGAGTTTTAGATTGTAGGACAGAGAAACTCATCTAGGGTTTTAGCTATCTGATCTCGAGGTAGATCAACTCTGTAACCTTCATACCATCAATATAATCGAGCAGGACGTAGGGTTTAACCTCCATAGGAGGGCCCGAACATGGGTAAACATCGTCTCCTTCGTCCCCTTGTTACCATCGATCCTAGACTCACAGCTCGGGACCCCCTACCCGAGATCCGCCGGTTTTGACACCGACAGTGAGCGCCCAGCCCAATTCCTCGCCCGCGGGCATTGTATAATATGATGCGCCTCAATGAACTATTGGACCGTGTCCAGATTCGGCACGATTTGTTTTTTTTCGTGTACGAATTTGTCTATTATCATTGGAATTACTGTTTTAAAGAAAAGTCCCCCTAATTCATGCATTTAATAACTAATTGACCATGCATCGGATTAAGATGATTTATATATGAAAAATGTTTAGAATTTCGTGTAGTTTCACAATATCCAAGTTTCATCCATATTTAAAATGTTTAACTTGCTGTTTTCATTTATTTTGCACAAATGCCATGCTAAAACGGTTTGTTGCATATCTCAATAACCGTAGCTCCGATTAAAATGATCCACATATGTAACTTGCTTAGAAAAACATGTAGAATCTCATGGCACACTTTATTTTTCCTGTTTAATAAATAAAATATGCTTAGGACAGATATGGTTCAAATTCTAAATTCGCATATGGGGTCATTTCGGAAATACTATATGGTGCTTCCGACCTCATTTAAAATGCCTAGATGATGTAGTTGTGTATGCTTCACCTCTGGCCATGATTAACAACATTTGAAATGATTGTTTAGCTAAAAAACCTTAACCACATTTGTCTTAATATGGAGAGTTATTATTTTGTTGTATGTATGTTTTCCCTCTCCATTTAAAATTGCTTTAATTCCATCTTCACTTTATTCCATGACCACCCATGTTAAACATCATAAAATTTTGATGAGTACCTAAACGAGAGTGAACTAAATGATTCAAATGTGGAGTTTCTTCAATATGCAACCCGTTGCATATTGAGCTTCACTTAATGTGTAGAAGTTGATTGTTGTGCTTTGTCATGTCTTGCATAATTAAACCGGTCATGCATCATATTTGTTTGCGCATCATGTCATGCATATGTTGTGGTGTTTATCATGTGTTGATTGCTCTTTCTGGATTGCTTCTTCTCGATAGAGTTCCGAAAGCGTTCGGAGTGTGAGGATTCGTTCGACTACACCCCGTTCGTCTACTTCACGGATTCATTCTTCTTCCAAGCGGGATCTCAGGCAAGATGGACATTTCCCAGGATACCACTACTATCATTGCCATGCTAGTTGTCTTGTTTCTATCGCTATGTCTCGCTACCTACCACTTGTTTGTTCATACGTCTTCATCGTATATATAATTTTTGATTGTTTCATGCCAATATTATACAACTTTCACATATTTTTGGCAACATTTTATATGATTTATTGGACTAACATATTGATCCAGTGCCCAGTGCCAGTTCCTGTTTGTTGCATGTTTTTTGTTTCGCAGAATATCCATATCAAATGAAGTCCAAACACGATAAAAATTTACGAAGAATTATTTTGGAATATATGTGATTTTTGGGAGTTGGAATCATTGCAAAAGGAGGCCCACAGCTCCCACAGTACACCAGGGCGCGCCCCAGGCCCCAGGCGCGCCGTGGTGGGTTGTGGTCACCTCGTAAGTCGGTTGGAGCTCTACTTCGGGCACAAGGAAGCTTATATCCGGAAGAAAATGTGTTAAAATTTCAGCGCAATCGGAGTTACGGATCTTCGGGAATATAAGAAACGGTTTTCGGCCAGAAAACAGGAACGCGAAAAAGAAGAGAACGGAGAGGGAGATCCAATCTCGGAGGGGCTCCTGCCCCTCCGCTGCCATGGAGGCCATGGACCAGAGGGGGGACTCTCTTCCCATCTAGGGAGGAGGACAAGGAAGAAGAAGAAGGAGGGGGGCTCTCTCCCCCTCTCTCCCTGTGGCGCCGGAACGCCGTCGGGGCAATCATCGTGACGGTGATCTACACCAACAACTTCGCCGCCGTCAACACCAACTCTCTTCCCCTCTATGCAGCGGTGTAACACCTCTCTTCCCCGCTATAATCTCTACGTAAACATGGTGCTCAACTCCATATATTATTTCCCAATGATATGTGGCTATCCTATGATGTTTGAGTAGATCTGTTTTGTCCTATGGGATAATTGATGATCGTGGTTGGTATGAGTTGTATGGTTTATTTTGGTGTTGTCCTATGGAGCCCTCCGTGTTGTACAAACGTGGGGGATCCCCGTTGTATGGTGTTGCAATATGTTCATGATTTGCTTATGGTGGGTGGCGTGAGTGACAGAAGACACAAACCCGAGTAGGTGGGTTGTTGCATATGGGAGTAAAGAGGAATTGATACTTAATGCTTTGGTTGGGTTTTACCTTAATGATCTTTGGTAGTTGCGGATGCTTGCTAGAGTTCAAATCATAAGTGCATATGATCCAAGTATGGAAAATATGTTAGCTCATGCCTCTCCCTCATATAAAATTGCAATAATGATTACCGGTCTAGTTATCAATTGCCTTGGGACAAATAACCTTCTTGTTTGACAAAAGCTTTCTACTAAACAACTAACTTTTATTGTCTTGCAATTTACTCATAGTTTTATTCCCGCAAAGTACTTATAGTTTTATTCGTGCAAACTATCCTATCACCTACAGAGTAGTTTCATACTTGTTCTAGGTAAAGCAAACGTTAAAGTGTGCGTAGAGTTGTATCGGTGGTCGATAGAACTTGAGGGAATATTTGTTCTACCTTTACCTCCTCGTTGGGTTCGACACTCTTATTTATCGAAAAAGGCTACAAACGATCCCCTACACTTGTGGGTTATCAAGACCTTTTTCTGGCGCCGTTAACGGTGAGCAATAGCGTGGGGTGAATATTCTCGTGTGTGCTTGTTTGCTTTATCACTAAGTAATTTTTATTTTCTATTATTAGTTGTTTTATATCTTTACTTATGGATATGGAACACGAAACACCAAAAAAATTAGTTGTAGTTGCTACTCATGGATATGGGGAACCTCATAAAACCCTCGATGCTCCTTATGTGGAACGCGTTAATTACTCCTTTGATAATCCTGAGAAATCATCATTAAACTTTATAATGGGAGACACGTTGGATCAACATGAGTACTTTAGGGATTATCGCTTGTCTCAAAAAGGGAAACACTTATGGGATCAAATTAGAATGTTGCAATGGTTTGCTTGGGATGCATGCTTGACATTTGACTTTAGTTGTTGCACTAAGATAAAGGCTCCACACCTTCCCTTTCAATGTTTATTTAATGATAATGAAACCTTGGCTTCTTATGCTAATGGTATTTATGATTACTATGATGTGGAACGAATAGAAGAATTTGTTGATCTTAAAGGTGCTTATGAAATTACTTCTTTGCTTGAAAAGTATGATGATGTTCCTTACAAATCTGAAAATTTATCCATACTTCAAATTGCTATAATAATTATGAATACAATTATGATATTTTTGAATTTATTGAGAGAATGTCCGCTGCCTTGGAAGAGACTAAAATTTTGCAGGAATCTATGGAAGAGGAAGAGACTAAAAGATGAGGAGGAGAGTGAAGAACAAAAGGAGGAAGAGCGAACTAGCCACCTTCTAATGAGAGTAACTCTTCAAGTCATACATTATTTAATTTCCCTTCGTGCTTACCGAAGGATGAATGCTATGATAATTGCTATGATCACGTGGATTCTTTCGAAATATCCCTTTTTGATGAACTTGATGCTTGCTATGCCTGTGGCCAAGATGCCAATATGAATTATGCTTATGGATATGAACTTTCTATAGTTACTTATGTTAAGAATGAAATTATTGCAATTGCACCCACACATGATAGTCCTATTATCTTTTTGAATTCTCCCAACTACACTATATCGGAGAAGTTTTCTCTTATTAAGGATTATATTGATGGGTTGCGTTTTGCTACTACACATGATAATTTTGATGAATATAATATGCATGTGCTTGCTGCTCTTACTTGCAATTATTATGAGAGAGGAACTACATCTCCACCTCTTTATGTTTCCAATACGATAAAATTGCAAGAAACTGTTTATAATATGCATTGGCCTTTACTTGAGGTCCATGAATTGTTCTTTTATGACATGCCGATGCATAGGAAGAGAGTTAGACTTCGTCATTGCATGATATATGTTGTTTTGTGCTCACTACTAAATTACAAATCATTGTTAATTAAAATTGGCTTTGATATACCTTGGGATCCGGGTGGATCCATTACATGAGCACTTTATGCCTAGCTTAATGTCTTTAAATAAAGCGCTGCTAGGGAGACAACCCAGAAGTTTTAGAGAGTCATTTTATTCTGTTGAGTGCTTTTATAAAGTTTAAAAACAAAAAAATATTTAGGGGAACCTAAAACTTCACAAAAAGAAAAGTGAAAGTGAGAGAGACGAACATCGGGAATTCCTTGAACTTTGTTCATGCCCATGGAAAATTTGTGAATCTTGAAAAACAGAAACTTTTCAACAAAAATAATTACCCCCTTGTACAAATCCATTGTATTATAAAAATAATGTGCCAAGATTTGTCTTTAGGATGATTAGATTGCTTGTTGGTATGTGCGGTGTAAAAACAGAAACTTTGGCTGTAGTGCGTGAGTTTACATTTTTTACTGGAACGTCAAATGTTTCTGAAATTTTTACACGGTATTTCTATAAAAAAAAATTATTTATTACAAATTTTTCAGAATTTTTGGAGTTACAGAAGTATGGTCAAACTTCAGATTACTACAGACTGTCCTGTTTAAGACAGATTCTGTTTTTGATGCATTATTTTGCTTATTTTGACAAAACTATCGATTTTATCGGTGGTATAAGCCATGGAGAAGTTATAATACAGCAGGTATAATTCAAATATAAAATATGAATGGGTTTGCAACAGTACTTAAAGTAGTAATTTTCTTTATTATACTAACGGATCTCACCAGTTTTCTGTTAAGTTTTGTGCGGATGAAGTGTTCAAAGACCTAGGAGGTCTCGATATGAGGAGAAGGAGGAGAGGCAAGAGTTCAAGCTTGGGGATGCCCAAGGCACCCCAAGTAAATATCCAAGGAGACTCAAGCGTCTACGCTTGGGGATGCCCCGGAAGGCATCCCATCTTTCTTCACCAAGTATCGGTATGTTTTCGTTTTAGTTTCGTTCATGTGATATGTGTAAATCTTGGAGCGTCTTTTGTGTTTAGTTTTCACTTTTCTTTAATGCACAATGCTGGTATGAGATAGTCCATGGTTGATTTATAGAATGCTCATTGCACTTCACTTATATCTTTTGAGTATGGCTTTATAGAATGCTTCATGTGCTTCACTTATATCATTTGAAGTTTGGATTGCATGTTTCTCTTCACATAGAAAACCGTTATTCGTAGAATGCTCTTTTGCTTCACTTATATTTATTAGAGGATGGTCTTTTTTAGAAATAATTAAAATCTCTTTCTTCACTTATATCTATTTTGAGAGTCAACAGGAATTGGTCATTTGCATGGTTAGTCATAAAATCCTAAATAAAACTTATGGATCACTGAATATGATATGTTTGATTCATTGCAATAGTTTTGTGATATAGAGATGATAATATGTGGGAGGTACTAGTTGATGATCGTGTTTAGTAAGATATTGGTGTTAAGGTTTGTGATTCCCGAAACATGCACATATAGTCTCCTGTTATGCCAGGAAGTTGGAGAACAATTTATCCTTGATTGTCTATATTTGTGTGAAGGTCGGGGGCGCGTGATGGTTAACTCCTACCAACCTCCCCCCTAGGAGCATGTGTAGTAACACTTTGCTTCGAGGGCTAATAAACTTTTGCAATAAGTATGTGAGTTCTTTATGACTAATGAGTCCATGCATTATACGCACTCTTACCTTTCCGCAATTTGCTACCCTCTACGGTACCGTGCATTGCCCTTTCTCACCTCGAGAGTCGGTGCAAACTTCGCCGGTGCATCCAAACCCCGTGATATGATACGCTCTATCACACATAAGCCTTATTATATCTTCCTCAAAACAGCCACCATACCTACATGTTATGGCATTTCCATGGCCATTCCGAGATATATTGCCATGCAACTTCCACCTCTTCTGTTTTGATGACTTGAGCAATCATTGTCATATTGCTTTACATGATCATAAGATAGCTAGCATGATGTTTCCATGGCTTGTCCGTTTTTTATATCTTTGCTATGCTAGATCATTGCACATCCTGGTATACTGCCAGAGGCATTCATATATAGTCATACTTTGATCTACCATCGAGTTGTAATATTGAGTTGTAAGTAAATAGACGTGTGATGATCATCATTATTCATTATTAGAGCATGCCCCAGTGAGGAAAGGATGATGGAAACTATGATTCCCCCACAAGTCGGGATGAGGCTCCGGATAAATATAAAAAGAGAAAAAGAGAAAAAAAGAAGAAGAAAAAAAAAGAAAAAAGGGGAAAGAAAAAGAAAAAAATGAGAGACAAAGAGAGAAGGGGCATGCTAATTCCACACTTGTGCTTCAAAGCAGCACCATGTTTTTCATATAGAGAGTCCCCTATGTTGTCACTTTCATATACTAGTGGGAATTTCTCATTATAGAGTTAGATGCACACCCACTTAGTTTTAGTTTGAGCTTTCATACACTTATAGCTCTTAGTGCATCCGTTGCATGGCAATCCCTACTCCTCGTATTGATATCAATTGATGGGCATCTCCATAGCCCGTTGATTAGCCGCTTTGATGTGAGACTATCTTTCTTTTTGTCTTCTCTATATTAATGTCTACCACCGCATTCTATTCCACCCATAGTGCTATATCCATGGCTTGCGCTCATGTATTGCGTGAGAGTTGAAAATGCTGAAGGGCATTAAAAAGTATGAACCAATTGCTTGGCTGACACCGGGGTAGTAAATGATTTATACTTTGTGTTAAGAACACAGAGCATAACAAGACTATATGATTTTGTAGGGATAGCTTTCTTTAGCGTTGATATTTTGAAAGACATGATTGTTTGTTGGGATGCCTGAGTATTAATGTCTTTATGTCAAATTATAGACTATTGCTTTGAATCACTCATGTCTTAATATTCATGCCATGATTAGATATATGATCAAGATTATGCTAGCTATCATTCCACATCAAAAATTATCTTTTTCATCATTTACATACTCGAGGACGAGCAGGAATTAATCTTGGGGATGCCGATACGTCTCCGTCGTATCTATAATTTTTGATTTTTTCATGCCAAAATTATACAACTTTCACATATTTTTGGCAACATTTTATATGATTTATTGGACTAACATATTGATCCAGTGCCCAGGTGCCAGTTCCTGTTTGTTGCATGTTTTTTGTTTCACAGAATATCCATATCAAATGAAGTCCAAACACGATAAAAATTATTTTGGAGTATATGTGATTTTTGGGAGTTGGAATCAACACAAAAGGAGGCCCACATCCCCCACGGTACACCAAGGCGTGCCCCAGGGCCCAGGCGCGCCGTGGTGGGTTGTGGTCACCTCGTAAGTTGGTTGGAGCTCTACTTCGGACGCAAGGAAGCTTATATCCGGAAAAAAATCGCGTTAAAATCTCAGCGCAATCGGAGTTACGGATCTCCGGGAATATAAGAAATGGTTTTCGGCTAGAAAACTCGAACGCGAAACAAAAGAGAACAGAGAGGGAGATCCAATCTCGGAGGGGCTCCTACCCCTCTGCCGCCATGGAGGCCATGGACCAGAGGAGGAACTCTCCTCCCATCTAGGGGGGAGGCCAAGGAAGAAGAAGAAGGAGGGGGGCTCTCTCCCCCTCTCTCCCTGTGGCGCCGGAACGTCGTCGAGGCAATCATCGTGACGGCGATCTACACCAACAACTTTGTCTCCGTCAACACCAACTCTCTCCCCCTCTATGCAGCTCTACTTAAACATGGTGCTCAACTCCATATATTATTTCCCAATGATATGTGGCTATCCTATGATGTTTGAGTAGATCCGTTTTGTCCTATGGGCTAATTGATGATCGTGGTTGGTATGAGTTGTATGTTTTATTTTGGTGTTGTCCTATGGTGCCCTTCGTCTCACGCAAACATGAGGGTTCCCCGCTGTAGGGTGTTGCAATATGTTCATGATTTGCTTATGGTGGGTGGCGTGAGTGACAGAAGACACACACCCGAGTAGGTGGGTTGTTGCATATGGGAGTAAAGAGGACTTGATACTTAATGCTATGGTTGGTTTTTACCTTAATGATCTTTGGTAGTTGCGGATGCTTGCTAGAGTTCCAATCATAAGTGCATATGATCCAAGTATGGAAAGTATGTTAGCTCATGCCCCTCCCACATGTAAAATTGCAATAATGATTACCGGTCTAGTTATCAATTGCCTAGGGACAAATAACCTTCTTGTTTGACAAAAGCTTTCTACTAAACAACTAACTTTTATTATCTTGCAATTTACTCGTAGTTTTATTCCCGCAAAGTACTTCTAGTTTTATTCGTGCAAACTATCCTATCACCTACAAAATAGTTTCATACTTGTTCTAGGTAAAGCAAACATTAAAGTGTGGGCAGAGTTGTATCGGTGGTCGATAGAACTTGAGGGAATATTTGTTCTACCTTTAGCTCCTCGTTGGGTTCGACACTCTTATTTATTGAAAAAGGCTACAAACGATCCCCTACACTTGTGGGTTATCATTTGTCAAGCCTCCCAAAATGCCATGATAAGCCTCTAACCTTCCACATCCCAGCAAACCATTGTTTGGCTATGTTACCGCTTGCTCAGCCCTTCTTATAGCGTTGCTAGTTGTAGGTTCAAGTTCTTTCCATGTGCCAACATGGATATTTTTGGGATATCACAATATTATTGCTATTTAATTTAATGCACATATATACTTGGTAAAAGGTGGAAGGCTTGGCCTTTTGCTCGGTGTTTTGTTCCACTTTTACCGCCCTAGTTACTTGTGTACCAGTGTTATGTTCCATATTGAGCGCTCCTAACATGCTTCGGGTTGTTATGGGGCCCCCTTTGATTTTCGTTTTAGGATAAAACTTGTCTGGCAAGGCCCAACATTGGTACTATTTGCTTAATAACAACTAATAAAATATGCATAGGGCATGATCACCCCGTGGAAATTAATCAACCCCCGGGCCAGTGCTCCTCATGAGTGTTGGTCCAAACTAGAGCACCATGCGGGGACAACCCGGGGCAACTCGGGAGATTTCTATCAGGCCACCGTCCGCTTCGCTTATCGGACGTGTCTTGAGAACGAGATACGCGGCTCCTATCTGGTTCGTCTACACGTCGGGCGGCCTTGCTGGATTTGTTTTAACTTTCTCGAACATCTTGTGCACGGGATTCCGAGGATACTTTGGTCTATCTCGAGGTTGAGGTTTTCCATCGGAATTCTGAGGATACTACGCGCTATCCCGTGGTTGAGGTTTTCCATGTAGCGTGTGGTTAGTTTGTGATGGATGAGTTGGAGCACCCCTGCAGGGTTAAATCTTTCTAAAAGTCGTGCTCGCGGTTATGTGGCAACTTGGGAATTTGTTTAACATCCGGTCATAGAAAACTTAAAGTAAACTCAAAGAAAATACACCAATCGTGTGTGTAACCGTGACTGTCTCTTCTCGTGAGTTCTGAACCAAGAGAGAACACGGTGGGGTTATGTTTGACCATAAGTAAGTGTTCAGGATCACTTAGTGATCATTACTAGTTCATGACCGTTTATGCATAGATAACCCCCCTCTTATTCTTGTACTCGTAAGTTAGCCACTCAAATAAATGCTTAGTGCTTGCTGCAGCCTCACCACTTAACCATATCTCACCCATTAAGCTTTGCTAGTCTTGATACCCTTGGAAATGAGATTGCTGAGTCCCTGTGACTCACAGTTTAATACAACAACAGTTGGAGGTACAGGTAATATGATGCTTTGACGTGAGAGCGATGCTTGTTTGATTTGGAGTTCTTCTTCTTCCTCTTCATCGGTCATAGGATGGGTTCCAGGCCGGCAGCCAGGTATAGCAAGGATGGATGTCGCTTTTATCATTTGATTTCGTCCGTAGTCGGACCCTGCTCTTCTGTATGGTGATTGAATGTATTGTTGTATTTGAGATGATCTTGATTTAGCTTGTGGCGAGTGTAAGCCAATTCCATATACTCATATCCTCTTTACATGTACTTGTAACGATATCCATTCTTACGAAACGACGAGTTGCGCTTCTATCCCTGTCGAGGCCCTGGAGCCAAAATAAGGATAGAATTGCATCTTGGGTGTTACTTGTCACTAAGCTACTAGAGCTTTGTGATGAACTATAACATGCAAGGGATGGACATGATGATCCCTGAGCTATTCGCGGTGCTTAAGGCCGCGGAGGTAGAAATCAAGAAGGAGCATCAAGTGTTGATGGTTAACAAGTCCACTAGTTTCAAGAAGGGCAGGGGCAAGAAGAGGACTTCAAGAATGGCAAGCTAGTTGCCACTCCAGTGAAGAAACCGAAGGTTCTACCCAAACCCGGTACTAAGTGCTTCTATTGTGAAGGGAACGGTCACTGGTAGCGGAACTATCCCAAATACTTGGTAGATAAGAAGGCTGGTAACGTCAACAAAAGTATATTTGATATACGTCTTATTGATGTGTACCTTACTAGTACTCATAGTAGAGCCTGGGTATTAGATACTGGTTCAGTTGCTAATATTAGTAACTCGAAACAAAAGCTACGAAATAAACAGAGACTAGCTAAGGGCGAGGTGACAATGTGTGTTGGAAGTGTTTCCAAGGTTGATGTGATCACCATCGCACGCTCCCTCTACCTTTGGGATTAGTATTGAACCTAAATAAATGTTATTTGGTGTCTGCGTTGAGCATGAACATGATTAGATCATGTTTATTTGCAATACGGTTATTCATTTAAGTCATAGAATAATGGTTGTTCTGTTTACATGAATAATACCTTCTATGGTCATGCACCCAATGTGAATGGTTTATTGAATCTCGATCGTAGTGATACACATGTTCATAATATTGATGCCAAAAGATGCAAAGTTAACAATGACAGTACCACATACTTGTGGCACTGCCGCTAAAGGTCATATTTGTGTAAAGCGCATGAAGAAACTCCATATTGATGGATTTTTGGACTCACTCGATTTCGAATCGCCCGAGACATGCGAACCATGCCTCATGGGCAAGATGGCTAGGACCCCGTTTTCCGGTACGATGGAGCGGGCAAGTGACTTATTCAAAATAATACATGCTGATGTATGCGGTCCAATGAGTGTTTAAGCGCGCGGTGGACATCGTTATTTTCTCACCTTCATGAATGACTTGAGTAGATATTGGGATATTTACTTGATGAAACACAAGTCTGAAACGTTTGAAGAGTTCAAACAATTTTAGAGTGGAGTTTAAAATCATCGTAACAAGAAGAGAAAATGTCTACGATGTGATCGTGGTGGTGAATATATGAGTTACGAGTTTGGTATGCATTTAAGACAATGTGGAATTGTTTCACAGCTCATGCCACCTGGAACAGCACAGCGTAATGGTGTGTCCCAACGTCGTAATCGTACTTTATTGGATATGGTGCGATCTATGATGTCTCTTACTGATTTGCCACTATCATTTTGGGGTTATGCATTAGAGACAACTGCATTCACTTTAAATAGGGCACCATCTAAATCCGTTGAGACGACACCGTAAGAATTATGGTTTGGCAAGAAACCTAAGTTGTCATTTCCTAAAGTTTGGGGTTGTGCTGCTTATGTCAAGAGGCTTCAGCCTGATAAGCTCGAACCCAAAGCGGAGAAGTGCATCTTCATAGGATACCCTAAGGAAACGATTGGGTATGCCTTCTATCATAGATCCGAAGGCAAGTCTTGTTGTCAAGAATGGATTCCAGAGAAGGAGTTTCTCTCGAAAGAAGTGAGTGGGAGGAAGGTAGAACTTGATGAGGTTATCGAACCTTCACTTCAATTGGAGAGTCCCGCAACATAGAAAGATGTTTCTGTGATGCCTACACCAGTTGAAGAGGAAGCTAATGATAGTGATCATGAAACTTCAGATCAAGTTACTACCGAGCTTCGTAGGTCAACAAGGACTCGTCCTGCCCCTGAGTGGTACGACAATCCTGTCTTGGAGGTCATGTTGTTAGATGACGATGAACCTACGAACTATGAGGAAGAAGGTGGGCCCGAATTCCGACAAATGGCTAGAGACCATGAAATCCGAGATAGGATCCATGTACGAAAACCAAGTATGGACTTTGGTAGACAGACTTGCCCGATGGCCGGCAGGCCACTAAGTACAAATGGATCTTTAAGAAGAAGACATGAGCTGATGGTAATGTCGCCATTTATAAAGCTCGACTTGTCGGAAAGAGGTTTCCAACAAGTTCAAGGAGTTGACTACAATGAGACTTTCTCACCCATAGCGATGCTAAAGTCTGTTGGGATTATGTTAGCAGTTGCTGCATTTTTTTATTATGAAATCTGGCAGATGGATGTCAAAACAGCGTTTCCTTAACGGTTTCCTTAAGGAAAGGTTGTATGTGATACAACTAGAAGGTTTTGTCGATCCTATGGATGCTAAAAGGTATGCAAGCTCCAGCGATCCTTCTATGGACTGGTGTAAGCATCTCGGAGTTGGACTGTACGCTTTGATAAGGTGATCAAAAAATTTGGTTTATACAAAGTTTATGAAGAAACTTGTATTTACAAGAAAGTGAGTGGGAGCACTATAGCATTTATGATAAGTATATGTGGATGACATATTGTTGATTGGAAATGATGTAGAATTTCTCTAAAGCATAAAGGGTTGTTTGAAAGGAGTTTTTCAAAGGAAGACCTGGGTAAAGCTACTTACATATTGAGCATCAAGATCTATAGAGATAGATCAAGACGCTTAATAAGTCTTTCATAGAGCACATACCTTGACAAGATTTTGAAAGAGTTCAAAATGGATCAGTCAAAGAAGGAGTTCTTGTGTGTATTGTAAGGTGTGAAGTTGAATAAACACTCAAAGCTCGACCTCGACAGAGGAAAGAGAAAGGACGAAGGTTGTCCCCTATGCCTCAGCCATAGGTTCTATATTGTATGCAATGCTATGTACCACATGTGATGTGTGCCTTGGGGGGTACAAGAGTGATCCAGGAGTGGATCGCTGGACAACGGTCAAAAATTATCCTTAGGTACCTACAGAGGACTAAGGAAATGTTTCTCGGTTATGGATGTGATAAAGAGTTCGTCGTAAAGGGTTACGTCGATGCAAGCTTTGACACCGATTCGGATGACTCTGAGTCGTAAACCGGATAAGTATAGTGGAGTAGTCATTTGGAATAGCTCCAAGTGGGGCATAGTAGATGCATCTACAGTATGACATAGAGATTTGCAAAGTACACACGGATCTGAATGTTGCAGACCCATTGACTAAAACCTCTCTCAGAAGCAAAACATGATCAAACCCCAGAACTCATTGGGTGTGAATCACATGGCGATGTGAACTAGATTATTGACTCTAGTACAAGTGGGAGATTGTTGGAAATATGCCCTAGAGGCAATAATAAATTGTTTATTATCATATTTCCGTGTCATGATAATCCTTTATTATCCATGCTAGAATTGTATCGACAGGAAACTTAAATACATGTGTGGATATATAAACAACATTGTGTCCCTAGTGAGCCTCTACTGGACTAGCTCGTTGATCAAAGATGGTTAAGGTTTCCTAACCATAGACATGAGTTGTGATGGGGTCACATCTTTAGGATAATGATGTGATGGACAAGACCCAACCGTAAGCATAACATTTGATCGTATCACTTAGTTTATTGCTACTACTTTCTTCATGGCAAGTATATGTGCCTAAGACCATGAGATCATGCAAGTCCCTGACACCGGAGGAATGCCTTGTGTGTACCAAACGTCACTTTGCAACTTGGTGATCATAAACATACTCTACAGGTATCTCCGAAGGTGTCTGTTGGATCGAGACTGGGATTTGTCACTCCGTATGACGGAGAGGTATCTCTGGGCCCTCTCGGTAATACAACATCACAAGAAGCTTGCAAGCATTGTGACTAAGGAGTTAGTCATAGGACCTTGTATTACGGAACGAGTAAAGAGACTTGTCGGTAATGAGATTGAACTAGGTATGGAGATACCGACGATCGAATCTCAGACAAGTAACATACCGATGGACAAAGGGAACTGCATACGGGATTGATTGAATCCTTGACATCGTGGTTCGACCGATAAAGATCTTTGTGGAATATGTAGGAACCAATATGGGCATCCAGGTCCCGCGATTGGTTATTGACCGGAGAGGAGTCTCGGTCATGTCTACATGATTCTCGAACCCGTAGGGTCCGCACGCTTAATGTTCGGTGACGCTAGAGTAGTATTGGGATATGCACGTTGGTGACCGAATGATTTTCGGAGTCTAGGATGAGATCCCAGACGTCACGAGGAGCTCCGGAATGGTCCGGAGGTAAAGATTTATATATGGAAAGTCATATTTTGGCTACCGGAAAAGTTTCGAGTTTTGCCGGTATTGCACCGGGAAGCTTCTAGAAGGTTCCGAAGGATTCCGGAGGGGCCCGAAAGTCCATGGAAGGTTCCACCACGCCCCTTAGGCCAGCATGGACTGTCGAGGGGCTCCCTATCCTTATTGGTCCAGCCCCCCAAGGGCCCATGCGGCTAGGGGGTAGGAAACCCTAAGGGGCAAGGCACCTAGGAGGTGCCTTGGGGAGAGAGGACTCCTCCCTAGCCGTCGGCCTTCCTTGGAGGAGGGGCCAAGGGATGCGACCCAACCCTGCCCCTTGCCTCCTATATATAGTAGAGGAGAGGGGGAGGGCTGGACACAACAATCCCATGCCCCGGTGGCAGCCCTCCCTCTCCCGTTACTCCGTTTTCTCCTCAGATCGCATCTACGGTAGCGCCTGGCGAAGCCCTGCCGGGATTGCTCCAGCACCATCTCCACCATGCCGTCGTGCTAGTTGAGATCCCATCTACTTCTCCGTCCTCGCTTGCTAGATCAAGGAGGCGGAGACGTCATCGATCCGCATGTGTGCTGAACGCGGAGGTGTCGTTCGTTCGGCGCTGGATCGGATCGGATCGCGATTGGATCGTGAAGAGCACGACTACATCAACCGTATTATATATGCTTCCGCTTAGTAATCTACAAGGGTATGTAGATACACTCCCCCTCTCGTAGCTAAGCATCTCCATGGATAGATCTTGCGTGTGCGTAGGAAAAATTTTGTTTCCCATGCAACGTTCCCCAACAGTATTGCAACACCCTACAGCGGTAATCCCACATGCTTGCGTGACACGGAGGGCATCGTAGGACAGCACCAAAATAAAACATGTAACTCAAAACAATCAAGATCATCAATCAACCCATAGGATAAAAGAAATCTACTCAGACATCATAGGATGGCAACACATCATTAGATAATAATATGAAGCATAAAGCACCATGTTCAAGTAGGGGGTACAGCGGGTTGCGGGAGAGTGGACTGTTGTAAATAGACGAGGTAAGGTGATGGTGGTGTTAAGGAAGACGTCGGAGTTGTTAGTGTAGATCGTCGCCACGCTAGTTCCCTCAGCATCACTCCGGCGCCACCTTGAGAGAGGGGGAGAAAGACCCCCTCCTTCTTCTTCCTTGGTCTCCCCCTAGATGGGAGGAGAGTTCCCCTCTGGTCCATGTTAGCCATGGCTCCCGAAGGGCGGGAGCCCCTCCGAGATTGGATCTCTCTCTCTGTATCGCGCTTTGTTTTCTGGTGTTTCATTATTTCTTATATTCCCAGAGATCCGTAACTCTGATTGGGATGAAATTTTGAGAGAATTTTTATCCAAAAATTATCTTTCCTGTGGCGAGAGAAGGGCCCCAACCGACTTACGAACTAGTCACAAGGCAACATGGCGCTCCCATGCCCCCCTGGGCGCGCCCTGTTGCCTTGTGGCCAGCTCAGGCACCGTCTTGCGTTTGGACTTCGTTTGATATGGATTTTCTGCAAAACAAAAAACATGCAAAAAACAGGAACTGGCACTGGGCACTCGCAATATGTTAGTCCTAAAAATAATATAAAGTGTTGCCAAAAGTATGTGAAAGTTATAGAATATTGGCATGGAACAATCAAAAATTATAGATACGACGGAGACATATCAACATCCCCAAGCTTAGTTCTTGCTCGTCCTCGAGTAGGTAAATGACAAAAAAGATAATTTTTGATGTGGAATGCTACCTAACATAATCTTGAACAAATGTCTAATCATGGCATGAATATTAAGATACAAGTGATTAAAGGCAATAGTCTATCATTTCACATGAAGACATCCATACTCAGGTTTACTAACAAACAATCATGTCTTTCAAAATAAACGATGCTAAAGAATGTTATCCCTACACATTTAATCATGTAAGCATGGCATGACTCCGTCTTCCTAACACAAGTACAAACTATGACCACCCCGGTGTCAAGTCAGGCCTTTGGTTCATACTTTTTCACGCGCTTGATGTCTACTACAAAACTTTATTCTTGTAGACTCTGTTGGGCCTCCAAGCATAGAGTTTTGTAGGACAGTAGCAATTTTCCCTCAAGTTGATGACCTAAGGTTTATCAATTCGTGTGAGGTGTAGGATGAAGATGGTCTCTCTCAAACAACCCTGCAATCAAATACAAGAAATCTCTTGTGTCCCCAATACACCCAATACAATGGCAAATTGTATAGGTGCACTAGTTCGGCGAAGAGATGGTGATACAAGTGCAGTATGGATTGTAGATATAGGTTTTTGTTATCTGAAAATATAAAAACAGCAAGGTAGCAAATACTTTTAATTTCACAATATCATTATCCATATCCTTTTTCTTTTGCATATCACATAATTCAACAAAGGTATTAATATCTGACGCGGGATCCTCATTAGGACTTCCCGAAAATTGATCCTTCATGACAAGATTTAGCAATGCAACATTAATATCAAAAGCCTCCGCACTAGTGGCGGGTGGTATAGGAGTACTAATAAAATCATTATTATTAGTATTTGAGAAGTCACACAACTTAGTAGTATCTTGAGACATGGTGACCGAACAAGCAAAGCAACAAGCAAGACAAGTAAACTAGCGAGCGAAGAAGTAAACTAGTAACAAGCAAAGATAAATATTTTTGTATTTTTCATTTTTATGAGACAAGCTAAATATAACAGCAAATAAAAAGAAGAACAAGTGAATGAAAATTTGTGTGAAGTTACTTGATAGTTGATGATGATATTCCCCGGTAACGGTGCCAGAAATCCTTCCTGATACTTGTGATCTGCGTTGGGTTTTCCGTGAAGAGGAACGGGTAATTCCGCTATCCAACATGCATCTAGAGTATTAAGTAAAACAGAGTAATGCTTGGAGAACGATGACATGATGTAGACAAAGTAAACTCAGGCAATATGAATAAACCCCATCGTGTTATCCTTAGTAGCAACAACACAAAGACACATCTTGTCCCCTACTTTCTCACTGGGATATAGAAACTCGCCATGTTGAACCTATCACACCGCACCACTCACACCAATGAAATATCATTCTACTTGGCCAAAGCACATCAATAGATCGGAGAGCATTACGAAGCTATAATGATCATGCAATTAAGAGACAATATATATCAGAGGTATCTCAAATACTTTTCATGAATAATATGAACATAAACCCACAATTCATCGGATCCCAACAAACACACCGCACAATAGGATTACATCGGATAGATCAAAGTGAAGATGCGATGATCATTGTATTGAAGATCAAGAGATAGAGAGATTGCCATCTAGGTACTAGCTATGGACCCATAGGTCTATGGTGAACTAGTCACACATCATCATGAGGGCAACAAGGTTGATGAACAGGCCCTCCGTGATCGATCCCCCCTCCTGCAGGGTGCCGGAATGGAGCTCAAGATGGCCTCGCGATCGAACAGAGACTTGCAGCAGCGGAAAAAGGGTTTTGGGACTGCCTCCAGGGTTTTTGCAATATTAGAGAATTTGTAGGCCAGAGAGGGACGTCGGAAGAGCCACGAGGGGGCCACCACATATCAGGGCGCGCTCTGATGTGTGGTGGGGCCCTCATGCGCCTCCCGACCTCCTTCCGAAGCTTCCAAGTCTTCTTTTGGTCCAGAAAAAATCATCAAAAAGTTTCGTGGCAATTGGACTTCGTTTGGTACTATAAACCTGAAAAGGCAAAAACATGCAGAAAACAGCAACTGGCGCTGGGCACTGGGTCAATATGTTAGTGCTCAAAAAAATTATAAATTGGTAAATAAAGACCCAAAAAGTATCCTAGAATGATAATATATTGGCATGGAACAATCAAAATTATAGATAGGTTGGAAACTTATCAAGCATCCCCAAGCTTAATTCTTGCTCGTCCTCGAGTAGGTAAATGATAAAAACAGAATTTTCTATGTGACATGCTATCCATTATGTAATCTTATTCATGCATGCTCATTGAGAAAAGATGAATCAAAAAATATTAACATAGCAATAATGAAAATGTAAGCAATAGAATCATCAATCCTTCAAAGTATATGATCCTTAAGGAATGTTTACCCCCCCCCCCCCCCCGCCATTCATCTTATTATATTAGCAAGGCATGGCTCCATGTTCACCACATTAATACAAATGTCAAGCACCACGATGTCCAAGTCAGGCAATTGGATCGTACTTTTTCAATATGCATCAACTTTTTATTCTTCACGCAATACAAGAGTGTGAGACATTGGACATAGCATTTAAGTGGAATAGAGTATGGTGGTAGATATCAAAGGGGTAGAAAGTGGAGAAGATAATCTCACATCAACTAGGCGTACCAATGGGCTATGAAGATGCCCATCGATATATGTCAATGCAAGGAGTAGGGATTGCCATGCAAATGATGCACTACATCTATAAGTGTATGAAAGCTCAAATGAAGCTAAGTGGGGTGTGCATCCAACTTGCTTGCTCATCAAGACCTTGGGCATTTGAGGAAGCCCGTCATAGGAATATACAAGCCAAGTTTATAATAATGAATAAGTGATTCCCACTAGCATATGAAAATGATATATCATGAGACTCTCTACATGAGGAACATGGTGCCACTTTGAGGCACAAGTGAGATAAAATATAGTAGCAAAGTCCCTTCTCTCATCTTCTCTCATTTTTTTTTTATGGATGGTGGGCTCATTTGGCCTCCCCCATCTTTATTTTTTTGTTCGGAGTCTCATCTCTACTTGCGGGAGAATCATCGTCTCCATCATTGTTTTCCCACTGGGACAATGCTCTAATAATGATGATCATCACACTTGTATTTACTTACAACTTATTTACTTACAACTCGATATGGAGAACTGATATGAAGATATGACTATGTATGAATGCCTCTAGCATTGTACCAGGATGTGTAATGATCTAGCGTGACATGTATCAAAAATATGATGAACGGTGGCTTTGCCACAAATACTATGTCAGCTCTATATGATCATGCAAAGAAATATGATGATGAACGAACTAGTCATGTGAAGTGACGATGGAATTTGCATGGCAATATATCTCGGAATAGCTATGGAAATGCCATGATAGGTAGGTATGGTGGCTGTTTTGAGGAAGATATAATGAGACTTATGTGCAACAGAGCGTATCATGTCACGGGGTTTGGATGCACCGGCGAAAGTTACACCGATCCTCGAGGTGAGAATGGGCTATGCACGATACCGAAGAGGCTAGCAAAATATGAGAAGGTGAGATTGCGTATGTCCATGGTTTCACATTAGTCATAAAGAACTCATATACTTATTGCAAAGTTTTATTATTTTATCATAAATCGAAGTAGTACCCGCATGCCCCGAGGGAAGAGGTTGGTAGGAGTTAACCATCGCGCGCGTCCGACCCGAAACAACACTAGGATTTCAACAAGGAATAGAAATGCTCAGACATCATCACCATGCCTATTTAATTTTTAGATGAATAAAAAGTTCAACCTCTATTAATATTGACACTTCTACGGTTTAACAATTATGAACTCACACATATTTCATATTACCACATCAATATCATTGACCCACAATTTCTCTATATGTGCTACATGATGGTTTTGTTTATCACTCATTGAATACCAAATATTTTTGGACTAGTCTTATGACCCATGCAAATTACCATCACTATTTATTAACTCTCAAACAAATATAAGTGAAGAATGAGAGTGAAATTATTTCTATAAAATCTACACGCCACCGTGCTCAAAAACATATAAGTGAAGTACTAGAGCAACTGCTAAGCTCAAAACATATAAGTGAAGCACATAGAGTATTCTAAAAAATTATGATGAAGGTGTGTCTCTCTTAAATAGGTGTGTCCAGCAAACCATGATTGTCGCAAACTGAAAGTAAAAGCAAACGACGCTCCAAGCAAAACTCATATCATGTGACGAATAAAATTATAGCTTCAAGTGACATACCGTTGGATTTGAGACGAAAGAGGGGATGCCTTCCGGGGCATACCCAAGCTTAGACACTTGAGTCTCCTTTAAAATACTAACTTGGGGTGCCTTGGGCATCCCCAAGCTTAGTCTCTTGCTACTCCTTATTCCTTTGTCCATCATGATAACACCCAAAACTTGAAAACTTCAATCACACAAAACTCAACAAAACTTCGTGAGATCCATTAGTATAAGAAACATATTGCATACTTTACGTACAGTTATAAATTGATTACAATTTCATAAATTAATAATAGGTACTTTATTCTAACTTCTCCATGGCTTATACCCCCCGATACAATCCATAGCATAATCAAAACAAGCAACTATGCAAGCAAAAAACAGAATCTGTCTAAACAGAACAGTCTGTAGCAATATGTAGAGAACCTATACTTCTGTAACTCTAAAAATTCTGAAAAATTAGGAAAACCTCTAAAATTTGTATAAAAACAATGTTTAAAATTTTCATATTATTATCACGCTCTAGTAAAAAATGAAAATTCTTGTACTGGAGTCAAAAGTTTCTGTTTTGTTTCAGCATCGATTCTACTCATCTTGTGAGTCATCCCAAAGGCTTTATTTGGCACAAACACTGATTTAAACACAAAAACATAATAATTACAGAGGAAATAATAATTTTATTAAAAATAAACAAAAAATTTAAAGCAAAAAATTAAAGATAACTATTGGGTTGCCTCCCAACAAGCGCTATTGTTTTATGCCCTTAGCTAGGCATAATGCATAGTTTCAAGTATTGTCATCTTTGACACTCCACCCATAAGTAGCTCTCATGATTGATTCATAAGGTGGTTTGATTATCTTTCTAGGGAAGTGTTCCATCCCTTTTTTAAATGGGAATTGGAACCTTATGTTTCCCTCTTTCATGTCAATGATTGCACCTATAGTTCGTTAGAAAGGTCTTTCAAGTATTATGGGACAAGAAGGATTGCAATCAATATCAAGCACAATTAAATCTACAGGCACATAATTTTTATTTTAAATAATAAGCACATCATGAATTCTACCTAAAGGTTTCTTAATGGTAGAATCCGCAAGATGCAAGTTGAGGGAACAACCTTCAATATTAGTGAGACCGAGCACATCACAAAGAGTTTTAGGAATAGTTAAAACACTAGCACCAAGGTCACACAAGGCATTGCATTCATATTTATTTATCTTTATTTTGATAGTAGGTTTCCACTCATCATGCAATTTTCTAGGAATAGAAACTTCAAGCTCAAGTTTCTCGTCATACGCTTTTATCATAGCTTCTACTATATGTTCGGTAAAAGCTTTCTTTTGTTCATAAGCATTGGGTAAGCTAATAATGGATTTAAAAAAGGAAATAAATTCTACTAAAGAGCAATTATCGTAATTAAAGTCCTTATAATCCAAAATAGTGGGCAGATCACTAGTTAAAGTTTTGACCTCTCCAAACCCACGTTTTTTAGTTTCAGCATCAAAATCATCGCCCTGCAAGCAAACGGGACGCTTCTCAACTAGAGTTGACTCATGTCCAGTCCCTTTATCATTTATAATCAGATAGGTAAATAAAGATTCACTAGGATAAATACCAATCATTTTAATATCTTCATCATGATTCCGGTAAAAACCAGGTGGAAGAGTTTTTTCGAAGAATTCCCGCTTAGCTCTCAACTTAGCGGTCCTCTCTTTTCTTTCATTAATAGATATTTGGATAAATTTAATAGACTCATTAAAATCATGCTTGGGTGGCAAAGCTTTACCTTTAACAGTTTCCACATCAACAGCAATTATATCCATGTTTTTAGCCAAAGTGTCAACTACATGCAATTTTTCTTCTACCTAATAAATTTTTTAACTGTGTTCTCAAGATCATATGGCATCCTATTAGAATTTTTAGAAGAATTGCCATAAGAATTACCTTAAAAATTTCCATGTTGTTAGAGGAATTACCGTGATACGGTCTAGAATTGAAGTTTCCTCTATAAGCATTGTTATTGAAATTATTTCGCGAGACAAAGTTCACATCAATAGCATCGTTATTTTGCTCAATAAAAGTAGACAAGGTAATATCATTGGAATCAACATGAGTATTTTTACTAGCAACCATATTCATAAGAGCATCCACTTTTTCACTCAAAGTAGGGATTTCTTCAACGGAATTTACCTTCTTACCGGTTGGAGCCCTTTCGGTATTCCATTGATAATAATTTTCCATGATGTTGTCCAGAAGTTTTGTGGCCTCTCCTAAGGTCACATCCATAAAGGTACCACCTGCATCAGAATCTAGAAGATTTCTAGACACAAAGTTTAGTCCCGCGTAGAAGTTTTGGATAATCATCCACAAGTTTAAGCCATGAGTTGGACAATTTCTTATCATTAATTTCATTCTCTCCCAGCTTGTGCAACATGATCTTGATCTTGCTGTCTAAAATTCATTATTTGATTCTAAGGGAGATGATCTTAGCAGGAGGGAAATACTTGGCAATAAAAGCATCTTTACACTTATCCCATGTTCCAATACTATTACGAGGAAAAGATGAAAACCAAGCCTTAGCTTTATCTTTTAGTGAAAAAGGAAATAATTTTAATTTCACAATATCATTATCCATATCCTTTTTCTTTTGCATATCACATAATTCAACAAAGGTGTTAAGATGTGACGCGGGATCCTCATTAGGACTTCCCGAAAATTGATCCTTCATGACAAGATTTAGCAATGCAGCATTAATATCAAAAGCCTCCGCACTAGTGGCAGGTGGTATAGGAGTACTAATAAAATCATTATTATTAGTATTTGAGAAGTCACACAACTTAGTAGTATCTTGAGACATGGTGACCGAACAAGCAAAGCAACAAGCAAGACAAGTAAACTAGCGAGCGAAGAAGTAAACTAGTAACAAGCAAAGATAAATATTTTGTATTTTTGATTTTTATGAGACAAGCTAAATATAACAGCAAATAAAAATAAGAACAAGTGAATGAAAATTTGTGTGAAGTTACTTGATAGTTGATGATGATATTCCCCGGTAACGGTGCCAGAAATCCTTCTTGATACTTGTGATCTGTGTTGGGTTTTCCGTGAAGAGGAACGGGTAATTGCAGCACAAAGTGGGTAAGTATTTCCCTCAGTTATGAAACCAAGGTTTATCGACCAATAGTAATATCAATCCTCAACCAGCTTCAGCGGCTGCACAGAAATGAACAAACAACTTGCACCCAACGCAGGCAAGAGGGTTGTCAATCCCCTTGATCTCCTTATTTGCGAGCAAATGAGTTGTGTAGATAATTGTTGATAAATATAAATTGCAAAATAAAATAAAAGATAAATAAATGCAGCAAGGTAATTGTAGCGTTCGTAAATATATAAGTGAATAGACCCGGGCGCCATAGTTTTCCCTAGCGGCATCTCTCATATAGGCAGCATAGGGTGGGTAACAAATTACTGTTGGGCAATTGATAGAAAAGCGGATACTTATGCGATTTTCACGGCAATTATCATGTGTATATAGGCATCACGTCCATAAAAAAATAGGCCGACTCCTGCCTGCACCTATTACTATTACTCCACTCATTGACCGCTATCCATCATGCATCTTGAGTATTAAGTAAAACAAAGTAATGCTAGGAGAACGATGAATGATGTAGACAAAGTAAACTCAAGCAATATGAATAAACCCCATCATGTTATCCTTAGTAGCAACAACAAAAAGATGCATCTTGTCCCCTACTTTGTCACTGGGATATAGAAACTCGCCAGGTTGAACCTACCACAACGCACCACTCCCACCGATGAAATATCAATCTACTTGGCCAAAGCACATCAATAGATCGGAGAGCATTACGAAGCTATAATGACCATGCAATTAAGAGACAATATATATCAGAGGTATCTCAAATACTTTTCATGAATAATCTGAACATAAACCCACAATTCATCGGTTCCCAACAAACACACAGCACAATAGGATTACATCGGATAGATCAAAGCAAAGATGCGATGATCATTGTATTGAAGATCAATAGATAGAGAGATTGCCATCTAGGTACTAGCTATGGACCCGTAGGTCAGTGGTGAACTACTCACACATCATCATGAGGGCAGTAAGGTTGATGAAGAGGCCCTCCGTGATCGATCCCCCTCCGGCAGGGTGCCGGAACAGAGCTCCAGATGGCCTCGCGACGGAACAGAGACTTGCGGTGGCGGAAAAAGGGTTTTGGGACAGCCTCCAGGGTTTTTGCAATATTAGAGAATTTATAGGCCAGAGAGGGACGTTGGGAGAGCCACGAGGGGGACGCCACATATCAGGGTGCGGCCCCCAGAGGGCGCGCCCTGATGTGTGGTGGGGCCCTCGTGCGCCTCCCGACCTCGTTCCGAAGCTTCCAGGTCTTCTTTTGGTCCAGAAAAAATCATCAAAAAGTTTCGTGGCAATTGGACTTCATTGGTACTGTAAACCTGAAAAGGCAAAAACATGCAGAAAACAACAACTAGCACTGGGTGCTGGGTCAATAGGTTAGTGCTCAAAAATATTACAAATTGGTAAATAAAGACCCCAAAAAGTATCCTAGAATGATAATATATCAGCATGGAACAATCAAAAATTATAAATACATTGGAGACGTATCACTCATGATGCCTCCCCCCTTTTCTCTCTTTTTATATTTTTTATCTCTTTCTTATGGTGGGGTCATTTAGCCTTCCCCATTTTTTTCCATTTTTCGTCCGGAGTCTCATCATGACTTGTGGGGGAATCATAGTCTCCATCATCCTTTTCTCACTGGGACAATGCTTTAATAATGATGATCATCACACTTTTATTTACTTCAAACTTGATATTACAGCTCGATAAAAAATACTATACAAGATGTCTCTATATGAATGCCTCCGGCAGTGTACGAGGATGTGCAATGATCTAGCGTAGCAAAGATATGAAAAAACGGGCAAGCCATGGAAATAGCTATCTTACGATCATGCAAAGCAATATGACAATGAATGCTCAAGTCATGTATATGATGATGATGGAAGTTGCATGGCAATATATCTCGAAATGGATATGGAAATGCCATAATAGCTAGGTATGGTGGCTATTTTGAGGAAGATATAATGTGGCTTATGTGGGATAGAACATATCATATCACGGGGCTTGGATGCACCAGTGAAGTTTGCACCAACTCTCGAGGTGAGAAAGGGCAATGCACGGTACCGAAGAGGCTAGCAATTTGCGGAAAGGTGGGAGTGCGTATAATCCATGGACTCACATTAGTCATAAAGAACTCATATACTTATTGTGAAAATTTTATTAGCTATATCGAAACAAAGTACTACCAGTGCACCCCTAGGGAGGAGGTTGGGAGGATTTAACCATCGCGCGTCCCCGACTCAAACAACACAAGGATTTCAATGAGGAATAAAAATGCTCCAACATCTAGGTCATGCCATAAACAACACTTTAATGAACATGAGATCACAAAACTTAACATCAATATTCCTATTAAACCATGATCATCCACTAGTGCACCCACATATAACTATCTTAATATCGCAAAACTGTTGCAAGAAATCAAACATATCATATTCAGTGATCCACAAGTTTTATGTAGGATTTTATGACTAACCGTGTGAATGACCAATTCATGTTAACTCTCTAAATAGATATAAGTGAAGCATGAGAGTTTAATTTTGTATACAAAAGACCTGGAAATTCTCTAATAAATATAAGTGAAGCAAAAGAGCATTCTACAAGTAATGTTGTTCCCAATGTAGAGAAGCGAGCATCCAAACTTCAAACGATATAAGTGAAGCACACGAAGCATTCTATAAAACCATACTCAAAAGATATAAGTGAAGTGCAAATAGCATTCTACAAATCAACCAAGGACTATTCCATACCAGCATGGTGCATTTCTAAAATAAAAATAAAAGGCACACGATGCTCCAAGAATTCACGCATATCATGTGAACAAAACAAAAACCGAGACATACCGATAATTGTTGAAGAAGAAAGATGGGATGCCTTCCGGGGCATCCCCAACCTTAGATGCTTGAGTCTCCTTGAATATTTACTTGGGGTTCCTTGTTCATCCCCAAGATTGAACTCTTGCCTCTCCTTATTCTTATCATATCGATAACTCCTCGATCTTCAAACACTTCATCCACACAAAACTTAACAAAACTTTCATTAGAAAGGTTAGTACATATAACATGAAATCCCATCATGTCTTGACATAAAATTATTGTGTAATTATAATCCAATATTACCTACTATATGCTATCACAATTCTATGGCTCCCATGTCAATGGGGTTCAACAAGATTTCAAACATAAGCAAACAAAGGAACTACAATAGCAATCTATGAAAAAAACGGGACAGTTTGTAAAGATGCAAATGAAAAATATACTTATGTAACTCAACAAATTCTAAAATATTAGAACATAATAAATATTTTTCATAAAAGTATTGTGTAAAAATTTCAGAGCTGGAGCATAAAAGTATTGTTACTGAAGAAGGAAACAGTGGAAGGTTTGTTTTTCTAAGAGCTGGAGGAAATAGGTCTGAACTGGAAATCTCTCCTTTGATGGCATACTTGCACTTCATGAAGCAATACAGCTACAAGAAAAATCCTCGTATGCTCAAGCACAATGATACTAAAGTTCATCAGTGTGATGTCTCCCTCATCATAAGTGCCCAACTAACTGGGTTTTTCAGGTCCTATGTCTTGCATTCTTCATGGCCTGAATTCTGGTCAATGAATACAGCTCTTGTTATCCCTAAAAGGACCTGGTCTGAAGCTTTTGAAAAGGCTATGTCAATGATCTTTACAGTGCCTGAAACTGATGAATCACCAGTCAGCAAAAAAGCTAGGATTGATCTTGACCTTAACCTACCAGTGGAAAATGCACACAAAGCTGAGCAGCAGTACAAACCCAACAAAAGATCCAAAGCAATCAAACTAGTGCCAGAGAATGAAGTGCATCCGCGCAGGAGCAAGCGCAAGACAAAGTATGATGGGTTTAAGGTAACTAATTTCTCTGAAAGACGTGCAATTAAATCCAAAGTTCTTCCCAGGATTACACCCACTCTTATTGCTGATAAACACAGTAATCCTGAGATGGAGAAGAAGAAGATACCTGAGCCTACGCCCATCCCTACCATTCAGCACATCGGGGTGCACCTATGTGGAATGGATGCTGCAGAACTGTCATCGGCGATCCTCCAATCTGAAGCAACCCCGACTCCTGAATGATGAACAAGAATTGGAATATATTATCATGGAATGTTCACGGCATGAATTCGGACAAGAAACTATTAGGTATCCACAACTGTATTGAATCTAGTGGGTGTGATGTTATCTGCTTACAAAAAACCAAACGTGTGTCTTTTGATCTTGCTTTTATGACCTTCTGTCCGAAAAGATTTGATCAATATGCTTTTGTTCCCTTGAGAGGGGCGTCTGGTGGTCTCATTACAATCTGGAACAGTTCAAATTTTACTGGTACGGTTATATCCTCGGAATTTTTTTCCATGTTATCCAATCGGGGGACAGCTGGAATTTAGTAAACATCTATGGCCCGTGCGACGGACAGGATCGAGTAGACTACACAAACTGGTTATTTGATTTAGACATACCTCACAATGAAAACTAGATGTTGCTCAGAGATTTTAACTATATACGATCCCCTGACGACCGCAATAAACAGGGAGGTGACCATAATGATATGCTTAAATTCAATGAATTCATCAGAGAGCAATGCCTTGTGGAAATTCCTATCAAGGGGAGATTGTATATGTGGAGTAATATGCAAGCTAACCCACTCTTGGAGAAGCTTGATTGGTTCTTTACCTCAAATCACTGGACTACCTCTTTCCCCAACACCACAGCTAAAGCCATTGCCAAAGTGACGTCTGATCATATGCCATGCACAGTAAACATACAAACCAAAATCCCAAATAGCAAAATCTTTAGGTTTGAATCATATTGGATAAAACACCATGGTTTTCACGAGGTAGTTAAACAATGCTGGGAGAAACCTTGCCCTGACTAACAGTGCTGCAAGAATATGCCATAAACTGGAGATACTCAGGTACACCCTAAAAAATGGAGTAAAGGATTATCATGTCTGAAAATTTTACTGAATAACACCCAAAAAGCCATCTATGAGCTGGATGAAATTGAGAATCTCAGAGTGCTGACTGTCCCAGAGAGAAACTTCAGAGCAATACTCAAGAAACATGCTCTCAAACTTCTTGATTTTCAAAACCAATATTGGAGAAGCAGATGCACGGTTAGAATCATTAAATATGGAGATGAAAACACCAAGTTCTTCCACAGAATGGCCACTGAAAGATATCGTCATAATTCGATTGCTTCTTTGAAAAACCCAAGTGGAGAAGATATCCAAGATCATGCTAGAAAAGAGGCAATTCTATACACTGCTTTCAAGGAGAGGCTCGGCTGTCTCATGCCTCCAAACCAGAAATTTGACCTCCCATCACTCATCAAAGCTGAGAATCTCGAATGCCTGACTATTCCATTCACCCAACAAGAAATAGATGATGTGATCAGGAAAATGCCAGCAGACAGAGCACGGGGCCCAGATGGGTTTTCAGGTTATTTCATCAAAGCTTGTTGGGACACCATTAAAATTGATATTTATCAGTTGTGCAATGATTTTCATGATGGAAAACTGGATATTGAAAGCATCAACTATGGGCACATCACTTTAATCCCGAAGATCAATTCTCCCATCAGCCCCAATGACTATCGACCAGTTACACTACTGAATTGCTGCCTTAAGATCATCACGAGATATTAGTGAATCGACTATAATTAGTAATCTTGAAGATAATTCATCAAAACTAGTATGGATTCCTCAAGGGTAGGACATCCAAGACTATCTCACTTGGGCTTTCGAATATATACACCAATGTCAATCATCCGGATAGCAAGCTTTCGTTCTCAAACTGGATTTCTCAAAGGAATTTGACGCAATAGAACATTCGTTGATGATTGATGTTATGAGAGCAATGGGGTTCAATGAAAAATGGCTAGCCTGGATGAAATGCATCTTCAAAACCGGACAATCTTCTGTACTTCTGGATGGAGCCCCCGGTCGACAGTTCAAATGTCTAGCAGGTGTACGGCATGGTGATCCCCTGTCCCCCCTCATCTTGGTCCTTGCAGCCGATTTGCTCCAAGCGGCGATAAACGATGCAATGCAGAAACAACTTATAACATGCCCAATCCCGGCGACGGACGGGTCCAAGTTCCCTGTGATCCAATACGCTAACGACACGATCATTGTCATGAAGGCTTGCAAGCAACAAGTTATGGTTATGAAAAAAAACTGCTCGACTATGCTGACTCGGTAGGATTAAAGATAAACTTCCAAAAAGTCAACCCTGGTTCCAATCAATATCACAAAAGCTTGAAGCAAATGAACTGGCCTCCATATCTCAATGTACCGTTGGCACTATGCCATTCACGTATCTGGGCCTGCCGATGGGCACCACAAAGCCTACGGTAATAGATCTGATGCCGTTGGTGTGTAGGGTGGAAAGAAAATTGTCGTCTACATTATGTATGGCCTCCTACGGGGCCAGAACTACCCTGGTCGACACTGCTCTGACATCCATTGCTATCTATGCCATGTGTACCATCAGGATTCCATCGAAAATCCTTGCCCATTTAGACAAGCTGAGATGCTTGTGCCTGTGGACAAAAAAAAGAGCAAGGGACTACCTCGCAATCGCTGGCGGCCTGGACTATGGTCTGCAAACCAAAATTCAGAGGAGGGCTGGGGATTATTGATACAAAAACACTCAACACTAGTCTTCTGCTGAAATTTTTGGATAAATTCTACAACAGACATGACGTCCCTGGGTTAAGCTCGTGTGGGACACATACTACACACACTCTATCCCTCATGCCGCTGGGCCGTGCGGATCGTTTTGGTGGAGGGAACTGATTCAGTTGATGCCACTATATAGAGGGATCTCATCTATAAAGGTGGGGGATGGTCTGACCACCCAGTTCTGGAAGGACCTGTGGTGCGAGCACATCCTTGCTGAACACTACCCAAGAGCATATTCGTTTGCTGTCGATGAGGACATATCTGTTCATGATCTTCTACTCTCTGAATCGTTGCGGGACAACTTTCACTTCCCTCTATCATCTCAAGCTCATCTGGAGGTTAGACAGATGCAGAATGAAACTATGAGCACTCAAATCACACTGGATCAGAGAGATGTTTGGACCTACGGCTGGGGGAGAAAATACACGTCGTCCAAATTCTACCAATATTGTTTCAGAGAGATCTCGGTGCATGCCTCCTATAAATGGATTTGGAAATTCAAATGCACCATGAAACTGAAGGTTTTTGCATGGTTGCTGCTTGTGGACCGTTTGAACACAAAAGATATGTTGCGCCGCAAGCATTTGTGGTTGGGGAACAGGGGGCTCGGGCAAACGACTGCATACTTTGTCGAGATCAGCAAGAGGAAACACTTGAACACCTGTTCTTTTCGTGTTCGTTCTTCGCTAGCCGATGGGATGACCTGCAGATTGACTTGGGTGCGGGAGACGGGAGATTTGAATGGTTGTCCAACGGAAAGAGTAACTGGGTTAGGCCCGTGTTCATGGAGGTCTTTGTGGTTTCAGCCTGGTCCATCTGGAAGGAGAGAAATGACCTCATTTTCAAACGTATTCCCCCTTCCCACGCATTCTGGTTGAGGAGATTCAAGGTGGACTTTCTGGCACTAAAACACAGAGCCGGAGAGGGAGTGCAAGAATTTATCACAACTTTTGCTGCTAGCATACACTGAGTAACAGAAGAACGCGGGTGTGAAAAATACTGCCTTTGCTGCCTTCGTGGCTAGATTGTACGACCCCCCTAGATAATCCTTCTACTCCTTAGTCTACTCCCTATTAACTGGGTGGTGGAACTAACCCCCTCCCTAACATCTCTTGTACTCTATTTTGTACTAGACCCTCACTTTAATGACTAATATAAGGAAATTCTCCTACAGTCACTTACAGTTCAAAAAAAAATCGGAAGAGAAAACGAAGCCAACTCACTACGTGGTACAAATGAAGTAGTCGCTGGAGAAGGGGATCCTAATATAGATGGTGACATCGCGGACGACTTTTTTCAGGCTGCAACTTGATACATCTCCAATGTATCTATAATTTTTGCTTGTTCCATGCTGTTATATTATCATTCTTGGATGTTTTACAATCATTTTATAGCAACTTTATATCATTTTTTGGGACTAACCTATTGACATAGTGCCAAAGTGCCAGTTGCTGTTTTTGCTTGTTTTTTACTTCACAGAATATCAGTACCAAACGGAGTCCAATCGCGGCGAAACTTTTTGGAGATTTTTTTGGACCAGAAGACACCCAGTGGGCCAAAGAAGTGCCAGAGAGGTGGGCCGTGGAGATGACAAACCACCAGGGCGCGCCAGAGGCCCCCGACGCGCCTTGATGGGTTGTGCCCTCCTCGGGGCCCCTCTCCGCCGCCTCTGATGCCTATAAACTCCCAAATATTCCAGAAACCCTAAGGGAGTCGACGAAAAACACATCCAGCCGCCGCAAGTTCCAAAGCCTCGAGATCCAATCTAACACCATCACGGAGGGATTCATCATCCTCATTGGTGCCTCTCCGATGATGCGTGAGTAGTCCACCATAGACCTACGGGTCCGTAGGCAGTAGCTAGATGGCTTCCTCTCTCTCTTTGGATTCTCAATATAGTAGCTAGATGAAGTCTTCTTTCGGAGATCATCATTGATAGCTTTAAGAAACTCATGCTCTTGCTCCAAGTTGAGCTTCTCGAAGCGTAGCTTCTCATGAGTTCTTACAAGCTCTCTATGATCTTCAAGAGTAGATTCATGAGCTAACTTAAGAGTGTTTAGTTCTTTAGTTAGTTCTTCTATTTTCATCTTATCATCATCAATTGACTTATCTTGACTAGCATGAGAATTATCAAGTTCATTTTGACTAACATCACTAGTCTTATCAAAGAGCAAGTCATCATCACAAAGCAAGTCATCTTCATCACTATTGAAATCAAGATACTCGGGGTGTGATACCTTGGGGCCTTTAGCCATGAAGCAACTTCCACTTCCTTCGTTTGGTGAATCAAATAGATCATGGGAGTTGGTAGTCACTAGAGCAATTATGGCAACACCATCATCTTGACTATAGTCGGAGTCGGAGTGATAGCTTCTCTTGGAGTTGTTGTCGGAGTCGGAGCCGGAAACCCATTCACCAACATGAGCTTGATGTTTTCTTCTTGTGTAGCTCTTGGTGTACTTGTCCTTCTTCTCCGAATCTCTACTTCTCCTTGAGGGTCTTCGTTCATAACGATCATCTCTACTCCTTCTCTCTCTTTGAGGTGATTCATTCCTTGAGCTTCGTCTTCGAGGTGACTCTTCTCTTCATTTGTAGGGAGCCATGCACTCATTGGAGTAGTGTCCGGGCTTCCCACAATTGTAGCAATTGCGGTCATGACTTGACGAATGCTTCTCATCATATCTTGAGTTGGAGCTTCGTTCTTTGCCTCTATTCTTGTAGAACTTGTTGAATTTCTTGACCATGAGGCTTATCTCTTCATTGGTGACAATGTTGTCGCTTGAAGTTGCGGGAGCATCACTTGTGGCTTTGTAAGCACCGCTAGACTTGTTGTGAAGCTCTTCTTTGTCTTTGAGTGTCATCTCATGAGCAACAATCCTTCCAATGACTTTCGTAGGCTAGAGATCTTTGTAGTTGGGAATCATTTGGATCAATGTGCACACGGTGTCGTATCTCTCATCCAAAGCTCTAAGTATCTTCTTGATGATGAATTTGTCGGTCATTTCTTCGCTTCCTAAGCCGGCAATCTCATTGGTGATGAGAGCTAGCCTAGAGTACATCTCTACGACTCCTTCACCATCCTTCATCTTGAACTTGTCAAGTTGACTTTGAAGAACATCTAACTTGGATTCTCTCACGGACTCGGTTCCTTCGTGCATATCAACCAAAGTATCCCAAATCTCTTTGGCATTCGCAAGACGGCTGATTTTGTTGAATTCTTCGGGGCATAGGCAGTTGAAGAGAATGTCACATGCTTGAGCATTGTATTGCAACATCTTCAATTCTTTCACGGTCGCTTCACGATCCGGTTCCTTTCCATCACCAAAGAATTCACCTTGCAAGCCAACACGAACAACAACCCAAATGGTGGGGTTATGACCAAGAATATGCATTTTCATTTTGTGCTTCCAACTAGCAAAATTAGTGCCATCAAAGTACGGACCTCTACGGTGATAATTTCCCTCACTAGACGCCATACTCTCCAAGGTTGTGAGACCAATGCAATGGAGACCAAAGCTCTGATACCACTTGTAGGACCGAAATTATGTCTAGAGGGGGGGTGATTAGACTACTTGACCAAATAAAAATTCTACCTTTTCCCAAATTTTAGAGTTGGCAGATTTTAGCATTTCATGGCAAGTCAAGTACACCCTACACATGCATGTCTAAGAGTATAGCAGCGGAAAGTAACAACAAGCATGAGTAGAAAGGATAGGGTAGGAAGATCAAACGCAATTGTAGACACGATGATTTTTCCTGTGGTTCCGAGAGGTGGTGCTATCGTACATCCACGTTTATGGAGTCTTCAACCCACGGAGGGTAACGGTCGCGAGAGTCCACCGAGGGCTCCACCCATATGGGTCCACGAAGTAGCAACCTGGACTATTCCATAATGGCTTCCGTCCACGAAGGACTAGCCTCACTATGGGTAGATCTTCACGAAGTAGGCGATCTCGTTGCCCTTACAAACTTCTTGGTTCAACTCCACAACACGAAGTAGGAGGCTCCCAAGCAACACCTAACCAATCTAGGAGGCACCACACTCCAAAAGGTAATAGGATCGGTAATGATGATGAACTCCTTGCTCTTGTGCTTCAAGATGATAGACTCCACAACACACAATCACTCTCTCACAGATTTGGCTTGGTGGAAGAGATGGGATTGGTGGAGAGAAACTTGGAGAGGCTAGAAATCAAGATCCATATGGTTGGAGTGGAAGATCTTGACCTCAACACATGAGTAGGTGGCTCTCTCTCAGAAAACTAGATGGGGCAAGTATGGAATAGTTCTGAGTGCTTCTCTATCGAGTGGGTGGTGGTGAAGGGGTATATATAGGCATCCCCAAAAATCCAACCGTTACACACAAAATGACCAACTCGGTGACACCGATGTGTTAATCTCGGTGGTCCCGAAGTGACCAAAAGGAGGCAACTTTTGAATCTCGGTGAGACCGATATAGGAAACTCGGTTGCACCGATAAGGTGACCAACGGTAAGATTTCCCAATCTCGGTGATGCCGATCCAACAATCTCGGTGGTACCGATATTGTGAATTTGCGTAACAGAAAGTTGGCAACCTAAACTCGGTGGCACCGAAGCAGAATCGGTTGCACCGAAAAGCTAGGGTTTGGCTAGTGTCTGCCTGAGTTTGGGAATCGGTGGCACCGAGTGGAAAGTGTTGGTTGCACCGATTTTGGATATTTGACTTCGGACAGACTTTTGTGGAAGAGCTTGTGGGTGTTTTTGGTGACTATCACTTGTGCACGTATGAGCATTTTGTTCACCAACAAAACCTTACCCCCTTTTAATAGTATTGGATTTCCTATGGACTCAAAGTGATTTCTCACAAAGTAAAATGTAGAGTCCACTTGCTTGAAGCGTTGCCAATCCATTTCCTTGCATCTCGGGATATTTCCACAATCTCCACAATCCTTTTTGCCATCCCTATCATTGAAGTTTTCCTGAAATATACTTAGTGGAAACATTATTTCTATGACTTATATGTTGTTATTAATTACCAAAACCACCAAGGGAGGAAATGTGCTTTCAATCTCCCCCTTTTTGGTAATTGATGACAACATATAGATCAAAGCTTCGACAAAGATATAATCAATGAATATAATCGTCGCTTTGAGAAGTACATGGGGCACTTCTTCCATGTCACATACATCTTGGTGGTGTGCGAGAATAATAAGAGTAAACATCATAGCACAACACAACCAAACAAAGATAATGATCATCTCATAAGCATTAAGATGATAGGAAATAGTAGCACAACACACATTAAGTGTATGATCAAAACACAAAGCGTAGCCAAAGGTGAATGAACTATGTGTATTTTTGAAAAAAGCAATAAAAAACCAAACGCTCTCTCACTCGAAGCCTAAAGATCTATACACACTTCTCCCCCTTTGGCAACAAGTTACCAAAAAGTTTAAAGGCATATATCTAAGCGTTCTTGGGCTGATCTCCTCCGGTTGTTGATGAAGGAGTCGAGAGAACAGCGTCGGCGAAGATCTCTGCAGATGTCATGGATGGAGTTGGAGTGGCAACTGGAGGAACTGGAGCTGATGGAGCAGGAGCTGAGGTGACAATGGCAGGAGCTGATGAAGAGGGCCTCAAGTCTAGAGCTGGCACGGTGGCTGATCTGGCCTGAGTAGTGAAGTGTGTGCCTGGCCTGAGAGGTGAGTCATCCTCATCATCATCATCATCATCTGAAGAATGAGGAACAGGCACTGAGTCAACTTCCTTCTTGAGCTCATTGACTGTCTTAGTCAGCCCATCCACCTTATCATTAAGGGTCTTGATCATGTTCTCGAAGATCCTGACAAGACTGTTCTGATTGTTCAAGATGTCCTTAATGTCCTTCTGCAGGGCCTGAACTGATGAGATCAACAGATCCATTTACTCGTTCCTGGATCTAGGGACCTGAGCACTAGTGGCTTTAGCTGCCTCTGCCTCTGCCTGAGCTGCAGCAGATGTGGGATGTTCTGGGTCCATCACCACAATGTTTTTCTCGAGATCTGGCTGTAGGGGCAAGTGGGGTCTGTCTAGAGCAAATATGTGCTTCTCCAACTTAGAGTTGATGAGCATATGGATATAGGGTGCATAGTAGCAAGAGCGCTTCTGATCAGCAGCAACCCTCTTCACTGTCTCAACAATCAAGTCCATGACTCTGATCCTGGTGTGTCTGTCAAGATGGATCAACATGTTGATGGAGTAGCCTCGGATCATCTTGTCATCTCCTGACTTGGGCATGAAGGTATGCCTCAGAATGGTGTTCATGGTACGGAGGCCAGCCTGAAGAAAGTAGATGGATCCTAGCTTGTGAGACTTCACATGAGCAGCAGGGATCTCATTGTACATGTTGGCCATAGCATTGTGGCTCTCCTTGGATTCTGAGTAGACATCCAAGTCACCATCCTGTGCCTCTGGGACTCCTAAGATTTCAGCCCATTCATCAACAGTGGACTCATATCTTGCACCTTCAGTCATCCATACAATCCTACCATCTCCATAGAAATGTGCAGTGGAGTAGAATTGCATGATCATCTCATCATTCCAAGCAGTAAACTCTCTGCCAACAAACTCATCCAAACCAATGCAGTGGAAATTGTATTGGACACTTGGAAAATAGTCTTCATTCTCCTTAATGAATTTCCAGTCCACATACCTCATGTCACTCACAGCTGGGCTCTTGTCAAATAGTACAGTTTCATAGAAATCCTGTTGCTCTTTGGTGTAGAATCTGTAGTCCACAGCTGTCTTTCTCCTTTGGGCATATGGATCAGCAACTCTCCATGCCCTCAAACCAGAATCCTTCCTCTTCTTCATATCTTCAGCAAGTGGATAGCTGGCATTATGTACTGGAAGGTGTGGTCTTAGCTTCATCAAAGCTGACATAGCATCTTCATCCTCAACTCTGGAGGTAGTTCCCTTGTTCTTTTCAGAAGCTGGAATTTGCCTGGATAACCTCTTAGGCTTTTCAGCAGCAGCCTCCTTGGGGGCAGACTTGGTGCTCTTGGATGTGCCAGTCTTTGGCATAGCATCAGACATAAGCTTCTTTTGTTTCTTCTTGGGAGGGGCCTTCTCAACATGTTCTTCCTCCTCCTCAGCAGCAGCACCAGCAGCCTCCTCAGGGTCCTCAAACATGGAGGTCTGCCTACCAGTGACATAGACAATCCTCTTCCTAGCTCCCTTCTTCTCACCTGCCTTCTTAGGCAAAGACTTCTTTGGGGGCTCAATAGTCATTTTAGCCCTAGCACTCTCAGGTGCTCTCATAGCTTCAGAGCTAGCATAGACCTTGCTGACAGTCCTCCTTGAAGAGGTTGCTTCATTGGCAGCTTTCTTGGCAGCCTTCTCTTGCTTCTTGGCAAGAATCTCCTCTGGCACAAAATCTGAACCCTCCTCATCTGAATTCAGCTTCATCCTGGCCCTAGTTGCAGCCTTGGGCAACCCATGAGAACTGGGAGTGCCTGGATCTGAAGAGGAACTGGACTCAGGACTAGTGCCTGAACTCATGACAATGTTCTGCTCTTGGAAATTGTTCTCACTGTCCTCAGCACTGGACATACTGACCCTGTGAATAGAGTATAGAGGAGCAGAAGAAGATGAGTCATCACAAAATGTACAGCAGTTTTTGAAAGTTTGAACAAAAGATTCTCACGGTTTACATTCTGTCACATGAAAATCGGTACAGCCGAAGCAAAAATTTTGGTGCTACTGAGACTAACTTTCTCCTTAACAGAAACTTGGCACTCCTTTCGGTGAGACCGAAAAGTAGTACTCGGTTTCACCAAGATAGTTCTCAGGAGCACAGATGGGCAAATCGGTGACACCGATTTGTTCGCTTCGGTTCCACCAAGTTCCATCGGGCGGACGGTAAACCCTAGAAAATCGATCATTCCCTAATCTAAGGAATTTTCTCGTGGATAGGAAGACGTGCAAACAGTGGCTTATATATAAAATAACTTCAATGCGCAAGATTCAGACGGGAAGCGCAAAGAAAGATCGAATCCGTACCCTAGCTTGGCGACGGATCTGCTACGGCGGCGACGGCAGCGAAGATGCCCGTCGACGGCGAGGATCCCAGCGGCGGAGGAGCGCGGGGAGACAAGGGCGATGACCAGGGGTTCCTTTTGCGGCAGCTTAGGGTTTGGGGCGCGACGATTGAAGATTGAATTTTCGAACCGTCGGGACCACAACTTATATACCCCTCACTGTCGGTGACGCCGATTCTAAATTTTTGGTGTCACCGAGTTCCTCAACTGTCAGCAGACAGGGAAACTCGGTGTAACCGAGAATATGGAATCGGTAGTACCGAGAATGAAAACCAGATCAACCCTAGGCATTCGGTGAGACCGAGAATTGTGGATTGGTTCCACCGAGATGCACTTGGGAGATTTTAATGGTCAGTCCTCGTCGATACGGAACTCCGAGTGCTCCACACACAGAGGGATCGAAAAGTACTTGTTCAAATTTTGTGATGCGGCATGAATGGAATATGAGATGAGAAAGCATAGATAGCTAAAGAGTGGTCCTAGGCATTCTTGTCCATCCAATTGGCAAAAGATAAATCAAAAGCCAAATAGCAACAATTGGATGTCCTCGAATGGGAAAATAAATGCAGACCAACATGCTCACACAATAAGATGTCAAATGAAATAATGACAAACATGCACATACATACTAGCATCTAACAAGCACTTGGGCGATGACTAAGTCATCTATATATGAGTATATTGACTTAGGAGCCAAGTAAGAATACTTGATCATAGGTCATACTCATCGTTTAAGCACAAGTGGGGTTACCACTTTTACATAAAGCATTTAATGTTGTCACATTCTAAGAGATGCTTTGACTCAAATCTTAGAGTAAAGCTCCCCCTTGATGTGACATCCCCCCATAGGAGGGATAAACTAACCTTGGGTTTTGTCGATGAAGACTTCATGTTGGTGAGGTAGTGGTGGATGCTCAAGGTTGATGAAGATCACCAATAGTTGGGAGCATCTTTGTTGTTTCCTTACTCTTCTCACCTACATGGGTTAGTCCCAACACACAAGAGACAAATACTAGGATATCTATGGACATGGAGTGCAAAGCATGTGTAATGATGTCCATTGATTTGTTGATTACCTTGTTCCTTGCTTACCTTTGAGGGAATGCGTGACTCCTTGAACTATTGCATAGAGTTGATGTTGATTATAAATAGTTCTTGCCAATAAAGAATGTGAGTGAATTTCATTGGCGGAGTCACCCCTCAAGAACTATCTAGTTCTTCTTCTTGGGGACCCACATCAAGTTGATGGGGATCCTTGGTGTTGTAGTAGCCTTTGTAGAAGTTGAGCTTGAAGTAGCCTTGGGAACCCACTCCACCAAAGCTAGGGATTCATCTTCATATGAGTCAATGTCCTCTTGAAGCTTGTTCTTGCCCTTGAGCTCGTGGTCTTGTGGTGGAAGGTCATCTTGAGTGTTTGTCCCCTTGGGAAGAGTATTTTCATACTTCTCCTTTTGAGGAACAAACTTGGGCTTGGGGTATTGACCTTCTTCCCATTCAACTCCATTAGCGTTGAAGTAGCCAACACCATGGTTCTTTCGGTATCCTCCGTGCTTGCGTGCAATTTCCTCAAATTGCTTACACCCGGCAAGACTCTTGTAGATACCTTTCTCTATAATTCCTTTCAATAAAGCATTTTCTTGCTCAAGTGTAACTTGGCTAAGAGAATCATCATTAGTGGAATCAATAGAACTACTAGAAGCAACATAATTAGGTTTAGCATTTTTATTGTTGCTACTAGATGAAGAACCTTTCTTGCCTTTGTTACTAGTTTGTTTAGTTTTAACTTGAGGCATGGGTGTAGACAAGAGTAGTCATTTGGCTAGATAAGATGAAGTCTTCTTTCGGAGATCGTCATTGATAGCTTTAAGAAACTCATGCTCTTGCTCCAAGTTGAGCTTCTCGAAGCATAGCTTCTCATGAGTTCTTACAAGCTCTATGATCTTCAAGAGTAGATTCATGAGCTAACTTAAGAGTGTTTAGTTCTTTAGTTAGTTCTTCTATTTTCATCTTATCATCATCAATTGACTTATCTTGACTAGCATGAGAATTATCAAGTTCATTTTGACTAACATCACTAGTCTTATTAAAGAGCAAGTCATCATCACAAAGCAAGTCTTCATCACTATTGAAATCAAGATACTCGGGGTGTGATACCTTGGGGCCTTTAGCCATGAAGCAACTTCCACTTCCTTCATTTGGTGAATCAAATGGATCATAGGAGTTGGTAGTCACTAGAGCAATTCCAGCAACACCATCATCTTGACTATAGTCGGAGTCGGAGTGATAGCTTCTCTTGGAGTTGTTGTCGGAGTCGGAGCCGGAAACCCATTCACCAACATGAGCTTGATGTTTTCTTCTTGTGTAGCTCTTGGTGTACTTGTCCTTCTTCTCCGAATCTCTACTTCTCCTTGAGGGTCTTCGTTCATAACGATCATCTCTACTCCTTCTCTCTCTTTGAGGTGATTCATTCCTTGAGCTTCGTCTTCGAGGTGACTCTTCTCTTCATTTGTAGGGAGCCGTGCACTCATTGGAGTAGTGTCCGGGCTTCCCACAATTGTAGCAATTGCGGTCACGACTTGACGAACACTTCTCATCATATCTTGAGTTGGAGCTTCGTTCTTTGCCTCTATTCTTGTAGAACTTGTTGAATTTCTTGACCATGAGGCTTATCTCTTCATTGGTGACAAGGTTGACGCTTGAAGTTGCGGGAGCATCACTTGTGGCTTTGTATGCACCGTTAGACTTGTTGTGAAGCTCTTCTTTGTCTTTGAGTGTCATCTCATGAGCAACAATCCTTCCAATTACTTCCGTAGGCTTGAGATCTTTGTAGTTGGGCATCATTTGGATCAATGTGCACACGGTGTCGTATCTCTCATCCAAAGCTCTAAGTATCTTCTTGATGATGAATTTGTCGGTCATTTCTTCGCTTCCTAAGCCGGCAATCTCATTGGTGATGAGAGCTAGCCTAGAGTACATCTCTGCGACTCCTTCACCATCCTTCATCTTGAACTAGTCAAGCTGACTTTGAAGAACATCTAACTTGGATTCTCTCAGGGACTCGGTTCCTTCGTGCATATCAACCAAAGTATCCCAAATCTCTTTTGCATTCGCAAGACGGCTGATTTTGTTGAATTCTTCGGGGCATAGGCAGTTGAAGAGAATGTCACATGCTTGAGCATTGTATTGCAACATCTTCAATTCTTTCGCGGTCGCTTCACGATCCGGTTCCTTTCCATCACCAAAGAATTCACCTTGCAAGCCAACACGAACAACAGCCCAAACGGCGGGCTTATGACCAAGAATATGCATTTTCATTTTGTTCTTCCAACTAGGAAAATTAGTGCCATCAAAGTACGGACCTCTACGGTGATAATTTCCCTCTCTAGACGCCATACTCTCCTAGGTTGTGAGACCAATGCAATGGAGACCAAAGCTCTGATACCACTTGTAGGACCGAAAGTATGCCTAGAGGGGGGGTGATTAGACTACTTGACCAAATAAAAATTCTACCTTTTCCCAAATTTTAGAGTTGGCAGATTTTAGCATTTCATGGCAAGTCAAGTACACCCTACACATGCATGTCTAAGAGTATAGCAGCGGAAAGTAACAACAAGCATGAGTAGAAAGGATAGGGTAGGAAGATCAAACGCAATTGTAGACACGATGATTTTTCCTGTGGTTCCGATAGGTGGTGCTATCGTACATCCACGTTTATGGAGTCTTCAACCCATGGAGGGTAACGGTCGCGAGAGTCCACCGAGGGCTCCACCCAAAAGGGTCCACGAAGTAGCAACCTTGACTATTCCATAACGGCTTCCGTCCACGAAGGACTAGCCTCACTATGGGTAGATCTTCACGAAGTAGGCGATCTCCTTGCCCTTACAAACTTCTTGGTTCAACTCCACAACACGAAGTAGGAGGCTCCCAAGCGACACCTAACCAATCTAGGAGGCACCACCCTCCAAAAGGTAATAGGCTCGGTAATGATGATGAACTCCTTGCTCTTGTACTTCAAGTTGATAGACTCCTCAACACACAATCACTCTCTCACAGATTTGGCTTGGTGGAAGAGATGGCATTGGTGGAAAGCAACTTGGGGAGGCTTTAAATCAAGATCCATATGGTTGGAGTGGAAGATCTTGACCTCAACACATGAGTAGGTGGCTCTCTCTCAGAAAACTGGATGGGGCAAGTATGGAATAGTTCTGAGTGCTTCTCTATCGAGTGGGTGGTGGTGAAGGGGTATATATAGGCATCCCCAAAAATCCAACCGTTACACACAAAATGACCACCTCGGTGACACCGATGTGTTAATCTCGGTGGTACCGAAATGACCAAAAGGTGGCAACTTTTGAATCTCGGTGAGACCGATATAGGAAACTCGGTTGCACCGATAAGGTGACCAATGGTCAGATTGCCCAATCTCGGTGACGCCGATCCAACAATCTCGGTGGTACCGATATTGTGAATTTGCGTAACAGAAAGTTGGCAACCTAAACTCGGTGGCACCGAAGCAGAATCGGTTGCACCGAAAAGCTAGGGTTTGGCTAGTGTCTGTCTGAGTTTGGGAATCGGTGGCACCGAGTGGAAAGTGTTGGTTGCACCGATTTTGGATATTTGACTTTGGACAGACTTTTGTGGAAGAGCTTGTGGGTGTTTTTGGTTACTATCACTTGTGCACGTATGAGCATTTTGTTCACCAACAAAACCTTACCCCCTTTTAATAGTATTAGCTTTCCTATAGACTCAAAGTGATTTCTCACAAAGTAAAATGTAGAGTCCACTTGCTTGAAGCTTTGCCAATCCATTTTCTTGCATCTTGGGGTATTTCCACAATCTCCACAATCCTTTTTGCCATCCCTATCATTGAACTTTTCCTGAAATATACTTAGTGGAAACACTAGTTCAATGACTTATATGTTGTTATTAATTACCAAAACCACCAAGGGAGCAAATGTGCTTTCAATAGCCTCGTATTTCTTCTTTGAATCTTTGGTTTAGTTAGGCCAACTAGATCGATTTTTCTTGCCATGGGAAGAGGTGCTTTGTGATGGGTTCGATCTTGCGGTGTCCTCTCCCAGTGACAGAAGGGGCAGCGAGGCACGCATGTATCGTTTCTATTAAGGAAAACAAGATGGGGTCTATTCCTACATGAATTGATCTTGTCTACATCATGTCATCGTTCTTATTGGATTACTCCATTTTCCATGAACTTAATACACTAGATGCATGTTGGATAGCGGTCGATGTGTGGAGTAATAGTGGTAGATGCAGGCAGGAGTCGGTCTACTTATCTTGGACGTGATGCCTATATAATGATCATCGCCTTGGATATCGTCATGATTATTTGGTCTTCTATCAATTTCCCAACAGTAATTTGTTCACCCACCATGTGCTATACTCATGAGAGAAGCCACAAGTGAAACCTACGGCCCCCTGGGTCTACTTTTCCAACATAGTGCTTTCCGATCTATCTTTTTGCCTCTTTTGTTTTCAGATCTATTATTCCAAAAACCCAAAAATATATTGCTGCACTTTTTATTTGCTCTTTTTATTTTGTGTTCTTGAGAGATCTATCTCTCCAATCTATCACTACCTAATCTATCTTTTTACCGTAGAGAGATTGACAACCTCTCTTTCGCGTCGGGTTGCAAGTATTTGTTCTCTGTGTGCAGGTGCTGCTTATTAGGTTGTGGTAATCCCCCTACTGGTTCGATACCTTGGTTTCATAACTGAGGGAAATACTTACCGTCGATGTGCTACATCATCCCTCCCTCTTTGGCGAAATACCGACGCAGTCTCAAGCCACGTCAAAGGAATTTCTGGCGCCGTTGCCGGGGAGGTTGCGGTCTCTTCTACGTGCCAATCTCTGGCGCCGAGGAGACACCATCATCATCTACTAGGTTCCTAATCACAAAGCTCATCTCCTTGCAATTACATTTTTTGCCATTTGCCTCTTGTTTTCCTCTCCCCCACTTCACCAATTTGCCGTTTTATTCGCCCGCTTTTTCGTTTGCCTTTTTCTCGTCAGATCTCTTGCTTGCTTGCAATCTTGTTTGCGTAGTCACGATGACTCAAGAAAACACCAAGTTGTGTGATTTTTCCAATACAAATAACAATGATTTTATTAGTACCCTGATTGCTCCTCCCCCCACTAGTGCGGAGTCTTGTGATATTAATGCCTCTTTGTTGAATCTTGTCATGAAAGATCTATTTGCCGGTACTCCTAATGAGGATGTCGCGTCCCATCTAAACACGTTTGTAGAATTGTGTGATATGCAAAAGAAAAAAGATGTGGGCAATGATATAGTGAAGTTGAAATTATTTCCTTATTCCTTGCGGGATCGTGCAAAAATTTGGTTTTCCTCTTTGCTTCGTAATAGTATCGATTCTTGGAATAAGTGCAAGGAGGCTTTTATCACTAAGTATTTTCCGCCCGCGAAAAGTATTTCCCTTAGGACACAAATCATGAATTTTAAGCAACTTGAGCATGAACATGTTGCACAATCTTGGGAAAGAATGAAATTCCGCCGCGGGTGGTACTTTTATGGAAATTACTTTGGGTGAAACTACTAAATTGCTAAATAATATTATGGCAAATTATTCACAATGGCATACCGAAGGAGCACCTACTAGTAAAAAGGTTAATTCGGTTGAAGAAATTAGTACTTTGAGTGATAAGGTTGATGCTGTGATGAAATTGGTTGCTAGTAAAAATGCTCCTATTGATCTTAATGATGTGCCTTTGTCTACTTTGATTGAGCAAAATAGTGATTCCGTAGATGTGAACTTTGTCTCGCGAAACAATTTCAATAACAATGCTTATAGAGGTAATTTTAATCCTAGGCCTTTTCCTGGACATTCCTATAACAATTATGGTAATTCCTATGGTAATTCTTTTTATAATAATAATAGGTACACCTCTGATCTTGAGAGTAATATTAAAGAATTTATCAATGCGCAAAAGGCTTTCAATACTACGATAGAAGAAAAGTTGAATAAGATTGATGATATGTCTAGAAGCATTGATAGAATTTCTCATGATGTAGAAAATCTCAAGTTGAAAGCTTTTGTGCCTAAGATTGAAGAATCAATTAAAGCTTTATATGTCTCTATGGATGAAAGTAAGAAAAGAACTGCTATGCTTAGAGCTAAAAGAGAATTCTTAGAAAAATCGTTTTCTAGTGATTGCCTTCATAAGAATGATGAAGATCTTAAAGTGATTGGTGTTTCTTCTATTGATTCCTTGTTTAGTAATATTAAGATTGATGATAAAGGGACTGAAGTAGAGTCAACTTTAGCTAGAAGGCGTCCCAATAATTTGGAGGGTGAAAATCTTGATGTAAAATTTGATGAAAGTGGGTTTGAAGAGGTCAAAACGTTAACTAGTGATGTGCCCACTATTTTGGATTGCAAAGACTTTAATTATGATAGTTGCTCCTTGATTTAATGTATTTCTTTGCTGCAATCCATGTTGAATTCACCCCATGCTTATGAGCAAAATAAAGCTTTCACTAAACATATCGTTGATGCCATGATGAAATCTTTTGAAGAAAAGTTGGAGTTGGAGATTTCTATTCCTAGAAAATTACATGATGAGTGGGAACCTACCATTAAGATCAAGATTAAAAATTATGAGTGCTTTGCTTTATGTGATTTGGGTGCTAGTGTTTCCACGATTCCGAAATCTTTATGTGATGTGCTTGGTCTCACCAATATTGAAGAATGTTCTCTTAATTTGCACTTGGCGGATTTTACTATTAAAAAGCCTTTGGGAAGAATTAATGATGTTTTTATTCTTGCAAATAGGAGCTATGAACCCATAGATTTTATTGTTCGTGATATTGATTGCAATCCGTCTTGTCCCATTATACTTGGTAGACCGTTCTTACGCACTATAGGTGCCGTGATTGATATGAAAGAGGGCAATATTAGATTTCAGTTTCCACTAAGAAAGGGTATGGAACACTTCCCTAGAACAAGAATTAAGCCACCATATGAATCAATCATGAGAGCATCCTATGGATCCAAAACCAAAGATGATAATACTTGAATCTATACGTTATGCCTAGCTAGGGGCGTAAAACGATAGCGCTTGTTGGGAGGCAACCCAATGAATAAATTTATTTTTGTTTTTCCCTTTCTATTTTTGAGTGTTGACACAATTATGCCTCTTTTATGATTGTGTTTTTATGGTTTATTTAGTGTTTGTGCCAAGAAGAGCCTTTAGGATGATTCATAAGATGAGTAGAAGCGATGCTGAATCTGAAACAGAAACTTTGCCTCAAGTGTTCGAATTTTCATTTTTCACAAGAACGTGATATTGAGCTGAAATTTTAACACAGTGTTGCTATACAAATTCTTTACGTTTTCCTAATTTTTCATAATTTTTAGAGTTACAGAAGTATGGTTAGAGTACAAGTTACTACAGACTGTTCTGTTTAAGACAGATTTTTTTTTCGTTGTATTGTGTGCTTGTTTTGATGAATCAATGGGTTGTATTGAAGGGTATGAGCCATTGTAAGGTTAAAATACAGTAGGTATAATGCAATAATAAAATATGAATGGGTTTGCAACAGCACCTAAAGTAGTGATTTGTTTTATTATACTAACGGATCTCACGAAGATTTTGTTGAGTTTTGTGTGATTGAAGTTTTCAAGTTTTGGATGAGATCACGATGGATGAAGGAATAAGGAGTGAAAAGAGCCTAAGCTTGGGGATGCTACAGCACCCCCAAGATATATCCAAAGAGAAACAAGCAACTAAGCTTGGGGATGCTACAACACCCCCAAGATATAACCAAAGAGAAACAAGCAACTAAGCTTGGGGATGACCCCGAGTGGCATCCCCTCTTTCTTCTAACGACCATCGGTATTTTACTTGGAGCTATGTTTTTATTCGTCACATATCATGAGTTTTGCTTGGAGCGTCTTGTATCATTTGAGTCTTTGTTTGCTTTTCTTGTTAGTTTGTCACTTGTATCCTTGCTGGACACACCTATTTGAGAGAGCCAAAATTATGCTATGATTTGTTAGAATTGCTCTTTATGCTTCACTTAAACTTTTTGAGCTATAGATTTGCTCTAGTGCTTCACTTATATCTTTTTGAGCACGGTGTGCTTGGAAATTTTTGTAGAAATACTCTCATGCTTCACTTAGATTAATTTGAGAGTTAGTACATTTTGAAGAAATCCTCTCATGCTTCACTTATACTATTTTGAGAGATGAAATCTTTATGCTCATGTGCTTCACTTAAATTTGTTTGAGCTTGTCAAAAAACAATGGTAATATATGAAACTAGTCCCAAAGTGATAGATATCCAAGGAGGATGTAATAAAAACTTTCATGAAGATCATTGGACAAATTAAACTTGATTCCTTGTAATAGTTTTGAGACATGATGATAGTAATATGTGAGTCATGTTAGTGACTAATTATGCTTTAGTAGGAATATTGGTGTTAAGGTTTGTGATTCCCTATGCATGCACGAAAGTCAATAGTTATGCAATGAAATTACATCCTACTTATGGTGCATTATTCGGTGTTAATTATGCTCAATGCTCACTTATGTGAATTTTCGTTTCTTGGTTGGTTTCTTTTCAATCTATTTGCTAGCCTCCATTTGTACTAAGTAGAAATACTACTTGTGCATCCAAAATCCTTAAACCCAGTTTTGCCTTATGAGTCCACCATACCTACCTATATGCGGTATTTCCGTGCCGTTCTAAGAAAATTTGTATGTGTCATCTCTAATTTTCAAAATAAATTTCTTTTTTATGTGCTTATACCGCTCATGAAACGGTAGGGGGTGTCCAATATTTTCCCATGCTAGATGTGTTATTCTCAAGATGAGTGTTTATTCACTTGTCATTGCACGAGAGTATGGCGGTAATAGGAATGCCCATTCCCGAAATGAATTTTTTTTACTTTATTTTGTCAAATAATAAATTCCTTGAGAAGTGTTGGTATGGAAGGCAACTGTGGATACGGCCAGCCATGGAATGTGAAAGAATGGTGGAAAAATGAATAAACTTTATTTTCTATTTGGGAACCGCCTATGATATATCTAGCATGGAAAGTATTGTGAACTACTTTGTCTTTTTCGTTGACAGGAAAGGCATGCCACCCAAAATATTTTTCTCTCTCAGTTTAAACTTTGAGCTCTGGCACCTTTACAAATCCCTACTTCCCTCTGCGAAGGGCCTATCTATTTACTTTATGCAAATTTTTATTTATTTTTACTTTGAGTCTCCATCTTCTCTTATAAAGCACCAACTAGGGGGCACTATGATCGTACTTGAGCATTGGGTATAGCTATTATTTGAGTGTGTTTCATGAATGGATCCATGATTGAGCATGATGGGCTAGGGATAACTTTCTTTAGTGTTGATATTTTGAAAGACATGGTTGCTTTTTAGCATGCTTGAGTATTGAAATCATTATGTTAAAACTAGACTATTGCTTTGAATCATCTAAAGTCCAAGTGTCCATGCTACAAAAGAAAAGAATATGAGATGAACATGTTAGGCAGCATTCCACATCAAAAATTCTGTTTTTATCATTTACCTACTCGAGGACGAGTAGGAATTAAGCTTGGGGATGCTGATACATCTCCAACGTATCTATAATTTTTGCTTGTTCCATGCTGTTATATTATCATTTTTGGATATTTTCCAATCATTTTATAGCAACTTTATATCATTTTTTGGGACTAACCTATTGACATAGTGCCAAAGTGCTAGTTGTTGTTTTTGCTTGTTTTTTACTTCGCAGAATATCAGTACCAAATAGAGTCCAATCGCGACGAAACTTTTTGGAGATTTTTTTGGACCAGAAGACACCCAGTGGTCCAAAGAAGTGCCAGAGAGGTGGGCCGTGGAGACCACAACCCACCAGGGCGCGCCAGAGGCTCCCGGCGCGCCCTGATGGGTTGTGCCCTCCTCGGGGCCCCTCTCCACCGCCTCTGATGCCTATAAATTCCCAAATATTACAGAAACCCTAAGGGAGTCGATGAAAAACACATCCAGCTGCCGCAAGTTCCAGAGCCTCGAGATCCAATCTAACACCATCATGGAGGGGTTCATCATCCTCATTGGTGCCTCTTCGATGATGCGTGAGTAGTCCACCATAGACCTACGGGTCCGTAGGCAGTAGCTAGATGGCTTCCTCTCTCTCTTTTGATTCTCAATACAATGGTCTCTTGGAGATCTATTTGATGTAAACTTTTGCGGTGTGTTTGTTGGGATCCGATGAATTTTGAGTTCATGATCAGTTTCTATCCATGAATATTATTTGAGTCTTCTTTGATCTCTTATATGCATGATTACTTATAGCCTCGTATTTCTTCTTCGAATCTTTGGTTTAGTTAGGCCAACTAGATCGATTTTTCTTGCCATGGGAAGAGGTGCTTTGTGATGGGTTCGATCTTGCGGTGTCCTCTCCCAGTGACAGAAGGGGCAGCGAGGCACGCATGTATCGTTGCTATTAAGGATAACAAGATGGGGCCTATTCCTACATGAATAGATCTTGTCTACATCATGTCATCGTTCTTATTGCATTACTCCATTTTCCATGAACTTAATACACTAGATGCATGCTGTATAGTGGTCGATATGTGGAGTAATAGTGGTAGATGCAGGCAGGAGTCGGTCTACTTATCTTGGACGTGATGCCTATATAATGATCATCGCCTTGGATATCGTCATGATTATTTGGTCTTCTATCAATTTCCCAACAGTAATTTGTTCACCCACCGTGTGTTATACTCATGAGAGAAGCCACAAGTGAAACCTACGGCCCCCGGGTCTACTTTTCCAACATATTGCTTTCCGATCTATCTTTTTGCCTCTTTTGTTTTCAGATCTATTATTCCAAAAACCCAAAAATATATTGCTGCACTTTTTATTTGCTCTTTTTATTTTGTGTTCTTGAGAGATCTATCTCTCCAATCTATCACTACCTAATCTATCTTTTTACCGTAGAGAGATTGACAACCTCTCTTTCGCGTCGGGTTGCAAGTATTTGTTCTTTGTGTGCAGGTGCTGCTTATTAGGTGGTGGTGATCCTCCTACTGGTTCGATACCTTGGTTTCATAACTGAGGGAAATACTTACCGTCGCTGTGCTGCATCATTCCTTCCTCTTTGGGGAAATACCGACGCAGTCTCAAGCCACGTCACAACTCTTGCTAGAAGCCCAAGGGAAGACCTCCATGTGTTCGCCGCGGGTGATCCTACCAACGGGGATCTGGTCACTCTTTGACCATGTGTCATAGATGGACAATCTTGACTCTAGATAAGAAAACAAAGAAAAATCAGAAGATGTTATGAACTTCGAGTAAGGTATAGAAGCAGATTTGTGTTACAAAGTGAGGTTTAATATAGAAGCAGATCTGTAGCTCCTCTCTTGTAGCTTCTTGAACAAATTCAGAACGAGCATGTTTCCTTTTCCCTTGCAACTCGTCCTCCTGTTTTTCCTCTTTTTCTCTTTCTTCTTCTTCTTCTTCTCTTCCCTTTTCTCTTCCCTCTTCTCTTCTAGACTTTTCTTTTTCGCCTTATGCCTTTGTTTTTTCTTCTGCCTCTCTAAACTGTAATGCAAACGCTGGGGCCAAAAAATATATCAAAAAATACAATTAATGTCATAGGGAAACACAGGAGGGCGAGGGACTTACTTCTGTTGCTCTTCAATAGCATTCCACACATGTTGTTCCTGGTCCATGGTTTTCCACTTTTCAGTTTGCTTGTCGATCGTCAATGCCACTTGGTCGTCGACGTCACCCATGGTCACTTCTATGAAATATGCATTGAAATGTCAACATTCAGTAGGTAGAAGTAAGCGAACAGAGCTTCTAAATACTGAGCTCGGAACCAGCACGTAGAAATTCAGCAAAACACACATAAAATGTGAGTCCAAATCTCACCCAACTGATACAACACAGATGATAATAAAATGTCTATACTGGATATTTGTTCCTCCTACTCTGTATTTGTTCCTCCAAATTGATACAAAATATACATAGTATACAGAATATACTGTGACAGGACCTTTGTTCACTTACAAGTGTGAATTTCTATGCAATAACAAAGGCTGACTACTCAATGAGTACAGAATATACAGAGTAGTACTCAGAGTCAGTACTCTAAGTCTATAAAAAATGAAATAGAGTACTTTGTATATATGCTACGCAAAGATGCACTGAATCACGACAGTGGGACAACAGGCGCGACATCGTCTATCACCGAATGAAATGACTGATTACCACATAGAAATGCAGCAAAATTCAAACTTTACCTGAACCGTAACAATTGCACAATCAATTTCCTATGCACTCTTCAAGTAAGAACCTCCTTTTGCATGTATTAGAGTATCATGCGTCTATCACCGACAAAATTTGAAGCTACAGTGAAAGAGGAATTAAGTTGCAATCCTGAAATTTGTTCCAGAGCTTAAGCAACCCAGTGTTTCAGCAAAATAGGTAGCATAGTCATAGATTATTTTAGTATTTAACAGGAGCACAACTCACAATTTTTAACAGGAGCACAACTCAGGCCGATGGATCCAAGAATCACAAAAATGATTTGTTTCATAACGGCCCTTCTAAGATTAGCTATCTTCTCACCCCCCCATTTTGATGCACGCCCGTCAGTCAGGGTGCATCACATGATCAGATCCAGCAAGTAGCAACCAGAAGGCGCAACAAGATCCGACCAAGACGAGCACCAAAGGCTTCGTATTTGCCAAGGAATATTTGGATTCCATGGAAAATTCAGCACCCGAGCACACTCGAATTACACGAAACAAAAAGGACACCTTTATTAGGTGTGGGAAACAGGAGGAACAGGACAAGGGAAAATCCCAGCTGGGCGAAGGGATCATGCACGGTTGGAGGACGTGCAAGATCATGTGCCATTCTACTATGGTCGACGGGATCAAGCTGGTTCCTCCAGATCATGCGCGGTTGGTGGACGGGCAAGAAACGATATATGACGTGGGCTGAAGATTTTGCATACCTGGGGGCAGAAGAGCAGGAGGCGGGGGAGCAGGTGCCAAAGAGGCCATCGCCGGGATTGGGGAGGGAGCAGACACACAAGGCTCGGCTTGCTCCCCGATCACCCCCTTTGACGGCGGCGGAGGAGCAGGAGCTGAAGAGGGCATCAGCAGGATGGGGGAGAGAGCAGAGAACGCATCCCCGCAAGGCTCTGCTCGGTCCCCGACGATGTCCCTGGACGACGACCTCTTTGAGAAACACGATGGCGACGACGACGCCATGGATTGGAGGAAGGACTGGAAGCGGGAGGTGGTGGCGTGGTGTGGTGGAGATGGCGGCAATGGTGTCCGGCATGGCGAATTGGCGATTGACTTTGGAAGGATGCGACTGGGACTTGCGGACTGCCCCTGGCTCGATGGGCTTTTCTGGGCTGTCCATTTACGCCGGTTAGTTTTCGTGGGTGTCCACGAACACCACTTAACGTTTTTTTGGTGGATGCCATATGTGGGACTAGTGGGTCCCAGCACCATCTACATCCTGACCGGTGAGAATACATCACGTATGAGATCTTCATACCAATTATCAGAATGGGGGATCATCCCAATTATCAGAATGAGGGATAGTATATCCATTTAAAGAGCCGTGAACTTTATTTAGAATTTTTTAGGAGTATTTGGCAAAAAAAAATCATGCACATTTTTGTCCGAAAGTTGCGACCCCAACCTCAGCGCATGTCTGCTCGAATTACTGAGCGAGTACATAAGAAGTGATCTACATTTTTTCGTCGGTTCCAGGGGAAGACCAAAGATCTTGCATCGTAAACCTAATTGGTCACTTCCAATTACGTAAATCAATAGTTGAAACCGCACTCAAACCGGTGCGATGAGTCTCATCCGTGTAATATTTTGAAATTCCTCCTCCAACTTAAGGATAGATCATACCCTTTTTTACCCCTTGAACAATTCCATTGAACAGACTCGGTATCAAGCCAGCTCCGGGTGATAAGAGCATCTCCAGCCGTTGGAGCCCCCAAGAACACCACTTAACCAAAAAAGTTGGTGTCTTGGGGGGCCAAATGCTTCATCCGGCGAAAATAAGAGTGCATGGGGAGGGCATCTTCCCAGCCACACCCCACCCCAACCCAAGTTTGTGTGGGAAATGATTAAGTGGGCCAAGAAAAAGGACACGTGGGGGGACGCGATTCGCCAAAACTTCCGCCGGCGCCCCCAAGAGACCCCTGCGGGCTGGGTTTCGCCTGGGTATGCCGGTGCTATTTTGACGTCCTGAGGGCGTGCTAGGGAGTGGCTGGGCTGTTTTTGGGCAAGAAGTGACACCCGAACTTAAAACCGAGCTAAAAAAGCGTCTGGGGGTGAAGATGCTCTAAAGATATTGTGTTTGGAGAGGTGTAGATAGACAGGACGTAGTCTTTTCATTAGGACCCACAAGCAAGGGCTTGCGCTTCCCGCGCCGCCCGCCGCCACGGCGAATCCCGCCCGTACTTCCACGCCTCCTCCGCCCAAGCGCACCGCTCCCTGCCCGCCGACCTCTCCCTCCGAAACCACCGAGCAGGTCAGCTCCTCCGTCGCCTGGCATCCTCCCCCTCCTTCCTGGTGCCGAAACCCAGCCCACACCATCCCTCTCTTCGCCCGCACACCATCCCTCTCCAACGAATAAATTTTGTTAAGGACTCATAATGTGTTATCTTGTGGTATGAGTGGTTCCTGTTTAGTTTTGCTTACATTCTTAATGCTCCTGTGTCATGTTTATTCTGCTTTGGTTTTAGACAATTTATTCTGCTTCGTTTTGTGTAGTAGCGATGGTTATTTTACAGCGCCCTCTGAATTTGATCCTGCTGAACTCACGAAACTGAATGTAAGATTTGTATTTTTGAGTTAGTAGTACTTCCCACGTAGAGTTTCTTAAGCTGGTTTCTTGCTTGCATAGTCCTGTTCAAAGAATAATCACAACAAATCTTCAAGTTCAACTGGTAATTGGGTGCAATGCCGTGAGGTCCTGAGCACAGGAGATCCTAACAAGCTAGTAATCTGCGGCAAGTGGAGAAGGTAAAGAACTTTGCAGTATTTTATTTGATAGGTATTTCTATTAACTTTGATTTTATAACAGCCCAATTAGTGGAAATATCAAATTTCAAATTGCCATGTCAGCCTCTCATCCGAGTCACTGCATGCTTGTTAGTGCTTATGATTCGTTTTTGTACAAATTCCCTAAACATTGTTTAGTTTGTAGAAGCTACAAGCCTAGAACATCTTTTCCATACTACCTCAAGGTTGTTTGTATTGGTTCAACTGTTTGCTAGATATAGCAACTCATCTGAACTATAAACTCGCCACACTTGTTTGATTTCTGGTCTGAAGCAGTCACGCAGCACAAAACGTGACATGTTTAAACTTATGATTTGGACCTGACATACATTTTGCTAGAAATAGATCTTAAGATCTGAACCCCACATAAGTTTTGTTAGAAATAGACGTTGGGTATTCCACAAGAATCACGAGTCGACGGGTCGAGCCGAGGTTGAGACTCATAGACTAATCATGACTACTCTAGACTACTGTCGGACTAGTCGACATGGTACTGCAGTACTCAACTTACAGTACTCAGCTACTAATACGTAGTATGTAGCATATATTATATAGTACTATACAGTATACAATAAAAATGGAATGCATGGGAGGTGAATGAAGAACCTGAGGCTGGGAAATTGTAATATCCAATGGCCAGGGCCATAGGGGAGAAATCAAACCCAAGAAGGGAGGGAGTGAAGGAAGAAATTGCTTGCTACAACAGCAGAGGAGTGCTTGCTTGCCATCGCCGACGGATCTAGGAGGAACACAGCGGCAGAGGGGCGGATCCAGGGGAGGAGCATAGCAGCAGAGGAGGACAACAAGGGAGGAGCACAACAGCAGAGGGGCGGATCGAACAGAGGAAGAGGAGCAGAATGCTCCTGGCCACCACCGGTGGCGGCGGCGAGTCAGTGGGTGGTGGCGGCGGCCTGGTCCCAGCCTCCCAGGTGAGGCGGCTCGTTGTGGAGGAGCCTGAAAAGCTAGTGGTGCAATTTTCCCCTTCCATGGGCTGCTCACTTATCCCTTCAAATTCATTCAGATCGACTCAAACACGCCGACCAGTCACTCCACTTCTGACTCACAGAGCTAGTGTACACGAAGAACCTAGTTGATAATCAGATTGAGACTACTAGACTAGTGACACAACTAGTCAAGATTAGTTGTCAGACTCATAATGCTTGGTCTTCCAAGAACATTTTAGAAAGTAAACGATGGCGAATGATGTTTGATGACAGATTGTGGCAGAACTCTACATCTCAGGAGTGATTGCTGGGGTGTTCCTCCGTGTTGTATTAAATCGAGATACACAAATAGACGAAGTTTGCCGAGGTTCTGATTACCTGCCACAGCTGGTCTAGCTGCCCCTGCCATGCATGGCCTGTCCGTCCCTCTTGCGATCTTGTGTTTAAACCTACCTATTTTGTCTATTCTGTTTTGGTTACCCTGTGGTGCCTTTATATATGGGGCCCAGGTTACAATTGTTCGACTACAGCACCTAACTCCTCACCTATACCATGTCCAACTACTACCCCGTACACATATTTGACACAAATTTAACAAGTTTCGCTTTCCCTTGTTCATATCTTCTGTATCTTTCGAGATATCTCTTACAATTTTTCCCTTGGGATCTCCTGTAGGGCGCCCCTATCTATTGGTCAGTTAGATGATTGGGATTGTTTTTGTTGTCTTCTCTGGGATCCAGCTCATGCTGATTGTGCTGTTCCACAGGTAATTATTTCTTGATTTTTAACTAATGTATAGCATCTTAGCGCACTTAATGCTTAGTGGCAGCTACCGTGATGTAAATTCTAAGCTGTTACTGCACAGTATTGTCTTAGTTTCTAGGATATATAAGAAATTACAAACATATGTACAAATGGATATTCTTTATTTCTGTAGTTAAGAAGTCATTCATCACCAATTCTAGACTTGTATAGTGTTATCGAGAGTTCAAGGTGTAATTATTTTGCATGTGGGGTCCAAAATATCATCAACCTGTTGTATGTAACGGATATTTGAACGATTGAAAGTATCTTCAGAAGAACAACTTTAAGTTCTTAGTCTATAGTCTCTATACTTGTTTTAGGTTTGCGATATTGTAAACTATTATTTAACTCAGTGCAAATTACTTCCACACAGAAAATTATACGTCTGTAGTTCCATTGTATTTTGTGTAATGGTTTTATTATTAGAAGGTACTCTACTTTTTCAAGGATGCTATAGCGGCTGCCTTGTTCTTAAACATGCTGTACAATACTTCTTTTCCTCATAATTCTAGAGCAAAAGGGGCCAATATTTAAGCACACCACCATGCTTCCACTATTTTTGTGGCTGCGATTATATTGAACAACATTTAGAATTTACATATTTTCTTATTATTATACCAATTGAAGTATTTATGCATATATTGCATACTTTCTGTATTTATCTCTTATCACTAAAACACTGGATGAAGTTTATTGAATTTCTGTTGGGAAAAAAAATACATGTATGCATTTTGCGTATATTCGCTTGAACTAGTATGTTCTCCATGTCAAGTGTAATAGTGCTGTGTAGTTATTCCCTTCCATGGGCTATATGTGCATATGTACCTTGTATATATCTGGCCTGTTTGGCCCATAGAAATACTAAGGCCCATTTCATCACAGTCTAACATGATATTAGACAAGATAGGGTTTCCCAGCCGCCACCCCTGGGTTCGATCTGCCCTAGGTGTGGCCTGCTCCTCCCCTCTTAATCCCCATCTAGGACCCCTCCTATCAACTCTTCTCAGTCAGGCCCTCAACAGAGCTCCCCCACTGAGCAGGATATTATTGCTTTATTTCGTCGACTGGTTGCCTCTGCCTCGTCCTCGCCATACGGGTCTACTTCTAGTGCTTCTGGTTCCCCACCACCACCTCCTTGATGTAGGGTAGAGACCCTATGTGGCCAATCTTCATGAATTGGAGGTAGATTCGAGGAGGAACACAAAGAACACAGAGAGAAACATGGAGGAATACAAGGGGAAACACTATTGGACAAGATCCACACCAAGTATTCCTCAAATCACAAGCAATACATGGGATGCATCAAGATCCATGAACAAGGGAAATAAAGATACAAAGGTAGTTCGTCCAAATCTCTAGGAGAGACAGGTCTTCAATTCCATGGAGGAATCTTCCCATGTAGGGGTCTTGTACTCCTTGGAGTCTTCTCTCTAGGAGGCCTTGCATCCACTCATGGATCTACTCCTAAGAGGAATCCCACGAGGGAAGGCACATGAGCTTTGCTCTATGATTTTTGTTTTATTCATAGCTAACCCTAGAAATGAGGAGGAGGCCTATATATAGTCCAAGGCACGAAGGGGTAAGTGAGGGGAGAAAGGGTAAAGTGATAGAAGGCTAAAGGCCCAAAGTGCGCGCAGGCAAGCTAGATGTCTGGGACTTCGTTGGGGTGCCGGATGTCCAGCCGAGCTGGTCTAGCTTCTATTGCCCTTCGTCGGATTTCCGGTGGTGGCCGGATGTCCGGTTCGTCGACGTAGCGCCGGTTGTCCGGGCAGCTGCCGGATGTCCTGCCGCTGATGCACTTCGGCTGCTCGGGGCGCTGCTTCTCGTTTGAGCAGGTGTCGGATGTCCGACCACTGTAGCTCAACAACACTTCCAACTTCTCGTTCCTTCTTCCATCGTCGCTTCCATGATCCCCTTGCAGATGATGTAGTCGTTCTCTTGTGCTTGCACTCCTCCTCGCCATGTACGAAGCTCTGCTCACACCTATTGCGCGAGGTAGGAGGGTCAAGTAGTATACCATCCTCGAAGGGCACAAGTAGACACGTGTAAAGGAGAAGATTCACCTTTGTATGCATGAAGTAGATGTCGCACATGTCACTTGGCAAAGGGACTCTTCACATGGTGATGTCCATAGGATGCTCCGCATCACTCCTGGTATATCCTCTCCATGATTTCTCGACTGGTGCTTCCTTTCACATGACACCGAACTCTTCATGTCTCACCGGACTCTTCATGTCTCACCGGACTCGGTCCTCCTGAAGCATGTCTCCATGTTCACACAGCCGATGGCACCTCATTTCCCGTTGTTAGACACGACACTCTTTCTACTTCGTTGTTCCCACTATGTCTTATGTTCCCCAATTGACTATGCAACTTATGCCAACCGGTCAAATCGTTGATCATGATTGTCGTATTATTCCTAAATCCGACTCTTGTTGTTCTCAAGACCGGAGCATAGGGCTTCTGGTGGAGACTGGTATTAGGAGACGTGACTCTCGGGGCCTATGTGAACTTGATTGGTTGTGCCTTCCTTCGACTTCCTCTGCCAACTAGTCAACCAACTCCACCGCCTCTGATTCAGCCATTGCCTCGACCACTTCTTTTTTTCAGTGACATCGTCGGTTAGGTCATCTCTTGGGTTATAGGCTATATAGTCGTGTAGGAAGTGGTGTATTAGGTTCTGTTTCTGAAGACACTGCTCTACACTGTACAGGATGCAAGCTAACAACCGCAACTCCCCAATTCATCTAGTGATTCTGAGTCACAATGTCCTTTTGATCTTTTGTTCACTCTGATGTATGGCGCCGGGCTCCCTTTGTTTCGAAAGGGGGTCATTCCTACTATGTGATATTTATTGATGATTCCTCAGTTCTCTTGTCCAAGTGCTCATGCTCAGAACGGTGTTGCTGAACGCAAGCATCGCCATGTGCTGTAGTTTTCTTGTCCAAGTGCTCATGCTCAAAACGGTGTTGCTGAACGCAAGCATCACCATGTGCTTGAGACAGCTCGAGCTCTTACGATTTCATCTCACCTTCTGCCTCGTTTTTGGGCCGACGCTGTCTCCACGGCTGTTTTTCTCATCAACCATCAACCCTCTTCTGTCAACCCCTTTTGAGCGTCTCTTTGGAACACCTCCTGGTTATATTAACCTCCGGAGTGTGGCTGTGTATATTACTGAAGCAGCATAAGGTTGTGGAGGAGCAACTCTAGCTTGCCGCTACGAAGTGTACCACACAAGTGTTGAAGGAACTACTTCAATGTGTTGCGCTAGATGTCGCTCTAGAGGCGAATATAGGCCGATATGGCAGCAGGGTTTCAATCCAAAACTCCTAGAGCACAAGATCTAGTCCAAGATCTTATATAAGAACACCAAGTTCTACTATAGGTAGTGGGGTACATCGCTGGTTACAAACTAGAGGTGAGTACCTCTATATATAGGGCTTTGGGAAGCCTTCACGTCTCACTTCTACTTATAGCTAGAACACTCTAGAAAACATTAATTAAGATTCACCATTCTACCCATAGCTTGAAGACTCTAGAGAGCTAGGTTTAAGAAAGAAAAGAAATACTAGACTAAAGTAGAAGTATTGAGAAGTAGCCGAACAGATTTGACTTATGTTTTCCCCAATATTGTTCCTCCTCATTCTCCCTGGTTGTTTGAAACTCGACCTCAAGTTATCTTCGTAGAGCGCTTCTTCTGGATTGTATAGTTAAGTCGCAACATTAAATTTGTTGGATATCTCTGTCTCGCTTGGAAGATTTATCACATAAGCATTATCATTTATCTTCCTCGTAATAGAGAAGGTCCCATACCTTCGCTTGCCTAAGCTTCCCTTTGACACCTAAATGCAGTCTCTTTACGGAGGTGGAACATCACCTTATCACCAACTTGGAATGATTTCAGCCTCCTTTTGCAGTCGGCAAGTTGTTTATATTTCTGATTTTGTGCTTCCAAGATACCACAAATTTCTTCAAATAACTTTGTATAATTATCAGCAAAGGATAATCCTGATTTTGAGTTTCCCCTTGATGGTAGCTTCACCTGGCCCACCACATGTGTTGGAACTTTAGTGTAGACAATGGAAAAAGGAATCGTTCCTGTGGAACTATGCTTCGAGTTATTGCTGGAGAACTCTGCAAGAGATAAAGCCAAATCTCATTGTCCATTTCTTTCTCCACAATGCAACGGATCAGGTTACCCCAAAAATTCTTCACCACTTCCGTTTGTCCATCTGTTTAGGATGGGAAGCGCTAGAATTTTTTAATTCAGTATTGAATCACTTCCACAAGTGAGCCAAAATGCAACAAGAAACTTGCTATCACGGTCGGAGACTAGGACCTTGGAACACCATGAAGTCTGACCACTTCTCGAAAGAATATATTTGTCACATGATGAGTTTTCATTTTCTTGCGGCATGGAATGAAATGAGCCATTTTAGAACCTGTCGACAACCACAAACACAACATTGCTCCCTTGTCTCGTTCTTGGCAAACCCAAGATGAAGTCCATAGAGATGTCCTCCCATGGAGCAACAGGAACAGGCAAAGGCATGTATAATCCTGTGTGCTGGACCTGGTCTTTGCATGTTTGACATATGGGGCACCGTTGAACAAACCTTCCAGTATCTCTCTTTAGTTGTGGTCAAAAGTAACAAGCGTCTATGTTAGCGGTAGTCTTGTCCGTTCCAACATGGCCACTAGGATCACTTGAATGGAATTCCCTAATCAGTTTGCCACGGAGAGAACTTCTTGGGATGCACAAAAGATCATTTTTGAAGAGATAGCTGAAAGGATCGATATGGTTGACTAGAGGGGGGGGTTGAATAGGCAACTACCAGTTTTTAACTTTTCTTAGCAAATTAGGTTTAGCAACAAATAGGTTGTCTAAATATGCAACTAGGCGAGCAACCTATATGATGCTAACAACACAAACAAGCAAATGATACAATATAAGTAAAGCTTGCACAAAGTAAAGGTAAGAAGTAACCACAAGTGGAACCGATGGAGACGCGGATGTGTTACTGAAGTTCCTTCCCTTTGAGGGGAAGTACGTCTCCGTTAGAGAGGTGTGGAGGCACAATGCTCCCCAAGATGCCACTAAGGCCACCGTATTCTCCGCATGCCCTCACACAATGCGAGATGCCGTGATTCCGCCAGTGGTGCTCTTGAAGGCGGCGACCAGACCTTTACAAACATGGTTGGGGCAATCTTCACAATTTAATTGGAGGCTCCCAACACCACCATGAAGCTTCACCACAATGGAATATGGCTTCGAGGTGACCTCTTCCGTCTAGGGTGCTCAAACACCCAAGAGTAACAAGATCCGCAAGGGATTAGTGGGGGGAATCAAATTTCTCTTGGTGGAAGTGTGGATCGGGGCCCTCTCAACCAAACCCTAGAGTTTCAACAAGTTTTGTTGGCTAGGGAGAGAGATCGGGCAAAAATGAACTTGAGGGCAACAATGCGGACCCCCTCTTGATAGTACGGATTTTCCTACGACTCAAGTCCACCAACACTAAATCGTCGGAAAATAACCGTCTTCTCTTTTACCCACCGGAGGGGAAAATAACCGTCTCGTGCCACCTGATAATCTCTGAAAGCTTAATGCACCCGGTTAGTCCGCAAATGCATTGTCATCAATCACCAAAACCACTAGGGTAGACATATGCCCTTACAATAGCCATCTTGCACTAAATAGTAATCACCTGATGGTTGGCCCATGATGTGCTTTACCCAAACATGGTCAAAGTCTTTGTCATTCTCACACAACTCCTTTATTTGATCCATGCCTGGAAGTTGAGCCTCAAAAGAAGTGAAGAGACATGCACGATGAACCAAAGCATCGGCGGCTTGGTTGGTTGCTCTAGGTTTATGCAAAATGAGATAGTTAAACCTCTCCAGATATGATGCCCATCTTGCTAGCATGCGATCAACATACTTTTGATTTCTAAAATGCTTCAAGGATTGATTGTCAGTGTAAACAATGAACTCTTTAGGCAGCAATTTGACTTCCCAAGTTTTTAAAGCTCTGGAGACGATATACAATTCTTGTTGACATGTACTCCATTTCAGCGTAGCTTAGCTTAACTTCTCACTAAAGAAAGCAATGGGATTCCTTTCTTGAGATAGAAGAACTCCAATGCCTACTCCACTTGCATCACACTCCAAATAGAAGTTTTGTTGAAATCAGGTAGCACCAAGACATGAGCTTGTGATTGTTTTTGCTTGATCTCATTGAACTAACTTCAACCGCTTCTATCCATTGGAACTTCCCTTTGTTCAAACACTCATAATTGGTGTCATGATAGGCTACAATTCTTCACAAATCACCTACAAAAAATTGTAAGATTATGAAAACTTCTTACCTTAGAATCACCAACATGAATACCGTCTCATGCTATGACAAATCCTAGGAAAAGAAGTTGTGTTTGTAGGAAAACACATTTCTTCAAGTTGACGTAGAGCTCATTTTCCATTAGTACTCCTAGCACCTTCCGAATGTGATCAATGTGTTCATCCTCATCCTTGCTATAGATCAAGATGTCATCAAAATAAACCACAACAAAGTGGGATAAGAAGGGTCGAAGTACTTGATTCATCAAGTGCATAAAGGTACTTGGTGCATTTGAGAGTCCAAATGGCATGACTAGCCACTCAAACAACCCTTCCTTTGTCTTGAAGGTTATTTTCGATTCATCCCCAAGTCTGATGCAAATTTGGTGATATATGCTCTTAAATCTAGCTTGGTGAACACTCTTGCCCACTAAGCTGATCCAACAGTAGCTTGGTGAACTCTTTGCATCAGCCGCTCTTCTATACAATGTTCAAAAAAGCGGTAAGCATAAGCGGAGCGGAAGGCCACAGCTTAGAGCAATGGGCACTTAAGCGCAACTTAACCGGGATTAAGCGTTTTTTTAACATTGGCCAGAATTTGGCTGTTTTTGAATAATACGTACAAGAAAACAGGAAATATAGCACATAGGTAACTGAAAATCTGAAATACTCCCTCCGTCCCAAAATAAGTGTCGCGCATTTTGTGCTAAACTAGTGCAACTTTTGTACTAGATCATCGACACTTATTTTGGGATGGAGGGAGTAGCATATAAGGTTGAGGTTCAGTGGTTCACACACGACAACAAATAGCCAAATAACATAGAAGGATAAGGTTCAGTGGTCCACACAGCAAGCATAAATGCATAATATTGTCTTAGAGCATATAAGATAAATGGCGGCGGCAGCAGCAGCAGCAGCCAAACAGCAGAGTGAATAGCATAAAACTACCACAATTCGTTACATGGCTCCATAAAACTACCAGATTTTTGTTTGTGACTGATACCTACCGCTTTTCTCATCGGTTGTCTCAAAAAACCCAAAACGTCAAGTGCTTTGCAATTAATCACGGTTATGACAGTTGGGACCCACACGTAAGATAACCGTTTGTTTGACCGTTAACTTACATGTGGGGCCTACATGTCAATGTCTCTTCCCGATGAGTTTTTCAATCAGGTCCTTGCAATTGTTTTGCAGAAAGCAATTGGGTCCCTGCTCTCGATCCTGCGGAAGGAGTCGTCGGTGTTGTTCTCCGCCACGCCGTTCGAGCCGCAGCTGTAGCATGACTTGGCGCTGCGGCTGGCGATCCTGGAGAAGGCGGCCAGCGGGGGGAGGGAGAGGCCGCCGTTGGCCGGCTCCGGGGGCAGAAAGAGGCCGGCACCGGGGGGAGGGAGAGGCCGCCGTCGGCCGGCTCCGGGGGCAGAGAGAGGCCGTAGCCGACGACGCGGTGAGGCGACGAGGACCCGCGGGCGACGGCCGACAGCAAGCTCTTCAACTCCAAGAAGCGGCGGCCGACCGCCGCGGCGGCCGCAAGGGGCGCGCTCCCGTCCATGCTGCTGCGCCGGTCCGAGCTGCTGCGCCGCGGTGGGAAGAACGGGCGCGTCGTGTGCGTCCGAGGCGTCCGACGACTCCTTCTGCAGGATCCAGAGCAGAGACCCGATTCCTTTCTGCAAAACAATTGCAAGGACCTGATTGAAAAACTCATCGGGAAGAGACATTGACATGTAGGCCCCAGATGTAAGTTAACGGTCAAACTAAACGGTCAAACAAACGGTTATCTTACGTGTGGGTCCCAACTGTCATAACCGCGATTAATTGCAAAGCACTCGATGTTTTGGGTTTTTTGAGACAACCGACGAGAAAAGCGATAGGTATCAGTCACAAACAAAAATCTGCTAGTTTTATGGAGCCATGTAACGAATTGTGGTAGTTTTATGCTATTCACTCCCAAATAGCAACAGCCAAACAGCAACCAAACAGCAGGAGCAGCAGCCAAACAGCAACAGTTCATGACTTCATGGATCAGCATAACTCATGAGTCATCATCCACATAAGTGCGTTCAGTCACCACGTTATCTTCATCATCCTCGTACTCTATGTCCTCCTCCTCTGAATCTGTCTCCTCTAGTTCTTCTTCGTCTGACTCGAACTCTTCATCATGGAGATCTCTAACTCTCGCACTTCGACGAAGCTCAAGTTGTTCACTGGTTCCCTTAGCATCTCCAACCACGCTCCATGGTATGCCATCTGCTCCCTCATCTCCATCTGGAAACACCATGAAAGCATGATCATCTCCTCCCTCAAACAAGAAGCCTTGTGCTTCGGATGCATCAGTACTTAGGAGAACATCAATGTTCTTCCTCTGCTTGATCTTTTTCTTCTTGGATAACAGCCTTGAGTTGAACTGGATGTACACAAGCTGATTGAGGCGATCTGTTGTAAGTCGATTTCTCCTCTTGGTATGTATCTACAAGTGCCAATGCTACTAGTCAGGAACTAGTTAATAGGAATTTGACAAAGCATTGAAACAAATTCAGTTTTGGAGACTAATCGACTCAAAACAACTCCAATTTCTCTCACAGCCGGAAGAACTTGAGGTCAAAGAAAGGATCTTCATAGCCATGTCCTTCAGCCTTGGTATCTCACCTCCATACATTCTCCACCAAGCCACCTGGAAGAGGATTTTTTTTCATTGTCAGGAACTAAATAATACTATAGGAACTGGACAAAATATGCAACTAAGTGAAAGTTTTGCAAGTAATGACTAACCAGGATTGTAGTCAAAGTTTTGGCAAGTCCTAGCAAGCTTCTTTGCAAAGGATCCATCTCTGCTTTGGAACTTGCCTATTTCATACTCCCTCCGTCCCAAAATAAGTGTCTCAACCTTAGTACAACTTTGTACTAACTTTAGTACAAAGTTGAGACACTTATTTTGGGACGGAGGGAGTAGTTCACAACTTGGTCTTGCATGTTTTCATCACCATGATAGAATGTCTCCACATAAGAATAAAAGGATGTATGGATGTCAACGGAATCAAATATGCTGTCATCTGCATAGCTATAGTGTGGATTCAGCAAATATGCAGTCAACTGCAGTGGGGCATCAAGCCTATCTTTCATCTTCTTTTCAACTATAGCTAACACATCTTTGTAGCGCGCCTAGACATTACCAAAGGCCTCTTTGATTTCTTTCTTTGCCTTCACAATCTCTCCATACTCAAAGCCCATTGAGGGTCGTGCATCACCATCAACCAATCGGAGGACCTTCACCAACGGCTCGAACACCTCGATGCAGAGATTCACACCCTTCCAGAAGGGCTTGTTGAGAATTATGGTTGTAGCATCCTTGCCTTTCTTTGAGTGCACATCCTTGATCTTGTCCTACTTAGAGGATACCACCATCTTTCTTAGTGAATCAGCCTTGTCTGCAAGGCTTTGCAAAGTGAGGAATTGGGAACCAAATCTTGTTACTCCTGGCCTTATGATTTCTCTCTTCTTGGTGAAGGATCTCATGCGCTCTAAGGTGTGATGATGCCCATACACAAATATTGTGAAAGCCTTCGCTTGATCAATTATCTTCTTGAACTTAGCTAAGTTGCCAATCCCTTGGAGCATCAAATTGACTGTGTGAGTTGCACACAAGCTCCAAAATACCTTCGGCCTCTTAACTTTCAAGAGATCCTTAGCTCCCATGTTGTTCGAAGCATTGTCAGTCACAACTTGCACCACATGTTCAACACCTAATTCTTCAATTGTCTTGTCAACTAGATTGAAGATCATCTCACTTGTATGCGGTGTGTCCGATGTTTCCTTTGACGATGAAGCTAACACCTTCCGAGCAATCTGTGACCAGATTCATAATGCTTCTCCTCTTCATGTCAGTCCAAGCATCAGTCATGAGAGAGCAACCATGCTTGCCCTTCTCAACCTCTCTATCCTTGAGTTCATTCTTGGTTCTTGCATACTCAGACTTTAGCAAAGTCTCCCGGAGATCATATTGGCTAGGTGGATCTAGATCTTGGCCAAATTGACCAATGGCCTGAACCATCTGCCTAAACTCATCATTGTCAATTGCATTGAACGGGATTGCTGCATTGCATATAAGAGAGACAATCTTAGCATAGGAGGGCAGCAAACAATCTACAATTTAACTGAAAAAGACAGGACAACAAGCTCTTACCATGGGTATACACCCATCTTGCAATGTACTCATGTGCTCAAAGTGATCTCTCTTCCCATGCTGCCTTGTTAATCTTCATTTTCTTGAGTCTTGCTTCTCCCGATAACTTGGGGTCAATGGTACGTGTCCACTTATCTATAGGACCTAACACATGAGGTTGTGAGCTACCAATACAAGTGAGTTCATCATCATCTTGAGCTTGACCTCGAGGAGTGGATGATGCATCAATAACAACAGCATCTCTCACAACCTTCTTGTGCTCATACTTCTTTTGCTCCTTTGCTGCCTTTTCTTCAAAAACTTATAAGCAAGCTTCCTTAGCTTCTTGTGGGCACCGTAGGCAGGTCCTCACTGCATTTGAATTTGCCGCTATGTGTTGCTTCAGCCGGTAAATACCTCCCGTGAAAATCTGACTGCAGAAATTGCACCTCACTCTCTGAAGGTTGTTAGGATCAACCAGCTTACCATAGGCCCAACCCATATCATTGGAATTCCTCTTGAGAATCCCCGCTCTCTCTTCTGTTGCTGCTGCACTAGCGTCATCTCCTCCTCCTGACTCCATACTAGTACTAGACAAATGACTAACTGTGAGGAGGAGCAGGAATTAACCAATCACCAATGACCACTAAATTGTTGCTGCCTGGTATTGGAGTTAAGCAAAGACCAATGAGGCAATAAATGAAACAAAGAAGTGAACAAGAACAACAAAGAAACTACTGTTGCAGTGCTGCATGCCTACCTATGGATGAGAACTGAAGAAAATATTACAGAGGAGAGGAGGATCTATGGATCTATGGAACAGAGGAGGAGAAGAGGAGCTGAGGAGAAGGAGGAGAGGGGAGGAGGAGATCCTCACCTGAACTGGTAGGAGGGGACGTCCAGGAGGAGGAGGAGGAGGAGGAGTCCAGATCCAGTAGACTGCCGAGGAGGAAGAACGCCAGGGAGCCGCTGCTGGATCGAGAGTAGGAGCAGCCGCCACAAAACTCTGTTCGTTCCCCCCTTCTAACCCTGTAACCCTAGCCGAACAGGCCTGTTCCCCCCTTCTAACCCTGTAACCCTAGCCGAACAGGCCTATTTTGGCCCAAGGCCTTTATACCCCTTGTGGCCCTCCCACCCAACCGTATTCAGACTCCCGCTCGAGCGTTCCCCTCGCTTTTCCATCGAGCAAGCGCGCACAGCGCACGCTTAGCCAACGCCTAGCGCTAAAGCAAAACTCTAATTCGCCGCTAAAAAATGCTTAACGATAAAACCTTCGCTAAGGGCAGAAGCGAAGCGTTTAGCCGGCGCTTAGCGCTTAAGCGCGATTAAGCGGTGCTTAAAACCCTTTCTTGAACATTGCTTCTAGAGCCCATGACCTACCGAGAGGCAGCCGTCCATCAGGAGTGGTAGCACGCTATGGCGGAGGAGCTTGCTGCCCTAGAGCGCATCGAGCTCACCAAACACATTGGTGTGTGGATGCTTCTTACATACGATTGCAGGTGCAAGACCGGATTGTGGCTCTCCAGTTCGTGCCCTCTAGGCTCCAACTAGCAGATCTCTTCATGAAGACACGAACTCGAGCCCACCATAGTTTTTTTCTTTCCAAACTTAGTGTTGTACACCCACCCTGAGTTTGAGGGGGGCAGGGGGTCAAGTGTAATACTGCCGTGTAGAGGGCTGTGTGGTTATTCCCTTCTATTGGGGTATATGTGCATATGTACCTTGTCTATATCTGGCCTGTTTGCCCATAGCAATGCTAAGGTCCATTTCATCACTCTTAACACTCCAAACTTCAGTAATAAATCAAGATTTTGAATACTCGTTAGTGTAAGATTGGATAGTTGGGAATATTGCAGCGCATTGTATTGATCCATAGGACAATTACATATATACACAAGTATACTTGACCTCCAAGACTATATCTCTAGCTAAAAGGAAAGAGATCAGCTGAGGCTAAGTATGGAAGCAAAACATCCTACGTGATTGCATGAGATACAATGCCTATATTCCTACACCCCCCACCCCCAGTCGAAGCTGTTAGGAAATATGCAACTTGTGTTTCCAGGAGGCCATAGGCCAGTATATATACATGTACATGTGTGTAATATATACAGGAAACCCCTTATACAATGGGGTAAATACGAAAGGTTACATGGCTATATATATAATACTCTTAACACCCCCCCTCAAACTCATGGTGGATTAACAACACTGAGTTTGGAGAGATAGAAGCCATGCTGTGCTCTAGTCTGGGCCTTCGTCAGAAAATCTGCCAACTGTAACTCGGAAGGCACATACTGAAGAGCAATATCCTGATCCTGCACACCAGCGCGCACATAGAAAGCATCAACACCAATATGCTTGGTGAGCTCATGCTTCACAGGATCGCGCGCAATGCTAATAGCACCTGTACTGTCAGATAATAGCAGAGTAGGTGTAGTGACAGAAACACCAAAATCCTGAAGTAACCACCATAACCAAGTCACCTCTGCCGTCAAAAGAGCCATAGCTTGTAACTCAGCCTCTGCACTCGAACGGGAAACTGCAGTCTGTTTCTTCGTCTTCCAGGCAATGAGAGAACCACCAAGAAAAACACAGTAAGCAGAAAGTGAACGACGATCAGAGGGATCACTAGCCCACGTAGCATCCGAATAGGCCTGAAGCTGTAAAGAACTGGAGCGAGGAAAGAATAGACGGTGAGAGATCGTGCCCCGAAGATATCGGAGAACACGAAGGAGGTGACTATAGTGAACCGAAGTGGGAGCGGAGACAAACTGACTCAGAATATGAACCGGATAAGAGATATCCGGACGAGTGATAGCTAGATAGACAAGACTCCCAACAAGATGACGATAACGCGTCGGATCAGGCAAGGGGTCACCATCAGTATCACGGAGGTGAACATTGAGCTCCATGGGAGTCTCAACAATGCGCTCATCAGTAAGAGCAGCACGAGCAAGAAGATCCTGTATATACTTTTCCTGGGATATAAAAAAGCCATCAGAGGTAGAAGAGACTTCAATCCCAAGAAAGTAGCGAAGAGGTCCAAGGTCGGACATAAGAAACTGCTCACTAAGACGGGCCTTTACAAATGCAATATACTCGGGGTTGTCGCCAGTGATGATCATGTCATCAACATAGAGAAGAAGAAGAGTCCGACCACGAGGAGAAAGGTGGACAAACACTGCTGGATCATGAGCACTCGCTGAAAAACCAGCGGCAGTCACCACAGAGGCAAAACGCTCAAACCATGCGCGGGGGGCTTGCTTAAGGCCATAGAGATAGTGACGGAGACGACATACCATGCCATCAGGAACAGAATACCCAGGTGGTGGCTCCATGTATACCTCCTCACACAGCTCACCGTTAAGAAAGGCATTCTTAACATCAAGCTGAGATACAGACCAGTGGCATGCAGAGGCCACGACAAGAAGTGTATGAATAGTGGTCATATGGGCCACAGGAGAAAAAGTCTCGTCGTAATCACGACCATGCTCCTGCTGAAAGCCACGTGCCACAAGACGAGCTTTGTAACACTCAAGAGAACCATCGGAGCGAGTCTTAACCTTGTCGACCCACTTACAAGTGATGGGACGGACACCTGGAGGAAGAGAAACAAGATCCCATGTACCTCTCCTCTGCCATCGCAAACTGCCATTCAGGATTAACAACAGCCTCACGATAAGAAGTCGGCTGAAGAACTACAACACCAGCGGTTGAAAAACCAAGGCGATCAACAGGCGGAAGCGGACGAGGACACAAGCCATAGGCAGGCTGAGACGAGGAGGACGGCACATCAGCAGACGCATTCACATTACGTGAACGACGAGTGTAATACTGAGGAAAAGATGGAAGAATACGAGGAGGAATAGCCGAGGTAGAATCAGGAGGTGGAGACGAAGAAGTCACCGGGGATGAAGGTGCAGAATTTGGTGACATGCGAGGTGAGGAAACCGTGGGAGATGGTGGCGGCAAATTGGCAAGAGGTGGAGAAGCGGGGACATTAGGACGGACGGGCAAGGGCTCAATAGGAGTGATAGGTGTGTTAGGAAAAGTGAGGAAAGATATATCCTCCACTGCAAAAGTCGAGGAAGATGGACGCGGATAGAAGGGACGAGACTCATCAAAAGTCACATCGCGAGAAATACGCATCCGACGACCGACAGGATCCCAACAATGATAACCCTTATGCTCATCACTATAACCTAAGAAGACACTCAACTGACTGAGCGGATAGTTTGGTGCGTTCACGAGGGGCAAGAAGAACATAGCAAACACAACCAAACAAACGAAGCGCCGAGTAATCGGGAGAACGATCAAAGAGACGCTCGAAAGGAACGCCACCCTGCAAAGCAGTGGACGGCTGAAGGTTGATGAGATAGGTGGAAGTGGAGATAGCCTCAGCCCAAAAGTGAGGCGAAAGAGAGGCGGCGATCATCATCGCACGAGCCGTCTCAAGAAGGTGACGATGCTTGCGCTTAGCCACGCCATTCTGAGCATGAGCACCAGGACAAGAGAACTGAGCAAGAGTACCCTGCTCAGCGAGAAATCCACGCAACATCTTGGAGATATACTCTCCAGCAGAGTCAGCACGGAACACACGAATAGGCATAGAGAACTGAGTGTGAACCATGGCAGCAAAACGCTTAAAAATAGATAAGACCTCACTACGAGAAGACATCAAATATATCCACGTGTGTCGAGAGAAATCATCTATAAAGATAATATAGTAGCGATGGCCTCCCTTCGAGGCAAAGGGAGCTGGACCCCATACATCAGAGTGAACAAGGTCAAAAGGACGCCGAGACACAGTCTCGCTATGAGGATAAGGTAACTGAACCTGTTTACCAATTCTGCAACCCTGACAATCTAAAGACACACCGCCGGAGACGGATCCAAGAAGACCACGTCGAACTAAGGATGAGAGACGAGAGCCACATAAGTGACCTAGGCGATGATGCCACTGCTGAAAAGAGCTGGTAGACAAGGCAACAGAGGTGGAGAGACTGGCGGCGGTGGCAGCGGATGGAAGATGAAGCCAGTCAAGCTCCTAGAGACCCTGAGAGTCATGGCGTCGGGGGCCAGCACCAAGAAGAGCACCAGTGTGACGGTCCAGAACGGAACATGAGTCAAAGTCAAGAATGACCCTGCAACCAGAGTCAACAATCTGACCACCAGAAATGAGCTGCATGGTAAGCCGGGGAACATGAGCAACATCAGGAACATGAAAAGATGAAGTGCTAAGAGTGCCTCAGCCAGTAACCGGGAGAGAGGTAACATCAGCAGTAAGAACATGAACAGGAGAATCGAGAGGTCGAGTAGATGACAGAGTGGATGAGTCATGAGTCATATGAAAAGATGCTCCAGTATCAAGAATCCATGGAGATGTACCTGCTTGTGTAGAAGGTGGTCTCACAATGCCAGAAGAGTCCGTAGCAGAACCACAAGAACCTGTCGATGGAGAACCAGAAGATGGAGCTAACAGGCATCGCAAGCACACAATCTCCTGCTCAGACAGGGGCGCAACTGAAGATGTCGAGGTAGATGCACCCGATAACAGGGCACGAAGTCGCGCAATCTCATCCTCCGTAAAGGACACACCTGAAGTAGGCGTCATAGTGGCACCAGGAGAGAAGCAGCCACCACCACCACCTGTGGAAGCTGCTAAAAGTGGCGGTGCAGCATGACCAGTATCGTCCGCAAAGGCCGGTGAGGACGATGAGACCGTATGCAGACAAGCACCAAGCGCCGAGGGAAGACGTGTGTGCGAAGCGCAGTCGATGGAGTCATATGCACCAGTACAACCGGTGAAAGTCGTGAGAGGTGTCGGGGAAGAATGACATTAACCGGTGAAAGTCGCGAGAGGAGTCGGTGTAGAGCGACAATCATCATATGTGGAGCTCGCGGGAGGAGCAGCAGAAGAGCTACAAGCACAGCCTGCAGCAGACGCCGAGGGGGGCGACGAACGAGCATCGAGCGCTGAGAAACGGCCCATATGCGAGACGGGAGTAGTGAAGAAAACACCGTCGGGAGTCACCGGCGTAATTTTTTTTTTTTGCAATTACCAGCAGCAGCAAGACAGAGAACAGCCAACCTCCATCAGCACTCACAACGACAGCAGATGGCAAGCAGGGTCGACGGGAACCACGAGCAGGGACCTGCACCAGGCACCACCAGCAGCGGTATAGAGAACGACGGCAGCAGTCAGCGAGGAGCAGACCCGCAGTAGCCGGCCGGACAGAGAGGAGCAGCGGCGGCCGATTCCGTCAGAGATTGGAAAACAATCCAACCGAGAAAGCTTCGATCCAGAGAAGACGAGGCGGAGGTCCAGCAGCCTGGATCCAGATGAGGCACGGGGCAAGGAACGTCCAGCGAACGCGAGACGGCGGCGGGGCAGCGGTTTCGATGGAGAGCAGGCCCGCGGCTTCAATCGAGACGGGAGCGGGGCCGGCGGGAGCGATCGAGAGCGGGGCCAGCGGGTGCGATCGAGAGCAGGCCCGCGGCTTCGATTGAGACGGGAGCGGGGCCGGCGGGAGCGATCGAGAGCGGGGCCAGCGGGTGCTTGTAGATGCGATCCAGAGGGCGGGAGCGGTGGTTTGACCCGGCGGCAGTTGATGCAGAAGCGGACGGAGGCGGGGCGAAGACTGGATCGGGAGAGGAAACCGGACTGGAGCGAGGGCCAGCGGCGACGGGCGACGGCCACGGAGGAGAGTGGCGGCGCGGAGCGAATCAACGGCACGAGTTGCGATGTGCAAAAAATTGACCTAGCTGTAATACCATGTTAGTAAATATGCAACTTGTATTTCCAGGAGGCCATAGGCCAGTATATATACATGTACAAGTGTGGAATATATACAGGAAACCCCTTATACAATGGGGTAAATACGAAAGGTTACGTGGCTATATATATAATACTCTAACAGAAGCATCGTCATAGTGGATGCCGAGACTCTTGCGAAAAGCTTCGAATGAAGTAGTCGGAAGACCCTTGGTCATGATATCGGCGAGTTGATGAGCAGTTGGGACATGAACAACACGAAACTGTCCCAAGGCCACCTTCTCACGGACAAAGTGAATATCCAACTCAACGTGCTTGGTGCGGCGATGATGAAGGGGGTTAGCTGAGAGCCAAACAACGGAGATGTTGTTACAAAATACCACCGTGGCCTTCTCAATGATGCAATGAAGTTCGCCAATAAGTTGATGCAGCCAACAACATTCAGCAACAACATTAGCAAAGACTCGATATTCAGCCTCGGCACTGGATCGAGATACGGTGGGTTGTCGCTTGGATGACCAAGATAGACGCAAAACCCGGAGGTGGAGCGGCGTGTATCAGGACAACTAGCCCAGTCAGCATCGGGGTAAGCGGCAATGTCGATGGAGGAGCTGCCAGTAAGTTGAAGACCGTGAGAAGTGGTGCCACGTATATAGCGAAGCAGGCGCTTAACCATCCCCCAATGAGTATCCCGCGGAGCATGCATGTGCAAACAAACCTGCTGGATGGCATAGGCAATATCCGGGCGAGTCAAAGTAAGATACTGAAGAGCACAGGCAGTGTTGCGGTAGAAGGTGGCATCGGACACTGGGTTGCCTGAGGCAGCTGAAACCTTAGACTTAGTGTCAATTGGCGTAGGAGCAGGTTTGCAATTAGACATAGCAGCTCGATCAAGGAGTTCCTCAGGATATCGCTCTTGCAAGAGAAAGAATCCTGAAGCTGTGCGCTGAACGGCAACACCGAGAAAAAAATGAAGAGGTCCAAGGTCCTTCATCTTGAACTCGGCATTGAGAGAGGTGATGATCGACTGAAGGAACATCGGTGAGGAAGCCGTGAGCACAATGTCATCAACATACAGGAGGAAGTAAGCCATGTCCGAACCGCAACGAAGGATGAAAAGTGACGTGTCAGAGAGGGTCACGGAGAAGCCAAGCCGTCGAAGAAAATCTCCAATGCGTGTGTACCAGGCCTGGGGAGCTTGTTTAAGTCCATAGAGAGACTTAGACAATAAACACACATGCTCCGGGTGATCCGTGTCGACAAAACCTAAACGTTGAGCACAATAAACCCGTTCCTCTAGTACTCCATGAAGAAACACATTGGAGACGTCCAATTGATGAACGGGCCAATGACGAGAGGCGGCAAGACGGAGCACGGTGCGAACTGTAGCAGGCTTCACCACAGGACTGAATGTCTCACCAAAATCAACACCGATGCGCTGAGTGAATCCTCGTACGACCCCACGAGCCTTGTAGCGATCCAGGGAACCATCAGGTTTGAGCTTGTGTCGAAAAACCTACTTGACGGTGACAATGTTGGTAGCACGAGGACGAGGTACGAGGGCCAAAGTACGGTTGGCCTGCAAAGCATCAAACTCCTCTTTCATAGCGGCACACAGGCAGGATCTCGAAGAGCTGCATGAACGAATGTAGGTACCGGGGACAACGCGACGGAGGCCACATTAGCCTGCTCATAACGTCGATTGGGCTGGATGATGCCCTGCCGTGCGCGTGTAGCCATGGTATGAACGGACACGGCAGAGGGCCGCAGCCATCGAGCACCCTGGACAATGGACGGTGCAGGCGCTGGTGACGAAGAGGCCGAGGACATCGACGAGGAGGCAGCCCTGGGTATAGCAACCGAGATCGAGGGACTACCCGAGGACCCAGGAGAAACGGCCGTCGTGGCCGCCGAAACAGCCGCCGTAGGAGCTGCTGACCCAGCTGGTGTGGCAACCGAGTCTGCCGTAGGAGCTGTTGACCCGGCTGGCGTGGCAGCCGAACGGGGCGACTCAGCTGAGGGAGCCACAGACGGGGCAGCCGGTGGTGGCGACGTAGAAGGCGCTCGAGGCGGCGACGGGGCGGCAGGACGTGGCGACGAAGAGGGTGCTGTAGACGGCGACGGGGCGGCCACAAAAGGGCTCACAGCCGGCGAGGCATGGCCTGGAGCGGCCATGACGGGCCGAGGGCAACAACGGCGGGCGGCCACTGGCGGGGGCGCCATGCACGTGTCAGGAAGAAGTGGCTGGTCGGCCCGCAACGAAGATAACTCCACCTGGTCCCTAAAAGGAAAAAACACGCTCGTCGAAGATGACATGGCGTGATGTTATTATGCGACGGGAGACGGGGTCATAACATTGGTAGCCGCGGTGGTCAGGAGGGTAACCGAAGAAGACACATGCAACGGATCGAGGAGCTAGTTTGTGTGGGGCGGTGGCAGAAGTGTTAGGATAGCACAAACAACCGAAAACGATGTTGATACTCAGGAAGAAATCCAAAAAGAAGTTCATGGGGTGTTTGGTTGTGGCGAGGGCGGCAAAGACGAAGATTGAGTAGGTATGTGGCTGTGTGAAGAGCTTCAGCCCAAAAGCGAGGTGGAAGATGAGCATGAAATAACATAGTGCAGACACTATCATTCGAAGTCTGAGGGACGCGTTCAGCGCAACCATTTTGTTGAGAGGTATATGGGCAAGAAAGCCTAAAATGAATGCCATGAGAAGGAAAGAAATCACGAGAGGCATTGTTATCAAATTCCTTGCCATTGTCCGTTTGAAAACTCATGATGGAGCGTTGAAATTGCGTAGCAACAAACGCATGAAAACGAGAGATAAGCGGAAAAACTTCAGATTTGTGACGTAACGGAAAAGTCCATGTATAGTGCGAGAAATCATCAAGAATGACAAGATAATAAAGAAAACCCAAGACACTTTTTATTGGAGATGTCCATACATCGAAATGCATAAGAGCAAACACTACTAGGAAAAGGGCTGCTAGTGGCGCACCTGTTTTCGCTACTAATGGCGCACTACAGGTGCGCCACTAGCACCACGCCATTAGAATTTTTTACTAATGGCGCACCACTGGTGCGCCATTAGTATCTGGTATACTAATGGCGCACCATGCAGTGCGCCATTAGTATAGCCCACGGTGCGCCATTAGTATGCCTCCCAGGGGCCATATTTACCCATGTGCTTTGGCATACTAATGGCGCACTGGTGGATGATGCGCCATTAGTGTGCTCTGGCTTACTAATGGCGCACTATGTGGTGGTGCGCCACTAGTATGAATATTAGGGATTTTTTTTTTGTTTCTGATATTTTCACAGGTTACAAAATATATTATTTGACAGAATATAGCTAGCACCACACAGCAACAGCAGATTCATCGAATACAATAGAAGATTAGTGTCCGAATACAATTCATCATATTAGTCTCCGAATTTAAAATACCGAACAAAGTTAGAACATTACAAGTCTCGAAACCACGAGTAGCGAGTTTGTCTTCACATTACAAGTCGATATCGATCATCTAAACTACCATCACATAGAAGAGAGCTGCGGTCATCACGATGAGCATAATCGCGATGAAACTGGTCTTCATCCGGTTCCTCCAACGCTCCCTCCTCTCTCCCGCTAGATAGCGCGCGTATCTAGATTCCGCCTCCGCCCTAGTGGTGTACCCTTTGTAACTGTTACCGCTGAAACGGTGAACCTGTGTCCGACACTCCTCCCAGTCGTCGTAGACTCCGGGAACCCTACCCTTGTACACGACATACGATGGCATCTCTATGCACTAGCCAAACAAAACGTTAGTACCAATTCACAGACAATACATAAGCAATATATAAGTATGCAACAAAAGGATCGGAAGAGAAAAGCAAGACATTAATAGCATCGATTACATCTAAGTTGAACGACTGTCCAAACCAAAGAGACATACAAGTTCATCAAAGTTTAATTACAACATGAGCCAATCGATGTTTCAAAACTAGACATAGCATCACTACTTTTGACTCGACTCAAGGGACCGGAGCGTGGATGAAGCCGCCGTCTATCGTGATGGTCATGAAATCGCGGGCGTTGTCAGCCTGCATTTGTAGCGTTGTGTCTATCTCACTGTTGGACGGTTGATTTCTGAGGTAGAACTGCCCCGAGGTACGAAGGACATCTTGATGGATGATTTCCGCAAACTCCGACTGGATGCGAAAGAATTCTTGTCTGATGTCTGTGTCCTGGATTGCCGACAAGCTTGCGGCCCAAGCTTTGAGATTATTTGGTAGCAGAAGGTGATTATGGTCCCGTACGATCGCCCGCATGTGATGGAGGGCGTAGTAGGCATCCTTCTGACCGCCAGGCGGCTGCTTGACGCAGAGGAACGTCGTATTGTGGGCGAACACGTGCTTGCCGTACTTACGAACTGGCCTGGTGAAGGTGCCTCCAGATTTGGCGTAGCCGGGGAGAACATCATCAAGAACTTTCTTGACATTTGTGTAGTCTTTCTTCGACTGACGGTCCGAGTCGAAATACGTGGCCATGGAATATTTCGGGCTTAAGAGGATGAGTGTGCAATGTGTGTCACTGCACAAAACACGGAATGTTAAAAAAAACGATCGAAATCTAAGAAATCATATGTTACGGGGCGGTTGAGGGGACGACTTACTCGGGAAAGTAAGGCACGAGGAAGTTATCCTTATCTGGGTTTGCCAGAATGACGCCTTCGAGGTAAGAACTCGCGACTTGCCGGTCCCCAGCGCTGCCCAAGATCTTGGCACGCATGTAGAAGGGGTCGACTATCACGATGTCCGGGGTCTTGTCTCTAATGATCCGCATCTCCATACTCAGCGAAAATAGCCGAACGAAGGTGTAGTGCAGTGGATGAAGGTTAAACATAGCGAAGATGTCATCAAACCGCAGGACGATCGTACCCCCGATGGCGCTATCCACAAAGCCCTTGCCCTCTGGCACCTTGGCCACGAAAACCGGGTATGCCACGTCATTCTCTCGGAGACGCCGCTTCTCCAAAGAAAGAACACTGTCATGCAGACTCCGCATAGCACCGGTTGCAGCATTGAGCATATTAGTCGGTAGCATCGGCCTACCCGCCACATGCACCCTCCTCGAGATATCCTTAGGTGAAGGTGGCCCGTCCTGAGCACGGGTCGTACTCGGTGCCGGCTGGCTCGCACCCTTGTTACTCTTTCCTTTCCGTCCCTTCTTCTTCTGTTGTAATGGGACCGAGTTCTGCTCACAGACTGCCTTCTTGAGTGTGCTGGGGCTGATAATATTTCGCACCTCGGCTATCTGAGGCTCGGTGAAGTCGGCAGCTGGAGGCGTCTCCTGAGAACTGAACGCCAGACGACGGCTGTTGCAATTGGGTTTCTCCGCGGTACCAGCTAGATCGCGATCGTCTTTTGCAGGGTTGGGTTCTTGAGAAGGAGGCCCCATGAATTCGTCATCGCACCCATGTTCGTTGAAGTACTTATCGACGTTGGTAAATGTACCGTCGTCGTTGTCGTCTGGATCCTGTGCCATATGCATGCCCGGATCATGTGCCATATGCATGTCCGGCATGTCCGATAGCGTTGCGGCGGTCTTGCCATGGCTTGGCGCCGGCACGACTGGCGGTGTTGTCTTTGGGGTGGTGTCCCCCGCCCCCAAACGAATCTGGCTCTTCGGCCAAAGCAGGGGCCAGCTTAGGCAGGCGCTGAGGGTCATCACATCATCTTCGTCGGCCCCGGCGGGTCGAATCGGAGGTAACAACTCGTCGCAGCCTGGCAGCACCCGAACCAGTTGAACCCTATACACGGTGGGTGGCATTGGATTACCGTGGAACACAGGGTTGCCCGGTTGAACGATTTTGCCCTTGGCGACATCGACCAACTCGTTGTTCACGAAGTGCAGGAGAGTGCACGGAACGTCGGCGGCGCCCTGCGAAAACATGTAGGGCGTCAGGGATGCCCAGTCAAAGGCAAGGAGATGAAGTCCTCGGCCGAGAGGCTTAATTAGTTACCGTGATGATGGCGTCGAGCTCGGCTAATGTCGAGGCACCGCCAACGGCGGGCGTGCAATTGACGGAGGGGCCGCTTGCTGCCGAGGTGCCGGCCGGCGTACACCCGGGTGCATTAAGCTCCAATGCCCGTGCCGGCGTCGGAGACACCAATACCAGCTCCGCCGGAGACACCAATGGCGCCGCCTGCGCGTTGTGCGAGTTGCTGGCCGTGAAGCTGGGAATCGGGGGCGGCCCCTGTTGGCCGCTCGCAATCCACGTCGTCAGCCCATGAATCAAGGTAGGCATAATGCCGGTGAGCGTCGATCCCAGTTGTTGTTGCACTTGCTCTTGGACAATCTCCGGAATCCGCGCCACTTGTGCCTTGAGTTCTTGAACCTCGCGCGACTGGCTTTCCGAGCTGGTCTTTCTCTCCTTTCGCCCACCAGCGTTATAGTATGACGACCATTTTGTGGACAAGCCTTTGCCGGCCACACGACCAGCTGACGACGGCTTACTGAGCTTATCCTTGTTTTTCATTACGTTCAACGCCCTATTTAGAGTGCTGTCCCAAGGGATGCTCTGAGACGACCCCGCGCTACTGCTTTCAGTCTCCTGCGCCAGAACAAGCTCAAGCGCCCTGGTCTTCGGATCCGTGGTAAGCTCCTTTGTTACCGGGTCCTCCTTGTACCGGGCCCTGACATAGTTCCTGGTCTGCTTGTCACGGTATTTCTCGAAGCGGGGCGGTAGGCCTTGCTCGGCACGCTCCGCGTCCTCCTTGTCCCATATAGGCTCCGCCACTCTGTAACCGCCGGGACCGAGTTTGTGTTCCCCTAAGTTCAACTCCCGCATTTCTTTCCCCCACTGACTTGATTCGGAGGTTGCGCTGCTCTCGCACTTGATCTTGAACTCCTTGTAGTCATCTTCGCTGATCGAAGGATTTTTCGCCTTGATCTTCTCATAACTATCACCTTTCTCAATCATTCTTTTCACCGCGTTTCTCCAAGTAGACAGGGCCGTGCTCATCCTCGTGAGGGCGGCACTGTTCACTTTATTCCCTGAGAGGCGTGTGTTTTCAAATTCAGCGGGGAACTTGTATCGTTCGTGCAGCTTCGTGAAGAGGAGGTTGCGCAAATTCCCTCGGTCCTTATGCCTTAGGTTCTCGGTGTTGATCGAGACGGTGCTCCGGAGAATGCACCCGAGCTGAACCGAGTACCCCTTGACTATTTGTTTGGGCTCCGTTGGATGCCCGTCGGAGTCCACTTGAGTAAATTCCTCCTTGACGGTGCGGAGCATGTTCGGGCGCCGGTCCTTCCGTTGCCTCTTCGGTTGGCTGCCATCTGTGCGTGCGCTGCCATCATCAGTGGTGGCATCCTCGGCGGCACCATCAGTGGTGGCATCCTCGGCGGCACCATCAGTGGTGTCATCCCCGACGCCACTAGGGGTTGTGTAGTCAGGATCGGTGTCTTCCGCGGCGTCCTCATAGCGGTGAGGTTGTTCCTCCATCTCCTGGGACAGCTCCCAGAATTGCTTGCCGCCCGAACCACCGACCTCATCGTTGTGGGCCATGTTTCGCTCTAAATAGGAAAAAAGTTTGGTCAAAAAGTTGGTTATTGTCAAGGAACAAGATCATGGTCTCATCATTTAGGGTTTGTCGACACCGAGGCATCCTAAAAGCTAAGCTTTTATCATTTAGGGTTTGTCGACGCCGAGGCACCCTAAAAGCCTAAGCTTTCATCATTTAGGTTCTTATCGACACCGAGGCACCCTAAAAGCTACTTAATTAAGTACTAAGATACCCCGGCCCATGCATTAGTAGCAAGTACCCCATATGTCCGATTTTTAGCAAAGTCATGCTAAAATTCACGGAAAATTTCAGCATGACCTTTGCTGAAAATAGGACATATGGAGTACCCGAATTTGCCGGAACGGAAGTTAATCGACATTCCGGCAAACTCAAGGGCCTCTCGGGGTACCTGCAAAATCATCACGACACGATGGTCGGAGACAAAACCCAGCAAACTAGCACCACAATGTGCCTCTACTTTCATATGGATGAAAAGGCCATAGACCATATGGTCCTCTGCTTTCATATGGACAAAAATCAGCTCAACTTATGTGAGCTTCCATTCTAGATCTAATAGGTCACCCAACAAAAAATCATCAATAGTTTAGCAAGTCTGTACCCTCAAGAATGAACATATAGCAATATCTGTTGTCCCCCCATAACATACGGAAATCAAAATCAGCTCAACTTAGATGAAAATTGCCTTTGCTGCATGGAATAGAACATTGTTAGCTTAATCAGCCTACGAACCAAGACCAACTTCAGCAAGTAGGAACCATGGATTGATTATAGTCCTGCACATTTTCTACAAGAGATTTCCATGACATGTACGAGTGTTTACCATGCCAAGCGGAATGAAGGACTGGAGATATTATTTTTTTTAACCAAGCTTTCTAAATATCAAATAAAATTATTTTTAATCTGCATCATGTGCAAGCCCTTTTCTTTGCACCCAGTCCATTTTAATTCTGGGCTGTTCTGGCTGAGCATTGCTCATTTTAATTCTTGCCATTTATCCTGGGAGCTCGTAGCTTGCCACATGTGGTGAACTGATGAAACCAATAAAGCATATGCTCTGGTTTTGAGAACAAGTTGTTTCAGGATTTGTATGTGTGCCAACGTAACAGTCGCGGCTGGCAACTGAAGCACGTTTCAGAGGAAAAGGTGGTATATTGTTTCGGTTATTGTCAGTATTCTAAATTTGCAGCAGAGCTTAGTAAGAAGGAAGTCAATTGTAAGCATCAGGCAAGTACTGCATAAACGAATCAGGGTTGCATGAGCAGAGACTGTTTGCATGAGCAGAGACTGTCGTGGAGCTAAGTAAACTAGCTCTTCATAGTATTTCACACGCATTCTTCTTGCAATACTGTACTGTATCTTCCAATCTCTTCACAGTTTCTCAAGTATAGTACCTCCCAGCAAGACCTGGGGCATCTGAGTCTAAAATCTTGTATAGAGTTACTCAAAATTACAACAGAGAGTATCACAATCCATGAACCATGGTACGGGCAAATCATCAGACCTGGGCGGGCGCGGCCGGTCGCCGGAGGGGTCGGGGTCGGGGTCGGGGTCGGCGGCAGCGGCGGCGTCTAAGGGATGGCTCGAGGGCATCCGAGCTCGTCCGGGTCCTCGTAGTCGAAGAAGAAGACGGCGGCGGTCCTCCTGGGCGCCTCGGTTGGTCGTGGGGAGGCCGACGGCCACGTGCTTCGCGGGTCGGCGGCGGTCGTCGTCCTGCACCCCGTGCCCGGACTGAGGTAGAGGCGGCGCAGGGCAGGGGCCGACGCTGGGAGGCTGTCGGCGACGGCGAGGTCGCGGAGGCGTCGGCGATGGCGGAGCTGCAGTGGTGGGGGGCGCGGGGGCGGCGGCACACGTAGGGGCGGCGGCATCGTGGGTCGGGGCAGCGCGCGGGGGGGAAGTGGATCTGGCGAGAGGGAGGGACGAAGGGGTCGGGCGAGTTAGAGCTAGGGGGAAGCTTACTAATGGCGCACCCCCGAGCGGTGCGCCATTAGAAATCTCTTTTTTTTATAGCAATGGCGCACTCCTTAGAGGTGCGCCATTAGAAAGCTTTTTTTTTAGATAGCAATGGCGCACTACCCGAGCGGTGCGCCATTAGTATGTTTTTTTATTATTATTTTTTGTTGCTATTTTTTAATATTTTTTTATAAAAACAGTAATATTTTTTTATAAAAACAGTAATAATTTTTTTTATTAATATGAAAAAATATCATCAAATTTGTTATTTGAAAATATCATCAAATGGGGGTGCTCGGCGGCGGCGGTGGAGCGGGGGAGGGTGCGGTGGGTCATCGGCGGCGGTGGAGCGGGGGAGGGTGCGGGGGGTGCTCGGCGGCGGTGGAGCGGGCCGGGGAGGGTGCGGGGGGTCGGCGGCGGCGGTGGAGCGGGGGAGGGTGCGGTGGGTCGGCGGCGGCGGTGGAGCTAGCGGGGATGGGTGCAGGGGGGATCGAGATCGAGATGGAGGGGGATAGCGATCGAGATGGAGGGGGATCGAGATCGAGTGTCCTCATGAATATTCAATATTTTTTCATATTGAATATGAAAAAATATCATCAAATTTGAAAAAATATTCATGAATTCAAAAAGTGCCCATGAAATTTAAAAATATTCATGAGTTCAAAAAGTGCCCATGAAATACAATCGAGAAATGAAGACTACGATTTAAATACAATCGATCTTAGCTAGCTATCTGTTCACAATCTTCTTGCCCTTCTTTTTCGCAAATGGAGTTCTTCTGTGGAACGGACGTCCTTTAGGTAGGGTGGTCCTGCTTCTTCTTGTGGTGTATGCTGCTACTTCATCGTCGTCGTCATGTTCCATCTTCGGGTCGCCGTACTTGTCGAAGTCTTGCTCATTGGCGACTCCATCCATTCCGATGATCTTCCTTTTGCCTCTCCTCACGACAACACGACTGGGCTTTGACGGGTCGGTAATGAAGAAGCATTGGTCCACTTGGGAAGCCAGTACCCATGGCTCATTTTTCGCGGTGACGTTTGCGCCCGCGGTCTTGGATTTGGCTTCGGGTATAACCATGGTGGTGAAATACCGGTCTTCTTTTAGGACGCTCTTGGCCCATCTGACACGGAACATCGGGACCTTCTCTCCAGCGTAGCTCAGCTCCCAGATCTCCTCGATCCTTCCGTAGTATCTGTCCTTGTCGTTACCGGTGTAGGATTCCATCGTTACCCCGGAGTTCTGATAACCATCGCTCTTCATGTCCTTGTCCTCGGTGTAGAATGTGTAGCCGTTGATATCATACGCCTCATAGGTCATCAGGTTGTGCTCGGCGCCCTGTGACAAGGCGAATATGAGTTGTTCTTCCGCGGAAGAATCCTCATGTAAAGGGTACGACAGAAGCTTCTGCTTGAACCAACGCGTGAAACATGAGTTGTGCTCTTTGATTATATCTCCGTCCGTCCTCTGTTGGCCTCGGTCATTGTACGTCTTCTCAATAAAGGTTTTGTGCTCTACCACCCAAGGATCGACCACGTCTATGTGTTGTAGCGCGACTAGGTTTGCTCTTTCAAAGTCGGCGAGTCGACCCTCGAAGTCGACATGCATTTCGCGCCGACCCTCATGGTGACCCCATCCAGCGAGCCTGCCGAGGTGCCTGTTGACGGGCAGACCAACGGGGTTCTCGATGCCTAGATAATTCGTGCAGTAGGAGATGCACTCTTCGGTCAGAAAGCCCCTGGCTATGCTTCCCTCTGGACGTGACATGTTGCGAACGTATCCTTTGATGACACCATTCATCCTTTCGAACGGCATCATGCTGTGCAGGAACGTCGGCCCGAGTTGGATGATATCCTCCACGATATGGACCAGCAGATGCACCATAACGTCGAAGAATGCGGGCGGGAAGTACATCTCAAGCTCGCATAGTATCACCACGATCTCTTCCTGTAGCCTTCTGAGTTGCCTCACGCCAACCGACTTCCGAGAGATGACGTCGAAAAAGTTGCATAGGCCAAATAGCGTTTCACGGACGTGCGCGTCCATGATCCCACGGATTGCAACTGGAAGTATCTGCGTCATCAGCACGTGACAGTCGTGAGACTTCATCCCGCTGAACTTCTGCTTCGCTGGGTCTAGGTATCTGCTTATCTTCCCCGCGTAACCGTAAGGAAGTTTTACTCCTACGAGGCAGGTGAAAAACTGCTCGATCTCCTCCTGACTTAGAGTGAAGCACGCGGGAGGGTAGTCAAGTCCGGTCTTCTTGGCCTTTTTGCCTTTGCGACGACTTTCTGTGTCCTGCTTCGCCTCATCATCATCATCATTAGCGTGAAGCTCCTCCCTGATGCCCATTGATTTCAAGTCTGCCCTTGCTTTCGGCCCATCTTTGGTCCTCTCTGGCATGTTGAGCAGGGTACCAAGCAGACTCTCGCACACGTTCTTCGTGATATGCATGACATCAAGGCTGTGAGGCACACGGTGGACCTTCCAGTACAGCAAGTCCCAGAAAACAGACCTCGTTTTCCATACCTTCAGCAGCGGCTCTGGCGCCTTTCGCTTCTTTCCCGGCTCTGGCGCCTTTTGCTTCTTTCCCGGCAGTGGGCAATCTTTCCAATTTTTCAACAGCTCGTCTATTTCCTCGCCGCTCCTCGTACGCGGGCGTCTTCGGGGTTCGGTTTCACCATCGAACAGATCCTTGCGTTTTCTCCACGGGTCATCATCGCGAAGCCACCTTCGATGTCCCATGAACACGGTTTTGGAAGACCCAGGATCTCTATCTAGCTGGCGATACGTTGTGTCATCCATGCACCTGACGCATCCAGAAAATCCGTGGACCACCTGCCCCGCGAGATATCCGTAACCGAGATAGTCGTGCACCGTCGTGAGCAGTGCGGCTCTCATAGGGAAATATTCTTTCTCTGCGGCGTCCCACGTATTGGCTGGCGTTTTCCACAGCGTGTCTAGCTCCTCTTTCAGCAGCCCCAGATACAGATTGATGTCGTTCCCTGGTTGTTTCGGCCCTTCAATTAGCATACTCATGTGAATGTACTTCCTCTTCATGCACAACCAGGGGGGAAGGTTGTACATCCACACAAACACAGGCCAGGTGCTATGTGTGCTTCTCTGGCTGCCAAACGGATTGACTCCATCGGTGCTCGCGCCCAGCACGATGTTCCTTGGATCGTTCCCAAATTCTGGGTCTTCGAAGTTCAACGCTTGCCACTGGCTCGCATCCTTAGGGTGACTCAGCATCTTGTCTTTTTTATTAATCTCCGGATCATTTCCGTCATCTTCTCGCTTCTTCTCCTCCCTATCCGCGTGCCAACGCTGGAGCTTTGCTACCTTAGGGTCCGCGAAATACCGCTGCAGACGAGGAGTGATCGGAAAGTACCACACCACTTTTCGAGGAGCTTTCTTCCTCTTCTTGTATCGAGTGACGCCGCACACCGGACATATGGTAGACTCCGCGTGCTCGTCCCGATAAATGATGCAATTGTTCATGCACACATGGTATTTCACGTGCGGTAAATCCAGAGGACACACGATTTTCTTCGCCTCCTCGAAACTGGTCGGGCACTTGTTCCCCTTGGGAAGACGTTCGTGCCAGAATGACATGTTCTCGTCGAAGCATGCGTCGGGCATTTTGTGTTTTACCTTCATCTCCAGAGCCATGAGCGTTACTTTCAGGCGGGTATCCTCGGGCCTGCATCCTTCATACAATGGAGTAACCGCGTCTATCTCCAGTTGATCCAGCTTGGCTTTCTCTCGGGCGGCAGCTCTTGCGTTATCCGTCTGCTTGAGAAGCAGCTATTGAATATGAGGGTCCTGCACCCAGCCTCCATCGTCGTCTGCTCCGGCATCTTCATCTTCATGATCATGCCCTTCGTCTTGATCTTCCTCATCATCATGTCCGGCATCTTCTACATGATGACTGTGTACAGCATCACCGTCGTGATCATGTCCTGGAGATTCTTCGTCTTCTCGACCGCCCTCGCCGCGGTGGTTGTCTTGCTGCCCTTCCTCATTTCTTGCCCAGAAAGTGATCTACAACATAAAGATAGCTTTCCCCTTACTTACCTATCAAAAAAAGGTAATTTAACCACCTAATTTTGATGAATCTATGGTGCAAATGAGGTGAGGAGGAGGAGGCAGCCGACACAATCTTGGAGGAGGAGGTGGAGAGAATGAAGTGGGGAAAGTGAGTGTGTAGGTGTGGCTGTCCAAAATATCTAGCTGGTCCCAGGTTACTAATGGCGCACCACCCATATATGCGCCATTAGTAACCCTGGTTACTAATGGCGCACCAGCTTGAGGTGCGCCATTAGTAGTTTTGCAAAAAAAAAAATAGTAGTGGCGCACTGTGTTGGACGTGCGCCATTACTAGTTAAACTAGTAATGGCGCACTCTTCCCTGGTGCGCCATTAATATTTTTGGAAAAATGAAAAAAAAACATTTGTCACTAATGGCGCACCGTGGGTCTGGTGCGCCATTAGTGTCTACCACACTAATGGCGCACCAACTCATGGTGCGCCATTACTATATAGTAGTGGCGCACCACATGTCTGGTGCGCCATTAGTAGCCATATCATCTATAGCCCTTTTCCTAGTAGTGAAAAGGGAAACTAGCCTGAGAATCTGATAGTTTGAAAGGTAACCTAACGTGCTTACCCAAGCGACATGCATGACATGTGGTAGACATGGCTTTATTACAAGAAAAGTCAAAAGAAGACAATGTTTTGGAGAGAGCAGAGTGTCCTGGATGTCCGAGCCGTTGGTGCCAAAGATTGGAGGTTTCAGCGAGGAGAGCTTGAGGCTCGGACACGAGTGGATAAAGTTCGTCGGGGCTGTTACATCACAAAATCACTCGTCGTGTGAGAAGATCCTTGAAAGAAAAACCAAACATGTCAAACTAAATAGTAATGGGATTTTCACGAGTAAGATTTTGATGAAGTTAGGAGTAATGACTGTTACAGTATATGTGGATTGCACTAGCCCTTTCCATCAGTTCGGACTTTTGGTTGCGTTGGCTAGTACATGAAGCTTAACATGGTATCAGAGTCTAAGGTCTTGAGTTCAAGTCCTGGCTTTCGCAATTTATTTAAAAAAAAATTGCTGGTAGCCTCCCTTTGTGTCCACGTAGTGGCCTCTTGAGTCATACGTGAGTTTCGCGCGCCGTCGCTCTCTTCCGGTTGCACGTGTTGACTTGTCTTCCCCGTCACACGTGAGAGGGGGTGTTGCAGTATATGTGGATTGCACTAGCCCTTTCCATCAGTTCGGACTTTTGGTTGCGTTGGCTAGTGCATGAAGCTTAACACAACATCACGAAGATGAATAGGGAAAGAAGAGGTGGGAAAAGAAACATCGCCGGTGTGTGTGATCGGAAGGGAGTCCCCATTATCAATGATGACACGGGTGGAAGTGTAGTAGGGTTTAGAGTGAGAGAGGATACCGGGATTGTTCGCCATATGTGACGTAGCTCTGCTGTCGAGGAACCAGTCAGCCCCGCTGCCGCCGCCGTCGATGGAGAGATTGTTGAGGGCGGCGTGAAGCTGCGTCTAGTCCCATGCTGGAGGTTGATGATGAGGCGGGACCTACGCATAGCTGGGGAAGAGCGACCCGTAGGGGTAGACGGGGCCCTAGACAGGACCGGCCGGGGCAACCTGCCCGAACCCTAGTGGGGCCGCCTGCTTGAGCTGGGCCGCATAGGCATGCAGCGAGGAGGCACCAGGGCGAGGCCCGAGCAGGCCGACACCAGGTGCGCCAGCACCAGGCGCTCGCCAGTTGGGGGGCCATGCCGCGAACATGCCCGACAATGAGTAGCCGCCGAGAGGCCACGCCGGAGTGTTGCGAGCGTCAGGAGTTGGAACGGCCATGTTGTTAGGGCCAGCAGGAGATGCTGCCTGCTTCTTCTTCTTTCCACGGTTGTGACCACCACCAGGGGAGGGAGCGGCAGGGCCGACGGGACGCGGGCTCGGAGCTGCAGCCGGCGGCCAGGACTGGCCGGCCATGAGAGCCGTCAGCTGGCCGCGATGACCGTCGCGGGAGAGGCGGCGTTCCTCCTGGAGAAGGGCACCACGGGCGCGTGCAAAGGTGAGGCCAGCGGGGTTGATTGTTAAGCGTTGTGATGCAATGACCGAAGTCATCGTTCAACTCGTTGATGAGGGCGAGCAGCATGTCCTGATCGGAGACCGGCAAGCCGACGTCATGAAGAGTGTCGGAGAGGCACTTGAGGCGGCTACAGAAGGCGGTGAAGGAGAGGTCGCCCTGGACGATGTTGTGGAACTACCGCTTGGCGAAGATAGCACGCTGTAGACGGTTGTCGAGGAAGAGCTCGGCGATGACCGTCCATACGTTCGCGGCCGTGTCGGTGGGCTTGATGATGATGTGCAAGATGTCGTTGGAGACAGTGGTGTAGAGCCAAGACACAATGCACTGATCGATCTGGGTCCACTCGACGTCGCCGAACATCAGGAGAGCATCAATCGACCTATCAACATGATCGAGAAGTCCAAGCTTGCGGAAGGTGAGGTTGAAGAAGGTTTGCCAGATGGAGAAGTTGGATTCCTCGAAGGTAAGGGTGATGGGGACATGGCTGCGATGTTGATGAGTTGGACGGCGGTGGCACTAGGGGCGGCTGGGCGGGGTGAGCCTTGGGCGAAAGGATTGGAGCCGGAGGTAGTGGACGAGTGGTTGGAGGAGGGTTGGGAGAAGAAGTCGCCGAAGTCTTCCATGGTAGCGGCGGCTGGCTAGGGCAGCGGCAGCAGCAGGCTAGGTTACAGGCGTGAGCAGCGGAAGAGGTCATGAGAGCGGAAAAAACTGATACCATGTAAGATTGGATAGTTGGGAATATTGCAGCGCATTGTATTGATCCATAGGACAATTACATATATACACAAGTATACTTGACTTCCAAGACTATATCTCTAGCTCAAAGGAAAGAGATCAGCTGAGGCTAAGTATGGAAGTAAAACATCCTACGTGATTGCATGAGATACAATGCCTATATTCCTACAATTAGAAACTGCTTCTGCTTCGAATATACAATGTATAACAGATAGCTCAGGAAATCCTGCTAGTATCTGGTCATCAACTGGTACACAAAGTTCGGTTAGCCTATTTTACGTCCCGAAATGCTGTAGAGATGATAGTAGATACACATATTACTTCAAAGTGATGCCTTTTAGTTTCTTGAAATATTATTGTTTTCTGCAGGAATTGGATGCAGATGAAGTCTTAAAGCAGCTGAAGTATGTAAATGCGGTAAAATTTCATCCCTAGAAACTGGTGCATTTTATATAGTTCTATTATGGATTCTAAAACTGTTTCTTTTCGGTTTTTGGGTACAAGCCTATTCACATTAGAAAGGAGGACAGGAAGTTTCTTGAATCAGGAAAGGGGTGAGCCTCTTTGTTTTGTAGGATTCCAAAAATGTGGGAATAGGAAAAAATTACGTAGGACACTAGGATTGCAGTGATATGCTTTGAATCCTGTAAGATCACAGGCGGAGGACCCAGTTGGGCAAGGTCGGATGTTCGCCCTACCTTGATTTTGTGGGATACGTTTGTACATGTATTCATCGATCGCTGGCTGCACCGGTTGCTTCCTAGTTGCCTTGCCATCTCTGGGAAAAGAAAAGGGGAAAAAGAGAAGGGCTCGGCCATCGATCACACATGGGCCACGTTATTCGGGCGCTCAGCCCGTACACTACTTCTGTCATCTAATTAGCGATTAGGGCAAGTCCACCAACATTCCAAGAGCTATTTTATAGTGAAGAAAAAACAAAAAACACACACATAGCCAATATACCGGCAGCAGTTCGCCAATTCTACCTTACAAAAGCGATACATGAACGTCTGTGCATTGTGGATACAGCCTGCACTTGGAACGAGCGAGTGCGTGGAGGCCGGCCGTGCGCTGCTACTGTTGGTGACAAATTAGCTCCAGTGTTTAGAGATGACAAAGGATTTAGCTCTTTCTTTTTACAAGAGAGAGAGAGAGAGGTGCTGAGCACGGTAATTTGTGTTGTTGCCGTATGCTTGACAATCTACAATCCTATGATCCTAGTGGTATTCTCATGTTGTGAATTTAATTTTGCATCATATTTTTTTCTACTTCAGAGTTCGCCCAACCTTAATTTTTTTCCATCCTCCGCCACTGAGATTGAATACACCATAGGAGAACAATAGGAATTTTTCCCAGAGGTACGAGTCGATGAAAGTTTTCCTGTGAAAATTAATGCAAATGAGCCCACAGGGGAAAAAGTCCTATGGGTTATATTCCTACAAATCAAACAACCCACAAAGGAAAAGCTCATAAGGATTACAATTGTTAGAGTATGTAATGGGCCTGGGCCCGTTAGTCTTAGGGTTAATTAGAGATAAGGGAAGCCTTGCTTGGGAGTCAAGTAAACCTATGGAAATCCAGAATTCCTATGGAAATCCTTTAAACCAGCAGATCCTGCCATTTGAGAGTCGCACAACTATTTTAGGTGGGACCGACCAGCCTACATTAAGGGGTATTCGAAATAAGGTTTATAGAAACCATTCAAAACGGTTTCAGAGAAGTGCTGAATGGGTGAACTCGAGACGTATATATGTGCATCACCGGTTTGCACTTGGTGGGGTCAACCCGGATTATCGCCCCTCATCTATCATAAATCTGTGCCTCACTAGTTCTCTGGATGAACCATTCTTGGAGCATGGTACTCTGCTCTAAAGTAGATTGCGTCATTTAGATGTTATCTTTGGTTTAGGGAGCTAAGATTTATTTTTTCTGTTTAGAACAGGAGATTAATTTGTATGCAAAGACATGTGGAATCTAAATAATATGTTCAGATTCCACTTTCTTTAAATAATACGTCTCCTGGTCTAAAAGAAAGTGGAATCTAAAATGTCTGGAGAATATAGAAAGTGGTGGTCGAAACACAAACAGTGTAATGAATATATATCTGAACTTAAAATCATGCAGTGTCCCCATTGTTTGAATATGAACTAACATGTCCTTCTCTCTGTTATCAATATATTCAGGTGAAGAATCGGCTGGCTGACCGGGATGGCACAGTCGTGAAATACCTCACAAAGGGTTATTGTGCATGATGCCATGTAGTGAGCCATCTGTTGTCAACATAATCTGTTGGTGACTCTTCATTTAATTGACCATAGTCGTCCTCCCCTCTTTCAGTTGCCAACATAGGTTTTGATCCAAAAGAATTTTCAACGTAGGGTTTGTTCACGCAGTTCTCGAAGCTGTGTACCGCTACTGATTTCAGCCATCACTGCCAAACAATCTGCACCCAATTTTGTTCGATTTGACTTTTGGATGAGAGGAGGGAACCAAATCAGCTAGCTATGATTGTCACTCTACAATTTTATTTGATGTTTGTATCTTAAGAGGGGACCAAGTTAGATTCCATTTTGTAATGCCTGTCGGCCATGTGTTTGCAGAATCTGTAGATATTGCGTTCGGCCGTGCCCCAAAGAACTGACATTCTGCATCGGCAGTCAACATTTTGTACAAATGAAATGACCAAATATCAGAATTGATATTTTATAGCTGTTTCTGCATTGGATGCATATACTGATATTCAGGAAGTGTTCTAGAATTATCGTCTTCCAAGTTTCATTTTTGTTGATTATTACTTACGGTAGTACAGGCTTGCTGCGTGTTAGGTTGCTTGCATGATGAGGTCCCTGAGGTTAAACTAATCCAGCGAGATGCATCTTTTGTTTTTCTTGCGAGGTTGAACTAATCCAGCAAGATGCATCTTTTTTTTTTTGGGATGGTTGGTTGCCTGCATTTAAATTTGAACTAGGCCATGCCATGCCATATGTCGATTTACTAAAATCCTTGTATCAGTTTGATTGCCGTACTAACCGCGTGTGAAATTAGCTATATGCCCCTGTGCACTGTCTGCTTGTTTTTTTTTTGAAATGGAAAAACTTTATTCCATTACACATTCGGGCCAGCTAAATCGCTGGCAACTGCATCAGCTACAAAGTTTGGTATCTAACAGCCACATACGGACTTCTGGTTCAACCAAACTCGTGCCAAATGACGCCAATTTATGAGCAGCTACATTACCACATGATGGAAACTGACTGAAAGTAATACACCAATTTACATTTTGCTTCACGGAACAGGCCACCGTAGACTGAATTGTTAGTCATCGCCAGTGACAGCTTGTTTCAGCACTAGTGCGTCTGTTTCAAAAATAACATTCATGCATCCCAGCTCGCTTGCCCTCTCCGCAGCATGTAACAGGGCTATTGTTTCTGCTTGAATTGCCTCAGATAGTCTACAGAGTCTCCCTGCCCCTGCTGCTTCTACTCCTCCTTCAGAGTTTCTAATGATGAAACCCCACCTCCCGTCCCTGTCTCCTTTGTGAAAGCTTCATCTATATTGATCTTGCACCCTTTATTAGTGCATTTCCTCTTATAGAGCTCGCTGTATTCTCTGTCATGAATTTCCAGAGATTCTATGATTGCATTCGTGCTTCTTATTGCCTCCCCTTTATTAGCTTTGTTTCTCTCATGCCACCAAAGCCAGATGAGAAGGCTTGCTCTTGCACCCTTTTGCTGATCAAGCTTATATATTTGAATAAGCACATCTTTCGGACTACAACAATCACTAAGATTTTGTCGTATGTCTTCCATCTGAGCCGCTCTCCAGATGTGCTTTACTGATTTACATTTGAAAAAAATGTGCCCACCATCCTCATCAGTACGTAAACATATCGGGCATCGTGGATCAACTTTAACTCGTCGCCGAATTAGTTTTTGTCTCATTGGAAGACTGTTCCTCGCCATTCTCCATAAGAAGTGCAGGATTTTAGCTAGTAGAGGAAGCCTCCACACTTTCTCCCACTCGAAGGGTAAATATTCAGTTTTTTTGCCAGATGCAGAAACCCCACCTTGAAGGGCCCTCCTTGAGTCTGATTCAATTGCCACTCGATAAGCTGATTTCACAGAAAATAAACCCCTCTTATCAAAGTGCCACGCAAGCCAGTCCTCGTTGCCTTCACTAATTGTATTTGTAATATTTGCTCTGCATCTTTTCCATTGAAGGTTAGTTTTACCAGATCCTCATCCCAATCTCCTTCTACTGGGTTAATTAGGTCCGAGACTTTCCAAAGGATGTTATTCCTTCTTTGAGGAGTAGTTGGTTTTCTACTTTGACCTCGTGGAATCCAAGGGTCTTTCCATATGTTCACATTCTCACCATTGCCTATTCTCCAGATTACTCCTCTTAGCAGTTTGACCCCTTTGAGGACGCTTCTCCATGAATAAGACATGCCGCCCTTTGGCATTGCTCTAATAATCTGACCAGATGGGTAATATTTAGCAGATAGAACTCTCGCACAAAGGGAGTTGGGTGCATTTGCTAACCTCCAAGCTTGCTTTGCCAACATGGCCCTATTAAATACATGGAGGTCTCTGAAACCTAGCCCTCCTTCCTTTTTTGGCAACATCATTCGCTCCCAACTAACCCAATGAATTTTGTTTTCCTTATCCATATTACTCCACCAGTACCTACTTATCATTCCACTAATTTGGTCACATAATGTCTTGGTGAGATCAAAACATGCCATTGCAAATACCGGGACTGATTGGCTACGGCCTTTATTAAAATCTCCTTTCCCGCCGTTGAGAGCATTTTTTCTTTCCATCCCTGGATTTTCCTCCAGATTTTGTCTTTGAGGTAGGTAAAAACTTTTTTCCTTCGATCCGCCTATGTAAACTGGCAACCCTAAATACTTCTCTGTTCTTGCCTCCCTTGTAATGTGTAGTGCTGTCATGATCATTTTCTTCTGCTCCACCTTAGCATTCTTGCTGAACATTATGGCCGATTTCTCCTTATTGACTATTTGACCTGAGCAAGCAGCATATGACTCCAGAATATGATCTATCTCCACTGCAGTTCTATTTTCAGCTTTGAAAAGGAGTAAAGAATCATCCGCAAAGAGGAGATGATTTATGCTTGGAGCCCTCTTACACACTCCGATGCCTATTATTTTGCCACGTTCCTCCGCTTTTTGCAGCATTGATGAGAGGCCTTCAGCACAAATAAGGAACAAGTATGGGGATAGGGGGTCTCCTTGTCGAAGACCTCTCCCTGGAATGATTACATTCGTAGTATCATTATTCACCTTTATTTGATAACGCGCTGTGGTGACGCAGTTCATAATGAGTTTGACCCAGGAAGAGTTGAACCCCATTTTTACCATCTTGTCTCTCAAGAAACTCCATTCAACTCGATCACATGCCTTGCTCATGTCGAGTTTGAGTGCTGCAAAGCTGGCATTTCATTTCCTTTTGTTCTGCAAAAATGAGTTAGCTCATATGCCAAGAAGATGTTGTCAGAAATCATTATCCCAGGGACAAACGCACTTTGGTTCGGGGAGATAATATCAGGTAGGATCACCTTTAGTCTATTGGCCAGCACCTTAGAAACTATCTTGTATACCACGTTGTATAGGCTTATTGGTCGGAGATCCTTCAAGCTCTTAGGTGTGCCCACTTTTGGAATGAGCACCACCGTTCTGTCATTCCACCCTATCGGCATGTCTCCTCCCCTTAATACTTGAAGAACTTCTTGAGTGACCTTCTCCCCTACTATGTGCCAGTAACGCTTATAAAACAGGGTTGGCATACCATCAGGCCCTGGTGCTTTCAGGTCCCCTATTGCATCAATGGCTGCTTTCACCTCCTCTTCGGAAAATCCAGTACACAGGATGTTGTTCAAGCTTTGGTTTACTCTCTTCTATACACAGCCTAAGGTTTCTTGGTTACTTCCTTCTGCATGGGCAGTAAACATAGACACAAAATAGTCGTTTAATAGTTTTCTTTCAAATTCTCATCTCCTTCTACCCACCCCCACTATCGTTTTTTAACCGGCGAATGGTGTTTCTTTTCTTTCTTTCAGAAGCAAAGGAATGGAAATACTTTGTTTTTTTGTCACCTGATTTAAGCCAATTTACATGTGAGCGTCGCTGTCGGATTTCGGGCTCCGCAAAACCCTAAGGAGTTCGAACCCAGGGGCGTGTGCGAAGATTCCCCAACAGCTTCGCCCCCTCCAAGTTCACAACACAATACCCCCGCTCGATGGCGAGGAAGACGATGGCACACAAGAGTTTACCCAGGTTCAGGCCGCTGCGAAGCGTAAAACCCTAATCCTGCTTTTGGTGGATTGCCTCACGAGGAGGTTTGTGGATGAACTAGTATAGAGGTATCTTGCCTTGCGGGTGTGTTCTCCTCCCCCCTACTGGGCAGCCTCGACTCTATTTATTGCAGCCCGGGTCCTCTTCCCTTATCGCAACGGCGGGAAGGGATCCCACAACGGCCAAATTTGAAGGGGGACAGGAGGTACACCCTATCCTGACGAAAGGTGGTCTTCGCCTGCAAAGTGGTCGTTGGTGATGCAGTAGTGGTCTCTGCGATGACGTTCGTCCTGCGGGGCTTGGGGTCTTGGTCTTGTTGCACCGAAGTGGAAACCTTTGGGGGCGCTTTGGGAACTCGCGTGTGCCCACTGCCTCCTTTGCACCAAAGGGGAAACTGTCCCCTCTGGCGCACTGGTGCCCGCCTGGCCTGGCTGGCATCACCCCTGGCCTCCTGAGGTTGTGCATTGCATAGGAGTCTCCACCGCTCGGGAGGAGGCTTGGGGAGGCCTACCTCCCCGCGGGTCTGGGCGTTGTTTCCCTCATGAGCTGGGGGCCTCGCGAGGGTCTTGTATGGAGCGAGGTCGTGCCGGGCCGTACTTGGCCGTTGAGGTGGGCCACGTCTTGGGCCGCAGGCAGGCAAGTCTGGGTACCCTGGTATCCATAACGCCGACAGTAGCCCCCTGGCCCGAGGCGCGCCCGAGCTATCTTGGGGGCGAAGCCACGGAGGATGGACCGGAGCGCCGTGGGCCCCAACCGCCTGCGGCTCCGACTTGACGCGTGGCGCACCACGAGGCGTAGGCGTCTCGGCTCCCCGAGAGGTCGGGAACTGCGTTGAGTCGAGCTGACGCCCGGTCTTCACGCCTCGTTGGCCATCATTACCCTTCTTTGAATGCTGCTGACCCTTCGCGTCCTCCCCCGCCTCGGGCCACGCGGATGCGACCCGACGGGGGAAGACGGAGCGACGTGAGGCAGGACAACACGCCGAACGAGCCTGGTATGCGCCGCTCGAGGTGTACGGCAACCCCACTTCCCACGTCGTCTCAGCAACTGCTTCAGCCGGCCTTGAACCGTCGCACGTTGCGGGGCCATCAATTCCCGGGGCTGGGAAGACGCCGGTTGGCCTCCATCCAGCTATAAATGGGCGAGGGGGAGAACTGAGCCCCCAGCCCATTCCTTCTTCTTGCTCCCCCGCCTTGTCTTCCATCTACTCCATTATGACGCCGGTGAGGAGGTTCTCCGCCGCTGAGAAGGGAAAAACCAGCCAGGGGTCGCCGGGCCAGCAACCTCCCAGGAAGGGTAGGGGCCGCCCTCGCAAGTATGCTGGGATACCCCCGGCGGCACCCCGTGGGCGTGGGCGCCTCTCCGCGGGGCCCGGTGCACCCAGGGGCGGCGGGCACGGCGGCCGCGCCAGGGGGAACGACTGGCAGTTGGCGCCCGGCCGCCGCGTTCGCAAGCCCGCTCAGCCGATGCGGGCCCAGAGTTCCTGGTGCCGGTGGAGAGGGCGGCGAGCTCTTGGTTGCAGCTCCCACGCTCCTTCGCGGAGGCGTCGCCGGCTGGCGCGCCCACGGGCTTGTGGCTACAGGCCGATGGGTGTTGCAGTGGCGTGTTGTGTGTGGAAGTCGAGGTCATCCCCGCGGGCAATGCCTTTTTGGGCCGCGAGTGGCAGACCTTCGCCCACGCCCACGGCCTGAAGGGGAGACCCACGCTCCACTTTACGCACGACGGCGCCGCGACATTATTCGTCAAGGTCTTTGGTGAGGACGGGAGGCGTTTGGAGTGCTGCCCGGAGGGCGGCGGCAGCGGCGATCTTGGAGGTGAGCTTGCCCTTGGCGACGGCCGCCATGTTTCCAGCAGCAGCGATACGTCCGCCGAGGGGAGCCCGAGCGATGACAGCTACGACGCCCCGCCCCGCCGTCGCGCCCGAACTTCGGGGGGAAGCCAGCGGTGGCGGCGCCGCTCCCCTGCCCGGGAAGCGGCCACGCCGACGTGCCACCACGGCGCCATCAAGGAGGAGGAGGACTCCGATTGAGCGTCGGCGCGCCGAGGACGGGGCCTTAGAAGCGGCGGCCCTCCGGGGCGGGGGCTCCTTCATCTTTTTCTTTCCTTTCTTCTACCTGTAATCAAAAATCGTGGGGGACCCTTTCGGGTGTGTGACGAACCTTGGCACTTGCGCCCTCTTACCGGTGCTCTCGTTGCGCGTTATGGTCGTTGTGTTACTGTTAACCACGGCCTCTCCTCGAACGTAGCTAGGGTGTTTAGCTTGATGCGTCCGCGGCGGGCCTTCGTGTCATGAGGTTTAGCAGTGGCGTCCCGTGGGCCGATAACGCTTGGAGAGCTTGGGGAGGTTCTTCTTTCCTGCGAATGAGGCGACTTGGGGGGAGCCCCTTTTGGCGCTCTACGTCTGCAGGGCCCGATTCCGTGCATGCCCCCCCACCGTTAGGGCGTCCGGATCACCAGGACGAGACCAAAGGAGATGGGGCCTCGATCGCCATTGGAGTCGTCTGGATCACCAGGACGAAACCAATAGCGAGCGAGTAGCCACGCGATCAGTGAGGCTCCCGAGGCGCAGTGCTCAGGAACCCCCCTTTTAACGCTCAAGCGGCACTCTACGTTGGCAGGTCCTGATCCCGCGCGTGCCTCGCCACCATTGGGGCGTCCGGATCACCAGGACGAGACCAAAGGGGGCGAGGCCTCGATCGCCATTGGAGCCGTCCGGATCACCAGGATGGAACTAATGGCGAGCGAGTACCCACGTGATCGGCAAGACTCCTGAGGCGTGGTGCTCCCGAGCCTCCCTTGACGTTCAAGTGGCGGCCAATCCTTTATGCCGGTTCTTGTCCCCAGGGGGCGTGAGCCTCCAGGAGTTTTAAAGACAGCGCACCGAGCCGCGGCGGAGCCCCCGAGCGAGAGTAAGACGGCGTGCGCCTGCTAACTTGCTCGAGAGTGCCACGCGAGGACTAGGACGCCAAGGCCACTCGGGGACCAGGGCGCCAAGGCCTTGGCGAGGTGTGCGCACCGTGCCAATAGCCCCCGCTCGCGGGGCACGAGAGGGTGAGGCTGGCAGGCGTTGCTCCGAAGAAAGAAATTCCAAGAGAGAGAGAGGACTGCTAGAAGAAAAATTCCCGCCCCTTTTTCCTTTAAATAGAGTCAACAGAAAGCCTCGGACTTCTTTCCAGAGAAAAGGCAAATTCGAACATAGGAAAGGCAGAGAAAAAGCCGCGTCCGGCGCCTAGGCTAGTCTTTGTCTTCCCCCAGTGCAGAACATAGGGCATCCACGTTGCGTGGGCATAGTCATTGGAGGACATTGTTGTCTGCCAGCGCGGAGCATGGGGCTTCCACTTGGGCGTGGGTGGGAACCCCTCCGCGTCCTCGGGGGGCTCCGGGCGTATACAGCCCACTCATTGTTACGTGAGAGTGTCACGTGTTGGGCCTGGGGGTGCGCTGAGAGCCCCATGCCTCCCTGGCATGGGGCCCGCTCCCACCCCCAAGCATGATGCGGCGACGTGGGGTGGGTCTGGAACGGGCCCTCGAGCGTGGGGCGAGCCCCCCACGCTCCTCGCAGGGAGATCCCATTCATGGGCAGTGCCCCGGGCTCTCCAAAGCCCGGGGGCAGATGTCTTCGTTGTAGCAGCGCCGCAGCCCCCTGCGCCATGAGCGGGGCTCGGCGCAGGGGCCCTTCGTCGCGCGCGGGGCGGTCACCCAAGGCGGTGCCCCAGCGCACCTCGCTGGGGTGCCCGGGAGTCCCACGTAGGTACCCCACCGCCCGTCCCCGGGCAGGCCAAACCAGGCCCGGGGACATGGGTGAGTACATGAGCCCCTGCCACTGGTCGAGCGAAACCTGGCCCGAAGACATGGGCGTATGTTTCACCCTCCGTCTCCGGGTAGGAGTCGCCCTGCCAGGGGACATGGGCGTGTGTTCCACACTCCGTCTCCTGGCTGGGGGCGCCCGACCTGGGGACATGGGCGTGTGTTCCACCCTCCGTCTCCAGGTTGGAAACACCTGGCCTGGCGACATGGGCGTGTGTTCCACCCTCCGTCTCCTGGCTGGCGTTGCCCTGCCTGGAGACATGGGCGTGTGTTCCACCCTCCATCTCCAGGTAAGCGACCCCCGGTCTGCAGACCCAAGTGTTTGCCAAGGGTATCCCCCTACCAGCGGGCGCGCCTCACGAGGCTGCCAGCGCCTACCATTCTCGCAAGGCCGGCCCTGCCAGCCGCCCTCACGAGGCTGTACGCAACAGCCTCGACGAGAGCCGCTGCAGGGATGGCATACGCTCCTCCCGTTGTCGTGGTAGCCGGCGCCGCTCCCGTCACGGCCCGGGCGCTCGTCGACGTGGCCGTGGCAGAGTCGCGCGAGACCCCAGGTGTTAGTGTAGATGAGTCGCCGGGCGCCCTGCCTTGATCCGCCGGGGGTGCCGAGGGGCGTGTTATCACGCCTACGCCCCGCGGCTGGCAGCTCCCGTCGGCCCCCGCCTGCGCCAGGGGCCAACCCCTGCGTGCCCGGTGAGCCGGGCCGCACTTCCGGCCGGTGCGGTTCGCGACGCATGTCACCGGTGCGTCCGCACGCCCTCGGCGCCTCGGCGGCCGGTTGAGCGACCTCATGGGAGCGAGCCCGCTCCTGGGTCGTCCCATGGGGAAGCACCCCTGCCTCGCCTGTTGGGGCGGCGCATATGGCCCTGCGGCATATCCCACTGTCATAGCGTCCATGAGTATCGCGGAAGTGCTGTAGCTCACGGGCTACGTGGAGCGCGATCCGCCCGTGCGCCGGGTCGCGGCGAGCCCGGGGAGATGATGCCGCGACGTGGACGCTGGGGAGGTTCAGGGTGGTGAGGGCTCGTCGCGCGGTTGACGACGGCGACAGCCCCTGGTGCCCGTCCGAGACCGGGCCGGAAATGGCGCCTTTCGTCAGAAAACCGAGGCAGAGCGGGATGCCGAGGTCTGGCGGCGTCACCCGAGCGACGCGGGCAACCCGTCTTTTGGCGCGAGCTCGGCGTCCCTCGGCCAGGGATGCACCGAGCGGAGGCGAGGCAAAGTTTTAGTGAGGATTCCGACACGCCCCCTACCTGGTGCGCCAAATGTCGGATTTCGGGCTCCGCAAAACCCAGGGTCATGTGCGAAGATTCCCCAACAGCTTCGCCCCCTCCAAGCTCACAACACAATACCCCCGCTCGATGGCGAGGAAGACGATGGCACACAAGAGTTTACCCAGGTTCGGGCCGCTGCGAAGCGTAAAACCCTACTCCTGCTTTTGGTGGATTGCCTCACGAGGAGGTTTGTGGATGAACTTGTATAGAGGTATCTTGCCTTGCGGGTGTGTTCTCCTTCCCCCCTACTGGCCAGCCTCGCCTCTATTTATTGCGGCCCGGGTCCTCTTCCCTTATCGCAACGGCGGGAAGGGATCCCACAACGGCCAAATTTGAAGGGGGACAGGAGGTACACCCTATCCTGACGAAAGGTGGTCTTCGCCTGCAAAGTGGTCGTTGGTGATGCGGTAGTGGGCTCTGCGATGATGTTCGTCCTGCGGGGCTTGGGGTCTTGGTCTTGTTGCACCGAAGTGGAAACCTTTGGGGGGCGCTTTGGGAACTCGCGTGTGCCCACTGCCTCCTTTGCACCAAAGGGGAAACTGTCCCCTCTGGCGCACTGGCGCCCGCCTGGCCTGGCTGGCGTCACCCCTGGCCTCCTGAGGTCGTGCATTGCATAGGAGTCTCCGCCGCTCGGGAGGAGGCCTGGGAAGGCCTACCTCCCCGCGGGTCTGGGCGTTGTTTCGCTCGTGAGCTGGGGGCCTCGCGAGGGTCTTGTATGGAGCAAGGCCGTGCTGGGCTGTACTTGGCCGTTGAGGTGGGCCACGCCTTGGGCCGCAGGCAGGCAAGTCTGGGTACCCTGGTATCCAGAACGCCGACAGTCACTTCCAATAAAGTTCTCATTGGTGTTCCAGGCGATCTAACTTCTCACGTAAAAAAAGTTCCCGAGAGACTTGTTGAGGGGATATTGCACCTCTTCTGACTTCCTCCAACTCCCTCTTTAAAGTCTTTATCCTCTTCTCCAGACTCCCAAAATATTTGTACTCCAATTCTGAAGCTCACTCGCCACCTTCTGAAGTCTATATGTTATCTCATTGATTCCCTGTCCCATCGCCGGATTCCAGGCATTCTTTATGATGGATTCACAATTTTCTTCTTCAACCCAATTTGCTTCAAATCTGAAGTGGGGAGGGCCTCTCCTGCTTCTGTAGTATCTTCCTTCTGTTTCCACTATGATGGGCCTATGATCGGAATGGCGGGGATCCCCATTTATTACCTTGAAACCAGGAAAACGATCACACCACTTATATTTGCCACCACTCTATCTAGCCTTTCTTTAATATATTTATCACGCGAATGGCTATGGTTTCTCCATGTGAATTTGTCCCCCTCGTAACCTAGGTCTTGCAAGCCACACTCTTCAAGTGTTTCTTTGAATTTGTCCATGCGAGCTTGCTTTCTTGGGGGTCCACCTTGTTTCTCATGGCCATAGAGTATTTCATTAAAATCTCCAGCACAGATCCAAGGCCTCTCAAGCTGAGCATTCAGAACCCAAAGTAAAGTGAAGGTCTTTTCTTTTTTGTCACTTGCTGGTTCTCCATATATACCTGTAAATCTCCACCGAAAGCTATCCTTTTCAATTATCTTGATGTCTATGTGATATTTGGAGAAATTGTGGAGCTCGATCTTCACCATACCCTTCCAGAACATTACAAGCCTTCCACTCTTGCCTTTACAATCTTTTATCAGCATTTCCTTCATACCCAACACCCATTTAAAATGCTTTATTCTCCTCTCGTCTAGTTTGGTTTCAGACAAGAATAGAATATCCGGGTCCTCCCGCTTCTGGATGTCCAGAAGCCCTCGAACTGTCGGGCCGTTACCCAATCCCCGACAGTTCCACGCGATAAGTTTCATTTTCCCCCGTCGGACTGTCATGGCAGCCCAGCTTCCTTGTCTGAACCATCTTTGTTAGAGACTTCATTTCCTAACACTCCATCTGTTTTTTCACCCTCCATCCTTACTTTTTTCGCCAACTCATATTCCTCATCAATCTCCATGAGGTCTGCCCCTCTTTTCTTTGGTGACGGTACCAACAGTTCTTGAGTTTTTGCTCCTTCTTGCCGCTCTCTGCGTTTGAAAGTGCTTCTCACCTTTTTTAAGCCCGAGTTCAGGAGAACATATTCAGATTTTGTGTCACTCGAGGTCGGGACTGCTCTCTCTGATTTCTTTATTGGTCCCTGTAATTTCTCCTCTTTATTCTCTGTGTGCTTATCCTTCACATTTTCTTCTCCCTTCACATGAGCGTTCTGTTGTTCTTCCTTAAAAACCTGTTTTTTACTCCCTACTGTCTCCGTTTTTTCTTCATTTGTTATTTTGAAGGGGCTTGTAACTTCCTTTTCATCTTTTTTTTCATTGTCAGCTCGCTCGCTTGGTAGAGTCTTTTTCCATGATGGGCCATCACTTCCCTGCTTACTACCCTTGCTTCACGCGCTGCTACTTTTCCAGAAATCACCTTTATCACTTGATACTCTGCTCTTCTCTTCACTGGAACTCCCTTTATAGATTGCTGCACGTAACCATGGACCATATTGTCGACCTCCTTCTCGTTTTGTTTCCATTGTGCAATTTTTTTCATTATGACCAATGATCCCACAGTTATAGCAGAAGTCCGGTAAGTGTTCATACTCAAATGAAACCACTTTCCTCTGCTCCTCCTCCATTTCTTCATTACCCCCTTCTACCATTTTTCCATTGTTCTGGTACTGCTCACCCTCCTCACCATCAATAGTGATTCCTCTCATCAGTGGTGCAGTGATGTCCATTCGTACATTGATCCTCATAACTTGCCCAAATGCAAAACCATTATCACCCAACTCCATATCCAAGACTTCACCGATTTGTTCCCCAATTAAAATCCCTGTTTCTCTATCCATAATCCCCATCGGAATACCATACACCCTTACCCATATTGGTATGGTCTTAAATTGATATTCATCTATGGTTTTATTGGGCGCAAAATCTTCCATCACCAGCAAGCTTTTATTAAAAAACCATGGTCCATTATCTACTTCCTTCAGTTTCCCCTTCTCTTCATGGAAAGAAAACAAGAAACGATTCTTACCAAGATCCTTGCAGTCCAATCCAGTGAAGGGGCACCAGACTCCTGCTAATGTCCTCCCCAGATGCTCATATTTCGCTGGTCTGTCCGACAAAAGCTTCCGCACTACTTGGAGCTTGCCCACTGCCAAGTGATTTTCGCTCTTCTTTCCGATTTTAATCACTTTCTTCTCTGCCTCTGAGAGCTTGGAACCTTTTAATTTTCCTTCCACTCCACGGAAGGCTTGTACTATTTCACTTCCCATTGTAGTCGCCGACCGCAGGGGACCCCCAGCACAGCACCACTCCTCCTTGAGTACTCTCCCTGCCTCCTCACACACCTGATTTACCTTGTTTATGGCCGCCCCGACACCTTCCCCTGACGCGGCGTCCCTCAACCTCTGCTGCCTCGGGTGAGCGTCCTCCGATCTGGTGACAGGGGAGCCCTCAAGACTTCCTAGATACTCTCTCTGGGCTATGGAACTAGGCTGGATCTCTTCTCTTTCAATTGGAAACGATAAAATCAGAGTTCAGGCTTGAGATTTTGTGGATTTGGATCAGACCCTGGCGGCAAAAGCTACCGACGACGAACTGCTATGGAAGCGCCAAGAACACGCTAGAAGCGACACGAACCGTCACGCGGGGACGAACTTAGCTGTTGCACTCTCTTCTTGTTGCCATCGTGGTGATGTCTCCTTTGGGTCGTTTCCTTCTGTTTGGGAGCCACCACGTTGGCACGTCAATCGCAACGACGATGAGACTTGCTTGACCCTTTGGAACACACCGTTGAAGAGACAAGAGGTAGCACTAGTAGTTACCGTTCAAGCATACTTCTTATGTCACCCTCCAAAAAAAGCATACTTCTTATGTCTATTAGGAGGCCTATTGCACGCAATGCGCCTGCTACACGTGTCTCGATGTTTATGTGAGATCAAGAGCGATATGCAAACCTACAGAACAACCACAACTATGATAATGTAGAGGCTATTGGTATGCTTCACATGAGTACATATGCCATTTTACACCTCTAGAAACTAGATGACACATTCTGCCCTTGATGCAAAGAACGATCTCAACTAAGAAGCTAAGCAACTCATGAATAACACGCTTTATGAATGATCCACAAAGGGCATGTGGTGCGTGGAAAAAAGAGGGTATCATATAAAAGTTGTTTCACATTACTTGCCTAACTTATATGTTGCATCTGACATATAACTCGCTTAACTTACAAAACATTAGAACCTTTTTAGCCGAACCACATGGAAAATACGATGTCTCTCTGCGCCATTGGTACAAGAATCAAAAACTGAGAGGTTAAGACGGAGCTGGTTGAAAGATTCTGTTAGCGTTGGTAAGTATTTCACTATTATTTGACTTTGACGAAAAACATCTAACCGTCACTGTTGGCGCAAAAAATAAATGCAACCAAAAAGGCAATTGAACTATTAGAAGCCTTTTCTGCCGAACTACATGTACAACATGGTGCAAAAATTTGACAATGTTGATATAGACAATGATGTAGGGTGGAACCTTAATTAGACCAATCTTTTCACACTTGGAGGCGGGGAAAGGAAATCAAACAAGACCACACAAGGAATTCACTCAAACAAGTCCAAATCAAGATCCACTAGAGTAGCACACATGAGATCCACGAGATTACAAGAACAAGTCAAGGGGAAACACTAGGAAGAGTTCTCAAATCCAAAGGAGATGAGGTCTTGAGATCTAAGAGATCCTTATCCCATGGGAGCTCATGATGATCCCATGATGGGCATCCTTCTCCCGTAGGAGGCCTTGTAATCCTAGTGATTCCTCTTTTTTGGAAGGTTTTGATCCCCAAGATGGAGGCACAAGGAGCAAAACTCTCTCTAAGTGTTTTCATATACTTTGCTAACCCTAGAATAGAGGTGGGGGTCATCTATTTACAGAGCTACTACAATTAGGGACGAAAGGTGGGGATACATGGCCACTTGGGCCTACTCGCGCGCAGGCAAGGCCAGCTGATACTGGTAGGTACCCGGACGATCTAGGCATCGGCCGGATGATCCGAGTATCTACCCGGATGGTCTGGGCATTGAAGGTGTGTGGGATTAAGGGGTGCTAACCACGTCGACCCCATTGTAGTGGTTCGGGCCGAGGACCCCTGGATCATCAACAAGTGGGCCAAGACTATCAAGCCCTTTGACGTGCTGAACATGGAATCTACCGAAGACTTGGCACATACTCGAGGATGCATTTATGTTATCGGCACGTTTATCCCTAGATGCATCCGACCTCATTGTAACAGCCCGAGAACGAAGCTATATATGTTTTCGATATATCCCGTTATCGCCGTGTAAATTATTTGTTTGTCCCATTCATCATCGCATCATTCGCATTGCATCGGCTATTCGTTACCATCATTTTTCAAAACTTGCATCCATTCGTAGTTGCCGGTTATTCCCGTTCTTGCCGTTGACTGTTTCGAGATCAAACACACACATACGCGCCCGCGACATCGTAAAAATATTGTTTTATAAGTGGGAATGAAATGTTCTCAGAATGGGTCGGAAGCTGGCATGCGGTCTTAATATATTGTAGGTAGACCGCCTGCCAAATTTCGTCGCATCCGGAGTCCGTTTGATAGCCAAAACGTTAAACATATGTGTCGCTATAAATGGTTTAATTGCCGGACGTTTCCGGTATTTCAAACTGTCACGGGCCACAAACCTTCTCTCTCATCTCATCCCAAGCCCCTCTACATAGCCCACCTAGCCCACCTAGCCAAACCCCGCGACCGGGCCGTCCGGTTGCGATCGAACGGCTCGAATTGGTGCAAAAATCCCTAACCCTAGACCCCCCTGCTATAAAAGGAAACCCTCCCCTGCCATTTTAAGCCTCTCCCTCTCCTACCTCGGGATCTGCGCGCCTCAAACCCTAGCACCGCCACCTGAGCTGTCGGCTCTGCCCAACCAGGCCGTGCCAGCTCACCCCTCTCTCCTCCCACCACCGCGGCCCTGCAGCCCAGGGCAGGCCCGCCCGGGTCCGAACCGCCAATCGCTGCCAGCGCGTTCGCCTGCTCCTCCCGAGCTCGCGCCACCAACCGCCGCCGGACCCAGGCTGGTGCCCCGTTGAAGCATCACCGTCGCCGCTCGCCGCTAGCCTCCTACCACTGCCGCACCCCACCGCCGAATCGCCGCGCTGCCTCACCCTGCCTCCAACGTCGGCGTCCCTCACCGCTGCCTCGGCCGGCGCCACCAGCCGCCTCGCGCCCCCTCTCCGGCCCTCCTCCGCGGCGGTGCCTCGTCATGTCGCCACCGCTCGCCCGCGCCGGCCGAGCTCCACCGCCAGCGCCACCCTCGTCAATCGTCGCTCGCTGTCGCCCCAAGTCCGGCTGGATCCGGCGGGATCTAGACCTCGAGGCCTCCTCCTCGCGCCCGAACCGCCGTTCGCCACCGTCTGCCGCCGTTAACCGGCGACTGGGACCTCGCCGTCCCGGGACCACATCATCCGCCCATACAAACGCCGACTACGCCCGGACCCGTACCGCTCCATCCCACTGGATCTCCCCATCTAGTTTGCCCCGAGGTGAAAAACCGAGTAAGTGCCAATATTTTTAACTTCATGTATGCATTTCGTGTGGCTTGTAGCCGTTGAACCATGCATCGGATCTAAATGATCCTTACATGTAAATTGATCTACAAGTTGTGCTCTACATGATGGTGTAATTTGCATGCATGATAGAATCCATTTGATTGCTCAAATCTCTATTGCAAAAGTGCTTCATGAACTAAACTGCCGAAACTGTTATTTTGTTCAAACTTGCGTAGATGATTGCATGAAATTCATGAGTCATATGCATATGGTTTCTTCGTGCGTTTAGTTTTATGTTATGTCTACTTTGATGCCATGTCATTGCTTGCCATGTCAAAAATCAGTAGCATGTCAATTTCTTGCACTTAAGTGGCCTTCATGATAAAACTGTAAGTCTGTTAATGATAAGTACGGTTTTGCATAAATCATAGTTAATGATCCATGCGTCCATGAATTTGTGCTAACGGAGTAAAATCAGGATTGCCATGTCGACTTGCTGTGCATACCATTTTCATAAATTGTAAAATTGCTAAACCTACTGGTTGTGCATCCCAAAATAGCATCATGAAATAACTGTTTTGCATCCCAGATTTTCACCAAGTCTAAAACTGCCGTGTTAAAACTTGTCAACTTTCCTTGATGAATGCCATTGAGCTAGAGGTAATCTGAAGGTGTTTAGTAAACACGATTTGCTATTCATCATATATAATATCACCCCCTGCCAAGTTTCGCCACTAAATCTCTTGTAGCATATTTAAAACTTGCCCTCAACATGTCATTCGAATGTTTCTGCTTGCATAAAACTGATTTTTGACTAAGTCCCTAATCTGGACAGAAACTTTGCATCTTGTGAAAATCATATCAATTCATACATGATGCATATGGAAATGATCTTTATATGAATTGTGAAGCATTTTAGTTGTACTACATCATCATGTCATTTGTTTTCGTGTTAGCATCATGTTTTATTGCACCTAAGTAGGCATCTCACTAATTTTGGCAGATTTTAACTAAAACTTGTGTTGTTTGAATACTTGTGAACCATGCCTCCGTTTTGATCATGCCCTACATGAAACTTGTTTGGAATCGATTGTAGTTTCATAATACCATTGCATCCATGATTAAAATGTTTGTGTTGGTTGTTTGCATGCACTTTGTATTCATGCCATGTTAAACTTGTGTGGGTCATATCTTTTAGGTCGTAGCTCCGTTTTAAATGATATATATATATATATATATATATATATATGTAAATCAATTAGAATGACATGTAGAATCATATGGTGCATTTTTTCCTGTTTAATAAATATTAAATATGTTTAGGCAGAATAGTACCAAATTCTAAATTTACATATGGGGTCATCTCGGAAATACTATATGTTGTTTCCGACCACATTTAAAATGCCTAGATAGATAGTTTAATTATGCTTCACCTCTTGCCATGATAAAAACATTTAAACTTGTGGTGTACCTAAACAAGTGGGAACTAAGTAGTGCAAATGTGGAGTTTCGTCAATATGCAACTCGTAGTATATTGAGCGTCACTTAATGTGCAGTATTTATTTGTTGCACTCTTGCCATGTGATGCATAATAGAATGGACCTGCATCATACTCGATTGTGCATCATGCCATGAATTGTTGTGGTGTTTACCGTGTTATTTGTTTGTTTCCGGATTGCTTCTCCTCGCTAGAGTTCCGAAACTGTTTCAGAGTGTGAGGATTCGCTTGACTACGCCCGTTCGTCTATTTCACGGATTTGTTTTTCTTCCAAGCGGGATTACAGGAAAGATGATCAATACCTTGGATACCACTACTATCATTGCCACGCAAGTTGTCTCGATTCTATCGCTATGTCTCGCTACCTACCACTTGTTTGTAATTCCTCCTAAAATGCGATGACAAACCTCTAACCCTCCACATCCTAGCAAACCATTGTTCGACTAAGTTACCGCTTGCTCAGCCCCTCTTATAGCATTGCTAGTTGCAGGTGCATGTGGATCCATGTGATAACATGGATATCTTGGGATATGACATTATTCTTGCTATTCCATTTAATGCATCTATACACTGGTAAAGGGTGGAAGGCTTGGCCTTTTTCTTGATGTTTTGTTCCACTCTTGCCACCTTAGTTTCCGAGTACCGGTGTTCTGTTCCATATTGAGCGCTCCTAACATGCTGGGGTTGTTATGAGGACCCCCTTGATTTTCGTTTTGGGATAAACTCTTCCGGAAAGGCCCAACCTTGGTACTATATTTGCCCAATAACTAATAAAATTGCATAGGGAGTAGCAGCCCCATGGATAATTAATAAACAACCCGGGCCAGTGCTCCTCATGAGTGTTGATCCAAAATGGCAGTAGCCGGGGCCACCAACGGGTGTGCCAGCCGAAAACTTAACCAATCTGGTCGTGTCCTGAGAACGAGATACGTGACTCCTATAGCGGTGTCGACACATCGGGCGGTCTTGCTGGATTTGTTTTACCTTTGCCGAATGTCTTGTGCACCAGGATTCCGAGGAAACTACGGGCTATCCCACGGTTGAGGTTTTCCACCGCAGCTTGTGGCTAGTTTGTGATGGATGAGTTGGAGCACCCCTGCAGGGTTAAATCTTTCTGAAAGCCGTGCCTGCGGTTATGTGGCAACTTGGAAATTTTATAATACCAGGTAATAGAAAACTTGAAGTAAATCCATTAAAATACACCAACCGTGTGCGTAACTGTAATCGTCTCGTTTCGAGGGAGTTGGGAAGAGAACACGGTGGGGTTATGTTTGACTCATAAGTAGGTGTTCACGATCACTTCTTGATAATTACTAGATCATGTCCGTTTATGCGGAGATCACTCTTCTTATTCTTGTACTCGTAAGTTAGCCAGATATAAAATGCTTAGTGATGCTGCAATCTCAGCACTTAACCATACCTCACCCATTAAGGTTTGCTAGTCTTGATACCCTTGGTAATGAGATTGCTGAGTCCCCGTGGCTCAGAGATTCCTACAACAATAGGTGCAGGTACAGGTAGTGCGATGATTTGACATGAGAGTGATGATTGTTCTATTTGGAGTTCTTCTTCTTCTTCATTGATCATAGGATGGGTTCCAGGTCGGCAGCCTGGGATTAGCAGGGTGGATGTCGTCTTCTTTTTCGTTTGGTTTCATCCATAGTCGAATCCTGCTCTTTTGTAGGATGACTATGATGTATTGATGTATTGAGATAATTATGTTGTAGCATGTGGCAAGTGAAAGCCAACTCCATATACTCATCTTCTCTTTACATGTATTGTGACAATATCCATTCTTGCGAAGCGACCCGAAATGCGCTTCTATCGTTATCGAGGCCCTCGAGCCGTTGCAAGGATAGTACCGCATTTTGGGCGTGACAAGTTGGTATCAGAGCCGTACCGACCTAGGAGCCCACTTGATTGATCGAACTTGGCCGTTGCCGAGTCTAGAAAGAAAAACTATATTTTATGTCTAGTTATTTATCGGAGAGTAGGAATTATTTTTACTCCTCTTCCCTTCGTCGCTCTGGTGAGGATTCGTGATGTAGGAATTTTAGTTCTATCCCTCTTCCCACTCAATTTTTTTAGGATCACGCGGGTATTTTGGAAACTATAAGATGTCAGTGTGACCGGGATTTTGTTCCTGGTGCCTCCTGTCAATTTGTGGCAGAAGTGTCCTGGGGAGTTGAGCTCCAGGGGATTTCACACAGCTATCTTTTAGTTTCCTTAGTATCTCAGGATGAAGATGTTTGAAATTGCTTCAATACTATTTGTGGCGAGAGGAGTTTGGCGTCACCTTGTACTAGGGAGAGCGTCCAGGTGTACTGCCATGTTTAGTATCGTTGTGACTACGAGGTTCTGAGGTAGGTGAGTTTTCGAGACCTCTGGTTATGTGTTTGATGGATGTGATACATTGGAGAGTAGTATCATGCTAGTAGTTGAGTGATGGATTTTACTCCGTGTATCCGTGGACCCGATTGCGTATCCAAAGGATTTCAAGAGTTCTTAGGTGTGAATTCTAGTAGTTACCTAGGTTTATCTTCCAACAGATGCTTGATGTGAGGTTGGGGTTCGACACCTAGTGGTTCTCTTGTTGATGGTCTTTCTTACATCGGTTCTCGTTGCGTCTTAAAGAATCCCCATCGCTTGCTATGATTCAGGGACACTCTGTATGTCGTGTGCACTACCTTGTACATGATGGCTACTGTAAGATCGAGCCCGTGTGGGCCTTACCACGAAAATATCGAGAGAAATCTCTGTTATGTATTTGTTTCTGGCTTAATTCACAAGCCTCATCCTTTGTTTCGTTGAAGTATGGTAATTCGAGTTGCTTCGATGTCAAGTGTTGATTTTATACCCTTTCTAAATGATGTTCTCATATTGCTATGTGAGTACAAATTCTCTTAATCAATTGGAATGTTCATGTCAATTCTTTTCCATCCGGAGTGCTTCTCTTCAAGTTAATTCAATCCTTTCATTAATTGCAAGATCTATCCTTTTATTTTCCTCCCGGGCTTCCTTTTCATCCATCCCAAATTGTCTTTGTTTTCCCCCACCCTCCCTCCCTTTTATTCAACGATTAAATTCTCATCCAAGTGCCTCTCTATTCATGTGATGCTTCTGCTTCCTTTTCTTCCATATTGTGTCCGGTGATTCTTGTGAAGTTGCTCATGTGCTTAGTTCATCATTCTTGTTATAGTTTTCTTCTCTGGTGCATTCAATTCAATCTCTCGGTGTTGATCTTAGCCCCTTCTTTGATTCAAAAGTTTTTCATGTGTAAGTTCTTATCCAAGCTTTTCTTGTTTATTCATCTCGATCTATTCTATCAAGAATGGCAAAGATATCTTAGAAGATTCATGTTTCCGATCAAATCCTTTCAAAATTTCGAGGTTCACAACCTCATCAAGTTTTCATTTGTACCGGTGCAATATCTCTCTCTAAGCAATAGTTTCTTTTGAGTGGGCCCATAACCCATAGGTCTTTTGCCAGGATCTTACCTGGCTTTTCTAATTTCTCCCGAAGATTCTTGTCAAATTCATCCCAGCTTTGACGTAAGAATGGATTCCATCAGTCATATCCATTCTCCAAGATCGCTTCAAATCATTATTTTTATCGTTGGCTCAACCTTTCTTTAATTTGTTATTCCGGAGTATCTCGGTAATTCATGATGGTGTTCCTCGTCATCATTCTCAGCTTGGAAGACCGAAGAAGATGGTTTCTCTCAAATCTTTATCCATTCTCATGGAGATTCACGGTTCAAGGTTGATGCTATCCACTCGAATTATTTCCATTCTTGAAATTTTCTTTTCTTTTCTATATGGAGCATTTCAGACTTGTTTCATTCTTGATCCTCCGAAGGCCATCATTTCTGAAGATTTCCTCGCTCTCAGCTTGCAGCTCTCATTCTCTAATACTTCCAAATTGATGTCTCTTCATTCGTTGAGGTTTTCCTCCTTCGTTCTCAATTCTTACCGGTGGCGCGGTCAAGTTTTTTCTCTTAGTCCAATCGTGACCTCTTCATTCTCATGTATATCCATTCATTTGAAGTGTCCTCACTCCTTTGCACATGTGTTTCGTTGAAGACTGCTTCAAGTTCGTATTATCTCCCTTCAATATTTTTCAACAAGAATAAGTAGTATGCCAAATCCGCTGCTTGTCATCAATTTAACTTGATGAAGGATAAGCATAACATAATTCTTATTCTTGTTTCATCAAGCTGATTTCACTCCTTCTTCAGGAGTTGTTCATGATATCAAACTCTTAGTTTGTTGTTCATCTTCTCTTTTCCGGAGTTCCATGCATTCTCAATTATCTCGCCTTGAAGCTCTATCTAAATATTTGCAATGCATATATCATGTTCATTTCAACCAAAATTCTTTTGTTCATCATTATTTCCGGAGTTCTCCCAAGACGTCCTCCATGATGGTAGTTAAGGATTTAATTCTTTCTCCAGGTGTTCTTCAAGATTCTTGTTGGAGGATCTCAAGTATTCTTTGTCTTGCATTTCGAAGTGCGATTTATTCTCCCTTATCTTTTGAGGTGGTGTTATGTCATTCTTGACAATTTCTCTTCGTGGTTCATGATTCAAGTTTTCTATAATGAGATATTTAAACCCATCATTTTCTTCTTGGAGTTATCTTGGATTAGAGTTCACCCAAAGCCTTTCATAAGGATTGTTGCTATTTGTGGTTCTTATCAATTATCTAAGTGTTCCTTTATCCTCTTGGCGAAAGAAGTTTTCATCTCTGTGTTGATCTCAACTAGTCAATTGTTTCCGTTAGTGGTGGGTTTTCACCTCATAATGTTGAGATGCTTTCTATAAGGCCACAACAAGCTTATTCTTTCGTTGTTGATGTTCCAACAAATCCATTCAATCCTTCTTTGCTAGGATGCTTTTCTAATTCAATTGTGGTAGAAGTTGTCATTTTCTTCTTCAGTCTTTCAGTCCAATGATCTAGCTTCTATTCTTTTGTTCTGGAGGTATTGTGATGTTGCTCTATTCGACCAATCATCTCGTTTTGTCAAGATCATGTTCTTCCCTTGCTTACCCGTTTAACTATAATGTTGTGTTATCTTTTTAAGTTATTTTCACCTTATCAAGTTTTGCCTCTCTTTCAACCGGAGTGGTGCCCAAATTCGTTCCTTCTCATTCTTTGTGTATCTCGTTTCAACCAGAGTGGTTTCAAAATTCTTGCTTGTTCCTCATGCCATTCTTCATATCCTAGCACCCCCCAAGATTCGTTGGTTTCACTCATTTCTCAAAGAAGGAACTAAGTTTTATCTCTTCCATTTTCTCTTCCTCTTCTCATTCTAAGACCTTGGGGTGAGATCTCTTTGTAGCGGGGGAGAGTTGTAACAGCCCGAGACCGATGCTATAAATATTTTCGATATATTCCGTTATCGCCGTGTGAATTATTTGTTTGTCCCATTCATTATCGCATCATTCGCATTGCATCAGCACTTCGTTGCCGTCATTTTTCAAAACTTGCATCCGTTCGTAGTTGCCGGTTCTCCCCGTTCTTGTCATTGATAGTTTCGAGACCAAACACACACGCACGTGCCCGCGACATCGTAAAAATATCATTTTATAAGTGGGAATAAAATGTTCTTGGAATGGGTCAAAAGTTGGCGTGCGGTCTTAATATATGGTCGGTAGACCGCCTGCCAAATTTCGTCGCATTCGGAGTCCCTGTGATAGCGCAACTGTTAAACATATGCGGCACTATAGCCGGTTTAATTGTCGAACATTTTCGGTATTTCAAACTTTCGTGGACCACAAACCTTCCCTCTCATCTCAGCCCAAGCCCCGCTACACAGCCAACCTAGCCCATCTAGCATAAACCCATGGCCGGGGCCGTCCGATTGCGATCGAACGACTCAAATCGGTGCAAAATCCCTAACCCTAGACCACCCTACTATAAAAGGAAACCCTCCACTGCCATTTTAAGCCTCCCGATGTGCCACCTCGAGATCCATGCGCCTCAAACCCTAGCGCCGCAACCTGAGCCGCTGGCTCTGCCCAACCAGGCTGCGCTACCTCACCATCTCTCTCCTCCCACCATCGCGGCCCTACGGGCCGAGGACAGGGCCCGAGCCTGAACCGCCCACCGCTGCCCGTGTGTGCGCCCACTCCTCCCGAGATCGCCCGCACCAACCGCCACCGGACCCAGGCCGGTGCCCCGCTGGAGCATCGCCGCCGCCGCACGCCGCTCGCCTCCTACCGCTGCCGCACCCCACTGCTGAACAGCCGAGCTGCCTTGCCCCGCCTCCATTGTCGGCATCCCTTACCGCTGCCTCGACTAGCGTCGCCAGCCGCCTCGTGACCGCTCGCCGGCCCTTCTCCGTGCCGCCGCCTCGTCATGCCGCCGCCGCTCGCCCGCGCCGGCCCGAGCTCCACCGCCAGTGCCATCGTTGCCGACCATCCCTCGCCGTCGGCCCCCAAGTCCGGCCGGATCCAGTGGGATCCGGACCGGGAGGCCTCCTCCTCGCGGCCCGAGCCGCCGTTCGCCACCGTCGATCGCCGTTGATCCCGACCGAGATCGCGCCGTCCCAGGACCGCGTCGTCCGCCCATCCAAACGCCGGCTGCGCCCGGACCCGTACCGCTCCATTCCCCTGGATCTCCCCATCCAGTTTGCCCCGAGGTGAAGAAAAAGACCAAGTCCCGAGATTTTGAACTTCATGTATGCATTCTGTGTGGCTTGTAGCCGTTGAACCGTGCATCGGATCTGAATGATCCTTACATGTAAATTGATCTACAAGTTGTGCCCTACATGCTGGTGTAATTTGCATGCATGATATAATCCATTTGATTGCACATATCTCTGTTGCAAAAGTGCTTCATGAACTAAACTGCTGAAACCGTTATTTTATTCAAATTTGCGTGGATGATTGCATCAAATTCATGATTCCTATGCATGTGGTTCCTTCATGAGTTTTGTTCTCTGTTATGTCTACTTTAATGCCATGTCATTGCTTGCCATGTCAAACATTAGTAGCATGTCAATTTCTTGCACTCAAGGGGCCTTCATAATAAAACTATTAATGTGTTAACGATAAGTACCGTTTTGCCTCGATTCTGTCGCTATGTCTCGCTACCTACCACTTGTTTGTGAAGCCTCCTAAAATTCCATGATAAACCTCTAACCCTCCATATCCTACCAAACCGTTGTTCGGCTATGTTACCGCTTGCTCAGCCCCTCTATAGCGTTGCTAGTTGCAGGTGGATGTGGATCCATGTGATAACATGGATATCTTTGGATATCACATTACTCTTGCTATTTAATTTAGTGCATCTATACATTTGTAAAGGGTGGAATGCTTGGCCTTTTGCTTGGTGTTTTGTACCACTCTTGCCGCCTTAGTTTCCTAGTACCGGTGTTATGTTCCATATTGAGCACTCCTAACATGCTTGGAGTTGTTATGGGGACCCCCTTGATTTTTGTTTTGGGATAAAACTCTTCCGGCAAGGCACAACCTTGGTACTATAGTTTCCTAATAACTAATAAAATTGCATAGGGAGTAGCTACCCCATGGATAATTAATCAACAAACCCGGGCCAGTGCTCCTCATGAGTGTTGGTCCAAAATGGCAGTAGCCGGGGCCACCAATGGGCGTGCTAGCCGTAAACTAAGCCAATCCGGTCGTGTCCTGAGAACGAGATACGCGGCTCCTATCGCGGTGTCGACACATTGATGTCTACTACACAACTTTATTCTTGTAGACTCTGTTGGGCCTCCAAGCGTAGAGTTTCCTAGGACAGTAGCAATTTTCCCTCAAGTGGATGACCTAAGGTTTACCAATCCGTGGGAGGTGTAGGATGAAGATGGTCACTCTTAAACAACCCTCCAATCAAATACAGGAAATTTCTTGTGTCCCCAACACACCCAATACAATGGTAAATTGTATAGGTGCCCTAGTTCGGCGAAGAGATGGTGATACAAGTGCAATACGGATGGTAGATAAAAGTTTTTGTAATCTGAAAATATAAAAACAGCAAGCTAACAAGTAGTAAACAATGAGCAAAATGGTATATCAATGCTTGGAAATAATCCCTAGGGATCATACTTTCACTAGTGGAATCTCTCAACAATGCTAACATAATAGGATCATATGATCAACCCTCAACGTGCAACAAAGAATCACTCCAAAGTTCATATCTAGAGGAGAACATAAGATGAAATTGTTGTAGGTAGTAAAACCACCTCAAAGTTACCCTTTCCGATCAATCTATTCGGCTATTCCTATAGGTGTCACAAACAGCCCTAGAGTTCGTACCAAAATAACACCTATGATACATATCAATCAACCCTAATGTCACCTAGATACTCCAATGTCACCACAAGTATCCGTGGGTTAATTATTCGACATGCATGAAAAAATTTCAGATTCATCATATTCAATCCAACACAAAGAACTTCAAAGAGTACCCCAAGATTTCTATCGGAGAAGGTAGGACAAGAATGTGCCATCAACCCCTATGCATAGATCCCCAAGGTCATCGGAATCCGCAAGGTGATGCCATAACATATATCAAGTGAATCAATAGAATACCCCATTGTCACCATGGGTATCCACATGCAAGACATACATCAAGTGATCTCAAATCCAATATTCAATCTGACATAAAAAATCCCAAAGGGAAAGATTCAATTCATCACAACAAGATCGCAAGGGAAGAACACCATATGATCCAACTACATTAACAAAGCCCGTGATACACCATATGTTCTATTGATTCCACTAATGATGATTCTCTTAGCCAAGTCACACTTGAGCAAGAAAATGCTTTATTGAAAGGAATTATAGAAAAACGTATCTACAAGAGTCTTGACGGGTGTAAGCAATTTGAGGAAATTGTACGCAAGCACGGAGGATACCGAAAGAACCATGGTGTTGGCTACTTCAACGCTAACGGAGTTGAATGGGAAGAAGGTCAATACCCCAAGCCCAAGTTTGTTCCTCAAAAGGAGAAGTATGAAAATACTCTTCCCAAGGGGACAAACACTCAAGACGACCTTCCACCACAAGACCACAAGCTCAAGGGCAAGAACAAGCTTCAAGAGGACATTGACTCATATGAAGATGAATCCCTAGCTTTGGTGGAGTGGGTTCCCAAGGCTAATTCAAGCTCAACTTCTACAAAGGCTACTTCAACACCAAGGATCCCCATCAACTTGATGTGGGTCCCCAAGAAGAAGAACTAGAGAGTTCTTGAGGGGTGCTCCGCCAATGAAATCACTCACATTCATTATTGGCAAGAATTATTTGCATCAACATCAACTCTATGCAATAGTTCAAGGATTCACACATTCCCTCAAAGGTAAGCAAGGGACAAGGTAATCAACAAATCAATGGACGTCATTACACATGCTTTGCACTCCATGTCCATAGATATCCTTGTATTTGTCTCTTGTGTGTTGGGACTACCCCATGTAGGTGAGAAGAGTAAGGAAACAACAAGGATGCTCCCAACTCTTGGTGATCTTCACCAAGCTTGAGCATCCACCACTACCTCACCAATATGAAGTCTTCATCGAAAAAACCCAAGGTTAGTTTATCCCTCTTATGGGGGGATGTCACATCAAGGGGGAGCTTTACTCTAAGACTTGAGTTAAAGCATCTCTTAGTATGTGACAACATTAAATGCTTTATGTAAAAGTGGTAACCCCACTTGTGCTTAAACGATGAGTATGACCTATGATCAAGTATTCTTACTTGGCTCCTAAGTCAATATACTCATATATAGATGACTTCGTCATCGCCCAAGTGCTTGTTAGATGCTAGTGTGTATGTGCATGTTTGTCATGATTTCATTTGACATCTTATTATGTGAGCATGTTGGTCTGCATTTATTTTCCCATTCGAGGACATCCAATTGTTGCTATTTGGTTTTTGATTTATCTTTTGCCAATTGGATGGACAAGAATGCCTAGGACCACTCTTTAGCTATCTATGCTTTCTCACCTCACATTCCATTCATGCTGCATCACAAAACTTGAACAAGTACTTTTCGATCCCTGTGTGTGTGGAGCACTCGGAGTTCCGTATCGACAAGGATTGACCATTAAAACCTCCCAAGTGCATCTTGGTGGAACCAACACACAATTCTCGGTCTCACCGAATGCCTAGGGTTGATCTGGTTTTCAATCTCGGTACTACCGATTCCATATTCTCGGTTACACCGAGCTTCCCTGTCAGCTGACAGTTGAGGAACTCGGTGACATCGAAAATTTAGAATCGGTGACACCGACAGTGAAGGGTATATATGCTGTGGACCCGACGTTTCAAAATTCAATCTTCAAACTGTCGCGCCCCAAATCCTAAGCTGCCGCAAAGGACCCCCTGGTCGTCGCCCTTGTCTCCCCGCGCTCCTCTGCCGCTGGGATCCTTGCTGTCGACGGGCATCTTTGCCGCCGTCGCCGCCGTAGCGGATCCGTCGCCATGCTAGGGTACGGATTCGATTCTTCTTGTGCTCCTCGTCCGATTCTTGCGCAATGAAGTTGATTTTATCTATAAGCCACTGATTGCAAACCCTTCTATCCTCTAAAACTTCCAGTAGATAGTGAATGATCGATTTTCTAGGGTTTACCGTCCGCCCGATGGAACTCGGTGGAACCGAAGCAAACAAATCGGTGTCACCGATTTGCCAATCTGTGCTGCTGAGAACTATCTTGGTGAAACCGAGTACTCCTTTTTGGTCTCACCGAAAGGAGTGCCAAGTTTCTGTTAAAGAGAAAGTCAGTCTCGGTAGCACCGAAATCTTTGCTTCGGCTGTACCAATTTTCATGTGACAGAATGTAAACCTTGAGAATCTTTTGTTCAAACTTTCAAAAAATAGCTACAGTTTGTGATGACTCATCTTCTTCTGCTCCTCTATACTCTATTCACAGGGTCAGTATGTCAAGTGCTGAGGACAGTGAGAACAACTTCCAAGAGGAGAACATTGTCATGAGTTCAGGCACAAGTCCTGAGTCCAGTTCCTCTTCAGATCCAGGCACTCCCAGTTCTCATGGGTTGCCCAAGGCTGCTACAAGGGCCAGGAAGAAGCTGAATTCAGATGAGGAGGATTCAGATTTTGTGCCAGAGGAGATTCTTGCCAAGAAGCAAGAGAAGGCTGCAAAGAAGTCTGCTAATGAAGCTACCTCTTCAAGGAGAGCTGTCAGGAAGGAGTATGCTAGCTCTGAAGCTATGAGAGCACCTGAGAGTGCTAGGGCTACCATGACTGTTGAGCCCCCAAGGAAATCTATGCCTGAGAAGGCAGGGGAGAAGAAGAGAGCTATGAAGAGGATTGTTTATGTTGTTGGCAGGCAAACCTCTATGTTTGAGGACCCTGAGGAGGCTGCTGGTGCTGCTGCTGAGGAGGAGGAAGAACAGGTTGTCAAGGCCCCTCCCAAGAAGAAAAAGAAGCTTATGGCTGATGCTATGCCAAAGACTGGCACATCCAAGAGCACCAAGTCTGTTCCCAAAAAGGCTGCTGCTGAAAAGCCCAAGAGGTTGTCCAGACAAATTGCAGCTTCTGAAAAGAACAAGGGAGCTACCTCCAGAGTTGAGGATGAAGATGCTATGTCTGCTTTGATGAAGCTTAGACCACACCTTCCAGTACATAATGCCAGCTATCCACTTGCTGAAGATATGAAGAAGAGGAAGGACTCTGGTTTGAGGGCATGGAGAGCTGCTGATCCATATGCCCAAAGGAGAAAGACAGCTATGGACTACAGATTCTATACCAAGGAGCAACATGATTTCTATGAGACTGTGCTGTTTGACAAGAGTCCAGCTATGAGTGACATGAGATATGTGGACTGGAAATTCATCAAGGAGAATGAAGACTATTTTCCAAGTGTCCAAGATAACTTTCACTGCATTGGCTTGGATGAGTTTGTTGGCAGAGAGTTTACAGCATGGAATGATGAGATGATCATGCAATTCTACTCCACTACACATTTCTATGGAGATGGTATGATTGTATGGATGACTGAAGGAGCAAGTATGAGTCCACTATTGATGAATGGGCTGCAATCTTGGGAGTACCAGAGGAACAGGATGGTGACTTGGATGTCTACTCAAAATCCAAGGAGAGCCACAATGCTATGGCTAACATGTACAATGAGATCCCTGCTGCTCATGTGAAGTCTCACAAGTTAGGATCCATCTACTTTCTCCAGGCTGGCCTTCATACCATGAACACCATTCTGAGGGATACTTTGATGCCCAAGTCAGGAGATGACAAGATGATCCGAGGCTACTCCATCAACATGCTAATCCATCTTGACAGACACACCAGGATTAGAGTCATGGATTTGATTGTGGAGACAGTGAAGAGGGTTGCTGCTGATCAGAAGCGCTCTTGCTGCTATGCACCCTATATCCAGATGCTTATCAACTCCAAGCTGGAGAAGCACATCTTTGCTCTGGACAGACCCCACTTGCCCCTACAGCCAGATTTAGAGGACAACATTGTGGTGATGGACCCAGAATATCCCACATCTGCTGCAGCTCAGGCAGAGGCAGAGGCAGCTAGATCCACTAGTGCCCAAGTCCCTAGATCTAGGAACGAGCAAATGGATCTTTTGATCTCATCAGTTCAGGGTATGCAGAAGGACATTAAGGACATCTTGGACAACCAAAGCAGTCTTGTCAGGATCTTTGAGAACAGGATCAAGACCCTTAATGATAAGGTGGATGGGCTGACCAAGACAGTCAATGAGCTCAAGAAGGAAGTTGACTCTGTGTCTCTTCCTCATTCTTCAGATGATGATGATGATGATGAGGATGACTCACCTCTCAGGCCAGGCACACACTTCACTACTCATGCCAGATCAGCCACCGTGCCAGCTTCAGATTTGAGGCCCTCTTCATCAGCTCCTGCTACTGTCACCTCAGCTTCATCAGCTCCAGTTCCTCTAGTTGCCACTCCAACTCCATCCACGACATCTGCAGAGATCTTCGCCGACGCTGTTCTCTCGACTCCTTCATCAACAACCGGAGGAGATCAGCCCAAGAACGCTTAGATATATGCCTTTGAACTTTTTGGTAACTTGTTGCCAAAGGGGGTGAAGTGTATATAGATCTTTAGGCTTTGAGTGAGAGAGCGTTTGGTTTTTATCGCTGTTTCAAAAACATTGTCTTTTGGTTGCTTGTGTTACACTTTTGTTGGTGTTTGATCATACGCTTAATGTGTGATGCAACTATTTCCTATCATTATGCTACTTATGAGATGATCTTTCACCTTTGCTTGATTGTGTTGTGCTATGATGTTCACTCTTATTATTCTCGCACACCACCAAGTTGTATGTGACATGGAAGAAGTGCCCCATGTACCTAATCGATTGTGCATTTGCATTCAAACGCAAATCTAAAATAATGCACAAATTTAGGGGGAGCTCTTGCTTATCACATACTTCTCAAAGCGACGATTACATTCATTGATTATATCATATGTCGAAGCTTTGATCTATATGTTGTCATCAGTTACCAAAAAGGGGGAGATTGAAAGCACATTTGCTCCCTTGGTGGTTTTGGTAATTAATAACAACATATAAGTCATTGAACTAATGTTTCCACTAAGTATATTTCAGGAAAAGTTCAATGATAGGATTGGCAAAAGGATTGTGGAGATTGTGGAGATACCCCATGATGCAAGGAAATGGATTGGCAAAGCTTCAAGCAAGAGGACTCTACATTTTACGTTTGTGAGAAATCACTTTGAGTCCATAGGAAAGCCAATACTATTAAAAGGGGGTAAGGTATTGTTGGTGAACAAAATGCTCATACGTGCACAAGTGATAGTCACCAAAAACACCCACAAGCTCTTCCACAAAAGTCTGTCCAAAGTCAAATATCCAAAATCGGTGCAACCAACACTTTCCACTCGGTGCCACCGATTCCCATACTCAGACAAACCTAAGCCAAACTCTAGCCCTTTGGTGCAACCGATTCTGCTTCGGTGCCACCGAGTTTGGGTTGCCAACTTTCTGTTACGCAAATTCACAATATCAGTACCACCGAGATTGTTGGATCGGTGTCACCAAGATTGGGCAATCTGACCGTTGGTCGCCTTATCGGTGCAACCGAGTTTCCTATATCGGTCTCACCGAGATTCAAAAATTGCCACCTTTTGGTCACTTCGGTACCACCGAGATTAACACATCGTTGTCACCGAGTTGGTCATTTTGTGTGTAACGGTTGGATTTTTGGGGATGCCTATATATACCCCTTCACCACCACCTACTCGAAAGAGAAGCACTCAAAACTATTCCATACTTGCCCCATCCAGTTTTCTGAGAGAGAGCCACCTACCCTTGTGTTGAGGTCAAGATCATCCACTCCAACCATATGGATCTTGATTTCTAGCCTCCCCAAGTTGCTTTCCACCAATCCCATCTCTTCCACCAAGCCAAATCTGTAAGAGAGTGATTGTGTGTTGAGGAGTCTATCATCTTGAAGCACAAGAGCAAGGAGTTCATCATCATTGCCGAGCCTATTACCTTTTGGAGGGTGGTGCCTCCTAGATTGGTTAGGTGTCGCTTGGGAGCCTCCTACTTCGTGTTGTGGAGTTGAACCAAGAAGTTTGTAAGGGCAAGGAGATAGCCTACTTCGTGAAGATCTACCCATAGTGAGGCTAGTCCTTCATGGACGGAAGCCGTTATGGAATAGTCAAGGTTGCTACTTCGTGGACCCTTATGGGTGGAGCCCTCCGTGGACTCTCGCGACCGTTACCCTCCGTGGGTTGAAGACTCCATAAACGTGGATGTACGATAGCACCACCTATCGGAACCACGGGAAAAATCATCGTGTCTACAATTGCGTTTGATCTTCTTACCCTATCCTTTCTATACATGCTTGTTGTTACTTTCCGCTGCTATACTCTTAGACATGCATGTGTAGGGTGTACTTGACTTGCCATGAGTGCTAAAATCTGCCAACTCTAAAATTTGGGAAAAGGTAGAATTTTTATTTGGACAAGTAGTCTAATCACCCCCCCTCTAGACATACTTTCGGTCCTACACTCCTGCTGCCACGTAGGCTCCACCTCCGGGCCCTGGCACCTCCGACTTGTGGCCTTCTGGTCGAGCCAGGCGCCCTGGATGGTGCCTACGCTGCTCTGGATCAGGTCTGGGACGCCCTCGAGAGCGCAGATGGTCGCCTCGCGAAGGAGCGCGTGGGGCTCCTTTCTGGGTGGCTCCAGGCCAACGCCTCTACCGTGGCGGTTTGGAGCCAAGTCGAGGCCACTTCTGCTGAGAGCAGGAAGGAAGCCGCGTTAGCCAAGGCAGCCCGCGACGCGACGCTGGTCGATGCAGCGTCTGCTGTGAAGCGCTGTGGTGAGGCGGAGGTCAGCCTGAAGGCTCTTCAGGAGGAAAGGACTGTGCTTGCGGAACGGCTTCACCAGTGGGAGGAAGACCTCAAGACCTGCGAGGCCAAGCTTGCCGACCGCGACTCCACGCTGTCCAAGGCGGTGGCTGACCAAGCCACGGAGCGCAAGCACCGGGACAAGCTGAAGGAGGAAGTAGCTGCACAGAAGGCTCGGCTCGACTCCGGGGAGAAGGCCCTTGTTGCGGCTAAGGAGAGAAAGGCTGTGGAGCTCGATGGCCTCCCCTCCGTCGAGCTCAGGCTCCGCCAGGCACTGAACTCCATCTGCCGGGGGGATTCGCGAAACCCTTGGTGGCTCCTGAGAGCGGCTTCACGGGTCTCTCTTCAAAGCTCGTCGAGGTGCTTGAGGGTGCCATTGCCAGGGTGGAGTCTATCTTGTAGAGTGAGTGCCGCGACCTCTTCTCCGCGGCCGCGACGCGCGTCTTCAGCCACCTCTACCTTCGCAAGCCGGGTTTTGACTTTGGCTCCGTGATCCACCCGGTTGATCCTGGGGTTCGCGCCGCCACAGCAACGACCATGGAGGGCGCCATGGAGGCGCTGATGAAGAAGTTCGCCTATGTCGCCGTTCTCTCACCTCCTGCAGCTGTAAGGGTCAATGACGACGATGACAACGGCAGCGATGTCGACGACGAGCTCCCCGTGGCCGGGACGAGCGGTGGTGCCATCTCCTCCTAGCTCCTCTTCCTAGGTCCTTTCCTGTAACGTTCATCGTGCCTCGCGGAGGCGTTAGACTTATTTGCCGTTTTCATAGCCTTGAGGCGAAGGGCTGAGAGTTCCGTGATCCTTTCTGGAGACATTTAATGCTTGTAATGACTGCCAAATTATGTGGTTTCTTTCCTCGCCTTGTTTCTTTCGTGCTTGCTGTAGCACTCTACGTCGGCAAGGCCCGGTCCCACGCATACCTCAACCGCCGTTGGGGCGTCCGGATCACCAGGACGGTGCCAAGGGGCGAGGGGCTACGTGACCAGTGAGGCTCCTGAGTCGCGATGCTCAGGAGTCCCCCTTGACGTACGAGCAGCCCTCATGAAGGGAATGTGCCGAAGACGGGGTTGACTTGGATATTTGGAGCGCCTTGAGCTCTGCGTCGGCAGGGCCCGGTCCCGCGCATACCTCAACCACCGTTGGGGCGTCCGGATCACCAGGACGGTGCCAAGGGGTGAGGGGCTACGTGACTTGTGAGGCCCCTGAGTCGCGATGCTCAGGGGTCCCCCTTGACGTACTAGCGACTCCCATACCTTTCCTCGCCAGCTTTTGCCTGAGAGGGACGCGTGAAGACCAGGTACCAGGGACCTGGGAAGGTGGCGTGCGCTAGGCCTGGCCTGAGCGTAGCCCCCATGCAGCCCCCTCACGCGGGCATCCCAGGGGAATGTTGCGAGACGGGGCCGCGAGGGGCCATCCTGAGGTTGGATGCAGCCGCTAGGGTGCCCTCAGTTGTTTATTCACCAGCGCAGAGCATGGGGCTTCCGCGTTGCGTGGGCATAGCCGCTGAGCGATAGTGTTGTCCGCCAGCGCGGAGCATGGGGCTTCCACTTGGGCGTGGGAAGGGGGGGCCCTGGCTCCTGAGCCCCCCGGGCGTGTGCAACCCATCAAGTTCGTATGCGTGGCTTGCACGGCAGAACTGGGAGGTGTATCTGGGCACTCGTGAGCCAGCACGGTTCTCACGAGGCCCTACCTCAAAGGCGGGTTGCGCCTGAGTCTTCCGGCAGGGGGCGCCATTGCAAGTGCTGTATATTTTGGAGAAACCTGCACCGAATGAATTTCCAAGGGCCATCGCATGAGAAGGCCGAACACCGATGACCCCAGGAGGTGACGTGAACGGGGCCGGCCCGCCAGACAGAGCTCAGCCATTGGATTTATCGACGTTGCAGGGACGGACCCGAGCACAGACATCGTGCCTAGTCTTCTCATGCGACAAATCCAAGGAGAAAACACCCGGCGCGCGGCTCCCGCGTCTGCGAAAGGCCGACTGTGGTTGCAGGAACCGTGCCGCGCGCCCTGACTCACCCACTTCCGATTAGCTTATGCGAGGACACAGCACCAAGGGCCACGGGAGGTGACGTGCACGGGACTGGCCTGCGAGGCAGAGCTCGACCACATGGATTTGTCAACGCTGCAGGGACAGACCCGAGCATAGACGTCGTGCCAGCCCTTAATCACGAGGCGGTCGAAGGCAGGATCATTAGGGCATGACGACAATCATGGTGGTGAAGCACCGAGCATGCAGGTTGGAATACTTAGGAAATTGATCAAATGCATAAAAGGTTCTGATACATGCGTAAACGATGCTGCTGCGGGGACGGGCCCTCACCGCCTGAGGATAATGCAGCCCGATGGGCGCCCTCAAACTGAGCAAACCAAAAAGTTACCTGGTACGAACCAAAAATTCACCTGGCGGCAGTACCGATGAAGCGTCGAGGTAGTCGTCGGAGCGTGACCTTGCGTCTCCGTGAGCCTGTCCTTCATGAGCCCGACGCCTCCCGAGGCTCGGGGCCCTCGCTCGTGCCTGGCACCTCCTCCAGCACCTCGCGGCGCCTGACCCCGTAGCGCGCGAGCATGGCCTGAGCAAGGCGCTGATATGTGGCGCCCGCGTTCATCAGACCAAAAGGCATGCAGATGTAGTTGCATGGGTAGACCCCACCGTGACCGACGCACGATGGCCAGAAGAAGTCCTAGGATGCCGCCTTGGGTGCTGTTGCCAGGGTGGAGTCCGTCTTGGAGAGTGAGTGCCGCGACCTCTTCTCCGCGGCCGCGACGCGCGTCTTCAGCCACCTCTACCTTCGCGAGCCAGGTTTTGACCTCCTGGGAAGTCCTCGTGTTGCATTCCCTTTTTAATTATTATTTTTGCGACTCATGACGAACAAAACGCACGTGCGCGATATATATTAACCCCGTTATATTATTTTTGACGTTTGCGATATGTTTAAGCTCGCTGCTCATTACTCACGCGTCTAGGGGCGGCGTTGTGGCGCGAAAAGGGCGTTCTCAAAGGGTGGAAAACACGTGTTGCTGCGGTATAGAGGGAGGGTGGAAACCGTGGTAAAGTCGTCTCCGTAGTTGAGCGGGAGAGTAAGTAGCATAGGGCATTATCCATTGTTAGGTAACGGTTGTAATGTTAGTAAGAATGTACAATCGTCATTGTTGTGGACCTGGGAGTGGCAAGCATAAGGGACGAAGGGGGGGGTAACATGTCGGATGCGATCATACCAGCACTAAAGCACCGGATCCCATCAGAACTCCGAAGTTAAGCGTGCTTGGGCGAGAGTAGTACTAGGATGGGTGACCTCCTCGGAAGTCCTCGTGTTGCATTCCCATTTAAAAAAAAATTGCGACTCATGACGAACAAAACGCACGTGCGCGATATATATTAACCCCGTTATATTATTTTTGACGTTAGCGATATGTTTAAGCTCGCTGCTCATTACTCACGCGTCTAGGGGTGGCGTTGTGGCGCGAAAAGCGCGTTCTCAAAGGGTGGAAAATACGTGTTGCTGCGGTATAGAGGGAGGATGGAAACCGTGGTAAAGTCGTCTCCGTAGTTGAGCGGGAGAGTAAGTAGCATAGGGCATTATCCATTGTTAGGCAACGGTTGTAATGGTAGTAAGAATGTACAATCGTCATTGTTGTGGACCTGGGAGTGGTAAGCATAAGGGACGAAGGGGGTGGGTAACATGTTTGATGCGATCATACCAGCACTAAAGCACCGGATCCCATCAGAACTCTAAAGTTAAGCGTGCTTGGGCGAGAGTAGTACTAGGATGGGTGACCTCCTGGGAAGTCCTCGTGTTGCATTCCCTTTTTAATTATTATTTTTGCGACTCATGACGAACAAAACGAACGTGCGCGATATATATTAACCCCGTTATATTATTTTTGACGTTTGCGATATGTTCAAGCTCGCTGCTCATTACTCACGCGTCTAGGGGCGGCGTTGTGGCGCGAAAAGTGCGTTCTCAAAGGGTGGAAAACACGTGTTGCTGCGGTATAGAGGGAGGGTGGAAACCGTGGTAAAGTCGTCTTCGTAGTTGTGCAGGAGAGTAAGTAGCATAGGGCATTATCCATTGTTAGGCAACGGTTGTAATGGTAGTAAGAATGTACAATCGTTATTGTTGTGGACCTGGGAGTGGCAAGCATAAGGGACGAAGGGGGGGTAACATGTCGGATGCGATCATACCAGCACTAAAGCACCGGATCCCATCAGAACTCCGAAGTTAAGCGTGCTTGGGCGAGAGTACTACTAGGATGGGTGACCTCCTAGGAAGTCCTCGTGTTGCATTTCCTTTTTAATTATTTTTTTTGCGACTCATGACGAACAAAACGCACGTGCGGGATATATATTAACCCCGTTATATTATTTTTGACGTTTGCGATATGTTTAAGCTCGCTGCTCATTACTCACGTGTCTAGGGGCGGCGTTGTGGCGCGAAAAGTGCGTTCTCAAAGGGTGGAAAACACGTGTTGCTGCGGTATAGAGGGAGGGTGGAAACCGTGGTAAAGTCGTCTCCGTAGTTGAGCGGGAGAGTAAGTAGCATAGGGCATTATCCATTGTTAGGCAACGGTTGTAATGGTAGTAAGAATGTACAATCGTCATTGTTGTGGACCAGGGAGTGGCATGCATAAGGGACGAAGGGGGGTAACATGTCGGATGCGATCATACCAGCACTAAAGCACCGGATCCCATCAGAACTCTGAAGTTAAGCGTGCATGGGCGAGAGTAGTACTAGGATGGGTGACCTGCTTGGAAGTCCTCGTGTTGCATTCCCTTTTTAAAAACAATTTGCGACTCATGACGAACAAATTACCCGGTGCTTTAGTGCTGGTATGATCGCATCCGACATGTTACCCCCCCTTCGTCCCTTATGCTTGCCACTCCCAGGTCCACAACAATGACGATTGTACATTCTTACTACCGTTACAACCGTTGCCTAACAATGGATAATGCCCTATGCTTCTTACTCTCCCGCTCAAGTACGGAGACGACTTTACCACGGTTTCCACCCTCCCTCTATACCGCAGCAACACGTGTTTTCCACCCTTTAAGAACGCGCTTTTCGCGCCACAACGCCGCCCCTAGACGCGTGATTAATGAGCAGCGGGCTTAAACATATCGCAAACGTCAAAAATAATATAACGGGGTTAATATATATCGCGCACGTGCGTTTTGTTCGTCATGAGTCGCAAAAAAAAATTAAAAAGGGAATGCAACACGAGGACTTCCCAGGAGGTCACCCATCGGATCATATATATCGCGGCACGAACCCCAGGATCAACCGAGCGGATCACGGAGCCGAAGTCAAAACCTGGCTCGCGAAGGTAGTGGTGGCTGAAGACGCGCGTCGCGGCCGCGGGGAAGAGGTCGCGACACTCACTCTCCAAGACGGACTCCACCCTGGCAACGGCACCCTCAAGCACTTCGACGAGTTTTCAAGAGAGCCCCGCGAAGCCGCTCTCAGGAGCCACTAGGGGTTCCACGAATTCCCCTCGGCAGATGTTGTTCAGCGCCTGGCGGAGCCTGAGCTCGATGGAGGGGAGGGCATCGAGATCCGCAGCCTTTCTCTCCTCAGCCGCAACAAGGGCCTTCTCCCTGGAGTCGAGCCGAGCCTTCTCTGCAGCTACTTCCTCCTTCAGCTTGTCCAGGTCCTTGTGCTCCGTGGCTTGGTCGGCCACCGCCTTGGACAGCGCAGAGTCGCGGTCAGCAAGCTTGGCCTCGCAGGTCTTGAGGTCTTCCTCCCGCTAGCGAAGCCGTTCCACGAGCACAGTCCTTTACTCCTGAAGAGCCTTCAGGCTGACCTCCGCATAACCACAACGCTTCACATCACACGCTGCATCGACCAGCGCCGCATCGCGGGCTGCCTTGCCTGATGCGGCTTCCTTGCTGCTCTTAGCAGAAGTGGCCTCGGCTTGGCACCAAAACTCCACGGCAGAGGTGTCGGCCTGGAGCCACGGAGAAAGGAGCCCCAAGCGCTCCTTCGCGAGGCGACCATCGGCCCTCCCGAGGGCGTCCCGGACCTGATCCAGAGCGGCGTAGGCCCCATCCAGGGCGCCTGACTCGACCAGAAGGCCACAAGTCGGAGGCGCCAGGGCCCGGCCCGGAGGTGGCGCCTGCGTGGCAGCAGGAGCCGCCCCAGGGGGCAGAAGTATGGAGGGCAGAAGGCGACGGAGGCTGCGGTACCACCGCAGACAAGGCAGGGACGGGCGGTCCCATGGCCAGCCAGCCCTCGGGGGCCGGCCTCTCAGGCAGCCATGCGGGTGCGCCCCCAAGGGTAGAAGCAGCCTCTCCAACGGGCGTCGGGGGCTCCGTGGCCGTGACAAGGAGAGTCGCCCTGAGAGCCTCCTCGCCTACGACATCCGGCGCCTCATCAGGCGTTGGCAGTGCACCAGGAACAGACGTCACGTCGGAAGGCACCTTCGACTTGACGCCCGTCTTTTTCTTCTTCGCCTTCAGCACCGCAGCGCTCCTGGTTACCAAGCAAAGAAGGGACCATCAGCACACAAGCCACCGGTGGGTGGCCAAAAACCAAGCAGGACTACTTACTCTTCGACGTCGACCCACTTCCTCTTCTTCTCCACCTCGGCGAAGGTGGGAATGCCCTTGCGCTTCTTCGTGGAGGTGCCGCCGCGTGGGGGAGCAGAGGCGCCGCCCGCAAGGGCCGCGGCCGGGGAACCCGTACCAGCCCCGGACGCGGCCGCCTCGCCCACACGCTGCAGCTCGGGCAGGGGCGAGGCGGGCGCCTCAGCCACCTTGCTGGCACGAGCTGGGTACTCTGGAGGAGGCCCGGCCTCGCGTTTCCTCGTGGTCACCCGGCCATCGGTCCGGGCGGCCCGAGGTGTGGGCCTCGGCCCCCTGAGGACCCTGGTGAGTCGCGTTGGACTTGCAGTAGGGGGTTCGCCATCATCATCATCGTCTTCGAAGCCGCGGAGAAGCGCACTCCGCGATGGAGGGGACACTTCCTCCAGATCGTCATCCGCTATCCCCTCCGAGTCTTCCTCATCCGCGGTGTCGTCGGAGGACACCGCCACTGGGGAGCCAGGGCACTCGGCCGGAGAGAGCCCCATTTCGTCGAAGGTGGGCATCGCGGCGACCAAATCGGCCTTGTCGTCGCGGCAGTACAGCGGGGCATAGGCCTCAGGAAGGTCCCCGGGGTCGCCGTTGAGCAGAGTCGCCATAGCCCTGTTTAGTTCCCCGGAGGTCAGGCGTACGGACCGAAGCCTGATGTCATCACCACCGCCCTGGTAGTCCCACATGGGCCTCGAGTGAGACTGGAGGGACGCCAGGCATTGCGCCAGGAACTCCTTCACTATCACCCCCCCGGTCAACTTCCTGGCGTTGATGTCTCGATAGATCCACTCCAGGACGGGCTTGGCCCGGGGGTCGGAGAGCTTCGCGGAGCTCCACGCGGGAGTCTTCTCCGGCAGCCCCTTCGGAAGTTCTAGGCAGGAGTTGAGGCCCTTGATATCCAAGAAGACCCAGCGGTGCCTGAAGTTCTCCACCTTCTTCCCAGCCTTTAAGAGCATGTTCCCACTCTGGACCGCGACGAAGGAGACGCATGCTGAGCGCTGAGCGCCGTCATGTAGCCGCAAGCTGAAGAAATGGCGGAAGGGCGCCACGGAGAGCTTCACGCCCACGAAGGCCTCGCAGTAAAAGGTGAAGAAGGACAAGAGCAGGATGGAGTTGGGTTCAAGATGGAGAGCCTGGATCCCGTAGTGCTCGAGGATGGTGGTGAAGAACTCAGAGAAGGGCAGAACAAGCCCAGAAAAGATGCTGTGGAGGAAGAAAGGGTAGACTGACTTGGCCAGGCTGTGCTGCTCCGCGGAGCCGCACCATATCAAGGTCCGCCCCCACTCATTGGTACCATCCGCCGTCGACGGAAGCACCGGGGCAAGGTCCCCGTCCTTGGCTATGGTGGACTCCGAGAGCACCGGCGAGATGGAAGCGGAGGCCGAGCCCTGAGCCTCGGGTTTCGACTTACCGGCAGGTGCCATCGAGAAGTCCTTGAGGACGAGAAAGCAAGAAGGAGGACGGTGCGGTGCTGAGATCTGGAGAGGTTCTCACAAAGGATGGGGATCTGGGCGAGGGAGCAAGAGTACATGGAAGGAAAGCAATAATGGATCGACACCGGACGTCAGGCTTTTGTCAGTCCGAGCAGTTGCCGAGGAGACACGGGAGTGGAGACGTCTGCGTCTAACCGCGCACCGCGGGCCAGGCCTGGCCCGCAGGCGATAGGGGCCCGCGGCGCTTCGGGCCACCTTCTTCGGCTTCGCCCCGAAGCCAACTCGGGCGCGCCTTGGGCCCGGGGGCTATTGTCGGCGTCCTGGGAACGGGGGTACCCAGACTTGCCAGCCTGCGGCCCAGGGCCTGGCCCGCTTCGACGGTCCGTACGGCCCGACGCGGCTTCACTCAAGACAAGGCCCTCGCGAGAATCCCACCCTCGCGAGGAGGACAACGCCAAGGCTCCCGGAAGGAGGAAGCCTCCCCAGGTCCCCTCCTAAGTGGCGGAGATCTCTATGCAATACTCGGCCTTGGGAGGTCAAGGATGATGCAAGTCGGGCCAGGCGGGCACCAGCGCGCGCAGAGGAGACAGTTTCCCCTTTAGTGCAAAGGAGGCAGGGGCGTATGCGGGTTCCCGAGGCGTCCCACCAAATGTTTCCATTTCGGTGCAACGAGACCGGGCCAGCGGGCTCAGCAGGACAGATGTCATCGGCGAGCCCACCTCCGCGTCACTGCCAGCTACTTTGCAGGCGAAGGCCGCCTTTCGTCAGGATAAGATGTACCTTCTGTCCCCTTTCGAATTTGGCCGTTGTGGGATGCCTTCCCGCCAGTGCGATAAGGGAAGAGGACCCAGGCCACTATAAATAGAAGCTAGGCTGCTCTGTAGAGGGGGGGCGGACAAAACACCACCCGAGCACCCTCGCGAGGTGACTCACCGCTGTACATGTTCATCCTCCAAACCCCTCGTGAGGCAATCCACCAAAAGGCAGGAGTAGGGTTTTACGCTTCGCAGCAGCCCGAACCTGGGTAAATCATCGTGTGCTAATCTTCTTCCCCGCGATTGTGTGAGTTCGTTGGGCTAGACTGTCGAGCCGTGAGCTTGAGGTCGAAGTTGGTGGGGATCTTCGCACACGCCCCTGAGTTCGAACCTCTTTGGATTTTGCGGAGCCCGAAATCCGACACTCCGTTGTCGTCATTTTCAAAACTTGCATCCGTTAGTAGTTGCCGCTACTCCTCGTTGACCGTTTCGAGACCAACCACACACGCCCAAGGCATCGATAAAATATTGTTTTAAAAGTGCGTATAAAAATATTCTCGGATTGAGTCAAAAGTTGGCGTACGGTCTTGGTTTATGGTAGGTAGACCGCTTGCCAAATTTCATCGCAATTGGAGGTCGTTTGATACCCGAACGGTCGACTGTAGCGGCACCGTCATCGGTTTATCCATCGAACATTTTCGGTATTTAAAAAAACTTTGTCACGGGCTTCAAACTCCCCTGTCATCTCAGCCCAACCCCTCTCCACAGCCCAAGAACCCACCTAGCAACCCCCTCTACTTACGAGCCATCCGATCGAGATCAAACGGATCGAAAACAGGTGAGATCCCCTAACCCTAACCCAACCTGCTATATAAGGAAGGCCTCCCCTTCCAAATATGGCTAAACCTAGCTCCTCCTCGAAATCCGCGCTGCACAACCTCCTCCCACCAGCGAGCCGCCGCCTCCCACCTCGTTTTTGCCACCGGACCGCAGCCAGGCCGCCACGTGGCGCCACCCGAGTGGCCGCGCCGCCCCAGCCGCCGTCGCGACCAACCATAGGCGGCCACGTGGCCTCCTTCCCCGCCAGCCGCGCCGCCCTGTTCCCCGCACCTCCACCGCAGCCCGCCCGGGCCTGGGGCAGGCCCGCGTGCCGCCTCCCACGAGCCCCCCTCGCCCGAGCGCCCCGCACCTCCCGCTCCTGGCCGCGCCGCCCGGGAGCGCCCACCGCCGCCGCGCTACGTCGGCGACCGCAGTTCGCGCCACAGCCGCGCGCCACCACCGGACCCTCCCGCCGCATCGCCTGACCCCGCCGCCACGTTGCGCGCTGCCCCGTCCTCGCCCCGTGGCCGCACCAACCTTGCCTTCGCCCTGCTTTGCTGCCTCGTCGTGGGTGGTCGCCGTCCCGCCAAGTCCGGCAGCCACCGGATCCAAGGCCGCCGGATCCGCTCAGCGCAGCCCTGTCCCTGCTTCCTCCGGCCTCCTCCGCGCCTCGCCGGCCCCTGCCGCAACCGCCGCCGGCCATGGCCATCCCCAAGCTCTAGCCGGGACAAGCCCGTCTCGGATCGTCCTCGTCCACGACCCACGATCCAAACGCCCGGGCCACCTCGTCCCGCTCCGTGCCATCCCGAATTTCCACGAGGTGATTTTTTTTCAAAGTCCCTAAACCAAATGCCCGTTTTTTCCAGCATATTAGCTTGTTGAGTGGGCCTTATCTAGATGTACATTTCCTCGATTGTCATGTTATTGATATGTAGGAGTATCTACGTTTCATGCTCTACATGATAGAATCATTTGTATGCATGATAGGGTTCATCTACTTGCTGTTATTTGTGTGGAAAAAGTGCATCTCATCGTAATAGACGAATCTTTTAATTTTTTATTCGTTTTTGCGTGGAAGATTGCATCTCATCCGTATGTCTTTTGCATGTGGTGTCTTCATGAGTATTGCTCTAGGACATGTCTACTTTGATGCCATGCCTCTGGTTGCTAGGTAGGACTTCATCTTCATGTTCATTTGTTGCTCTCAAGTTGCTATCACGTTAAAAATTGAAATCTGTTTATGTTAAGTTCCATTTTGCGAGGTTCATATTAAGCAATCCAAGCCTCCTTTGAGTTGTGTCTTTAGGCTGTATGGTAGTATGACATGTCTACTTGCTTTTGATAGGTTTGCCATGCCATAATGGAATGAATTGTAGTGCATCATGTCCTCTACCTTGATGTTAAATTTCATGTCATTCTATGACCTGTAGCATATAGTTTTAGTGTTTTCAATATGCCATCAGGTTAACACTGGTTGTGAAAAACTGTTATTTTCACTAACTCCCTAATGCTATTTTTATTGCCATGTTGTGAGCTTCCTACCATGTGATCCATGATTATTTTGAGTATGATATGTGAAGATGAGATGAAGTGTGTGTTATATGCAACTGCCCCATGCTTAGTTTGTGCATTTTAGAATCTTGTAGCTTATTGTTTTCACGTGTGCAAAATGCCATGTCGCTGTTTTGGACAGCTTATAGTTAAAACTTGTGGTTGAACCGTAGCTCCGTTTTGGACATGCCATATATGAATCTTGCCTAGAATTGCATGTAGTACCATATTATCATGTTGCATCCATGTTGTGAAGTGCTTGTGGTTGTCATCTTCATGCATTTTGCATTCATGACATATTCATCTTGTGGGTGTCGTACCTTTTAGACCGTAGCTCTGTTTAGATGATCTATATATGTAAATCGACTAGAATGACATGTAGAATTGCATGGTGGCATTTATTTTGCTGTTTAATAAACATAAAATATGTTTAGGACAGATCTGGACCAAATTCATAATTTGCATATGAGGTCATTTCAGAAATGCTAGATGTTTCTTCCGGCCTCATTTAAAATGCCTAGTTGATGTAGTTGTTCATGCTTCACCTCTTGCCATGATGGACAGCATTTAAAATGATTTTTTAGTTAAACAACATTAACCACATTTCTCATAATATGGAGAGTTATTATTTTTTTGTATGTATGTTCTCCCTCTCCATTAAAAATTGCCTAATTCCATCTTCACCTTATGCCATGACCACCCATGTTAAACAAAATTTAATATTGATGTGTACCTAAACGAGAGTGAACTAAATAATTCGAATGTGGAGTTTCGTCAGTATGCACCTTGTTGCATATTGAACTTCGATTAATTTGTAGTGTTTGATTGTTACATCTCGCCATGACATGTCTTGCATAATTAAACCGGACATGCATCATATTTGTTTGCGCATCATGTCATGCATATGTTGTGGTGTTATCATGTGTTGATTGTTGCTTCCGGATTGCTTCTTCTCGATAGAGTTCCGAAAGCGTTCGGAGTGTGAGGATTCGTTCGACGATGCCCCGTTCGTCTACTTCACAAATGCGTTCTTCTTCCAAGCGGGATCTCAGGCAAGATGATCATTTCCCTGGATACCACTACTATCATTGCCATGCTAGTTGTCTCGTTTCTATTGCCATGTATCGCTACCTACCACTTGTTTGTCAAGCCTCCCAAAATGCCATGATAAGCCTCTAACCCTCCACATCCCAGCAAACCATGGTTTGGCTATGTTATCGCTTGCTCAGCCCTTCTTATAGCGTTGCTAGTTGCAGGAGCAATTGTTTCCATTTGCCAACATGGCTGTTTTTGAGCTATCACAATATTATTGCTATTTAATTTAATGCACATATATACTTGGTAAAAGGTGGAAGGCTTGGCCTTTTTCTCGGTGTTTTCTTCCACTTTTGCCGCCCTAGTTACTTGTGTACCAGTGTTATGTTCCATATTGAGCGCTCCTAACATGCTCGTGGTTGTTATGGGGACACCCTTGATTTTCGTTTTGGGATAAAACTCTTCTGGCAAGGCCCAAAATTGGTACTACATTTGCCTAATAACTAATAAACATGCATAGGGAGTAATTAACCCGAGGATCTTTAATCAACAACCCGGCCCTGTGCTCCTCATGAGTGTTGGTCCAAAACGGGAAAACTGCAGGGCCACCGCGGGGAAACTCAGGGTTTGGTTTGACTCGTAGTGTGACCCATCCTTCGTGTCCTGAGAACGAGATACGCGGCTCCTATCGGGTTCGTCGACACGTCGGGCGGTCTTGCTGGATTTGTTTTACCTTTCTCAAACGTCTTCTGCGCGGGATTTCGAGGAAACTTCGGGCTATCTCGAGGTTGAGATTTTCCATCGGAATTCCGCGAATACTATGGGTCATCCCGCGGTTGGGGAATTCCAACGCAGCTTGTGTTTAGTTTGTGATGGATGAGTTGGAGCACCCCTGCAGGGTTAAATCTTTCATGAGAGCCGTGCCCATGGTTATGTGGCAACTTGGAAATTTGTTTAACATCCGATCATAGAAAACTTAAAGTAAACTCCACTAAAATACACCAACCGCGTGCATAACCGTGACTGTCTCACCAGCGTGTCATTAATTTGAGTAGGGTTTTACGCTTCATAGCGGCCCGAACCTGGGTAAAACACCAGCGTCCCGATCGTCGTGCTGCCTCACCATCTCCGCTCTTTGTGCATGTGACCTCGCCCCCGCCGAACCACAAAGGGGCCGACGGCCCCATAGGTGATCGTTTGCATCCGTGCCCCGACATCTAGGCATGTTTGCAAGGTGATAATAGTAGTTTAACAAGGATTTCATGACATGGCAAAATACCTGGAGCAAGTATATGTAAAATTGTTCATGACTCATGTTCAAAGTTAATTCATATGGTGCATGGATTAATTCACAAAAAAAATCACAAAATGCCTAATCATGTTAAAATGATGTGCACCAGAACTATCTCAAAATGCAAAAATAATGTCGCAGATGGAATCGTTGGATTTTTCTACCCCAAAATCCTATATAATGTGCATATGTTCATATTAATAAAAATGCCACAATTCAACAAGACATTTACTGCCTGAAATGGATATAACACATATGCCAATTTTGGAATATGCTCAAAACGGAATGCACCTAAAAGGAAATATGCCAGAAATGGAAATGCCATATTGTAATAAAACAAACATGGGCTAAATCTATTTTGCCCACATAGGAAGCTAGCCACAGAGGCTGACCAGTGGGCCCTCGGGTCACTCACCGAGGGGTTTGACCCCGGAGGCAATGACTGGTGGGGCCTCCTTGTCATCCTCTCAAATAAAACGCAATCGGAGGGATTTTAATATGCACCGCGGGGGATCGAACCCGAGGCATCACGGTGGAGTGGGTTCGGTTCGATCGCTTGGGCTAGCTCAGGTGGTTTGACTACAAAGGGGTCCGACAGGCTTTGACTTAACCTGCGAAGGCCATCGGGCCCACGCGTCGGTGACTCTAGAAACAGAGGAAGCAGAGGGCTATGCCGAGGAGGACAGAGACAACAAGGGGGCGCACCATGTTGGAGATATGCCCTAGAGGCAATCATGTGATGATTTCGTTTCCTATGTATTCATGAGTATTTTGTATTGTCCTTGAACATCATCAGTGATAGGTATCAATAAGTATGTGACTTATTTGTGAGACTATATATAGTATGATGATTTTTCTAATAGTCCCTAGTTGTTAAGGTTATGCGGACACATATCCTTTACTACGATTCAGTTGATGACTACGTTTCACAAGTCATGTGCATAGAGATGCTAAACTGATAGTATGGACTCGGGGATTGAGATCACCGAGTCGGACAGACCCACTTTGAGACACAGCGAGATAATGTCATCTGTTAGTCTCAAGCACAATGTATATGCCATGTCCTAGACCTGAGGTCATCGCATGTTCCCGGGATGAGGATCGACTTACTTAGGGTCTATCAAATGCTACTCCGTAAATGGTTAGTTATAAAGGTAGCTTTCGGGTGAGTCGTGAGACATGCCGCGAGACATGGTTAACCAAGATGGGATTTGCACCTCCGTGAGCAGAGATATTCTCTGGGCCCTCTCGTGTGATCAGATTCAGAAAGCATGGCCATGCGACATGGGTTAAGTGTTAACCCAGTTCCGGAATCTGCATCACGGTTTCGAGAAGAGATGTCGAGCTACCACAAGGGTGACAAGTACTTGCCTTGAGCTCTACAACCTATATCATGAGGCAAAAGGAATGTTGTATATGACACATTGTCGAGGTTCGTCTAATGACTTTGCGCACACATGGGAGTTTGCATGTTCTGCTAGGAGCCGCTACCGACTATCGACTCGGGTCATGTCCATGTGTACGTGAACCTATAGGGTCGGACACTTAAGGGATTGCAGCCCATTCGGATTGGATCCGAATGGAAAATGGGATAGACTCGTCGTGGGCCTCAAGTGTTGAGCCCACTTCGGACGTCTATATAAAGGGAAGTGGGCGCACCTTTGAGGGTTGATTCTTTTCCTCCCGTCGACAGCCACCGCCACTCCCCATGCCACCATGTCATGCGATCGGACCTAGCAGTCCGCCGCCCGACGCTGCCCCCATACGTGTGGATACCTTAGAGGCATCACATTTACGGTGCTTGGACGAACCGTTCGAGGGATCCGTGAGGAACTGTTCGAGGGATCCGTGAGGAGCTGTTCATGGGAGATCGCTGTTCGTGGGAGATCGGCTACACGAGGAGGAGACGAATTGGCCGATCGACTACACGCATCACCAACTCTACTTCCGCTGCGGTGACTGCGCGTCTAGTGGTAAACCCAATCCCGTGATCTATTTCCAGCAGCATGTTCTTGGGTGCGCGGTAGAAAATTTTATTTGGCGCTAGCGTAGCGTATCGCGTGTTCCAACAGTGGTATCAGAGCCTCCGCTGTGTGGTGATAGATTCAGTGATTTGCATATGAGATATGTAGACCGGTTCAGGTGCGGGTCGATGAGATCGGCTGTGCACGTCAGTGTTGACGGTAGGTTTCGTGATCTTGATTCCGTGAACGTGATGCAGAGGTCGTGACATGAATTACCCCTACCGGTCGGTTTCCGCCATCGGGGTAGACAGTGGAACGTAAATCCAGATGCAGCATGCGAAGATCAATCAGATTGATCGAACCGGAGCAAAGATCGACACCGTGGAAATGTGATTTCCGCAGTGCTGAAATATTTTGGAGGGGTCACAGTTAAATGGGCATAACTTTTGCATACGAACTCCGTTTTTGCTCCACGGCCTGTCAAACTGAAGGGCACGAAAATATGCATTTGACCTTCAACTGCTTTGCCATTTTCGGCAATATTTTCGAGGTCAAAATCCTCTTGGAAAATAGAGTTTCGGACAGTTTTATTTTCGGCGGTAGAACGTCTGACTTGTTTTTGCAGGGAATGCTTGTGATTTGGTATGGCCCATGATGAATGTTTCTTGTAAATTATTAAATCATGACCTGCGTGTCATGAGTACGGCAACCGGATGGAGCCATATGGTTGTCCCATTATTGTATTAATGACCTGCGTGTCAACATTAGATGCCTTGTAATGTAATTTACTCTCATAGCTATTAGTTTGTAATAGCATAGTATCTTATGTAACACTTGGCGGTTGACACCATGTGTGGAGATGGAGATCACCACAAGGACAACCATGCATGGAGATGGAGATGGAGATCGCCATGGGCATGCAGCGCACATGGAGATGGAGATCACCATGCGTTAATGAAAGGGGCTATACCATATCACACATATATAAACTGCATGTGAAAGTTTATCCCTTTTATGCGCCCTTCTTTTGCATGATAGATGTTATTAAGTAGGGTGATCCCTCAAAGAATGTCAAGTAAAATTGCCTCCCCAATTGCTGCAACATCACATGTTAAGTATTTTTAGTGGTGGGCCTATAAAATTAGGGTGCTGCTAATTCTCCTTAACGTGGTGTGTTTGTGACGGACACTTACGAGCGAAGCATTGGTTAACTTGTCGTGGCTATCAAAATAGTTTTGGGCCTCGAGGCATAAGAGTTGGCGAGGCATGAGATGTCCCCAACAAACAAGAGTCATATAGATATACGATTAGCAAGTGTTGCTTACCGAGTGATCTAGTCTTCTAGCGGTGATGCAAAAGCTCACTAGTTGACATGTGGATCTTGGATCTTGAATCACTAAGAATCAGCGGAGGGATGTTGATTTTAGTGAGAGTAATGTTCTTATTAAAATGTTTAATTTGAATTACTCTTTATGAATACATGTCTTAGTGTTTTGCATATTTCTGTTGTAGATCAATGGCACCACCTGCTCAACCCAGTTTTTCGTTGAAATCAATCCTAGAAAAGGATAAACTGAATGGAACGAACTTTACCACCTGGTATAGAAATCTGAGAATTGTTCTCAGGCATGATAAAAAGGAACATGTTCTAGAGGAACCCCTTCCAGAGGAACATGCCGAGAATGCTAATGCCACGACCAGGAATGCCCACCAGAAACTCGTTGATGAGTCAAACGAGATCAACTTTCTCATGCTGGCTTCTATGGAGCCCGATCTGCAGCAGCATTTCGAAAACATTAAGGCTTTCGATATGATCGAGAACCTCAAAAGCATGTTTCAGATGCAGGCAAGGACCGAAAGGTTCAACGTCTGGCGATCCTTGATGGATTGTAAGCTGAAAGAGGGTGATCCACTGAGCCCGCATGTGATCAAGATGATCGGATACATGCAAGCTTTGGATCGGTTAGGCTTCCCACTTGGGGACGAATTGTCCACGGATATAATTCTGGCTTCTCTTCCGACAAGCTATGGGGCGTTCATCTCGAACTTCCATATGCACGGCATGGAAAAGAAGCTCACTGAATTGCATGGGATGCTAAAAGTGGCAGAGCAGGATATCAAGAAAGGCACGCATCAAGTGTTGATGGTGCAGAACATGGCAAAGTTCAAGAAGAGCTGGTCCAAGAAAAAGACTAAGGCAAAGGGCAAGGAGGCAACTCCTACTGTCGCCGCCGCGCCCAAGTCCGGACCAAACACGGGGACCGTTTGCTTTCACTGCAAGGAAACCGGTCACTGGAAGAGGAACTGCAGCAAGTGGCTTGCCCAGATAGGCAAGAAGACTGGAAGTGTGACTTCTTCTTCAGGTACACTTGTTGTATATGTTATAGACATTTTTCTTGATGATATTTCTAGTAGCTCTTGGGTATATGATACCGGATCAGTTGTTCACATATGCAACTCGATGCAGGGGCTAAGAAGGACTAGGAATGTTGCAAGAGGAGAAGTTGACATACACGTCGGGAATAAAGCAAGAGTTGCTGCATTAGCCGTCGGCACCATGCAACTTAATTTACCTTCAGGGTAATTGTTATTATGTTCCTGCATTGAGTCGAAACATTATTTCGGCTTCATGTTTGATGAGGCAAGGTTATGAATTCAGTATTAAGGACAATGGTTGTTCTATTTACTTGAATGAAATGTTTTATGGCTTTGCACCTGTTAAGAATGGGTTATTCATATTAGATCTTGAAGGTGAATCGGTCTATAACATAAATGTTAAGAGGCATAAGCCTAACGAGATAAATCCGACTTACATCTGACATTGTTGACTAGGACACATTAGTCAAAAGCGCATGAAGAAGCTCCATGATGATGGAATTCTGACTTCATTTGATTTTGAATCATTTGAGACATGTGAGTCCTGCCTACTCGGCAAGATGACTAAGACTCCTTTTGCAAAGAGTTGTGAGAGGGCGTCTGAGCTATTGGAACATATACATAGTGATGTATGTGGACCAATGAGCACAACAGCTAGAGGTAGTTTCCAATACTTTGTGACTTTTACCGATGACTTTAGTAGATATGGATATGTCTACATGATGAGGCACAAGTCAGAAACTTTTGAAAGGTTCAAGGAGTTTCAGAATGAAGTGGAAAATCACCTCGGCAAGACAATCAAGCTTCTACGATCTGATCGTGGCGGTGAGTATATGAGCCAGGAGTTTGATGATCATCTGAAGAACCTTGGAATAGTTCCACAACTCACTCCTCCAGGTACGCCACAGAGAAATGGTGTGTCGGAACGGAGGAATCGGACTTTGTTAGACATGGTCCTATCGATGATGAGTCAGTCGGATTTACCCTTGTCATTTTGGGGATACGCTCTAGAAACCGCAGCTTTCACACTAAACAGGGTACCATCAAAGTCCGTAGATAAGACACCATATGAGATATGGACCGCAAAGAGTCATAGGTTGTCTTTTCTAAAGATTTGGGGTTGTGAAGCATATGTCAAGCGACTCTAGTCGGACAAGCTTGCACCCAAGTCGGACAAGTGTATATTCGTGGGGTATCCTAGGGAGACCTTGGGATATTCCTTCTACAACCGTGAAGAGGGCAAAGTGTTTGTCGCTCGACCTAGAGTTTTCCTTGAGAAAGAGTTTCTCAATCAGAAGGCTAGTGGGAGGTCGGTCCGACTCAAAGAAATTCGAGAGCCACACGGGGACGTTTCGACAGGTGATTCAATCACGCCGGAGTTAGTCAGGGAACCCGTAGTGGAATCGGCGCCGGTTCCACGTAGGTCAGAAAGGTTGCTCAATATGCACGACTGCAATGTGTTGTTCTTGGAGAACAACGAACCGACCACATATGCGGAAGCGATGGTGAGCCCTGATTCCGAGTTATGGCTTGAGGCCATGAGATCCGAATTAAAGTCCATGGATGACAATCAAGTTTGGAACTTGGTTGATCCGCCAGATGGCGTTCGAGCCATTGAGTGCAAATGGATCTTTAAGAAGAAAACTGATATGGATGGAAATGTTACATTCCATAAGGCTCGACTTGTCGCTAAAGGTCATCGACAAGTTCAAGGAGTTGACTACGGTGAGACTTATTCACCGGTAGCGATTCCTAAATCAATTCGGATCATTCTAGCTATAGCTGCATATTTCGACTATGAGATATGGCAGATGGATGTCAAAACGACTTTCCTTAATGGAAATTTAACTGAGGACGTGTATATGACACAGACCGAGGATTTTGTAGATCCAAAGAATGCGGGCATGGTATGCAAGCTTCAGAGATCCATTTATGGATTGCGGCAAGCATCTCGGAATTGGAACATTCGTTTTAATGAAGCGGTCAAAGAGTTTGGCTTCATCAAGAACGACTATGATCATTGTGTATTCGAGAAGGTCAGTGGGAGCTCAGTTGCATTTCTGATCCTGTATGTGGATGACATATTATTGATTGGAAATGATGTTCAAATGCTTGAATCTATCAAGGACTCATTGAAAAATAGTTTTTTGATGAAAGACTTGGGACAAGCAGCTTATATTCTGGGAATCAAGATCTATAGAGATAGATCGAGAAGGCTTATTGGATTAAGCCAAAGTACGTATAGAGACAAGGTGTTGAAGCAGTTCAACATGCAAGATGCCAAGAAAGGGTTCTTGCCCATGTCACATGGCATTAGTCTTAGCAAGACTCAGAGTCCTTCGACTCATGATGAGCGAAGACGCATGGATGGGATTCCGTATGCTTCGGCTGTCGGGTCCATCATGTATGCTATGGTATGTACTCATCCCGATGTTAGCTTTGCTCTAAGCGTAGTAGGCAGATACCAGGCTGATCCAGGTGAGAGTCACTGGACAGCGGTAAATAATCTCCTTAAATACTTGAGAAGGACAAATGATATGTTCCTGGTGTATGGAGGTGAGGATGAGCTCATTGTAAAGAGTTACACTGATGCTAGTTTCCAAACCGATAGGGATGATAGTCGATCGCAATCTGGGTTTGTGTTCATTCTAAATGGAGGAGCAGTGAGTTGGCGGAGTGCCAAGCAAGATACGGTAGCTGATTCTACAACGGAGGCTGAGTACATTGTGGCTTCTGAAGCTGCAAAAGAAGGTGTTTGGGTGAAGAATTTTATTTCTGATCTTGGAGTGGTTCAGGACTCGTCCAATCCGCTAGACCTCTATTGTGATAATAGCGGTGCTATTGCACAATTCAAGGAACCACGGAACCATCATAAAACCCAACACATACTCAGGCGTTTTAACCTCATTCGCGACATTGTCGAGAGAGGCGATGTAAACATATGCAAGATACACACGGATGCAAATGTTGCTGATCCATTAACGAAGCCTCTCCTGCAGTCGAAGCATGAGATGCACATGAGGTCCATGGGCATACGATGCCTAGATGATTGACTCTAGTGCAAGTGGGAGACTGTTGGAGATATGCCCTAGAGGCAATCATGTGATGATTTCGTTTCCTATGTATTCATGAGTATTTTGTATTGTCCTTGAACATCATCAGTGATATGTATCAATAAGTATGTGACTTATTTGTGAGACTATATATAGTATGATGATTGTTCTAATAGTCCCTAGTTGTTAAGGTTATGCGGACACATATCCTTTACTACGATTCAGTTGATGACTACGTTTCACAAGTCATGTGCATAGAGATGCTAAACTGATAGTATGGACTCGGGGATTGAGATCACCGAGTCGGACAGACCCACTTTGAGACACAGCGAGATAATGTCATCTGTTAGTCTCAAGCACAATGTATATGCCATGTCCTAGACCTGAGGTCATCGCACCTAGCAGTCCGCCGCCCAACGCTGCCCCATGCCACCATGTCGTGCGATCGGACCTAGCAGTCCGCCGCCCGACGCTGCCCCCGTACGTGTGGATACCTTAGAGGCATCGCATCTGTGGTGCTTGGACGAACCGTTCGAGGGATCCGTGAGGAACTGTTAGAGGGATCCGTGAGGAGCTGTTCGTGGGAGATCTCTGTTCGTGGGAGATCGGCTACACGAGGAGGAGACGAATTGGCCGATCGACTACACGCATCACCAACTCTACTTCCGCTGCGGTGACTGCGCGTCTAGTGGTAAACCCGATCCCGTCATCTATTTCCAGCAGCATGTTCTTGGGTGCGCGGTAGAAAATTTTATTTGGCGCTAGCGTAGCATACCGCGTGTTCCAACACACCAGAGTTGCTCTGGTGAACCATTGGCACGGCGGAGGGCACGACTCTAATCGCAAAAGAAATCTGCACACGTGCGTCCAACTCACGACACCGCACGACGACGGAGACGTCGCTGGCGACGTGGTATAGAGGCGTCAATGGCAAGCTCAAACGATGCAATGCTATGGACAAACAAAGCGCTTCAAGGCAAAAATCGAACTCTCAAAGCACGGGGAACTCGCTAGACTCATGCAGACGAGAAGATGGAGTCGGAGCACTTGCCGGCGACGAGGTCTGACGAAGGCGGAATCGGGTGCGCATTGCAATCGGTGCTACGGTGCTCAAATAGTGAAATTGAAGGGGGGGGGGAATGGTGCGGCTTCCCACCGTGAAGACGACATTGTCCTTGGATTTCTGGAGGTGGTCGGAGTCGAGTACGGCGAGAGTCAAACGACTACGGCATTCTTGGCATCCCTCAATGCAGTAGTGGACGTAGACGACGTAGTGAACGTCGGGGAAGACGATGGACACATCGTGGTCATCAACGGTGAATGGTGGCTACACGAACGCCCACCCTCAGCTCTCTGATGCGTTCGTGTGGTGGTGGCTACATCGGATCTGATGGAGCTTCTCGCCTAGCGGCGTCGGAGAGAGGACGAGCGAACCCTCGAAGCGGCCAGGGCACCGACATGGTTAAATAGTGAGCCGGAGCAAGAAGGGCAAGCTCTCATGCTCTTGGGCACGCCATGTGCACGAGCGAGCAAGAGGAGGAAGAAAAGGTGGGTGCGGGTCGACTTGGTGGTTAGACTGACGAGCGAGGCGGACTCGTACACATAGCATGTACGGGCTCTGGGGTGCGCGAGCGAGTGAGTGAGAAAAGGAGGGGCCAGGCTCGCAGGACACGGTGGGCTACGGTGTTGGGCCTGATGTTTGGCTGCGGCTGGGATAGTACTCCCTCTCTCCTTGGCATTTCTTTTTTTCCATTTTAAATAATCAGAAAAGAAGAAGAAAATTCTCAGAGAAAATGAAATGGGTTTTGGATGAGATGAAAACAGTCTTGGACTCACAAAATTATGCACTATTAAACAAAACGCATTAGCAATTTTTAAAGGCTGAAAAATAAATCAAGTTTGAAATTAATCCAAACTTGAGATAATTCCAAATCTAACCAAAAATCATCAAATGGGGATGAAACTTGGAGGAGGGGTTCTTGGCATGGACTAGGCAATTTAGGATAATAGTGGACATTAAATTGGGGCACCATCACATACATTGCAAAAATAACAAGAAATAGGGAAGTGAAGGGTTTTGGGTAAAAGAATTTCAGGGGTTTTGCAATCTTGATCATGGTACAATTGTAGATGCAACGCACAACACTAGAACCACACACATCTCACAACGCACAACTCATACATGATGAAGATCACAAATGATGCCATGATGCAAATGATGACATGAGGCAAACATTATGCATTTCAATTCAACCAAAAAGGCAAGTCATGCATGGTTGATCACATGGCATGGTTACAAATATGGAATGTTACTCTTGGGTTGTTACAAACTCTCCCCCAATACAAATATATCTCGTCCCGAGATCTAGGAATGGAAGAAATTGGGATATTCGGCACGGAGAAGGTCCTGACGGTCCCAAGTAGCTTCACACACAAGAATGATGTGACCACTTGACTTTGAGAAATTTGATAGACTTGTTGCGAGTTTTGCGCTTGGTTTCTTCAAGGATAGCAATAGGATGTTCACGATAGGATAAGTCCTCTTGGGGATCAATATCTTGGAGGCACAATGCTAGTAGTGGCTTTAGTGCAAGTAGCACCCGGCTGAGGACGGCGAATGGAGCCAATCAGTCTAGCCCTGGCAAGGTCAATAGGAATGTGAGGCCCTTCAACATTAGTTGTGCCACTTGTGCCTTCCACAATGGGGTTTTTCCTTTGGAAGGGTAAATGTTTTCTTGAATGACGTCCACTTCTGGAAGGAACACAACGTGGTTGCGAGCAGAGGGCTGATGGTTTGTGTTTGTTCTACGCTTGATGAAGCGCATGATCCATGGTGCAAATATCTTCGGTTCAAAGAGATCCATACCAGAAGCAGCGAGGTTGCGAATGAATAGGTCTTGAAGATTGAACCTGATGCCATAGACTATATTATAGATCAGTGTCTTCATGGCACCTTCTAGCTTGGTCGAAGATGAATGCCCCCCGACTTGCCATATAGTATGACAAACAATATGATAGATTGTCTTCGGCAGGTACTTAAAATAATCAACAGAGAATGCAGTGGGCAAGGGTGCATCAGGTGCCATTGGCTTCACCATTGTCTGGCGCTTGGAAGATGCTCCTAGTAGCTTCAAGATAGGCATCAGACTGCGGATGAAAGTCTTCGCCAGATGCAACAAGTCGAGTGGTGTCAAAGAATTCCATAGCAGGATCCTTGATGTGCTCATCTCGAATCATGAAGTCCATGGCCCATGTCTTCAGATCTCTGCTAAAGCCTGAGATGTGGAGAGTTGCATAAAATTGAAGAATGAGTTATTCATTCTAGTCTCTTGATCAACATCAAAAGGGTAGTAGTCCAACATCCCGAAGAAATTCTAGGGCCGAATCAAAAGAAGGAACTCCACTCATGGCTTCAAAGCTAAGATGCTTGCGGGGCAAAATCTTGTTCTGGCCATAGAGCACACATGTATAATAGTGGAGTTGTTGAGCACTCCAGAACCGATCAGATCAAACCTTTTGACATTCATAGGGATTCCGGTCAGAGTTAAAGATGGTGTTGTTGAGTCTGAAGTCCTTGACGCTGAAGACAAGAGGATGCGCTAGACCTTGTTGACGAAGACATGGAAGCCTTGGCATTGGGTTCATGACTCTTGGGCGGCGATGAATATTGAATTCATATTTAGGAACCATCCGTGGTGGAGGAATCATCCTCAGCCATTTAGTAGGCACCATCTCCCCTTCCCGATTGCAAGCCACGAAAATGTTTTCAGGATTGTCGTCAGTCGATGGCGTGGCAGGGATAGGAGGACCATCAGGATATGGGGCATTGGCTTCGCACTTAGGAGTTGCGGTGAGTTGGGGTTCTGGGGGATCACAGCAGTGTCAGTAGCATTGACTTCGGCTACATTGGCTTCGAGTTCTGGCTGTTCAGGAACAACATCTTTAGTCCTGGGATTCTCCTTGACTGATGCAGTCGGCTCTGTTTGCACTTCATCTTCAGTGATGCTTGTCATTGAAGATATAATGGGCCTTGGTCCTCTACGAATTTTTTTGAGGGGTGACGCTTGTTCAATTGTTTCAACCTCCATGTCTTCAAATGGAGACTCAGGCGATTGCAGCATAGGAGTTGAAACAGGAGAAGGCAGAGCGTGAGGAATTACTTCGTGCATTGGGGTGTTTGGATGATTTGTGTTCCAGAACTCATCTTGAAAGATTGGCGTAGCAGGTGACCTAATGTCCACATTTTCACTAACAGTTGGTAGTAGCGATGATACCACAGGTGCATCAACTTGAGGCACCGGTTCTTGTTCAACATTGTCTTTAGCAGAAGCAATGTCTTCAGCTGCAGTGGGCTCAACAGCTGGAATATCTTCAGTGTTAGGAGTCTCTGTGTGAGCACACTCATGAAGAATGACGTGTCTCTCAACACTTTCAGACGGATGAGGAGCCATATAGATTGGTGTCACTAGCAGGGGCTCCTCTTGAACAGGTGGAATGGTAGAGGGAACTTGAGGGGGCTTGGGCACTTGGGCCGAGCTCAAAGACTTTGTCTTCTTAGTCTTCAGCTTTTTGGTGGGTTGAGCGTCAGAGGCTTGCACATATTTGCGTTTCTGGCTTCAACCTCAGCATGTTTAGTCTTCTTGCTGAATGCAACATAAGAAGGAGGGGCTGTTCTGGTGCCAGAGAAGCCTGCAAGGGAGATAATGCTAGGCATTTCTTGCCTTGTGGGTGGAGGCTGGCTTGAAGACATTGAAGCTTTCCTTGACTTCTGAATGATCGTGGGTCAAGAGCAGGCTGGCCAAGTGCTTTTTTCTTGAGCATCTCATTGCGAGCTTGGACCATCTTTTCAGACTTCTTTTTCAGACGCAGGTTCTTCTTGAAGAGTGCCTTCTCACGGCTAATCTTTTCACGCATTTGATCGACTTTCTGAGCAACAGAGAATTCTTCATTCACCAGCCCCTGGAAGGTGGCACTGAGTCCATTAGGAAGCTGTAGGGCATCAATGGAGAGTGAGGGATTAGCAAACCATTTGTCGATGAACTGGTTCAGGATGTCTACATCAAAAAGAGGCAAATCTTCAAGGCGTTTGGCCTCCTCCTCCTTTTCCTGGATGAGTTTTGCAAGAGCCTCATCATCAAACTCATCATCAGAAAGCTCAATCAAGTTAGCATCATTCATCAAGGTGACGAATGGCTTAGGTCCACAAGCAACAACTAGTTTTCTCTTCAACCTTCTATTAGTGTGAGATTCATCTTCAGTATCAGATGATTGTTAGGTCTTGATCGTGAAGCCTGAGGTGCTGTGGTGATAGGCTTTTAAGCCTTTGGCATTAAAGCCTTTGTTTTCCCCATTGGCTTCGGATCATAGTCCGAAGGCTGATCGAGATCCTCGTCAGAAGCTTCAACAATGATAGGACACCCCATGATGCTAGATGGATGAGGATGTTCTCGCATGGGTGGCTAGACCATGCATGAGAAGAAACCAATCTTGATAGCTTCACCCTTTGTTTTCGGGTGTAGAATCTTGTATATAATATCAGTCTAGGGAGCTCGTTCTGCGTTCTTTTTAGCATATTCAGTAGTGACAAAGTGGTAGTGGAACAATTCCTCTACCCAATATCTTCAGATCCATTGAATCCGGTTCTTGCACTGAGTGTAATTCTCTTCAGGATCAGACGCATATCTATCATACTGAGCATGAGGAAGATTGTTTGCAGTGTTTTGATGCCTTTGCCTGCCACCCTTCTTAGGTACTTTATCTCTGGCCATTGTCTTCGGCTTAGACAAATGCTTCACAGGAGTATGCAAGTGAGAATTGGCTCCAGGTGAGTCCAGGTGTATCTGCAAGTAGTCTGCAAACGAATTCAGACTAGGGGATCCTACAGATTCTGCTATGCATATGTACCTGTGAAAGAATTAGAGATGCGAGGGGAATAGAAGAGGTCATATGCATTCTCAAAATATTTTGAAAACAAAATATGGTCTGAAGATAATTACCACATTCACGAAAGACATTCACTTTTGCACAAGATAAGGTGGTTTCAGATTTGTGCAAGTCCGAGAAGTTGCACAAGTGAGAAATGAAACCAAATTTTAGACAAAAGTGAAGGCATTTAGTAAATTGAGATCGATGTTTGAGTGTTGTCGAAAGGAAGGAAAAAAACAGCATCCGAATATATTTGGTAATTTTTTGGATCAAACGAGCGGTAAAAATCAGCGATTAGTTTACCGTGTTGAAGAACATGAAGAACTGCTTGATGAGGCGGAGAAGCCAAGCTGTTTGATCTGCCACACCCTAGCTTGGTGGTGATAGATGGCTACGTCGGCGGCGAGGCAAAGATGATCGCGGTCGGCGTGAGTACGACGACGAAGAAGGCACGAGATCTAAGCGTTTCTCCTCCGGGGCGATGGATTCCAGCGGCGGCGCTAGGGCTTGGAGCTCGAGAGCGAAGGCGAGAGAGGTAAGAGTAATAACTGAGTCGGGGGTCATGTATTTATAAGGCGGGGTGGAACTGGAATAACCCGAAAATTTTGGACGGATATGCCCCTGACCCTTCGACTTAGTGGGACGCATGGCAGTCATGCACATGTCTGACAGCCCACTACCTCCGATCTATAGCGACGAGCGCGGGAACAGCTGCGATACGGGCGGTAAAAGATAATATTGAAATTTTAACCGTTTGGTTGAATTTGTCTTCGAATGCCAATGATGCAGTGAAGACAATAAACACGTGTCTAGTAGAATGCATATGACTGGAGTTGAACAGTATTTGGAGAGATTAGCATAGATGAGATTTGAGGGTCCGATCACATTTGCCTAGATAAAATTCGAAGATATAGCTATAGGCGAAATGCTGTTGAGGACAAAACTCCAGAATATTAGCCTGATATATTCAATTGATAAGTGTGCAAATTCTAAGACTGAGATGAACTCAGTTTCTTGAAGACATAATAAAAATGCAAAGATAAAGGTAATGTCTTCAAGAGGGATTGGTGGCGTTACCCACCGTATAAGAATGTTAGATCTAGACATGGCGTGCAATTATCATGGCGTTCTGAAGTGATATTCTTCGTTAATATTTTCACACTTAGAGTGTAAGTCTTCATGAGTTGAAGACATACGCTACTTCGTGTGTTGTGCATCCAAATCATCAATATGCATAAGTGTTAGGGTGTGTGTCCATTCAGAGGATATTTGAGGATTCTAACATATTTAGCTCACACCGCTACTTGCAAAACCTCTTCTCATTCAAAGGCTTCATGAAGATATCAGCCAACTGCTCCTCTTTCTTCACATGCTTGATGACGATTGTCAGTGCAGTAAAGAATGGGCCCTTTAGTGCCCTGACTTGTGCACATGTGGTAGCATCCCTCGGTTTGGCAAGCTCTGTCAGGCGACGCTCTATCCAACCAACACTATGCAGTAACACTGAGCCATCGACAATCCTCTTTACTAGAGAGGAAGACCCGACAGCCTTTGCGTCCGGCAAGGCTCCACTACCATGCCCTCGCTCGACCTCGCCAAGCCTATCGTCGCCATCGATGAGGTGTCAAGCGGGCATGTTGTTAGGTAGACGTTGTCGGGGCACGTGGCGGTTTCAGGAAATTACATCATCTGTAATGACACCCGCCAGACGGCATGTCAAGATAATAAGAGAAAGCTAGGTGAACGGCACAGAAGGAGAGGCAGTCCTTATTGGGGAGCATCACCAGCATGGCACCTCATAGCGCATTTAATGCACCCGTCCTATTCCGTCAGGCTTAGGTATTTCCCACTACCATAGCCACTATTCACCCTGATGTGTTTTACCATTTTAGCCGCTGTGGTAACCCCTTTCACCTATAAAAGGAGGTCCACGACTACCTTTACAATGATCAAAACCCTGTTCAATTACCTGTGTAGCAGCACTCTCGAGCATCTTGCCAGGGGACCGTGCTCCTTGTAACTTGAACACATATACTCAATCGTAAACTCCCAGGACGTATGGTTTTATGCTTCCGAGTGGCCCGAAACTGTCTAAACCTCGATCGCGTTCTAGTTGGTGTTGCTCTTTGCGTGCGCGGATCCCCACAGTAGAACTACAAAGGGGCCCCAATGGTGCCATAGATGGTCGTACCCCGACATCTTTGGCTTCCAGGTAGGGGGTGTAGGATCCAAAGTATGTCTAGAGGGGGGTGATTAGACTACTTGAACAATTAAAAATCTAGCCTTTTCATAATTTAAGTGTTGGCAGGTTTTAGCAATTGTAGCAAGTCAAGTACACCCTACACATGCAAGTCTAAGAGTATAGCAGCGGAAAGTAAAGACACACACATGAAAGTAAAGGTAGGGAGAGGAACCCAGCGTAAAACCCTACTTAAAGCATTAAGCAAGAAACCCAGCGGCACAAATATGAACAGGATGAGCTTAATGACAGATGGGTTGAGCTTCTCGGGGCTAAACATGAACTTAAGGACAACCTTACCGAAGCCCGTGTTAATATATTTTATCCCCAAATAAATTTTCTTTCGGATCTTGATGAGTAGGGTGATGACAACATGTTATGTAAACACAAATGGGCCGAATAGCCCGACCGCCCACCTCAGGGCCGAGATCGGACAGCCAACGAAAATAAGAGCATTGGTGAAGCTCCTCGGCACCGAGGTGGAGTAAATACACCACGGCTCCATAAGAAATACGATATGAGGGAAAAGCTACTTTCAAGGATAGCGGGTCCACCAAAGTTGATTTACAAATCTAGGGAACACCCATGCCCACCTGCTGGACATCCAGGATACCTAGCTTGGCTAGCCAAGAACATTGACATGCGCGATTACACATGCGACCGAGACATCACGATGTACGATGTATGTCACGCTACTGCCAGGATCCGAGGATCAACCCACCCCATGTGCTTTACAAACGAGGTGATGCAACTCCAGTTTCCGGAAGGGTTTAAACCCATAAACATCGAGCAATATGACTGCACAATGGACCCCGTCTTATGGAATGGGAATTTTGTCATGCACGTACACATGGCCAGTGGGGATGTCCTCGATGCCATCAAATATTGGCCCTTGAAGCTCAAAGGATGAGCTCGACATTGCTTAACAGCCTCCCTGAGGGCTCTATAGGTACCTGGGAAGATCTCGAGGATGCATTCTGAGCAAACTTGCAAGCCATCTACGTCCGACCACCAGATGCCGAGGACCTCGCAAATGTTATACAATAGCCGGGGAGTCGGCATAGAAATTATCAAATCGATTCTTTACTAAGAAAAACCCGTTTTTAGACTGCCTGTACGCCAAGGAGATAACCTCATTTTGGCATAGTATCTGTGATGAGTGACTGACCAGAGAGCACAGACAAGAATAGCCGTGAACAATGGCGCCCCTCACATATCTCATGACCCGGTGGAGGACAATGGTTGGCTCGTAAGAGCAGCCACAACGGCAATCCCGACACTTCTGAAGTGCGTGATGGGAACTATTAACCTCAGCGTAACTAAAACAATAAGTGCCTCAATAGAGGAAACTAGCCGCGACGCAGAGGAGACAAGACTCAATGCCGGATTCAGCAATTAGCATTGTGGCAACAGGAGGAAGCCCTTCGAAGGTGGCAGGGACGGACCAAGTCAACTAGACATAATCCTGGATAAACCATGTGGCATTCACGGTAGTCCCGACAAGCCAGCCACACACACTAATAGGAATTGCTGGGTCATTAAGCAGGCTGAAAAATTACGGCAGGCAATCAAGGATAGAGTCAACCTTGTAACGAGGATAGAGACCAACCAGGGCCAAGAAATGCAGACCAGAAGTAGTTTCCTCTCGAGGTTAAGGACATAAACATGATATTCGTTATACACGTCACCAGGAAGGGGCGAAAGCGCGCACTCCACGATGTGTACACCGTGGATCCTGCCACGCCTAAATATAACTTTTTTGAAAATTCTGATAAATTTTGACCAACATGATCACTCGACCAACATCCGTCATGGCGGCAGAACGATGTTCGTCCTCGACCCCATTGACAACTATTATCTAACACGAGTCCTCATGGACGGCAGCAACAATCTCAATGTCATCAATGCAGATACAATCAAGATTATGCATATTGACCAAAAAAGGATCATGGCCAGTAGTACCACTTTAAAGGGTATCATACCAGGGAGTGAAGCACAATGTTCGGGTAGAGTGACCCTAGACGTAGTCTTTGGCACACTCGAAAACTTTCGAAGCGAGGAATTAACCTTCAAATTGTACCCTTCAGGAGCGGCGCTCACACACTCCTCGGGAGGATAGTGTTCACGTCGTTTCACGCGGTCCCACATTACATTTATTTGAATTCAAAATGTCAGGGCCTGCCAGAGGAGGGCAAGGCCCAGCCGGTCAATTGCCCCGTGGTAACAGTCCGAGACCAACGCTCCAGAAGATTCCCGTTTTATTCCGTTGTCATCGTGTGATTCGTGTGGTTGTCGCATTCATCATCGCTTCAGTCGCATCATCCACATTGCATCGACACTCCGTTGTCGTCATTTTCAAAACTTGCATCCGTTAGTAGTTTCCGGTTCTCCTCATTGACCGTTTCGAGATCAACCACACACGCACGAGCCCGCGACATCGATAAAATATTGTTCTAAAAGTGCATGTAAAAATATTCTCGGATTGAGTCGAAAGTTGGCATGCGGTCTTGGTTTATGGTAGGTAGACTGCTTGCCAAATTTCATTGCAATTGGAGGTCGTTTGATACCCAAACGGTCGACCGTAGCGGCATCATCATCGGTTTATTCGTCGGACGTTTTCGGTATTTAAAAAAACTTTGTCACGGGCTTCAAACTCCCCTCTCATCTCAGCCCAACCCCTCTCCACAGCCCAACAACCCACCTAGCAACCCCTCTGCTCCCGAGCCATCCGATTGAGATCGAACGGCTCGAAAACGGGTGAGATCCCCTAACCCAATCCCAACCTGCTATATAAGGAAGGCCTCCCCTTCCAAATATGGCTAAACCTAGCTCCTCCTCGGAATCCGTGCCGCCCAACCTCCTCCCACCAGCCAGCCGCCGCTTCCCACCTCGTTTTCGCTGCCGGACCGCAGCCGGGCCGCCACGTGGCGCCACCCGAGTGGTTGCGCCGCCCCAGCCGCCGTCGCGACCAACCACATGCGGCCACGTGGTCTCCTTCGCCGCCAGCCGTGCCACCCTGTTCCCCGCACCTCCACCGCGGCCCGCCCAGGCCCGGGGCAGGCCCGCCCGAGCCCATCGGGGCCTGGGGAGCCCGCGCGCCGCCGCCCACGAGCCCCCCTCGCCCGAGCGCCTCGCGCCTCCTGCTCCTGGCCGTGCCGCCCGGGAGCGCCCACCGCCGCCATGCTACGCCCGCGACCGGAGCTCGCCCGAGCTCGCGCCCCAGCCACGTGCCACCACCGGACCCCACCGCCGCATCGCCTGACCCCGCCGCCACGCTACGCGCTGCCCCGTCCTCGCCCCAAGGCCGCCGGATCCGCTCGGCGAGGCCCCGCCCCTGCCTCCTCAGGCCTCCTCCACGCCTTGCCGGACCCTACCGCAATCGCCGCCGGCCATGGCAATCCCCAAGCTCCGGCCGGGTCAAGCCTGTCCCGGATCGGCTTCGTCCCTGACCCACGATCCAAACGCCCCGGCCGCCTCGTCCCACTCTGTGCCATCCTGAATTTCCACGAGGTGATTTTTTTCTAAGTCCCTAAACCAAATGCCCATTTTTTCCCAGCATATTAGCTTTTTGAGTGGGCCTTATCTAGATGCACGTTTGCCTGATTGTGATGTTTTTGATATGTAGGAGTATCTACGTTTCATGCTCTACATGATAGAATCATTTGTATGCATGATAGGCTTCATCTACTTGCTGTTATTTGTGTGGCAAAAGTGCATCGCATCGTAATAGATGAATATGTTAATTTTTTATTCGTTTTTGCGCAGAAGATTGCATCTCATCCGTATGTCTTTTGCATTTGGTGTCTTCATGAGTATTGCTCTAGGACATGTCTACTTTGATGAAATGCCTCTGGTTGCTAGGTAGGACTTCATATTCATGTTCATTTGTTGCTCTCAAGTTTCTATCGCGTTAAAAACTGAAATATGTTTACGTTAAGTTCCATTTTGCGAGGTTCATATTAAGCAATCCATGACTCCTTTGAGTTGTGTCTTTAGGGTGTATGGTAGTATCACATGTCTACTTACTGTTGATAGGTTTGCCATGTCATGGATTCCTTATGTAGCTATAGTTTTCATCATGCGTACATGCTTAATCAATGTTGCTGTTTTGAGGGGTCTAAATATTTCTAAGCCTGAAAACTGTTATTTTGTTGCCATGTTGCCATGTGATTTGCTATTGATCTAGGAGTCTTTTGTTGTTGCTCCAATGGAGTCTTTTGTTGAGCATGTTTTTGCCTACTAGGTTGTGCCATTTGTTGCTATGTATAGGTTTTGCATCTTAATTAATTCTGCTGTCCAATATGCCAATCTGTTTAAAAAACTGCTGCTCTTGTCTACTCTAATTTTCACCAAGTCTGAGAATCTGGTTATATCGGAATGCCAGGTTGTGTTGATGTTTGCCATGAATCTGTGCATAATTTGATGTTACCATAATGGAATGAATTGTAGTGCATAATTTCCTCTACCTTGATGTTAAATTTCATGTCATTCTATGACCTGTAGCATATAGTTGTCGTGTTGTCAATATGCCATCAAGTTAACACTGGTTGTGAAAAACTGTTATTTTCACCAAGTCCCTAATGCTATATTTATTGCCATGTTGTGAGCTTCCTACCATGTGATCCATGATTATTTTGAGTATGATATGTGAAGATGAGATGAAGTGTGTGTTATATGCTACTGCCCCATGATTAGTTTGTGCATTTTAGAATCTTGTAGCTTATTGTTTTCACGTGTGCAAAATGCCATGTCGCTGTTTTGGACAGCTTATAGTTAAAACTCGTGTTGGTTGTTGTGGTTGAACCGTAGCTCCGTTTTGGACATGCCATATATGAATCTTGCCTATAATTGCATGTAGTACCATATATTCATGTTGCATCCATGTTGTGAAGTGCTTGTGGTTGTCATCTTCATGCATTTTGCATTCATGACATATTTATCTTGTGGGTGTCGTATCTTTTAGATCGTAGCTCCGTTTTAGATGATCTATATGTAAATCGACTAGAATGATGTGTAGAATTGCATGGTGGCATTTATTTTGCTGTTTAATAAACATAAAATATGTTTTGGACAGAACTGGACCAAATTCATAATTTGCATATGAGGTCGTTTCGGAAATGCTAGATGTTGCTTCCGGCCTCATTTAAAATGCCTAGTTGATGTAGTTGTTCATGCTTCACATCTTGCCATGATCGACAACATTTGAAATGATTGTTTAGTTAAACAACATTAACCACATTTCTCATAATATGGAGAGTTATTATTTTGTTGTATGTATGTTCTCCCTCTCCATTAAAAATTGCCTAATTCCATCTTCACCTTATGACATGACCACCCATGTTAAACAACATTTAATATTGATGAGTACCTAAACGAGCGTGAACTAAATAATTCGAATGTGGAGTTTCGTCAATATGCACCTTGTTACATCTCGCCATGAGATGTCTTGCATAATTAAACCGGACATCCATCATATTTGTTTGCGCATCATGTCATGCATATGTTGTGGTGTTATCATGTGTTGATTGTTGTTTCTAGATTGCTTCTTATCGATACAGTTCCGAAAATGTTCAAAGTGTGAGGATTCGTTTGACTATGCCCCGTTTGTCTACTTCACGAATGCGTTCTTCTTCCAAGCGGGATCTCAGGCAAGATGATCCTTTCCCTGGATACCACTACTATCATTGCCATGCTAGTTGTCTCGTTTCTATCGCCATGTCTCACTACCTACCACTTGTTTGTCAAGCCTCCCAAAATGCCATGATAAGCCTCTAACCCTCCACATCCCAGCAAACCATTGTTTGGCTATGTTATCGCTTGCTCAACCCTTCTTATAGCGTTGCAAGTTGCAGGTGCAATTGTTTCCATGTGTCAACATGGATGTTTTTGAGCTATCACTATATTATTGCTATTTAATTAAATGCACATATATACTTGGTAAAAGGTGGAAGGCTTGGCCTTTTGCTCGGTGTTTTGTTCCACTTGTGCCGCCCTAGTTACTTGTGTACCGGTGTTATGTTCCATATTGAGCGCTCCTAACATGCTCGGGGTTGTTATGGGGACCCCCTTGATTTTCCTTTTGGGATAAAACTCTTCTGGCAAGGCCCAACATTGGTACTACATTTGCCTAATAACTAATAAACTTGCATAGGGAGTAATTAACCCGAGGATCTTTAATCAACAACCCGGGCCAGTGCTCCTCATGAGTGTAGGTCCAAAACGGGTAGACTGTGGGGCCACCGCGGGGAAACTCAAGGTTTGGTTTGACTCATAGTGTGACCCATCCGTTGTGTCCTGAGAACAAGATACGCAGCTCCTATCGGGTTCGTCGACACGTCAGACGGTCTTGCTGGATTTGTTTTACCTTTCTCGAACGTCTTGTGCGCGGGATTTTGAGGACACTTCGGGCTATCTCGAGGTTGAGATTTTCCATCGGAATTCCGCGAATACTACGGGTCGTCCCGCGGTTGAGGAATTCCAACGCAGCTTGTGTTTAGTTTGTGATGGATGAGTTGGGCACCCCTGCAGGGTTAAATCTTTCTTGAGAGCCGTGCCCGCGGTTATGTGGCAACTTCGAAATTTATTTAACATCCGGTCATAGAAAAATTAAAGTAAACTCCAAAAAAAATACACGAATCGCATGCGTAACCGTGACTGTCTCTTCTCGTGAATTTCTTATCCGAGAGAGAACATGATGGGGTTATGTTTGACTCGTAAGTAGGTGTTTAGGATCACTTAGTGATTATTACTAGTTCACGTTCGTTTATACGATGATCATCCCCCCTTATTCTTGTACTCGTAAGTTAGCCACTCAAATAAATGCTTAGTGCTTGCTATAGCCTCACCACTTAACCATTCCTTACCCATTAAGCTTTGCTAGTCTTGATACCCTTGGAAATGAGATTGCTGAGTCCCCGTGGCTCACAGATTAGTACAACAACAGTTGCAGGTACAGGTAATGCGATGATTTGACATGAGAGCGATGCTTGCTTGATTTGGAGTTCTTCTACTTCTTCTTCATGATCTAGGATGGGTTCCAGGCCGGAAGCCTGGGATAACAAGGATGGATGTCATTTTATGGTTTGATTTTGTCCGTAGTCGGACCCTGCTCTTATGTATGATGATTGAATATGTTATTGTATTGATGTGATCTTGATTTAGCTTGTGGCGAGTGTATGGCAATTCCATATACTCATCTCTTCTGTACATGTACTTGTAATGATATCCATTCTTGCGAAATGACGAGATGCGCTTCTATCCCTGTCGAGGCCCTCGAGCCAAAATAAGGATAGGATCGCATCTTGGGCGTTACAAGTTGGTATCAGAGCAGTACCGACCTAGGAGCCCCCTTGATTGATCGAACTTGGCCGAGTCGAGTCTAGTGAAAATCTATTTGAGTCTAGTTATATATCGGAGAGTAGGATTCTTTTTACTCCTCTTCTATGCTCTGGTAAGGAATCCTGATGTAGGAATCTTAATTCTACCCCTCTTCTCACTCATTTTTTTAGGATCACGCGGGTATTTTGGAACCTCTCTGATGTCGATGTGACCGGAATTCTGTTCTTGGTTCCTCCCGACTGTATGGATTGGACCCGGGGAGTTGAGCTCCAGGGGATTCTTGACACATCGCTATCGTTCAGTTTCCTTAGTATCTCAGGACGCGGACGTTCGAAATAGCTTCAATACTATTCGTGGTGCGAAGAGTGTGGCGGCACCCAGTACTGGGGAGCGGGATCACATGTACTGCCATGTTTAGTATCGTTGTGATTACGAGTGTCTAAGGTAGATGAGTTTCCGAGGTTTCTGTGCTTATGTGTTGACGGATGTGATACACTGGTGGGTAGTATTATTGCTAGTAGTTGAGTGTTTTATTTAGTAATTGATCCGAGTATCCGTTGGACCAGATTGCATAACCAGAAAGATTTCGGAAGTTCTTAGGTGGGAATTCAAGTAGTTACCTAGGATTATCCTTCCAGCAAATGCAAATGGGTTATGTATTTGTTTCCGTCTTAATCCTCAAGCCCCATCTTTTTTTTTGGAGTATGGTAATTCAAGTTGCTTCGATGTCAAGTGGTGATTTCATATCTTTCCTAACCGGTGTGTTTCTCATGAAGATAATTCATTCCTCCCCAATATTTGCAAGATTTATCCTCAAATTTCTTTCCGGAGTTCTTTTTCAACTGTCCCATGTTTTTATTTGTTTTCCCCACCCTCCCTCCCTTTTTCTTCAACAATTAAATTCTCATTCAAGTACCTTTTCTATTCATGTGATGCTTCCGCTATCTTCTCTTCCGTGATGTATCCGGTGATTCGTTGTGAAGAAGCTCAAGTGCTCAAGTTCATCATTTCTTAGTCTTCATCTTTGTTTTCTTTTCTGGTGGATTGAATTCAAGCTTTCGGTGCTCATCATATCCTTTTCATTCTCTTAATGCTCTCCCATGTTGGAAGTTCTTATCCAAGCCTCTCTTGTTTGATCGTCTCTCTCTATTCTATCCGGAGTGCTGAAGAAAGCTCAGAAGACTCGTGTTTTCATTCATATCCTCTTGAATTATTTCGAGGGTCTCACCTCATCAAGTTTTCAATTTGTACCGGTGCAATCTCTCTTCCTAAGCACTTGTTTCAAAGGTATTTTTCTTTTAGGTTGGCCCATAACCCACAGGTTTATCCTAGGATCTTACCTGACTCTTCTAATCTTTTTCGGAGATCTCAGATCCTTTTCGAATATCACGTAAGAATGAATTTCACCAGTCATATTCCTTCCCCAAGATCACTCTGAATTATTTTCATCATTAGCTCAACCTTTCTTTATCCGTTATTCCGGAGTATCTCGTTAATTCATGGTGCTGTTTATCGTCAACATTCTCAGCTTTGAAGATCGAAGAAGATTTTCTCTTAAATCTTGGTCCGTTCTCGTGGAGATTCATGGTTTCAGCTTTGTGCTATCCTCTCAAATTGTTTTCGAACTTGAGTTATTCCTTCCTTATCTATCTGGAGCATTTCAGAGTTGTTTTCATTCTTGATCCTCCGAAGGCCATCATTTCAAAAGATTTCTTTGTTCTCAGCTTTTAGCTCCCGTTCTCAAATTCTTCTCAATTGTTATCTCTTCGTTCATATCTCAATTATTTTGGTGCCTTGTTTAAGTTTTCTGCTAGGCGGATTGTGATCTCTTCGTTCTCATGTATCTCCATTCATTCATCTTATCCCCATTTGTTTGTAAATTCTTACGGGTGTTTCGTGGAAGACTTCTTCAAGTTTGTTCGTTTTCACGAAGAATAAGTCGTATGCCAATCCGTTGTTTGTCGTCAATTTAAGTTCATGAAGGAGAAGCATAACATAATTCTTATTCTTGTTTTTTTTTTCATGAAGTGATTTCAATCTTTCTTCAGGAGTTGTTTATGATATCAAATTCTCGATGCTAAGTTGTTCATCTTTTCTTTCCGGGGCTCAAGTTTTCTCAAGTGTCTCTTCGCGAAGTTCTATCTAAATATTGCAAGTTCATAGTCTTGTTCTTTTCAACCTTCAAATCTTTTCGATCATTATTTCGTTCTGGAGGTTGCTCTCTTCGATCCATCATATCGTTTTGTCAAATATCATGTTCTTTGCTCGCTTATCCATCTAACCGGAGTGTTGTGCCATGTTCTCAAGTTCTTTCATCTTATCAAATTTTGCCTCTCTTGTCTACCGAAGTGCCGCCCAAATTTCTTGTGAATTCTTCCTTGTTCCTCATGTCATTCTTCATCTCTCTGCATCCTTCAAGATTTGTTGGTTTTGCTCATTTGTCAAAGAAGCAACTAAGTTTTACCTCTTCTTTTCTCTTCCCCTTCTCATTCTAAGATCTCGGGGCGAGATCTCTTGTTAGTGGAGGAGAGTTGTAACAGCCCGAGACCGACGATCCAGAAGATTCCCGTTTTATTCCGTTGTCATCGTGTGATTTGTGTGGTTGTCGCATTCATCATTGCATCATTTGCATCATCCGCATTGCATCGACACTCTGTTGTCATCATTTTGAAAACTTTCATCCGTTAGTATTTGTCGGTTCTCCTCGTTGACCGTTTCGAGACCAACCACACACGCACGCGCCCGCGGCATCGATAAAATATTGTTTTAAAAGTGCGTATAAAAATATTCTCGGATTGAGTCGAAAGTTGGCGTGTGGTCTTGGTTTATGGTAGGTAGACCGCTTGCCAAATTTCATCGCTATCGGAGGTCATTTGATACCCGAACGGTCGACCGTAGCGGGACCGTCATCGGTTTATTCGTCGGACGTTTTCGGTATTTAAAAAAACCTTTGTCACGGGCTTCAAACTCCCGTCTCATCTCAGCCCAACCCCTCTCCACAGCCCAACAACCCACCTAGCAACCCCCTCCGCTTCCGAGTCGTCCGATCGAGATCGAACGGATCGAAAACAGGTGAGATCCCCTAACCCTAACCCAACCTGCTATATAAGGAAGGCCTCCCCTTCAAATATGGCTAAACCTAGCTACTCCTCGAAATCCGTGCTTCCCAACCTCCTCCCACCAGCCAGCCGCCGCCTCCCACCTCGTTTTTGCCGCCGGACCGCTGTCGGTCCGCCATGTGGCGCCACCCGAGTGGCCGCGCCGCCCCAGCCACCGTCACGACCAACCATAGGCGACCACGTGGCCTCCTTCCTCGCCAGCCGCGCCGCCCTGTTCCCTGCACCTCCACCGCGGCTCGCCCGGGCCCAGGGCAGGCCCGTCCGAGCCCATCGGGGCCTGGGGAGCCCGCGCGCCGCCGCCCACGAGCCACCCTCGCCCGAGCGCCCCGCGCCTCCCGCTCCTTGCCGCGCCGCCTGGGAGCGCCCACCGCCGCCGCGTTACGTCGGCGACCGGAGCTCGCACCCCAACCGCGCGCCACCACCGGCGCTCGTGCCCCAACCGCGCGCCACCACCGGACCCTGCCGCCGCATCGCCTGACCCTGCCGCCACGCTGCGCGCTGCCCCGTCCTCGCCCCGTGGCCGCACCAACCTCGCCGCCGCCTTGCTTCGCCGCCTAATCGTGGGTGGTCGCCGTCCCGCCAAGTCCGGCACACACCGGATCCAAGGCCACCGGATCCGCTCGGCGCGGCCCCGTCCCTGCCTCCACCGGCCTCCTCCACGCCTCGCCGGCCCCTGTCGCAACCGCCGCCGGCCATGGCCATCCCCAAGCTCCGGTCGGGGCAAGCCCGTCCCGGATCGGCCTCGTCCCCGACCCACGATCCAAACGCCCCTGCCACCACGTCCCGCTCCGTGCCATCCCGAATTTCCACGAGGTGATTTTTTTTCTAAATCCCTAAACCAAATGCCCGTTTTCCCCCAGCATATTAGCTTTTTGAGTGGGCCTTATCTAGATGCACGTTTGCCCGATTGTGATGTTTTTGATATGTAGGAGTATCTACGTTTCATGCTCTACATGATAGAATCATTTGTATGCATGATAGGGTTCATCTACTTGCGGTTATTTGTGTGGAAAAAGTGCATCTCATTGTAATAGACGAATCTTTTAATTTTTATTCGTTTTTACTTGGAAGATTGCATCTCATCTGTATGTCTTTTGCATGTGGTGTCTTCATGAGTATTTCTCTAGGACATGTCGAGTTAGATGCCATGCCTCTGGTTGCGAGGTAGGACTTCATCTTCATGTTCATTTGTTGCTCTCAAGTGGCTGTCACGTTAAAAATTGAAATTTGTTTACGTTAAGTTCCATTTTGCGAGGTTCATATTAAGCAATCCATGCCTCCTTTGAGTTGTGTCTTTAGGGTGTATGGTAGTATGACATGTCTACTTGCTGTTGATAGGTTAGCCATGCCATGGATTCCTTGTGTAGCTATAGTTTGAATCATGCATACATGCTTAATCAATGTTGCTGTTTCGAGGGGTCTAAATATTTCTAAGCCTGAAAGCTGTTATTTTGTTGCCATGTTGCCATGTGATTTGCTATTAATGTAGGAGTCTTTTGTTGTTGCTCCAATGGAGTGTTTTGTTGATCATGTTATTGCCTACCAGGTTGTGCCAATTGTTGCTATGTATAGATTTTGCATCATAATTAATTCTGATGTCCAACATGCCAATCTGTTTAAAAAACCGATGCTCTTGTCTACTCTAATTGTCACTAAGTCTGAGAATCTGGTTATATCGGAATGCCATGTTGTGTTGATGTTTGCCATGAATCTGTGCATAATTTGATGTTGCCATAATGGAATGAATTGTAGTGCATCATGTCCTCTACCTTGATGTTAAATTTCATGTCATTCTATGACCTGTAGCATATAGTTGTATTGTTGTCAATATGCCATCAGGTTAACACTGCTTGTGAAAAACTATTATTTTCACCAAGTCCCTAATGCTATATTTATTGCCATGTTGTGAGCTTCCTACCATGTGATCCATGATTATTTTGAGTATGATATGTGAAGATGAGATGAAGTGTGTGTTATATGCTACTGCCCCATGCTTAGTTTGTGCAGTTTAGAATCTTGTAGCTTATTGTTTTCATGTGTGCAAAATGCCATGTCGTTGTTTTGGACAGCTTATAGTTTAAACTTGTGTTGGTTGTTGTGGTTGAACCGTAGCTCCGTTTTGGACAAGCCATACATGAATCTTGCCTAGAATTGCATGTAGTACCATATTATCATGTTGCATCCATGTTGTGAAGTGCTTGTGGTTGTCATCTTCATGCATTTTGCATTCATGACATATTCATCTTGTGGGTGTCGTACCTTTTAGACAATACCTCCGTTTTAGATGATCTATATATGTAAATCGACTAGAATGATGTGTAGCATTGCATGGTGGCATTTATTTTGCTGTTTAATAAACATTAAATATGTTTAGGACAGATCTGGACCAAATTCATAATTTGCATATGAGGTCGTTTTGGAAATGCTAGATGTTGCTTCCGGCCTCATTTAAAATGTCTAGTTGATGTAGTTGTTCATGCTTCACCTCTTGCCATGATGGACAACATTTAAAATGATTGTTTAGTTAAACAACATTAACCACATTTCTCATAATATGGAGAGTTATTATTTTGTTGTATGTAGGTTCTCCCTCTCCATTAAAAATTGCCTAATTCCATCTTCACCTTATGCCATGACCACCAATGTTATTTTTTTTAATATTGATGAGTACCTAGACGAGAGTGAACTAAATAATTCAAATGTGGAGTTTCGTCAATAGGCACCTTGTTGCATATTGAACTTCACTTGATTTGTAGTGTTTGATTGTTACATCTCGCCATGACATGTCTTGCATAATTAAACCGGACATGCATCATATTTGTTTGCGTATCATGTCATGCATATGTTGTGATGTTATCATGTGTTCATTGTTGCTTCCGGATTGCTTCTTCTTGATAGAGTCCCGAAAGCATTCGGAGTGTGAGGATTCGTTCGACTACGCCCCGTTCGTCTACTTCACGAGCGCGTGCTTCTTCCAAGCGGGATCTCAGGCAAGATGACCATTTCCCTGGATACCACTACTATCATTGCCATGCTAGTTGTCTCGTTTCTATTGCCATGTATCGGTACCTACCACTTGTTTGTCAAGCCTCCCAAAATGCCATGATAAGCCTCTAACCCTCCACATCCCAGCAAACCATTGTTTGGCTATGTTATCGCTTGCTCAGCCCTTCTTATAGCGTTGCTAGTTGCAGGTGCAATTGTTTCCATTTGCCAACATGGATGTTTTTGAGCTATCACAATATTATTGCTACTTAATTTAATGCACATATATACTTGGTAAAAGGTGGAAGGCTTGGCCTTTTGCTCGGTGTTTTGTTCCACTTTTGCTGCCCTAGTTACTTGTGTACCGGTGTTATGTTCTATATTGAGCGCTCCTAACATGCTCGGGGTTGTTATGGGGACCCCCTTGATTTTCGTTTTGGGATAAAACTCTTCTGGCAAGGCCCAACATTGGTACTACATTTGCCTAATAACTAATAAACATGCATAGGGAGTAATTAACCCGAGGATCTTTAATCAACAACCCAGGCCAGTGCTCCTCATGAGTGTTGGTCTAAAACGGGCAAACTGCAGGGCCACCGCGGGGAAACTCAGGGTTTGGGTTGACTCGTACTGTGACCCATCCGTCGTGTCCTGAGAACGAGATACGCGGCTCCTATCAGGTTCATCGACACGTCGGGTGGCCTTGCTGGATTTGTTTTACCTTTCTCGAACGTCTTGTGCGCGGGATGTCGAGGACACTTCGGGCTATCTCGAGGTTGAGATTTTCCATCGGAATTCCGCGAATACTATGGGTCATCCCGCGGTTGACGAATTCCAACGCAGCTTGTGGTTAGTTTGTGATGGATGAGTTGGAGCACCCCTGCAGGGTTAAATCTTTCATGAGAGCCGTGCCCACGGTTATGTGGCAACTTGGAAATTTGTTTAACATCCGATCATAGAAAACTTAAATTAAACTCCAATAAAATACACCAACCTCATGCGTAACCGTGACTGTCTCTTCTCGTGAATTTCTTATCCGAGAGAGAACACGGTGGGTTTATGTTTGACTCGTAAGTAGTTGTTCAGGATCACTTAGTGATCATTACTAGTTCACGTCCGTTTATACGACGATCATACCCCCTTATTCTTGTACTCGTAAGTTAGCCACTCAAATAAATGCTTAGTGCTTGCTGCAGCCTCACCACTTAACCATTCCTTACCCATTAAGCTTTGCTAGTCTTGATAACCTTGGAAATGAGATTGCTGAGTCCCCGTGGCTCACAGATTACTACAACAACAGTTGCAGGTACAGGTAATGCGATGCTTTGATGTGAGAGCGATGCTTGTTTTATTTGGAGTTCTTCTTCTTCTTCTTCACCGATCTAGGATGGGTTCCAGGCCGGCAGCCTGGGATAGCAAGGATGGATGTCATTTTATCGTTTGATTTTGTCCGTAGTCGGACCCTGCTCTTATGTATGATGATTGAATATGTTGTTGTATTGATGTGATCTTGATTTAGCTTGTGGCGAGTGTATGCCAATTCCATATACTCATCTCTTCTGTACATGTACTTGTAATGATATCCATTCTTGTGAAACGATGAGATGCGCTTCTATCCCTGTCGAGGCCCTCAAGCCAAAATAAGGATAGGATCGCATCTTGGGCGTTACACCCGTGTACTACCTGAGCGAGGTGCTCTCCAACTCCAAGTAGAACTACCCCCACTACCAGAAGATGTGCTACGGCATGCATTTTGCCACCAAGAAGCTGAAGCATTACTACCAGGAGCAAACCATCACCATTGTGAGCACGGCGCCGCTCTTCGAAATCGTGGGCAGCCAGGACGCTACCGGATTGATCGCCAAGTGGGCCATCTCCCTCGCCGATCACGACATCCGGTATGAGCCCCGTATGGCCATCAAGTCCCAGACGCTGGCCGACTTCCTTTTTGACTGTGCCGAGACCTAGTACCTGCCGCCGCCTCCCGACTCGACGCACTAGCACGTGCACTTCGATGACTAGAAGATGCGCTCCGACTTGGGAGCCGGAATCCTCCTGTACTCCCCTAAGGGGGACCAGCTCAAGTACGCACTAAAGATCCATTTCGCCACCTCCAACAACGTGGCCGAGTACGAGACACTCGTCCACGGCCCTGGCTCGCCAAAGAGATCGGCATCCGATGCATCCTTTGCTTCGGCCACTCAGACCTCGTAGTGAAGCAAGTCTCTAGCAAATGAGACACCAGGGACGCCAACATGGTGAGTTACCGCTTCCTCATCCAATAGATCATCGACGGCTTCGAAGGCCGCGAGTTCCACCACGTCCCCCGAGCGAACACCGAGGTGGACAACACGCTGGCCAAAATCGGCTCCACTCGGCATGCCATTCCAGCTAGCGTCTCCCTCGAGGAGCTACTCAAGCCCTCCCCCGAGTCAGAGTCCATCTTCGTTCTGGCCGACCCGATGGCCATCGCTTCCGGCTCGGGGACTCCTCCGTTTCCCTCGGCGGCCTCTGGCTCGGTCCAAGAGGCTACCGGCTCCACCCTCGAGGTGGTCCTGACAGCGGAGGAAGCACCTCCTATCGGCTCAGCCCCGAGGGATTCCGGCTCCAGCGGCGCTCACGGCACCTTCTTGGGCCCAGCCCATCCTCACGTTCCTCGTGAACGGAGAGCTCCCCCCAAAAAAGTCACAACACGGCTGGTGCAGCGCCAGGCTCCTGCCTACACCATCATCAACCGCGAGCTCGTCAACCGCAGTGTGACTGGCATGTTCCAACGCTGCGTCGAGCCGGCCTAAGGCTGCGAGATCCTCAACGACATCCACCAGGGCGAGTGCGGTCACCAAGCCGCCTCGCGGGCCCTAGTGGTAAAGGCGTTCTGCCATGGTTTTTACTAGACGACCTGAAGGACATGGTCGACAAGTGCGAGGGTTGCCAACGCTTTAGCACCCAGAGCCATTAGCCGACTGCGGCCCTCGGAACCATCCCCCTTGCCTGGTCCTTTGCGGTCTAGGGCCTCGACATGGTGGGGACATTCAAGACCGCGCGAGGAGGCATGATACACCCTTTGGTGGCCGTCGTCAAATTAACCAAGTGGATCAAAGCCATGGTGATCAAGAAGTTGGACGGCCCAACGACCGTCACATTCATCAAGGACATCACCGTTCGCTACCACGTTCCCCACATCATCATCACGGACAACGACACCAACTTCGCCAAAGGTGCGCTGGCTCGATTCTGCTCCGCCTAGGGTATTCTGCTTGACCTCGACTCGGTGGCCCACCCACAATCAAGTGGCCAAGTAGAGAGGGACAACGGCCTGATCATAGCCCGCATCAAGCCCCGGATCGTCGAGCCTTTGGCACGCTCGGCTGGCTACTGGATCGACGAGCTACCGGTAGTGCTATGGAGCCTCAGGACAATGCCCTACCGGTCGACTGGCTTCACCCCTTCTTCCCCTTATATGGGTCCGAGGCGGTCATCCCCATGGATATCGAGTTCGACTCGCCTCACGTCACGCTATACACGAAGGCCGAGGCAAAAGAGGCCCATGAAGACGGTGTCGACCTGCTCAAGGAAGCGCATGAGCTGGCCTTGAGCTGGTCAGCGATCTACCAGTAGAACCTATGGCGCTACCATAGCAGGAAGATCTGGACCCTCCTTTTACGCGAGGGCGACCTGGTGCTCTGGCTGGTCCAGGGGATAGCCGGCCAGCACAAGCTGTCTTCCCCATGGGAAGACCCCTTCATCGTCAGCAAGGCAATGCACAATAATGAATACTATCTCATAGATGCGCAAAAGTCACTTATGCGCAAAAGGGACGCCTCCGGCGAGGAGACAGAGCACCCATGGAACGCGGCGCTCTTCCGATCGTTTTACAGCTGAACCAGTAAATGTATGTATCCCCCACCTTTTGGGTATGAATGCAGTAGGTGCCCCGGGCGACACTCAGGAGCTACCTATTTATCCCCTCTCTCGAGCATCCTTTTATGCATTGCCCTTCTCCCTCTCTATTTTGGCATCCAGGTACGACTCGTCGGACCCGGGGGCTCATCGGTTAGTCCAAGACCCCCCAAGCTGGCTAGTAATGTGCACAACTCCAAGGCCCACTCTTCGCCCCAGCCATAGACTGTCTCTCGGTTGTCCGGTTGGCAAGAGTCTGGGATCGGAAGCGCTCCCACACGAAAAACATCTAAGGAGGGGTGACCGGCTCGGACACCCAGGCTCCGCCAACCTCTTTTACCTACGACTTTTCCTAGCTGCTCCAAGACGACGTGCCACGCGCTCGTCCGCGATGGGTCTGGTAGTGGTTGTTAACCACGTCCGCGATGCGGGACTCCAGGCTCATGCGCATCATCCTCGCAAAGGTGGCTGTGGCACCTTCCAGGCCGAAAGGCATACGCATGGGCGGAGGTGGAGGAGGGAAGGGGCTCGCGGGGCTCGCTTGGTTGAGGGCGACGAAGTCGGCGCACATGCGCATGCTGCCGCGCAGCTTGGAGACAGGACTGGGGTTGACGACCCACTTGGGGTGGGGAGCTTCACGGGCGATTCCGACATCTTAGAGCTTGTTGAATTGCTGCTTCTCAGGCTCCTGTGGCCATTGCTTGTGCTTCACAGGTCACGCACTCTGGCACGCGGCTGGGTGGTGCTCGATCACCTCCCTCGGTAGTCCGGACATGCCTGATGCTGTCCAAGGCGACAAACTAGAGCTTGCCTAGAGGGAGGCGACGAGCACGCGCCTTCCTTATTGCGGGAGGACCCGCCACTGACAGCGTGGGAGGGGCCTGCGTCGGCCCGCCTAGCGATGCTTTCTTGGACTCGGCCCGCTCCTGAGGGATCAGGGGGCTTCTTCTTCATGGGCACCTCCTCGGCAAGCCCAGCGGTATCCTTGTCGGCCGGGTACACAGTGGCGACGGCCTTGTAGGTGCGCGCGAGGGCACGCGTCACATCCTTCTCATCGCAGCAGATGGTGAGGGTGCCGCTGCACCTGGGCATCTTGATGAGGCCGTAGGCATGGTGGGTTGCAGCCATGAACTTGGAGAGCGCCGGTTAGCCCAAGATGGCATTGTAGCGCAGGTCGATGGGAGCCACATCGAAGACTATGAATTCCGTGCAGTAGTTCTTGCGGGTGCCGAAGGTGACGGGGAGGCACACCTGCCCCAGGGGCAGGGCGGACCACGCGTGACGCCCAAGATGGGCCTGGTGGGTGCTAGGCGCTCGCAGGGCACCTGGAGCGTCTCGAAAGTCTCCACCGAGAGCACATTGAGGCCTGCGCCGCTGTTGATGAGCGTCTTGGCGATGGCCACACCGCAGATGGTGGGTGTGCATAGCAGGGGGATGACGCCCACAACCTTAGTGGACTTGGGATGATCGCTGGCGTCGAAAGTGACAGGGAACATGGACCACTTGAGGTGGCAGGTGGACGTGGGCGCAGGCAGGGCCGCGCTCACCTCATGCGAGAGACGCTTGAGGTGGCGGCTGGACGGAGGGGCCTAGGCCCTGCCGAGGATGCCTGGCTTAATAGGGATGTTAGACTACTCATATGTCACACTCTATGTTTTTCCTCATATTACTAAGGTAACAAAGCTTAAAATTTAGGACCAACAAAAACTTTTTGTGTGCTTTTGGTGCATGACTTGTTTGATATTTGCCTGATTGCTTGTTTGTGCTTTCATTCACAAGAATCCTCCTACTCTCAAAACTCCTCTACTTGATCCAAATCTTTGTCCAATGATCTTTCCGTTTGTATAGGACATACAACTATATTTATAAATATTATCTTGGCCAAAAAGCATTTATTTAAGTTAGGTTTTCAAAAAACCCTGAATTGAGGTTTGTACTACAAGTCCTCAAATTAGGGTGAATGTTTTCCTCCAAAGATTTTATTTGTAACCTAATACCTATAAGACATCCCAAAACCACAAAAATATTATTTAAAAGTTATTTCGGTATTTTATTTAAATGCCTTTTTCTAAAGTTAGAAATGGTCTTTTATAGGGAAAAATTATTTTAATGCTTCCAAAATATTTGAGAAAATTTATGGAAACTCAGTGGACATATATTTTCAACATATGAATTTCAAGAAATGGTCATGTTCAAAATATTGGACAAACCCTCCAAAACCCTTTCTGGATATTTCAATTATTTGAAATATTTCTATAAGGAATATAGTCAAATTAATTCGGGAAAATTCCAGCAAGTCACATATGCCTCATATGATGATCTTGCCAAGTTTCATCTATATCCAATTTGTTTTGTTCACCAATATGCCCCAAACATTTTCTGACCAGATCCAAATTTGAACAACTCTACATTGTGAACTGTCATCATTTGGTCTCATACTTTGTGGACATGTTCAAATTCCCTAATAATGCCTCCACACCAAGTGGTGCATCAAGGAGAACAATTTAGCTTAGGTAGATCTATCCCAATCTGTTTCTGCCCATTTCTAGGGTTTGAAACTTCTGCATTGGCCACTTTATCCAAATGACCTAAAATTTTCTGGACAAGTTCATTTGGTCGTAATTTTTATTCCCGTTAAATCTCATGTCAAATAGATCAAGTTACTTAGCTCAAATCATCATCCAACACTTTCTGCAATAATTTTGTGACCAATGATTGGAGCACCAAATGAGTTCTCCTTGCTCTCAATATTTTACCACAGTCCCTCATGACCCTCTTCTACCTCCAGTAAGAACCCCAGACCCCCGGCTCAATAATTGATGTGGTAAAACCACCATTTACCACCTCTGGATAGCAGATTTCGTCTCTCTCCACTTCTCTTCTCCCCTAAGGCACCTCTAGAACACCCCTTGGCAATATGCACCCTTTTTGCACTCCCTAGATCCCCTAGACACATGTGGCCGCGCCCTACCTGCCAAGGACATGCCCTGTCATGCAATAGACTCGCTCTGGAGCGCGCTACAGTGCGCACCCGCACTGTAGCTGCCCCCATACCGATGCTCCCAACCACCTCGGACAGCGCGAGCATGCCACTAGGTCCTCCTTGACGTCCGCAGAGTGCCTATCGGTGGCCCCCTCCTCTGTCTTCTTCCTTTTGTCGCCCCTTGCTCGTACGCCATGCCACCCGAGAGCTCCAATGAGCTAGCCCACACGCGCGCCCTCCCGTTCTGCCCTGGATCCTCTCTCTTGCTTCCTGGCATCATGGACCACTCCCATGAAAGCCTCTGAGCCGCCCATTCCTCCTCCTGTGGCCACCATGACCGTCCATGCGAGCACCCGAGAGCTCCGCCCATGGTGCACCGTGGCCTCGCCTATAAAGAACCCCTGAACCTTCCTCTACTCCCCTACCGCCACCCTCACTCTTAAACACATGCCAACGTCGTCCATTTGACCCCCAGAGGTCCTTGTGCTCAGATCAGACCGGAACTCCGCCGCCTCGGCCGTCCGACGATCTTGTGGTACAGACCCTCTACGACGCTCCTCTCCCTCCCTCTGGTTCTCTCTCAGCATGCTGATGCAGTTCCTTATCTCTCCCACGTCATTTGTAGTCGAATCCGGCTGGAGCAACCCACGTGATTTGCTGATGCTGAACTCAGTCAAGGAATCATTGAATGGCAAGTTTTCAATGAAAGACCTTGGAGAAGCAGTATACATTGTAGGCATCGAGATCTATAGAAATAGATCGAAGAGGCTGCTTGGCTTAAGCCAGAGCTTGTACATAGACAAAGTGTTGAAGCGGTTCAGCATGAGTGAGCCCAAGAAAGGGTTCTTGCCCATCTCGCATGGTATAAGGCTAAGCAAGACTCAGAGTCCTACGACTTCTGATGAGCGAAACCGGATGAGTAGGATTCCGTATGCTTCGGCAATAGGATCCATCATGTATTCCATGGTATGTCCTCGACCTGATGTTGCCTATGCAATAAGCTAAACAAGCAGATACCAGGCTGACCCAGGTGAGAGTCACTGGGCAACTGTGAAAACTATCCTGAAGTACCTGAAAAGGACTAAAGAGATGTTCCTAGTTTATGGAGGTGAGGAGGAGCTCTCCGTAAAGGGTTACGCTGATGCTAGTTTCCAAACCGACAAGGATGATTGTCGATCGCAAACTGGATTTGTGTATGTCATGAACGGAGGAGCAGTGAGCTGGACGAGTTCCAAGCAAGATACGGTGGCCGACTCCACAATAAAGGCCGAATACATTGCGACTTGTGAAGCCGCAAAGGAAGGTGTTTGGATTCGAAAGATCCTGGAGGATCTTGGTGTGTTCCCGGGCTGGGCAAAACCGTTGGACCTGTATTGCGACAATTCAGGTGCCATCGCACATGCCAAGGAGCCGAGACAATTCAGGTGCCATCGCACAGGCCAAGGAAAGTATCACCTGATACGAAACCTCGTAAAGAATGGTGGTACTAATTTATGCAAGATTCATACTGATAATGTTACAGATCCGTTGACTAAGCCGCTTCCACAACCGAAGTATGAGGGGCACGTTAGAGCTATGGGCATTCGATGTCTATTTGATTGACTCTAGTGCAAGTGGGAGACTGTTGGAGATATGCCCTAGAGGAAATCATCTATGATGATATTTCCAATGTGTTTATGAATAAAGATAGTCCTTGGACATTATCAATGATGTGTATTAACAAGTACGTGACTTGTTTGTGAGACTATGCATTGTATGATGACTGTCCTAAATGGTCCCTAGTCGAAAGGGATGTGTGGACGTGCAGCCAGTTAGACTATTATATGAGACGGTGAATGGTCCCGTCACACTGACCATGTAGCAGTGGATGCTAGCCGGATAATATGGACTCAGAAATATCTGGTCGGATTCGACGTAGTGGGATTCGAGTCGAGATAAGTACTGAGTTGGACAGACCAGACTGTGAGACGCAGCGATAGGTCATCTGTGAGTCTCTAGTACAGCATACATTCTATGTCCTAAGACATGAGTTGAAGCATGTACTCGGGATGGTCATAGACCCGCTTTGGGCTGACCAAACGCTACTCCGTAACTGGGTAGTTATAAAGGTGGGCTGCAAGACATGGTTGAGCAAGATGGGATTTGCCCCTCCGATCAGGAGAGATATACTCTAGGCCACTCGGGTGATCCAACCTGGATAAGCATGGCCATGCGATGAGGATTATGAGATAATCCGAAGTGTTGATTGGATTCAACCGGACGAGAAAGAGGTCGTGCTGCAACAAGGATGACCATGTCGCCTTGAGCACGACAACATATATCGTGTGGCAAAGGGAACAGAAGTGTGATGTATAGGTTCGCCTAACCAGCTTCATCGGACACTTGGAGTCGGCACGCTTTGCTAGAGGCTGCTACTGACTAGTCAAGTCAGATGTGATCTGACTCGTGACCAAGTGAATGAGAACCTAAGGGGTCATGCGCATAAGGGAAGGAACATGTGGGCTTTAGGATCCATGCGAGGCCCAAGAGTTGAGCCCGCGCCGGATGCCTATATATAGTGGAGGTGCGGCACACCCATATGGTTGATAGCTTCGACGCCGTCATTAGGGATTTACATGTGTTGCAACTAGCAACCTCTACTGGCCGCCGAACTATGTGATCGGACCTAGCAGTCAGCCGCACGGTGTTCCTCCTACACACGCGGATACCATTAGAGGCGGTGCACTTGCGCCGCTCCGGTGGACCTATACGTGGGATCCGGCGACCGGCAGTTCGAGGGAGATCGGACCGGCTGTTCGAGGGAGATTGGATGAAGACGAGACGGACCTCGTGGACGTGCTGCCCCAACTCTACTTCCGCTGCACGGCACTGCGCGCCTAGTGGTAACGATCTGTGATCCATCTCCGTAGCATGTTCTTGGTTGTTCTGCGCATAGGATTTTTTTTTATTTTGCATGTGATGCACCTACGGTAGAACCCCACAGTGCTATCAGAGCCTCTGTTATAGGATTTGTATACAGATCGGCTGCATATATGATATGTGGAGGCGGCAGATGAGATCTGTCGTCGTTTGTGAGATCGGCTATGTGCACGGCTGATGAGATCAACTGCACATGGGGATCGTTGAGGCTATGTTTTCTGTCAATGAGAATCGACGAGGTCTTGACACAACCTACCCCTACCGGTCGGTATCTGCCATCGGGGTTAACAGTGAAACATAAATCCGAATCAGGTTCACGATGATCGATAAGATCGGCCAGATCAGAAAATTTGGCGTGATCGGAGTACTTATTCGATCTGTCATTTCTGAAAACATCGGGTGGTGCCCGCACCCGCGAGGGGCGCTGCTAACCGTTTAGCGGTACTGGCGTGTGCGTAGCGCCTTGTATTTCATAAACGATCACACAAACCGATAGAATGCGATTCTAGGCATAACTTTGTTTTACAAGTTTGATGTGGATAGTATGGCTCATATGTATGTGTGTAATTTAACATGACCTGCATGTCATGATTGTCGGCCGGCAGGAGCCAAAGTGCAATCATTATATTGTATAACGACCTGCGTGTCGACTTGTGATTCTCTGTAAATTCATTACTAGTTGTAGCAGTTGGAGAACATAGATCAAGTTCGAGGCTTTGGCGTCCCGGTGTGACGAACTAGATGGAGTTCCGCCTTTGTCATCGGAGTTGGAACCGGCCTGGAAGGATGTCCATGAAGGAGCCATACTATTTCACATATTTATGTTTATATGTGATTGATATTGCTTCTTGTTTCTATGCATGTTAAAATGGTCGAAAGATCCCTCATTTATATCAAGCACATTGCCATTCCGGATGTTGCACCTTCACACGTCAAGTACGTCTAGTGGTGGGCTCATAAAATTGAGGTGCCACTAGGTGTCCTTGAACTGGAGGGTTCATGTTGGCAATGGACATGCATTGCATCAGGTTAACTTGACAAGGCTATCAAAACGGTTTTGGGCCTTGTGGCAAAGAAGGTCGGGAGCCGGGGTATGAGATACCTACCCGACCGACAGGAGTCGTATAGAGATACGATTAGCAAGGAGTTGCTTACCTAATAGGCAAGTTGGCTAGCAGTGATGGTAAAGCTCACTAGTCGCTCGCGCTAGATGGGTCCTGAATCACTGAGAGTTTGCGGAGGGATGCTAACTTCAGTAGGAGTAGTTCTATTTAAGGCTTGAATTACTCTACATAAACACATTGCTTAGTGATTGCATATTTTCTGTTGTAGATCAATGGAACCACCTGCTCAACCCAACTTTGCATTGAAATCAATTCTGGAAAAGGGTAAACTGAATGGAACAAACTTTACCACCTGGTATAGAAATTTGAGAATTGTTCTCAAGCACGATAAAAATGAACATGTTCTAGAGGATCCACTTCCATAGGAACCTACCGACAATGCTAATGCCACAACCAAGAATGCCCACCAGAAACTCATTGATGAATCAAACGAGATCAACTGCCTCATGTTGGCTTGTATGGAGCCCGATTTGCAACAACATTTTGAAAACGATGAGGCTTTCGATATGACCGAGAGTCTCAAGAGCATGTTTCAGGTGCATGCTAGTACCGAAAGGTTCAACGTCTAGCAATCCTTGACGGATTGTAAGCAGAAAGAGGGTGATTCACTGAGCCCGCATGTGATCTAGATGATCGGGTACGTGCAAGATTTGGATCGGTTAGGCTTCCCACTCGGGGACGAGCTGTCCACAGATGCAATTCTGGGTTCTCTTCCACGTAGCTATGGGACGTTCGTCTGGAACTATCATATGCACGGCTTGGATAAGAAGCTCACTGAATTGCATAGGATGCTTAAGGTGGCAGAACAAGATATTAAGAAAGGCACGCATCAAGTGTTGATGGTGCAGAACTCGGCTAAGTTCAAGAATAGTTGCTCCAAGAAAAAGGGCAAGGCAAAGGGCACAGAGAAGGTTGTCTCCGCCGCTGCGCCAAAGCCAGGACCGGACTCAAAGACCATTTGCTTTCATTGCAAGGAAACTAGTCACTAGAAGAGGAACTGTAGCAAGTGGCTTGCTGAGCATGGAAAGAAGGCCGGAAATGCTTCTTCAGGCAAAGGTACACTTGTTACATATGTTATAGACATTTACCTTGCTGACATACCTAGTAGCTCTTGGGTATTTGATACCGGATCGGTTGTTCATATTTGCAACTCAATGCAGGGGCTAGTAAGAACTTGGCGTGTGGCACAAGGGGAGATTGACATCAGGGTTGGCAACAAAGAAAGAGTTGCCGCGTTGGAGGTCGGCACGATGCAGCTCAAGCTTCCTTCTCGATTTATTTTGGAATTGAATAATTGTTATTACATTCCTGTACTTAGTCGGAACATTATTTCTGCCTCATGCTTGATTAGTCAGGGTTATGAATTCAATTTAAAGGACAATGGTTGTTCATTTTATTTGAATGAAATGTTCCACGGCTATGCACCCATTGTAGATGGGCTATTTATTTTAAATCTAGAAACAGAACCAGTCTATAACATGAATGTCAAGAGGCATAAGCCTAATGACATAAATCCAACTTACTTCTGGCATTGTCGGCTTGGACATATAAGTCTGAAACGCATGAAGAAGCTCCATGATGATGGACTCCTAACTTCGTCTGACTTCGAGTCGTTCGAGACATGCGAATCATGCTTGCTCGGCAAGATGACTAAGTCTCCTATTGCAAAGAGTTGCGAAAGGGCGTCCGAGCTGTTGGAGCTTATAGACAGTGATGTGTGTGGTCCAATGAGCACAACGGCCAGAGGTGGCTATCAGTACTTCGTGACTTTTACCGATGACTTGAGTAGATACGGATATATCTATTTGATGAAGCACAAGTCGAAAACTTTTGAAAATTTCAAAGAGTCTCAAAACGAGGTTGAAAATCAGCTCGGCAAGACAATAAAGCTTCTACGATCAGATCGTGGAGGTGAATACATGAGCCAGGAGTTTGATGATCATCTGAAAAGCCGAGGTATAGTACCTCAACTCATACCTCTAGGTACGCCGTAGAGAAATGGCGTGTCAGAACAGAGAAATTGAACCTTGTTGGACATGGTTCGATCGATGATGAGCAAATCGGATTTACCCTTGTCATTCTGGGGATACGCTCTAGAAACTGCATCTTTCACACTTAATAGGGTACCATCAAAGTCCGTAGATAAGACACCACATGAGATGTGGATTGGGAAGAGTCCTAGTTTGTCTTTTCTAAAGATTTGGGCTTGTGAAGCATTTGTCAAACAACTCATGTCGGACAAGCTTACACCCAAGTCGGATAAATGCATATTCATGGGATATCCGAGGGAAACCTTGGGATATAACTTCTACAACCGAGAAGAGAACAAAGTGTTTGTTGCTCGGAACAGGGTTTTCCTAGAGAAAGAGTTTCTCAGTCGGGAAGCCAGTGGGAGAACGGTGTGACCCTAAGAAATTCGAGAGCCACTCGGGGATGACTCGGCTGGTGATGAGATCATACCGGAGTTGGTCAAGGAACCGTAGAGGAATCAACACCGGAGCCACGAAGGTCGGAAAGATTGCGTAGAGTGCGCGATGTGTTGTTGCTAGAAAGCGATGAGCCGGCCACATATGCAGAAGCGATGGTGAGCCCAGATTCCGAGACATGGCTGGAGGCCATGATATCCGAGTTAAAGTACATGGATGATAATCAAGTCTGGGACTTGGCTGATCCGCCACCTGGCGTAATTGCCATTGGTTGCAAATGGGTCTTTAAGAAGAAAACCGATGTGGATGGAAATGTTCAGATCCACAAAGCTCAGCTTGTCGCTAAAGGTTATGGACAAGTTCAAAGAATTGACTACTCGCCGGTAGGGATGCTAAACTCGGTGAGGATCATACTAGCTATAGCTGCATATTTCGATTATGAGATATGGTAGATGTATGTCAAAACGGCTTTCCTTCATGGAAATTTAAACGAGGATGTATACATGATATAGCATAAAGGTTTTGTCGATCCAAATAATGCTAGTAAAATATGCAATCTCAAGAGATCCATTTATGGATTGAAGTAAGTAGCCCGGAGTTGGAACATTCGTTTTGATGAAGTCATCGTTGACCTTGGTTTCATCAAGAACGAAGAGGACTATTGGTTATATAAGAAGTCTAGTGGGAGCTCGGTAGTATTTTTTATCCTGTTTGTGGAAAACATACTACTGATCGGAAATGATGTTTCGATGCTGAACTCAGTCAAGGAATCATTGAATGGCAAGTTTTCAATGAAAGACCTTGGAGAAGTAGTATACATTGTAGGCATCAAGATCTATAGAGATAGATCGAAGAGGCTGCTTGGCTTAAGCCAAAGCACGTACATAGACAAAGTGTTGAAGCGGTTCAACATGAGTGAGGCCAAGAAATGGTTCTTGCACATCTCACATGGTATAAGGCTAAGCAAGACTCAGAGTCCTACGACTTCTCATGAGCGAAACCGGATGAGTAGGACTCCGTATGATTCGGCAATAGGATCCATCATGTATGCCATGCTATGTACTCGATCTGATGTTGCCTATACAATAAGCTTAACAAGCAGATACCAGGCTGACCCAGGTGAGAGTCACTGGGCAGCGGTGAAAACTATCCTGAAGTACCTGAAAAGGACTAAAGAGATGTTCCTAGTTTATGGAGGTGAGGAGGAGCTCTGCGTAGAGGGTTATGCTAATGCTAGTTTCCAAATCGACAAGGATGATTGTCGATCACAAACTGGATTCGTGTATGTCATGAATGGAGGAGCAGTGAGCTGGACGAGTTCCAAGCAAGATACGGTGGCCGACTCCACAACAGATGCCGAATACATTGCGGCTTGTGAAGCCGCAAAGGAAGGTGTTTGGATTCGGAAGTTCCTGGAAGATCTTGGTGTGTTCCCGGGCTGGGAAAAACCGTTGGACCTGTATTGCGACAACTCCGGTGCCATCGCACAGGCCAAGCAGCCGAGACAACACCACAAGACTTGTCACATGGACCGAAAGTATCACCTCATACGAAAGCTCGTAAAGAGTGGTGATAGTAATTTATGCAAGATTCATACTGATGAAAATGTTGCAGATCCGTTGACTAAGATGCTTCCACAACCCAAGCATGAGGGGCACGTTAGAGCTATGGGCATTCGATGTATATTTGATTGACTCTAGTGCAAGTGGGAGATGTTGGAGATATTCCCTAGAGGCAATCATGTATGATGATATTTCCTATGTGTTTATGAATAAAGATAGTCCTTGGACATTATCAATGATCTGTATTAACAAGGTCGTGACTTGTTTGTGAGACTATGCATTGTATGATGATTGTCCTAAATGGTCCCTAGTCGAAAGGGATGTGTGGACGCGTAGCCAGTTAGACTAGCATATGACACGGTGGATGGTCTGGTCTCACTGACCGTGTAGCATTGGATGTTAGCCGGATAATAGGGACTCAGAAATATCTGGTCAGATTCAACGTAGTCGGATTTGAGTCGAGATAAGGTCTGAGTTGGATAGACCCGACTATGAGACGCAACGATAGGTCATCTCTGAGTCTCTAGTACAACATACGTTCTATGTCCTAAGACCTGAGCTGACACATGTACTCGGGATGGTGATAGACTTGCTTTAGGCTGACCAAACGCTACTCCGTAACTGGGTATTTATAAAGGTGCGCTGCGAGACATGGTTGAGCAAGATGGGATTTGCCCCTCCGATCAGGAGAGATATACTTTGGGCCCCTCGGGTGATCCGACCTGGATAAGCATGGCCATGCGACGAGGATTATGAGATATTCCAAAGTGTTGGTCGGATTCACCGGAACGAGAAAGAGGTCGTGCTGCAATAAGGATGACCATGTTGCCTTGAGCACGACAACATATATCGTGTGGAAGAGGGAACAGAAGTGTGATGTACAGGTTCGCCTAACCATCTTCAGCGGACACTTGGAGTCGGCATGCTTTGCTAGAGGCCGTTACCGACTAGTCGAGTCGGATATGATCTGACTCGCGACCATGTGAATGAGAACCTAAGGGGTCGCGTGCTTAAGGGAAGGAATGCATGGGCTTTAGGATCCGTGCGAGGCCCAAGAGTTGAGCCCGCGTTGGATGCCTATATATTGTGGAGGTGCGGCACACCCATCTGGTTGATCTCTTTCGCGCCGTCATTAGGGCTTTGCATGTGTTGCAACTAGCCACCTCCACAGGCTGCCGAACTGTGTGATCGAACCTAGCAGTCCGCCGCATGGTGTTCCTCCTACACGCGCGAATACCATTAGAGGCGGTGCACTTGCGCCGCTCCAGCGAACCTGTACGTGGGATCCGACGACCGGCGGTTCGAGGGAGATCGGACCGGCTATTCGAGGGAGATCGGACGAAGACAAGACGGACTTTGCAGACGTGCTGCCCCAACTCTACTTCCGCTACACGGCACTGCACGTCTAATGGTAATGATCTGTGATCCATCTCCGTAGCAAGTTCTTGGTTGTTCGTGACGTAGGAATTTTTTTAATTTGCATGCGATGCACCTACGGTAGAACCCAATAGGTGCACTGTGGACTCGCCTATAAAGACCCCCCGAACATTCCTCTACTCCCCTATCGCCACCCTCACTCTTAATCACATGCGATCGTCGTCCATTTGACCCCCAGAGGTCCTTGTGCTCAGATCAGACCGGAACTCCGCCGCCTCGGCCGTCCGACGATCTTGTGGTACAGATCCTCTACGGCGCTCCTCTCCCTCCTTGTGGTTCTCTCTCAGCTTGCTGATGCGGTTCCTTGTCTCTCCCACGTGATTTGCAGTCAAATCCGGCTAGAGCAACCCCCGGCCGAAGCTTCTCTACTGCCCTCCTTCATCATCGGCAAGCCCGACCCCTCCGACGACCAACTCCCGTGCCACCCGAATGGCGGATCGACTCTAAGCACGCTAGTGCTCTCCATTCGCCTCGCCTTCCCGCATGCCACCGCCAGTGAGCTCTCGCTTCTCCCGAACCCGAGGTTGGTGATGTCAGGTGGGATCCACCTGTCATACGCAAAACCGCCTTCTCTCACTCCCGACTGGGGCCCGGTCGTCAGGTTTGGAAGCCTGGTCGCGCGCGTACCGCTTTGATTGGAGGCATATTCTGTGAATACGCCTTCAACGCGGTCTGGAGCGCTGCACTGTGCCTGGGACATTTCCTTCCTAGGCTGGCTCTTCTGACGCTCTTATGGACCAGTTAAACAATAGACCTTTTCTTTTCCTGTTTTTTCAAAATCTTGCAAAAATTCCAGAGAATAGAATATAACTCCAAATGCCATGATTCAAATTTCTATATTCTCCTAACAATGCCACCTATTATTTGGTGCAACTTTCATATTTTTCCACCACAAGTTTTTGTACTATTCAAATTTATATTCAAATTTTAAATATTTAAAGCCACTTTGTAAGATCTTTATAGCATTCATTATAGCTCCAAATGGAGTGGTTCAAATTCCTATGTACCAAGTATATCATGCTCTAATTGTATAAAAGTACTGGACATTTTCCCCAAGCTTGGTTCTTATGGATCTATTAAATGATCTTTTTTCCCACTTATGACAACTTAGAGAACCCCTAGATAATTCATCTCAACTCCAAATCCAGTGAAAGCACTTTCTAAATGTTTGTAAAATCATGCCCTATTTAATGAGTGCCTACACTAATTTTTATAAAAATATCTTCTGTAGACTTCTTATAGGATCATTATTCCCTCCATTTCCACCTTTCAAAAATCCTCATTGATCAAAATATACTATATCATCTTTGGTTATTTTTCTTATAGCCAGAGGTGTCCAATAAAAATAAATTCCTATTTTTTAAGACACTTTTATTTTCTTCCTTGTTGTGTGCTTATTGTGATTGCTTTCGACGGTAGTTGATGAAGTAGACGGACTGCTTGGAGTTGGAGCAGAAGCTTGTGAAGACCTCGAAGACTTTGCCGAGCCAGGCAAGCAACCCTTTGGCCATGTCGATGAACCTATTTTTATGCATGGCATATAGCACTTTATTTTTGTTGCATTGAAATCATGGTGATACTTTATGCTTGGTGGGTTGTCTCCGATACTTTCCAAGACGGAGTGCTTGGAGTTGGCATATAGCACTTTATGCTTGGTGGGTTGTCTCCGATACTTTTTTCGTTGATACTTGCATTGCCATGACTCTACTCTCTGCTTATAATTGTGTTGGTGGGTGGGAAGTAGATAGGATGCTGGTGGATGCTACGCAAGTGGAACGAGAATATGCATGGGATTGGAAACAAAAGTATTTTTAAAGACTTTTTGAAAACCCCGTCGGGTGCCACGAATTCCCGAGGGAGATGTTGAGCTAGGTAACCACTTGATAAAGAAGTGGTGTACTGAGACAAGTGAGTGTGTTGTTTTCAAAAATAGATTGGTTTAAGTTGTGGTCGTTACTCCAACCTTACATATACGACCACGATACCCCTTATGTTACGGGTCTTTTTTGATTACTTTGGTCAATGCTTGCAGAGATCCCGCATTCCTAGTGGCGGGAGCTACGTGGTCGCTCTCGATACAGGGTCATGCTGGAAAGGACGACTATGGTTGTTTTCACAGACAGCGGGCACACCGTTGGTCCCCTCATGGGTGGTACTTGTGATGTTCATCATGCGGGTTGTGTGCCAATGAGTGACTCTTTGTTTAGCATCGTCAAGGGAAAGGCATTGTGTCACAACCCTAGCTTAGGCTCCGCTTGTTATTGCATGTGCATCATGTCATCATGTTAATTTTTCCCTTAAACATGAAATGGGGATGACCTAACCCAACCCCTCACAGATTAAACCAAATCCAAAACAAAATTGAACCAATGAACCCAAAATGGCCTTCATAAACCCCTGGCAAATGGGAATTGCCTCAAATCAAATAATTGGCCTAAACCAATAAATTTTAGGATTCAAAAGAAATATTTCAACCCACGGAAAATTATTGTTGGAATTATTTCAGCTACTTGTTTCTATTTAAATAAATAAAGTTGCCCACAATAGGAAAAAAAATGTTCCATGTGTGAGGAATAATCTATTCAACCACAGGAACAAGTTTTAAGTTTTTCAAAAAAAGGTTGTTTTATTTCTATAGAGCAAAACACAGTGTAGAAAATAGAAAAACTGAAATAAATTAGAAAGGCAGAGAGAGAGACAACTTACCTGGCCGGCCCAGCTGAAGCCCAGCCCACCAGGAGCTCCCTGTCGTCTTCCTCCTCGGCCAAGAGGATGAGCGCGTGGCCAGTGCGCGCCGGCACGCGCCACGGCCACCTCCTGCTTGCCGCCGAGCAGCTGGACGCGTGGATGGACCCCGGAGACCCGTCTGGATCGAGCCGACACCCCGTCTCTCGCCCCCTCGCTCTCTTCCTCTCCCTTTGCTTCTTCCTCCCCGGACCCGAGGGCATGCCGACGTCACCAACGAGCTACCTCCGTCGCCTTGCCTCCTTGACCTGACCAAAAGCTCCACCTCGACACTCTGAAGCTCCTCGCCGAAGGAATCGGGCCCGGAGGCTCTCAACATCGTCGTCCTCGCCGATTTTCCCCACCGGCTGCCAGCGATCGACCCCGTCAATTTGCCGCCTCCAGGACGTCTCCGAGCCCGCTGACCTCCGAGACGCGTTCCCTGTGATCTCCTCTTCCTCTCCCCTCTCTTCCTGCTGTCGTGCGCGCCCCCTAGCTAGCCTCGCCGTTGAAGTCGAGCTCCGGCCGCCGCGGACGCCGTCGTCGCCGTCGTTGTAGTGCACCGCAACTGCTGTCTCTTGCTGCGTTGGATGTCCGCGAGCGTGCGCTTCGCTTAGAGCCCCTCCGCCGTTCATTTGGTCACCGGAGGGTGATTCGCGAGCCCCTCCGCCGTCTCAGGGCTCGCCGGCGTTGAGCCGCCGGTGGGTTTGAGCCCTCCTGCCAGATTTGACTCCCCTGGAGTCAATGACATGTGGGGCCCGGCCCCTGACTATATGAAATTAGATTAGTTTAGCTAATTAGTTATTTAACCTAATTAGTCACTGACAAGTGGGGCCATCCCCCTAGTTAATTAGTAAATAACCTAACTAAACTAATTAACAGGTTTTAACTAAATGTGTCACTGACCAGTGGGACCACTAGTCAGGTTTGACCTGGACCGGCCCTGTTGACCTGCTGACGCAATGCTGACGTATTGCTGACGCATTAATTGATATTCTATTAATAAAATAATTCAGGAATTTCGAGAAAATGTTTAAAACTTCTAAAAATCATAGTAAATCAACCGTAACTCCAATGAAAATAATTTATATATGAAAACTGATTAGAAAAATCCAATGAACCTGTTTATGCCATGATCATGCATGTTTGATCAAGTTAACATCACCAAGTAGCACAAATGATGATTAGGGCAAATTTGATAAATAGTTTGGAGATGGAATTTGATGTCTATTTGAATTCCACTTCAATTAATATGTTTATCTATTGCACTAGGTCAATTCAATGCTTTAAGATGCCATGTCATACATCATGATTGTTGCATTGCATTGAATGTGTTCCTTCTTGTTTGCCGGTGGTTGTTCTTCCTCAGTAGACGTTGTTCCGACGTTGAGATCGTTGTCACCGATGAAGACTCATTGTTATCTTCAGAAGTGTCAGGCAAGCGACCCATCCTTGAGCATTTCGATACAATCCTACTCTCTCGCTCTTGCTCTCATTTCAATGCATTAGGACAATGCGATTCAACTGCTACTTGTGTTGCGGTAGATGAACCCACTCCTTTGCATGACGTGTCATTGTCACAGTAAATAGCTAAACCAAGCAACCTAGCATACCTGGTAGATGCTTCAGCCATGTGGTGCTATAACCCTATTATGCTTGCTATGCTTAGAGTTGTGTCAGGTCTGATTCATCGAGGTGATGAACCAGAGTGAAATGATTGTGTCCTGATGATGAGGGTTAAGTGTTGAACCTGTTTTGGTAAAGGTAGCGATGAGAGGCCATGTAGGAGTACATGGTGGGTTGTCTCATTGAGACCGCTCATAGGAACTTAGTTCCGTGTTTGTGTTCCAAGACTAGCTACTACCGCACATTGGGTTCTGGTAACTCGACCCCTCTCGGCTATTAACATACTCTGTTCTCAGTCCAGGAGTCGCAGTAGTTCGAAACATTGATAGGTGTGGCACGGCCTACAAAGTGGATGAACGGCCCAGTCGGGACCAGCTTGGGGCCCTGCTCACAACGTTTGAGGCCATGTTGGAAACCTTGGCCGGACTTCCATTATGGGTTCCAACTCAGATAGGTGACTACCTTGGATGTGAGTCGTTGTAAGTTAACGTCCGTGGCCGACTCCCTCGCCTGGCTTCCGCTTGAAGGTTGCCGAGGTGCCTTTTACGTGCATATGGCGATAAGTGGCAGGAGCATGTGTGATGAAGTACACCCCTGCAGGGTAAACAATCTATTCGAATAGCCGCATCCGCGGATATGGACTACTTGGAGACTTGCATTGTTCATAGACAATTTAAATGGATACTCTAAAATGCTCCAGATAAGTGTGAGTGCTATGGATGGCTTCTCGTAGGAAGACGAGAGAGGATCCATAGTGGTGTATTGATGTGGTGAATATGTGGACTCGTGTATGATACGCCACCTCAAAGAAAGTACTCGTAGTACAGGTTAGCCAAGAGTCAAAGCTGGCTTGCTGCAATAAACTCTACAACCCCCTTTGTTCACAATGATGCATATGTAGATAGTTCTGATGAAAGTCTTGCTGAGTACCTTTGTACTCACGTTTGCTTATTTAGGGTTTTTAGAGTCTCATTAGTGATTCTTACGACATGAAGTTCGATGTTGACCGGATTAGCTTGGGAATCCCAGACAGAGGTCTGGCTCCTTTGGTAGGGTCATTGTAGCTTTTCAGGCTCTTCCAGCCGTTTTTATTAGATGTCTGTACCCAGACATGTAACTTCCGCTTGTTGTTTGTATGCTCTGAATGTTTGGTCATGTGACCCCTCCTGATTGTAACAATATACTATGTTGGCTCTTCGGAGCCTCCGAAATAGATGTTATGTCGTAGAGTTTTGTTGTGATGCCATGTTGTGTCTACGCATATCGTGCATCGTGCGTGTATGATTGAAATGCATTGGTATGTGTGGGATTCGACACCTAGTTGTGTGCCTTTAGTAGCCTTCTTTATGGGGAAATGCCTCTTTTGTGCTTCCATGAGCCTTGGTAGCTTGCTACTGCTCCGGACACATAGATTGACCGGCGTGTATCCTTCTTTGCTGCTGTGTCTGTCCCTACGGGGAAATGTCACGCGGTGTAATGGAGTCCCTGTAGCCTGCTATATCTCGTCTACGCGCAGCTGAAGACATTTACGTCCCACGGCGTAATGGATTCCCTGTAGCTTGCTATGACTCGTCTACACACGCTAATGACCGACACCTGCATTGTTGGGTTACGTATGCCTGTCCCTGTACGGTTGTGCCACTTGGGTCTATAACTAGTCATGTCGACCCGGGTTCTTTGACGTGTGAATGCTAGCGACATGTTCATATCCGTGAGCCAAAAGGCGCTAATGGTCCCGGCCAAGGTAAGGTGGCAGCCGTGGGTTACTGTGTGTGAGGCCGCAAAGTGGTGTGACATGTTACAGTCTAGATTCATATGGCTTAGGATCGGGGTCCTGAAAGCGTTGGTATCAGAGCTTGACTGCCTGTAGGATTACCAAGCCAAACTGGTCGATGTTGAGTCTAGAACTGCTTTAGTTACATAAGGGAATTGATTGTGGAAGGGAACGTAAGGCTCTTTTTATTCCTTTCCTCGTGTCATTCTAATTCTGAGTCACCCTCTTCTTTATTCTACGGGGTTAAGAATTAGGCTTCCCATCTATCTATCAGGATGACGAGTTACTATGCTGCAGACTTATAGGATAGTTGATGTCTTCCTGGATCGATGTCTCCATAAGAATTCAATGTTATGTTGTCAGTCTTCTTGTGCAGGTTGCCTCATATTTCATACCTGTACAGCCATTATGCTGTCCGAGTTATCCAAGGTTTATAAAAATCTGATGCAATTGCAAATCCTTTCATCCCGAGTTAATGTCTTTTGGCCAGACAGAGCACACTAATTGTTGTGTTGAGGTACTCTATTATCTCGACGTATATGTTGAAGGTGTTTAGGAAACAATGATATTCAAGTGAACCACCCAATAGTCTAGTTGTGTCTTTCGTTACCAGTGTGATAATTCTGGCCATCGTTATCGAAAACATCTCCCGATGTTACCTAGTCAGTAGGTATTCTATTTCTGGGTTCTTGAACCCAAGAATCATTCTACTCACTCCCGTTGATAGTATTGCTCGTTCCTTTAGGATGATTAGTAACCTTGTTATAGTCTTCAAGGTTCATGGTTTATCATCTTCCAATCCCATGAACCATCCCCGGCAGGAGTTCTTCGTGAACGAAAGACCACAACCTGAGTGCTCGTGATGGGTTCTCCATCCTGTAGTTGTGAGCCTGCCAATTCTTTCCTTTCTGCATGGATTATCTGGAAGCAACATGTCAAACTTTGTTCGACATATTCAATCTATGCATCCACAACTCAAGGAAAATCAGGTGCTCTTGAGTTGCCCCTCTTCAATTGTATTCTGGCCTTCATCTATCAATGGATAGTCAAGAGTATGTCATCCATTTGTTTATCAATGTCGACTATTCTTGTGGTCCATCAAGCAATTCAATTTCCGAATGACTAGGAGAAACAAACTCCGGTACCTCATCCATTTCTTGGATTGGGTCAAAGCAGTTGTATTCCACAGATCAAAATGCCAATCCAGCTTTGTTCTGTTCTACCTCGAAGTATTACCCCCTTTAAGTCAGGATTGTCATGGGAATTGCACCACCTCTTATGACTTCTTGATACAGTGATACTTCTCGCCATCATCGTTCATTCCCCGGTCTTTGTGTTGTTGTAACCAGAATATCGACAAGTGAATCGTGATGTGTGAAATCAATACTCCTAGCAACTTTGTTGCTTGGTAGTTAATGGACAATAATCTCATTCTTAGCGTGTTGGTTATCGAATCACCATTCTAAGATTGATCGTGCTACCTGGTCCATCTTTCATGGTGCACTCTTGATCAATGAGTTAGGATTGTGTCAATCCCTCACTCTTTTGATCATATCGTCTTGCCCTGAAAAGCAAGATTGTTCTCAAGCTCAATAACATATCGGTGGTTCGTGATTTTCCGAATATCTTCTCAGAAGTATTACCAGGTTGTTTCCTGACCGCTACGTTGAGTTCGTGATCAAATTTGTTTCCCTATTAACCACCCCTTCTCCAAGAATCTGTGTTAGATACCCATGAGCAAGTTGGTTAAGCTAAACAACAACTTGGAGAGTTGGAAGATAAATGCTTCACCTGACTTAGTTCATTCCAAAGGGATATCTTCGTATGTGTTCGTGTGTGTAGAAGAAAGATGATATCTTGATCGGTTGATCCTCGTGATCAATTATTGCAACTATTGTCTTGTTCAATCTTTGATTTGAGTTTGGGCTATCGTCAAATCAAAATCAGAACCAAAGATCCTCATAATGTTGTTTTTACTCGTGGATGTATCCTCGAGCATACCCCATTATATCCTTTGGTCTGACCAATGCTATGCCCTTGTTCACAAAGTTATGGGCTTCCATCTATATGGATGTCTCGATGATTTGTTGTTGAGCCCATCAGCAACATCTTTATCTTCTCCATTACTTATGATGAACATAAACTATTGCTGGAAACTTTGTAGGCGATATCTTCATGTCTTGTACATGAAGCATATGCTTGGTGAACGAAGTGACTTACTCTTAGTTCCCGTGCATTTGGTGCAAGTTGCCACCGTGAATTGAGAAGAGTTGTTTTGCCTCCTTCGGAATCATCTCAAGCCTGTCATGCATGTGCGAAGTATTCTATGGTTAGATAGACTGATCATCTCCATTCCATATGTATCTCCTAGCACACCAAGCCACTGACTAACTTGTTTAAAGAATATAAGATAAGTGTTATTCCTGAAGAGCTCAGACGGACATACACAAGACTTTGTTACCTCCAATGATGGTTCCATCAAGAACTCGATAGTGTTTTGTTCTAAGTTCTCCATATGACCACAATTGTCTTGGACACTGTTTCATGGGGGTCTTGCAATCCAGCTCATGTTTTGGAGTTGGCTTCCGTAGTTCATTTCCTGAGAATCTCGCAACATCATCTCTTCGATTTTTGTTGCAAACTTTCTTTCCAGACGTGCTGAGTCTGGGACATCCCGTCACCAACCAGATCTGAATCTCGGGCAGATGTAATGGTTGGAACGTTACCCAAGAAGTATAATATTGGTCTCTCTGTAAACCGGTAAAGTGATGTCGTGGCCAACACACCTAGCCGGAGCTCTATTATTATAGTTTCTTCATTCAGCAACTTGGCCACCTCCCCATGAGAACCTTGTATGACTTGCTCTAGAAGTTATTCTTCATGGACCCTTGGAATCCCGAAGTCCGACCTTTACTTGATGTTCTAGTCATGACACCTGATCTATAATTGGGTTATGCTAGTACATCAAGGAGAACATTAGAAGCGGAGTGCTAAATGTCTCTCGGTCAATCATCCAGATTTTGTTTCCTTGGCATAGCTAAGGTGAAATCTGAGAAAGTGTTGTCTTCCTTTGCATCTGCATCCTCCATCGCTATTCATCAAGGTGGTATGAGGTGTGACCAGGATCCTTGGCATGGATATTGGTAAAACTTTGATGAATATGGAAATGCTCAAGTTCTTGAGAGCATGCTCAGACACTGGTTTATTCCTCGGTATCAATTGGAAAGTGCCTTCCGTTTATCGAGCTGTCCTATAGCTCTAGTTTCTTTTCCAAACTGAGTATGCCATTCGCTCGAACTCCTTCAAGCGATCGTTGTGAATTGCCTTAGGCTGGTATGAAGAGTTCCAATGATCTCTGTATCAAAAGTAATTCTTTTTGCCACTTAAGGGATAACTCTACGAGTCACCTCTCTTAAGGTGCCCCGTAATGGAATCATGGCAATAATTTCCTCGCTACTTTGGAAAACCATGTACCATCTATTTTAAGCGTGGAATTGTTGCCTACCAAATTGAACCTCCATTATCTACCTCATTTCCTCGTTCTCGATGTGTGTTTCATGTCTCAGCTCGAGAGATGTTATCACATCTCATTCTATGAGTTGATCATGAGTTGCTCGATCTTCGAGAAGATCAAATCTTGTAGAGCTTTCCTTTTCCCATTGTCATCTTGTTGAGTGAAGGTCCCGAAGACAGAGATGTCAAGATCAAGATGATGCAACAAATCAACATCTTCGAGAAGGACAATTGGATCGTGAAGATTGCGTGAGTTTGTGTCCCCTATGTCCTCTTCCCCTATGCCTGAATCTCGGGACGAGATTCTTGTTTAGTGGGGGTGAGTTGTCACAGCCCTAGCTTAGGCTCCGCTTGTTATTGCATGTGCATCATGTCATCATGTTAATTTTTCCCTTAAACATGAAATGGGGATGACCTAACCCAACCCCTCACAGATTAAACCAAATCCAAAACAAAATTGAACCAATGAACCCAAAATGGCCTTCATAAACCCCTGGCAAATGGGAATTGCCTCAAATCAAATAATTGGCCGAAACCAAAAAAATTTAGGTTTCAAAAGAAATATTTCAACCCAGGGAAAATTATTGTTGGAATTATTTCAGCTACTTGTTTCTATTTAAATAAATAAAGTTGCCCACAATAGGAAAAAAAAATGTTCCCTATGTGAGGAATAATCTATTCAACCATAGGAACAAGTTTTAAGTTTTTCAAAAAAAGGTTGTTTTATTTCTATAGAGCAAAACACAGTGCAGAAAATAGCAAAACTGAAATAAATTAGAAAGGCAGAGAGAGAGACAACTTACCTGGCCGGCCCAGCTGAAGCCCAGCCCACCAGGAGCTCCCTGTCGTCTTCCTCCTCGGCCAGGAGGATGAGCGCGTGGCCAGTGCACGCCGGCACGCGCCACGGCCACCTCCTGCTTGCCGCCGAGCAGCTGGACGCGTGGATGGACCCCGGAGACCCGTCTGGATCAAGCCGACGCCCCGTCTCTCGCCCCCTCGCTCTCTCCCTCTCCCTCTGCTTCCTACTCCCCAGACCCGAGGCCATGCCGACGTCGCCAGCGAGCTACCGCCGTCGCCTTGCCTCCTTGACCAGACCAAAAGCTCCGCCTCGACGCTCTGAAGCTCCTCGCCGAAGGAATCGGGCCCGCAGGCTCTCAGCATTGTCGTCATCGCCAATTTTCCCCACCGGCCACCGGCGATCGACCCCGTCAATTTGCCGCCTCCGGGACGTCTCCGAGCCCGCTGACCTCCGAGACGCGTTCCCTGTGATCTCCTCTTCCTCTCCCCTCTCTTCCTACTGTCGTGCGCGCCCCTAACTAGCCTCCCCGTTGAAGTCGAGCTCCGACCGCCGCGGACGCCGTCGTTGCCGTCGTTGCAGTGCACCGCAGCTGCTGCCGCTTGCTGCGTTGGATGTCTGCGAGCGTGCGCTTCGCTTAGAGCCCCTCCGCCGTTCATTTGGTCACCGGAGGGTGATTCCCGAGCCCCTCCGCCGTCTCGGGCCTCGCAGGCATTGAGCTGCCGGTTGGTTTGACCCCTCGTGCCAGATTTGAGTCCCCTGGAGTCAATGACATGTGGGGCCCGGCCCCTGACTATATCAAATTAGATTAGTTTAGCTAATTAGTTATTTAACCTAATTAGTCACTGACAAGTGGGGCCATCCCCCTAGTTAATTAGTAAATAACCTAACTAAACTAATTAACAGGTTTTAACTAAATGTGTCACTGACCAGTGGGACCCACTGGTCAAGTTTGACCCGGACCGGCCCTGTTGACCTGCTGACGTATTGCTGACGCATTAATAGATATTCTAGTAATAAAATAATTCAGAAATTTCCAGAAAATGTTTAAAACTTCTAAAAATCATAGTAAATCAACCGTAACTCCAACGAAAATAATTTATATATGAAAAATGATCAGAAAAATCCAATGAACCTGTTTATGCCATGATCATGCATGTTTGATCAAGTTAACATCACCAAGTAGCACAAATGATGATTAGGGCAAATTTCATAAATAGTTTGGAGATGGAATTTGATGTCTATTTCAATTCCACTTCAATTAATATGTTTATCTATTGCACTAGGTCAGTTCAATGCTTTAAGATGCCATGTCATACATCATGATTGTTGCATTGCATTGAATGTGTTCCTTCTTGTTTGCCGGTGGTTGTTCTTCCTCAGTAGACGTTGTTCCGACGTTGAGATCGTTGTCACCGATGAAGACTCATTGTTATCTTCAGAAGTGTCAGGCAACCGACCCATCCTTGAGCATTTTGATACAATCCACTCTCTCGCTCTTACTCTCATTTCAATGCATTAGGACAATGCGATTCAACTGCTACTTGTGTTGCGGTAGATGAACCCACTCATTTGCATGACCTGTCATTGTCATAGTAAATAGCTAAACCAAGCAACCTAGCATACCTGGTAGATGCTTGAGCCATGTTGTGTTATAACCCTGTTATGCTTGCTATGCTTAGAGTTGTGTCAGGTCTGATTCATCGGGGTGATGAACCGGAGTGAAATGATTGTGTCCTGATGATGAGGGTTAAGTGATGAACCTGTTTTGGTAAAGGTAGCGATGAGAGGCCATGTAGGAGTACATGGTGGGTTGTCTCATTGAGACCGCTCATAGGAACTGAGTTCCGTGTTTGTGTTCCAAGACTAGCTACTACTACACATTGGGTTCCGGTAACTTGACCCCTCTCGGCCTATTAACATACTCTGTTCTCAGTCCAAGAGTCGCTGTAGTTCGAAACGTTGATAGGTGTGGCATGGCCTGCGAAGTGGATGAACGGCCCAGTCGGGACCGGCTTGGGGCCCTGCACACAATCTTTGAGGCCATGTTGGAAACCTTGGTCGGACTTCCATTATGTGTTCCAACTCAGATAGGCGACTGCCTTGGACGTGAGTCGTTGTAAGTTAACGTCCGTGGCCGACTCCCTCGCCTGGCTTCCGCTTGAAGGTTGCCGAGGTGCCTTTTACGTGCACATGGCGATAAGTGGCGGGAGCATGTGTGATGAAGTACACCCCTGCAGGGTAAACAATCTATTCGAATAGCCACGTCCGCGGATATGGACTACTTGGAGACTTGCACTGTTCATAGACAATTTAAATGGATACTCTAAAATGCTCCAGATAAGTGTGAGTGCTATGGATGGCTTCTCGTAGGAAGACGAGAGAGGATCCATAGTGGTGTATTGATGTGGTGAATATGTGGACTCGTGTATGATACGCCACCTCAAAGAAAGTACTCATAGTACAGGTTAGCCAAGAGTCAAAGCTGGCTTGCTGCAATAAACTCCACAACCCCCTTTGTTTACAATGATGCATATGTAGATAGTTCTGATGTAAGTCTTGCTGAGTACCTTTGTACTCACGTTTGCTTATTTATGTTTTTGCAAAGTCTCATTATCGATTCTTACGACGTGAAGTTCGATGTTGACCGGATTATCTTGGGAATCCCAGATAGAGGTCTGGCTCCTTTGGTAGGGTCGTTGTAGCTTTTTAGGCTCTTCCAGCCATTTTTTTAGATGTCTGTACCCAGACATGTAACTTCCTCTTGTTGTTTGTATGCTCTGAAAGTGGGGTCATGTGACCCCTCCTGATTGTAACATTATACTATGTTGGCTCTTCGGAGCCTCCTAAATAGATGTTATGTTGTAGAGTTTTGTTGTGATGCCATGTTGTATCTACGCATATCATGCATAGTGCGTGTATGATTGAAATGCATTGGTATGTGTGGGATTCGACACCTAGTTGTGTGCCTTTAGTAGCCTTCTTTACGGGGAAATGCCTCTTTTGTGCTTCCATGAGCCTTGGTAGCTTGCTACTGCTCCAGACACATAGATTGACCGGCGTGTATCCTTCTTTGCTGCTGTGTCTGTCCCTACGGGGAAATGTCACGCGGTGTAATGGAGTCCCTGCAGCCTGCTATGACTTGTCCCACGGCGTAATTGAGTCCCTGTAGCTTGCTATGACTTGTCTACACACGCTGATGACCGACACCTGCATTGTTGGGTTACGTATGCCTGTCCCTGTACGGTTGTGCCACTTGGGTCTATAACTAGTCATGTCGACTCGGGTTATTTGACGTGTGAATGCTAGCGACATGTTCATATCCGTGAGCCAAAAGGCGCAAATGGTCCCGGCCAAGGTAAGGTGGCAGCCGTGGGTTACCGTGCGTGAGGCCGCAAAGTGGTGTGACATGTTACAGTCTGGATTCATTTGGCTTAGGATCGGGCTCCTGACACATTGTTCGGGTGCTTACCTCGGGTATGTAATATACCGCGAGTCGTGGCTTGACACGGAAGTTCCCTGAGTCTTGTTGGTAAAGTGTGCAACCTCTACATAGTGTAAAGCTATTCGAATAGCCGTGTCCACGGTCAAGGACAGTTTGATGACCGCTCTTGGGCTATGTACATTGTTCACAAAGCTTGGTGTGTATGTGTGTGTTGGAAGGAGGAACATGAGTTGAGTCGGATGACTCGACATGATGATTAAACTAGAGTTGTCCCAAACTCAGTTTATATTGATATCCGTAACATGTTCAAATGGATACTCGTAACCTCATGTTGCATGATTTACAAGTTGATAGGACATGTCATTGCACTCTAAACTTAGCTTTTTGCAAAATTACCTACTTAGTGCTATACCTTGCTTTCTTTCCCTTGTTCCAAACATGGGTTGCTTGAGAGTACATTCAATGTAGTCATTGGCTTGCAACTGGTTATTTAATTGGCCAGGCACGAAAGAACATGATATAGTGAAGAGTACCTTGGTGATGATCATGCGAGCTAGGACGCTTCCTAGTCAGAATGCCTTTAGGGTTAAGGCAGATAGCATGGGTCCACGCTATCGTTGAAGAATTCCGCCGTGAGTTCATGATTGGTGTTTGACATTCACGGCCCCATCTATGGAAGACTTGACCATAATGGTTATAACTATGTAACATGGTATGTAATGGATGTAAGACTCTTGTTATTAAGTTGCTGTGTGTTCAGTGAGCACTGATCTCTGGGATCTCTGTACACGTGCATTCGGCGACTTTGACTTATGAGTCGGGGTCCTCACATCATATCAATAAGGAATTCCTTCTTTTCCGGAAGCCCATTCGAATGGAACTCCCAAGTTAAGCGTGCTTGGCTTGGAGTAGTTCTAGGATGGGTGACCGACTGGGAAGTTGGTCCCGGGTGCGCACGACTGAGGACAAAGTGCGCAGAAAAGACTAGTATTGATCTGTGGGGTCAGTCTAGATCCCTCCAGGAGTAACGACCACCGGACGGTGTGTCCGGGGCGTTACAAGTTGGTATCAGAGCCGACCCTCGTGGTTACATGGATGTTTGCCGACAGGTGCACGGTCATGTTGTTCATGATGTTTATGACCCGTCGTGGTACACGGCTTGGCACATCTACCTGACTGGACACACAAACGTATGTGGAAAGAGGGAATGTTCCAGTGGCCCGACGAGGACATCGGTTCCTCTGAGTAGGGGTGTATGTGATAGCCTGGCTTAATAGGGATGTTAGACTACTCATATCAATAAGGAATTCCTTCTTTTTCTGGGAGACCATTCGAAAAGAACTCCCAAGTTAAGTGTGCTTGGCTTGGAGTAGTTCTCAGATGGGTGACCGACCGGGAAGTTGGTCCCGGGTGCGCACGAGTGAGGACAAAGTGTGCAGAAAAGACTAGTATTGACCTGTGGGGCCAGTCTAGATCCCGCCTGGAGTAACGACCACCGGTCGGTGTGTCCGGGGCATTACACCCACGAAGACGACGTCGACCTGCTGGAGGAAGCGCGGTGAGCTGTCCTTGAGTCAATCATCGATCTACCAGCACAACCTGCGGCGCTACCAGAACAAGAAGATATGTCCCCTCGCTTTCCGAGAGGGCGACCTGGTGCTCCGGCTGGTCCAGTGGACAGACGGCCAGCACAAGATGTTTTTCCCATGGGAAGGCTCCTTCAGCGTCAGCAAGGTACTGCACAACAACGCATACTATCTCATAGATGCGCAGAAGTCACAGAAGCACAAAAGGGACGCCTCCGGCGTGGAGATCGAGCGCCCATGGAACGCGACACTCCTCTAACCATTTTACAGCTGAACCAGTAAATGTATGTATCCCTCGCCTTTTGTGTATGAATGCAGCAGGTGCCCCAGGCAAAACTCGGGGGCTACCTTTTTGTCGTCTCTCTCGAGCGTCCTTTTATGCATTGCCATTCTCCCTCTCTATTTTGGCGTCCAGGTCCGGCTCGCCGAACCATGGGGCTCGTCGGTTAGTCCAAGACCCCCAAGCCGTCTAGTAATATGCACAACACCAAGGCCTACTCTTCGCCCCAGCCACAGACTGACTCCCGGCTATTCGGCTGGAAAGAGTCCAGGACTGGAAGCACTCCCACACGAAAAACATCTAAGGAGGGGTGACCGGCTTAGACACCTCGGCTTTGCCAACCTCTTTTACCTACGACTTTCCCTGGCTGCTCCCAACCAACGTGCCATGCGCTCATCCTAGCACAAGCCTTGATACCCCAAGTATCACACTGCCTCCTTCATAGTCAACGCCCCGTCCCAGTCACAGACCGGCTCCCGGCTGCCCGGCTGGTGGGGCGGAATTCAGAAAGGGGGAGGCGCAAGAAGAGGGGGGCAGTGGTAAAGGCAACAAACAAGCTGGTGCGTGACATACTTAGCAAAAAAGCACACATACATTTACAAAAGCAAAAGGCCCACGGCCATAAGTTCATTACGTTTACAATACACCCCCAGTGGGTGGAACCGCGCACTATCAAGCAAAAGTTCGACAAAAAGAAACATAGTTCGCAGAACTAGAAAAGATAAAAGCCCTAAGCGGTAGGCGCATCAGCATCCAAGTCCACGTTCCCGCTGGCCTCCATGGCCTATCTAGACATCGCGTCGGTGTCGAGGTCCGTAGCCGGTGGATCTTCGGCGTCTTCCCCCACGCTAGAGCCGGTCCCCTCGGCTTCATCTTCGATCGGAACGCCAAAGTAGACCTCGGGGACTGGCTCTCCATCCTCGTTCAGGCCTGGAGTGTACATGTCGAGATCAGTGTACGACGCCAACACTCCAGCCCGGACCCCTATGGCCTCGTAATGAGCGGCCAGATCGGTCACCGAGCCGACACACATGCTGACCAGCCGGTCCACGTTCACACCCGGGTACCAGGACAGGACGAAGCTCAGGGACATGCGTGCGCCGGCCCGCACCGCAGAAGCCTTCCAAGCATCAATCCGCCCCCCGTCGTGGTCCAGCCACCGGGCCACCCGGCCGCTGGGGACCGGCTCCTTCCGGCCTGGCCAGACCTCTTTGCAGGCAGAGAGGATCCACTCCATGAAGGCCGTGAGATGATCCAGCCGGGTCTCGATGGCAAGGCCAACCTCGTGTAGCGACCAGCCGGCGGGCTCTTCCGTCTCTTCCTCGAGCTGCGCTCGCCGCTCTAACACGGCCGGTGCGGCGTGATCCTGCATCTCAGAAAAGTGTCTTGGGAAGGGAGAAGAAGAGGGAAAAGAGCAAGCAAAGTCACAATGCCGAAAACCCAAAAGGCGAAGTATAAAAGGGAAAAGGAGGGCGCTCACCCTGAAAGGCGTCATCAATTTCAATGGCAAAGTTGAGCGCCAGCGACAGCCCCTCTGTCGCTTCTTTCTCCGCCTGCACGCGAGCCGTCTCCTGCTTCCAAAGCTCCTCTCCGAGCTGAGCCACCTCGGATTGGAGATCCGCCGCCTGCTGGCTCGCGTCGGCCACCTACTTCGTAGCCTCCTCCTTCGCTGCCGTCTCCTTCTATAGGGCGGCGGTGAGGCGCTCCTGTGCGGACTGGTCGTTGACCACCAGTTGGCCTAGCCGGTCCCGCTCGGTCGTGACCGCCTCGTGGTCCTTGACTAGCCGGTCCCTCTCACCGGCAACCTCATCCCGTTGCAGCCGGACCTAGCTCAGGGTGGCAACATTGTCTGCAAAAGACAGTAACCATTAGTAGCTGGCCAGAGTAGGCCCACAGGACAATAGTACGGCAAAAAGATATGGCTCGGCTGCCACATAACCGTGCAGCCAGCCCAAATCTCGGGGGCTACACCTAGTGGGTGCGCCGGCGTGCCCCCACTCGAAAGGACGTACCTTGCGCCTTCTTTAGCTCCTCCTGGGTCTTGTAGTAAATCAGTCTTGCCAACGCAGTACATGACCACAGCCTCATTAAAAAGGGCCTCGCGCTTGGCGTTCTCAACCTGCGCCAAGTCCGCAGGACGGAAATCAAAATGCAGGTCGACAAACGAAAGATCCGGCCCAACTGCGACGCAGCCGCACAGCTGGCTCGATCTCGGGGGCTACACCCAGTGGGTTGATGACCCACAAGTATAGGGGATCAATCATAGTCCTTTCAATAAGAAAGAGTGTCGAACCCTGTAGGATCGAAAGTATGTCTAGAGGGGGGGGGGTGATTAGACTACTTGACCAAATAAAAATTCTACCTTTTCCAAATTTTAAGTGTTGGCAGATTTTAGCAATGATAGCAAGTCAAGTACACCCTACACATGCATGTCTAAGAGTATAGTAGCGGAAAGTAACAACAAGCATATGTAGTAGAGGCAGATTTTAGCGATGATTTTTCCCGTGGTTCCGATAGGTGGTGCTATCGTAAGTCCACGTTTATGGAGTCTTCAACCCACGAAGGGTAACGGTCGCTAGAGTCCACGGAGGGCTCCACCCATAAGGGTCCACGAAGTAGCAACCTTGACTATTCCATAACAGCTTCCGTCCACGAAGGACTAGCCTCACTATGGGTAGATCTTCATGAAGTAGGCGATCTCCTTGCCCGTACAAACTTCTTGGTTCAACTCCACAACACGAAGTAGGAGGCTCCCAAGCGACACCTAACCAATCTAGGAGGCACCACCCTCCAAAAGGTAATAGGCTCGGCAATGTCGATGAACTCCTTGCTCTTGTGCTTCAAGATGATAGACTCCTCAACACACAATCACTCTCTCACAGATTTGGCTATGGTGGAAGAGATTGATTTGGTGGAAAGCAACTTGGGGAGGCTAGAGATCAAGATTCATATGGATAGAGTGGAATGGCTTGATCTCAACACATGAGTAGGTGTCTTTCTCTTAGAAAATTGGATGGGGCAAGTATGGAATAGTTCTGAGTGCTTCTCTTTCGAGTGGGTGGTGGTGAAGGGGTATATATAGGCATCCCCAAAAATCCAACCGTTACACCTAAAGTGACCAACTCGGTGACACCAAAGTACAAAACTCGGGGGTACCGAAGTGACCAAAAGGTGGCAACTTTTGAATCTCGGTGAGACCGATACATAACTCTCGGTGGTACCGATTAGGTGACCAACGGTTAGTTTGCAATACTCGGTGACGCCGATTCTCAAGTCTCGGTGGTACCAATTCTTGTCAGTGGCTAACCAGAGAGTTGGTCCAAAAACTCGGTGAGACCGATTCTTGTAATAGCTAACCAGAGAGTTGGTCCAAATCTCGGTGAGACCGACTGGTAAAACTCGATGGTACCGAAGCTTGAAAATAGCTAAACAGAAAGTAGGCAACTGAACTGGGTGGCACCAATGCAGAATCAGTTTTACCAAATGGCTAGGGTTTGGCATGGGTCTGTATGAGTTTGGGAATCGGTGGGACCGAGTGGGAATTGTTGGTAGCACCGATTTTGGATATTTGGCTTTGGACAGACTTTTGTGGAAGAGTTTGTGGGTGTTTTTGGTGACTATCACTTGTGCATGCGGAGCATCTTGTTCACCGACAGTACCTTACCCCCTTTTAATAGTATTAGCTTTCCTATGGACTCAAAGTGATTTCTCACAAAGTAAAATGTAGAGTCCTCTTGCTTGAAGCTTTGCCAATCCATTTCCTTGCATCTAGGGGTTTCTCCACAATCCCTTTTGCCATCCCTATCATTGAACTTTTCCTGAAATATGCTTAGTGGAAACATTAGTTCAATGGCATATATGTTGTTATTAATTACCAAAACCACCAAGGGAGCAAATGTTCTTTCAAACCCAAGGAGGAGCAGAAGGAAATGACAAGCAGTTTTCAGCAAGGTATTCTCTGCAAGTGTTGTAAGTAGCAGTAGTAGATAGTTTTGTAGCAAGATAATTCGTAACAAGTAACGAGTGACAATAGTAGCAAAGGTGCAGCAAGGTAGCCCAATCCCTTTTATAGCAAAGGACATGCCTAAAAGTACTCTTATATTAAGCAAGAGCCCCCGAGGACACATGGGAATTTCTGTCTAGTCATGTTCATTGATGCGTCCATTTTGCATCATGATTTCCTACTGTTATTTATTACGTTGGGATGAATAATAATGCTTTAGGGAGTGATTCTAATGCCTTTTTTCTCATAATATGCAAGGTTTACACAAAGAGGGAGAATACCGGCAGCTGGAATTCTGGACCTGAAAAAGCACATCAGTGATACCTATTCTGCACATCTCCAAATAAGCTGAAACTTTACGGAGAATTATTTTGGATTATATATAAAATACTGGAGCAAATAACTACCGAAGGGGGCCACCCCGATTAGCACAATACACCAGGGCGTGCCAGCCCCCCCAGGCGCACCCTGGTGGGTTGTGCCCAGCCAGGCCCACCTCCGGTGCCCATCTTCTGGTATATAAGGTCTTTTGACCTAGAAAAAAAAATAAGAGGATGACTTTCAGGACGGAACGCCGCCGTCTCGAGGCGGATCTTGGCCAGGAGCACTTTTGCCCTCCGACGGAGCGATTCCGCTGGGGGAACTTCCCTCCCGGAGGGGGAAATCGAAGCCATCGTCATCACCAACACCTATTGATCATAGCTTCCCTGATGAACAGCTAGCTGCAATAAACGTTTCTCAAAACGCTCCTTGGTATGCTGATTATGCTAATTACATTGTCGCTAAATATATACCACCTAGTTTCACATACCAGCAAAAGAAAAAATTCTTCTATGATTTAAGACATTACTTTTGGGATGACCCACATCTTTATAAAGAAGGAGTAGATGGTATTATTAGACGTTCTGTACCTGAGCATGAACAGGAACAAATCCTACGGAAATGTCATTCCAAAGCTTATGGAGGGCATCATGCGGGAGACAGAACTGCTCATAAGGTATTGCAATCTGGTTTTTATTGGCCTACCCTCTTCATGGATGCCCGTAAGTTTGTCTTGTCTTGTGATGAATGTCAAAGAATTGGTAATATCGGTAATCATTAGGAAATGCCTATGAATTACTCACTTGTTGTTGAACCATTCGATGTTTGGGGTTTTGATTATATGGGACCTTTTCCTTCCTCTAATGGGTACACTCATATTTTGGTTGCTGTTGATTATGTCACTAAGTGGGTAGAAGCTATTCCAACCAGTAGTGCTGATCACAACACCTCCATTAAAATGCTTAAAGAAGTTATCTTCCCGAGGTTTGGAGTCCCTAGATATTTAATGACCGATGGTGGTTCACACTTTATTCATGGTGCTTCCCGTAAGATGCTTGCAAAATATGATGTTAACCATAGAATTGCATCACCCTATCATCCTCAATCTAGTGGTCAAGTTGAACCTAGCAATAGAGAAATAAAATTGATATTACAAAAAACTGTCCATAGGTGTCGACAGAATTGGTCTAAGAAACTAGATGATGCACTTTGGGCCTACAAAATAGCTTATAAAAATCCTGTGGGTATGTCTCCATAGAAAATGGTATATGGAAAAGCTTGTCATTTGCCTTTAGAGTTAGAACATAAAGCATTTAGGGCAACTAAAGAACTCAATTATGATTTCAAACTTGCCGGTGAGAAGAGGCTATTTGATATTAGCTCAGTAGATGAATGGAGAACCCAAGCTTATGACAATGCCAAACTATTCAAAGAAAAAGTAAAAAGATGGCATGACAAAAGAATCCAAAAGCGGGAATTCAAAATAGGAGACTATGTTCTTTTGTACAACTCTCTTTTAAGATTTTTTGCAAGTAAGCTTCTCTATAAATGGAAAGGACCGTATATTATCGAAGAGGTTTATCGTTCTGGAGCTATCAAGATTAATAATGCCGAAGGTACTAACCCGAAGGTGGTCAATGGGCAAAGAATTAAACACTATATCTCAGGTACGCCTATTAATGTTGAAAGCAATGTTATCCAAACCATGACACTAGAGGAAGACATAAAAGAAACCTTCCGGAACACTCCAGAACTCTGAAAAATAGGAGGTACGTGATACGGTAAGTAAACGGACTCCGAAAAATCCGCGAAAATATTTTCTGTCAGTTTTAGAATATTACAAAAAATAGGAAAATAAGAAATAAATGGGAAAGCAACTGAGGTGAGCACGATACACCAGGCCGCGCCACCCGCCAGGCGCGCCCTGGTGGGTTGTGCCCACCTCGGACACCTTCCCGACTCTGTTTTCCTTCCATATGCTTGAGTCCCAAGAATAAAAATTCTCTGTATATACCCCCGACTGTTTTCACCACCGCATCGCAGAAAAATCCTATGTTCTTGTTTCGTGCTGTTTCCCTAGCAGATCTAAAAATACGTCGTCTCAAGATTCAGAGGGGGAGAGCTATGTTGCTGACTATATTGCAAACCCCAAGATCTATGGAGAAGTGGAGCATTATGGATGGACCTCAGACAAGGAGGAAGACACTGCCATGAAGGAAACAAAGGATGATAGCTCCAAGGAAGAGGATGACCCACTACCTCAGCCCGGAGACATGCATGTGGAATTCAAGAAGTCAAGCCTCCCTAAAGGATACAAACCTGAGGTTCAATTTATTCCATCTCGTTTTCTGCAGGAGAGCAAGGCGGCATTATGCAAAAATATATTAAAGCTCGAGTTGGAGAAGGATGATCTAAGGGAGGAAAATTTTATGCTCAAATATAAGTTGAAGTAGAAGACCACTTCATCACCACCACCTTCTTCATCATCACCACCAAAGGAGACTTGAACACACGGGTATGGGCACTCCCCTTGGCTTGAGCCAATCTTGGGGGAGGTGCCCCGGTATCGTATCACCATCACTTTTATTCACCTTTACCAATTTTAGTTCGATATTTAGCTTTATCTTGATCTAGTTGAATAAAAGTTTAGTATGATCTATTTTCGAGTGTTAGTTTCGTGATCTATCTATCTATGTGTTCGAGTGAGAGTTATATAATAAAGTTTAGTTTGAGCTTTTGCTTCTTTATTTTCTTGCTACAATCAAAATAAAGGGAAAGAGAAATAAATGAAAAGAATCATATGCTAATATTATGGTAAGTAATGGCATCACATAAGGAAAAGTATAAGTGGTAAAATTTATTGGAGATTGACAAACATAGCATTGGTCAATGATGCAATTCATGACAGAATTAATAAGGGAAGAGAAGATTCACATGCAAATACAGTATCTTGGACATCTTTTATGATTGTGAGCCCCCATTAAATATTATATGTCAAAATTGTTGACGTTGGACAAGGAAGACAACGTAATGATTTATGTTTGTTCATATTCACATAGAAGTTATATTGTCATAGATCCTTCAACATGTGGTGCTTGCTCAATATCTTTGCTAGCCAAAAATTCTGCACTAAGTAGAGATACTAGTTGTGCATCCAAAAACCCAAAACACAAATTCATGCTTTGAGAGTCCACCATACCTACCTACGGATCGAGTAAGATCCTTCAAGTAAGTTGTCATCGGTGCAATAAGGCAATAAAAATTGCTTGTAAATGTGTTTTGATCAATTAGTGTAAGAGAAAATTGAGCGCTATACGAACATATGATGGCAAAGTAATAAAAGCGATGGACTGCATAATAAAGGTTGCTATCATAGGGGGAAATATAGCGTGACGTTCTTTTACATTAAGGGATTGGGCATACAAATCAAAAAGAGCATGACAACCTCTGCTTCCCTCTATGAAGGGCCTATCGTTTGCTTTTATGTATTTACTTTTATGCAAGAGTCAAAGTATTCTTCCCTATTCCTTTTTACTTTTTCTTTTTGCAAAGCATCATGTGGTGAGGAAAGATCTAGGCACATATATCCAGTTGGATGTGAGTGAGCATGAGTTATTATTCTTGACATCACCCTTGAGGTGAATACGTTGGGAGGCGAAACTATAAGCCCCTATCTTTCTATGTGTCCGGTTGAAACTTTTTGCTCATGGGTATGCTGTGAGTGTTAGCAATCATAGAAGACTAAATGATGGTTGAGTATGTGGACTTTCCAAAAGGCTCGGACACGAGACCCTTCATGAAAATATGACGAATTGTAGTTGCAAAGTTGACTGAGAACATAGTTTGTTGGTTTTCAATAAGATTTATGCTTTATACTTCTATGTTGTGATGAATTGTTACTTGTTCATGGGAAGTTATATGATGAAGTTACATGAATAAGTTTTATGTTAAAGTTTGTTGTTGTTATGATAATAAGCATGATGCTACTATGTCCATCTTTTGTTTTTATCGACACCTCTCTCTCAAACCATGTGGACATGCTTTTCAATATCGGCTTTCGCTTGAGGACAAGCGAGGTCTAAGCTTGGGGGAGTTGATACGTAAATTTTGCCTCATGATTTCCTACTATTATTTATTATGTTTTTATGAATAATAATGCTTTAGGGAGTGATTCTAATGCCTTTTCTCTCATAATATGCAAGGTTTACACAAAGAAGGAGAATACCGGCAACTGGAATTCTGGACCTGAAAAGCACATGAGAGATATCTATTCTGCACATCTCCAAATAAGCTGAAACTTTACAGAGAATTATTTTGGACTATATAAAAAATACTGGAGCAAATAACTAGCGCAGGGGGCCACCCTGGTGAGCACAAGACACCAGGGCGCGCCTGGCCCCCCAGGTGCGCCCTGGTGGGTTGTGCCCAGCCAAGCCCACCTCCGGTGCCCATCTTCTGGTATATAAGGTCTTTTGACCTAGAAAAATAAGAGGAGGACTTTGGGGACGGAATGCCGCCATCTCGAGGAGGAACTTGGGTAGGAGCACTTTTGCCCTCCGGCAGAGCGATTCCGCCGGGGGAACTTCCCTCCCGGAGGGGGAAATCGAAGCCATCGTCATCACCAACACCCCTCTCATCTTTGGGAGGCCAATCTTCATCAACATCTTCAACAACACCATCTCCTCTCAAACCCTAGTTCATCTCTTGTGTTCAATCTTTGCACCAGAACCTCAGATTGGTACCTGTGGGTGACTAGTAGTGTTGATTACATCTTGTAGTTGATTGCTATATGGTTTATTTGGTGGAAGATTATATGTTCAGATCCATTATGCTATTTAATACCCCTCTGATCTTGAGCATGAATATTATTTGTGAGTAGTTACCCTTGTTCTTGAGGTGACGGGAGAAGTCATGTTGCAAGTAATCATGTGAATTTGATATGTGTTCGATATTTTGATGATATGTATGTTGTGATTCCCTTAGTGGTGTCATGTGACGTTGACTACATGACACTTCACCATCCTTGGGCCTAAGGGAATGCATTGTGGAGTAGTTATTAGATGATGGGTTGCTAGAGTGACAGAAGCTTAAACCCTAGTTTATGCGCTACTTCGTAAGGGGCTAATTTGGATCCAAACGTTTGATGCTATGGTTAGATTTTATCTTAATAATTTTCTCTTAGTTGAGGATGCTTGCGAGGGTATTAATCATAAGTTGGAGGTTGTTCAAGTAAGAACAGCACCCAAGCACCGGTCCACCCACATATCAAATTATCAAAGTAGCGAACACGAATCAAACCAACATGATAAAAGTGACTAGACGAAATTCCTGTGTACCCTCAAGAACACTTTGCCTATTATAAGAGACTGTTCTGGCCTGTCCTTTGCCACAAAAGGATTAGGCTACCTTGCTGCACTTTATTCACCATTACCGTTACTTGCTTGTTACCAATTATCTTGCCATCAAACTATCTGTTACCTACAATTTCAGTGCTTGCAGAAATTACCTTGCTGAAAACTGCTTGTCATTTCCTTCTCCTCCTCATTGGGTTTGACACTCTTACTTATCGAAAGGACTACGATTGATCCCCTATACTTTTGGGTCATCATTCATCATGTTGAGTTGATTCACGTTCGCTACTTTGATAATTTGATATGTGGGTGGACCGGTGCTAAGGTGTTGTTCTTACTTGAACTAACAACCTACTTATGATTACCCCCTCTCGCAAGCATCCACAACTAGGAAAGAAGAATTAAGATAAATCTAACCATAGCAAGAAACATGTGGATCCAAATCAGCCCCTTATGAAGCAACGCATAAACTGGGGTTTAAGCTTCTGTAACTCTAGCAACCCATCATCTACTTGTTACTCCACAATGACTTCCCTTAGGCCCATAACAAGGTGAAGTATCATGTAGTCGACATTCACATAACACCACTAAGAGAAGTAACAACATACATATCATCAAAATATCGAACGAATACCAACTTCACATGATTACTTATAATAAGACTTCTCCCATGTCCTCAGGAACAATAGTAACTACTCACACCTCATCAACATGTTCAAGATCAGAGGTATAATAATAATGATTAAGGATCTGAACATAATATCTTCCACCAAGTAATCCAACAAGCATCAACTACAAGATGTAATCAACACAACTAGTAACAAACATGTACAAATCTGAGCTTTTGAGACAAAGATTGAATACAAGAGATAAACTAGGGTTGGAGATGAGATGGTGCTGGTGAAGATGTTGATGAGGACTGGTCCTCCCATGAAGGAGGAAAGATTGGTGTTGACGATGGCTTTGATCTCCCCATCTCGGAGAGGAATTTCCCCGACAGAATCTGACTGCCGGAGTGCAAAATGGCCTCTGCCTAGGTTTTCGCCTCGAGATGGCGGTGCTTCGTCCTGAAAGGTTGCTTATGATTTTTTCTAAGGTAAAACACACCATATAGGAGAAGAGGTACGTCGGGAGGCCAACAGGGGCCCCACAAGCCATCAGGGTGCGGCCTGGGGGTCACCCTATTGGCTTGTGGCTAGCAAATGGACCCCTCTGGTATATTTTTGGCCGAGAAATTCTTAAATATTCAATAAAAATTCTTCGTGAAATTTTAGGTCATCAGGAGTCTGGTGATTTTTCTACCCTTTTCGTCGGTTTTCAGTCTAGGATTCCAGTTTCCAGATATTTCCCTCTTTGTGATGTACCTTGCAAATTAAGAGAGAAAGAGCATAAGAATTGTATGATAATAGGGAATAATGGACAAGAATAACACAAATTTCAATAAGAAATCATGACGCAGAATGGACGTATCAACTCCCCCAAGCCTAGACCTCACTTGTCCTCAAGCGAAAGTCGAGCTCAAGAATAAAGACCACATGATTTGAGAGAGAGAATTCGATAAAAAAAGAATATGTACATGAAAGCATCATGAATTTTAACATAACAGCAAAATTTTCATCATATAGCTTCTCATAAACAAGTAACAATCGAATCACAAATGAAGTGGTATGAAGCATAAAATTCATTGGAAACCGACAAACAATGACATTAGCCATTGAAATAATCATAACTGTCATAGTCAATAGAAGAGTCTATGTAAGAGCTTTTGTTTCTAGCAAGGTGACATACTTAACTATCATGTAGCCTTCTATGATTGTTGAGACTCATTGAATATTTTTGGAGCCAATGTTCCCATCGGACATAAAGGAAGATGGAAGCTTTATTATCGCCATCCAACTCATTTACCTCAAGGATAATGTCAACAATAATGAGTTATGTTCACCTACATTCAACTGGATATATTTGTTTAGATCTTTCCTCAACACATAATGCTTGCCGACTGGGGAGTTGGTAGGTAGAAATAAGGAAGAATATTAATGGTTCTTGCACAAAAACAAACTTTTGTAAGAATGTAAAAGATAGGCCCTTCGCAGAGGGAAGCAAAGGTTGTCATGCACTCTTATTTGTTTAGGATGTGCAACCTCTTAATGCAAAGGAAACTCACTTTATATTGCCCCTTGTGATAGTGATATTTATTATGCACTCTGTCACTTTTATTTCTTCGCTATCACAATAAAGGATCATACATATTTATAGGCAATTTTTATTGCTTTATGCACCGATGACAACTTACTTGAAGGATCTTGTTCAGTCCATAGGTATGTACGGTGGACTCTCGTGGCGAGAAACTGGGTTTAAAGGGTTATGGATGCACAAGTAGTATTTCTACTTAGTGTGGAAAAGTTTTGGCTAGCAAAAGATCTAAGGCAAGCATAACAAGTTGAGGGATCCAAAACAATATAACTTCTATGAAAATGTAAATAATCATGATCATTATGTTGTCTTTCATGTCCAACATCAACACTCAATCATTATATAATATTTGATGGGGGCTCACAATCATAAAAGGTGTATTGGATAGTATATTTATGGGATAATTGGTTTTGTGCACCTAGTTGGGTCACACTCGGCTAGTTTACCCCTAGTTTTCGAAAACACGCGTTCCTGCCCAAACTACTTTTCTCGTCTTATGCTTTTGCCCTTCGACCGTTTGAGTGCCATTTAAAAAAATTCATAACAAATAAATACTAAGTCGGAAAAATGGAAATAAGATATCAAAATGTTCAAACAAACAACGCCTATATGTGCATGTCATTTGCATTCATGACAAAAGTGTTGGAAAGTCCTCATGATCTATATGAGCTAAAACTAAGATGAGGACTTTCCAAAAAAAAAATCATGAATGCAAATGTCATGCACATATACGTGATGTTTTTCTGAACATTTTGATATCTTATTTGCATTTTTCTGAGTTAGTATGATTTTTTTATGAAATTTTACAAATGACGGTCAAACGGTCAAAGGGCAAAATCATAAGACGAGCAAAGTGGTTTGGGCAGGAACACGTGTTTTTGGAAACTAGGGGTAAACTAGCCGAGTGTGACCCAACTAGGGGCATAAAAACAATTATCCCTATATTTATATGTAAGTCTCCTCTTCTCTATCATACTTTCGCATACATTATATCAATTACTAATGCTATGTTTGTTGGTTTTCAACATCTTTTATTACTTATACCTATTTTCTATGTGAATTTATTACCCCTCATGAGATAAGCGTAAGATCTTTCCTATTCTTTTTATTGCCATGCTATGCTGATTGGTGCAAGAGAGTAAAGCACACGGACTCAATTAATATTTATTATATAACTCTCATACTCGGTTACAAGGGTAGGTTGATCTCAAAGCAAAATCCTAAGAAAAGCAAATCTTGAAACTTTATGTCTCTAAATCACAAAAAACTAAAGATCGAACTAGAATAGGTAATGGTGGTAAAAGTGATGGTGATACAATACCGGGCACCTCTCCCAAGCTTGGGACAAGCCAAAGGGTGATGCCCATACCCATGTACTCAATCGTCCTCCTTGGGTGGTGGTGGTGGTGATGAAGTAGTGATGCCTTCCGTCCTCCAAGGCATAGGCTCCCCATCATAGAAAGGAGATCTTGTATCGGGAATCCTAAAATCAGCAGTGAGACTCATCCTTTTAAACCAGGATTCATACTCACAGTTTTGGCTTTGAAGTTCATAGATTTGATCTTGGAGTTGCTCGATCCACTCTTGAGGATTGAGCAGAACTTCTCCCACTTTCCTTGTGTCCATCTTGTTCTCTCAGATGAAATCCGTGATCATAGAGTGGTTAGCACTCAAACCACGCTCAACCATCCCTTGGCACTTGAAAATCTCCTACTCCACAGCTGCAAGCCTGGCCTTCTTGCTTCTCCCCTTCTTGGGGCCTTGAACATCCCAGATATGGAGCACCCCTTCACGCATCTCAATGGCTTAAGGGTGCTTCATCACCTCCGGCAGGTAGGGATTGATGACCTTCTCGAAGAACTTGTCCTTGGGAGAGCTTGGTCAAGTCATGACGATCTAGATCTGTCAGAAAAACAGCTCGAAACAAGAACAAAGGAGAAACTCGCGTTCCGGTGGTCAAAACATATGAGAGTATATATAATATTTTTTCTAGGTCAGAATGCGTGCTCGGGAAGAAATCGGAATCCGGGAGGCACACAAGGGCTCCACAAGCCATCAGGGCGCCCTAGGGGGCACCCTGTTGGCTTGTGCCTCCCTCGTGGGTCCCCCTGACTCCGTTTTATTTTTGTATTTTTTCTAAAATACCAAATCCAACAAAAACTGTTTTTTTGGAATTTTTGGAGTCGGTTTACTTACCGTACCATATACCTACCCCTTTTTCAGGTTTCTGGAGTATTCCGGAAGGCCTCCGTTATGTGTTCATCCGGTGTTATAACTTGGATGACATTAGTCTCCTCATTAATGGGTGTACCTAAAATATAATGCTTGATTATTTGCCCATTCACCACTCTCGGGTTTTTGCCTTCAAAATTATTAATTTTTATAGCACCGGAGCAATAGACCTCCCCGACAACATATGGACCTTCCCATGTGGATAAGAGTTTTCCTGCAAAAAAACGTAAACGAGAATTGTACAAAAGCACTAGGTCTCCTACTTTGAATTCCCGTTTTTGAATCCTTTTGTCATGCCATCTGTTAACCTTTTCTTTGAACAATTTAGAATTTTCATAGGCTTGTGTTCTCCATTCATCCAGTGAGCTAATATCAAATAACCTCTTCTCTCCGGCAAGTTTAAAATCGTAATTAAGTTCTTTAATTTCCCAATAAGCCTTGTGTTCCAACTCAATAGGTAAATGACAAACTTTTCCATATACCATTTTATATGGCACATCCCCATGCATGGGGTTCTTATAAGCAGTTCTATAAGCCCATAAAGCATCATCTAGTTTCTTGGACCAATTCTTCCTGGATCTATTGACATTCTTTTGCAAAATTGATTTTATTTCTCAATTGCTCAATTCAACTTGGCCACTAGACTGAGGATGATAAGGTGATGCGATTCTATGGTTAACATCATATTTAGCTAGAAGTTTACGGAAAGCACCATGAATAAAATGTGAACCACGATGAGTCATTTAATATCTAGGGACTCCAAACCTTAGAAAAATAACGTCCTTAAGCATTGTAATAGAAGTGTTATGATCAGCACTACTAGTTAGAATAGCCTCTACCCACTAAGTAGCATAATCAACAGCGACTAAAATATGAGTATACCCATTTGAGGAAGGAAAAGGTCCATGAAGTCAAAACCCCAAACATCAAATGGTTCAATGGCAAGTGAATAGTTCATAGGCATTTCCTGATGTTTACCAATGTTACCAACTCTTTGGCATTCATTACATGAAAGGACATACTTACGAGCATCTTTAAAAAGGGTAGGCCAATAGAAACCGGATTGTAATACCTTGTGTGCAGTTCTGTCACGGCGTGGTGTCCTCCATAGGCCTCAGAATGACATGTCCTTAAAATCAACTCCTGTTCATGCTCAGGTATACAACGTCTAATAACACCATCAACTCCCTCTTTATAAATATGTGGGTCATCCCAAAAGTAATGTCGTAAATCATAAAAGTATTTTTTCTATTGTTGATAGGTGAAGCTTGGCGGAATATATTTAGCAACAATATAATTAGTGTAATCAGCATACCAAAGATTGTTACGTGAAGTATTTATAGCAGCAAGTTGTTGATCAAGAAAACTATCGTCAATAGGCAGCGGGTCATCAATAACATTTTCCATCCTAGACAAGTTATCTGCTACAGGGTTTTCAACTCCCTTTCTATCAACGATATACAAATCAAACTCTTTAAGTAAAAGTACCCACCTAATAAGTCTAGGTTTAGCATCTTTTTTCTAGAAGGTATTTAATAGCAGCATGATCAGTGTGAATAGTTACTTTGGAATCAACAATATAAGGTCTAAACTTATCACATGCAAAGACAACTGCTAAAAATTCCTTCTCGGTAGTGGCATAATTTCTTTGGGCAGCGTCTAGAGTTTTACTAGCATAATGAATAACATTCAGTTTCTTGTCTACTCTTTGCCCTAGGACAACACTAACAGCATAATCACTAGCATCACACATAATTTCAAATGGTAAGTTCCAATCAGGTGGTTGAACAATGGGTGCAGAAATCAAAGCTTTCTTAAGTATTTCAAAAGCTTCTACACAATCATCATCAAAAACAAAGGGAATATCTTTTTGAAGAAGATTAATTAACAGCCTATAGAAACCGACATGACCGAGGAAACTTCTTATACCTTCGATATCTTTTGGGCATGGCATTTTCTCAATTGCATCAACTTAAGCTTTGTCCACTTCAATACCTCGTTTGCCTTCATTCATCATAAAATGGCACTTTTCCAAATTCAAGACAAGATTAGTTTCTTCACATCTCTGCAAAACTCGATCAAGGTTGCTCAAGCAATCATCAAAATAAGTCCCGTAAACAAAAAAATCATCCATGAATACCTCAACAATCTTTTCACAAAAGTCAGAGAATATAGGAGTCATACATCTTTGAAAGGTAGCAGGTTTGCATAAACCAAAAGGCATACACCTATAAGCATAAGTTCCAAAAGGGCAAGTAAAGGTAGTTTTCTCTTGATCCTCTTTTGACACAGGTATTTGAGAAAAACCAGAAAATCCATCAAGAAAAAAAGTGTGTGTGCTTAGATAATCTTTCTAGCATTTGATCGATAAAAGGAAAAGCGTAGTGATCTTTCCTAGTAGCTTTATTTAATTTTCTGAAATCAATCACCATCCTATAACGAGTTACAATTCTTTGTGGAATAAGCTCATTTTTACCATTAGGTACGATAGTTATACCACCTTTCCTAGGGACACAATGAACAAGACTTACTCATCTACTATCAGCAATAGGATAAATTATACCCGCTTCCAGAAGTTTTAATATCTCAGGTCTTACCACCTCCTTCATCTTAAGATTGAGATGACGTTGGTGGTCAACGAATGGTTTACCGTCCAGTTCCATATTAATCTTGTGTTGACGTAGCGTAGGGCTTATGCCCTTAAGATCGTCGAGAGTATATCAGATAGCAGCCCTGTGCTTCTTTAGATTTTTAAGTAATCTTGTTTCTTCATGCTCTGAAAGGTTAGCACTGATAATAACAGGATATATCTTCTTTTCATCAAGGTAAGCATATTTCAAAGTGTCAGGTAAAGTATTTAGCTCAAACACAGGATCTCCCTTGGGTGGAGGAGGATCCCCTAAAATGTCAACTGGTAAGTTGTGTTTAATAATGGGTGTTTGTTTCAGAAATATGTCATCTATTTCATTTCTTTCATTCATATGCATATCATTTTCATGGTCTAGTAAATATTGTTCTACCGGATCGGCAGGAGGTATGACAATAGAAGCGAGACCAATTATTTCATCCTTACTAGGTAAGTCTTTCTCATGTGGTTGTCCAACAAACTTGGAGAAATTAAATTCATGATACACATCACCAAAGCTTACTTTGACCTTCTCAGTAACACAATTAATTTTAGCATTAACAATATTCAAGAAAGGTCTACCAAATATAATGGGACAAAAGTTATCTTGTTTTGAACCAAGTACTAGGTAATCAGTGGGGTACTTGACTTTTCCAGACAAGACTTCAACATCTCTAACAATCCCAAGTGGTATAATAGTGTCTCTGTTTGCAAGTTTAATAGTAACATCAATGTCTTCAAGCTCAGATGGTGATATGTCATTCATAATTTCTTGATATAAAGTAAAAGGAATAGCACTAACACTAGCACCAATGTCACACAAGCCATGATAACAATGAGCTCCAATTTTAACTGAAACCACATGCATGCCAACAACTGGTTTATTTTTATCCAACTGATCCTGCGCGTTTCTAGCAGGTTTTGCAATTCTAGCAGCTTCACCAAAGAAGTAAATGACTTAACCATCAATGTTATCAACTAGAAGATCTTTAACCATAGCAAATTTAGGCTCAACATTTATTTGTTCAGAAGGTGTGGGTGTCCTAACGTGACTTTTATTAACCACATTTGTAGCCTTAGCATGTTCCTTAATTATAACAGGAAAACGATGTTTCTCAATGTAAGCAGTGGGAACAATAGGATCAACATGGTTAATAATCATTTGTTCCTTCTTAATTTTAACGTGTTTCTCTAATAGTTTTTCAATGGGTGGATGATATTTAAACCACTTCTCCTTAGGGAGATCACATGAGTAGCAAATGATTCACAAAAAGAAGCTACTATGTCAGAGTCAAGGCCATATTTATTACTAAACTTATAGAAAACATTGGTTTCCATAAAAGATTTAACACAATCAAACTTTAACTTTATACCCTACTCTTTACCTTTGTCAAGTTCCCAATCTTTAGAGTTGTGTTTAATTATTTCTAGAAGATCCCATTTGAATTCAATAGTCCTATTCATAAAGGAACCAGTAGAAGAAAAATCGAGTAGTACTTGATCATCATGAGAAAGCCGAGCATCAAAATTTTGTATAATATTTTTTCTTGAGAACTCATGGTTGGGGCATGTGTGCATCATATATTTAATCCTCCCCAAGCTTGAGCGATACTTTCTCCTTCACGAGGCCAACAAATATAAATAAAGTTCCGATCATGATGGACTAGATGCATAGGATAAAACTTCTGATGAAATTCCAGCTTCAAGCGATTCCAGTCCCATGATCCAATATCGTCCAATACCCTATACCACATTAATGCCTTTCCCTCCTAAGATAAAGGGAAAACTTTCTTCTTAACTTTGTCTCCAGATAACCCTGCAAGCTGAAATAATCCACAAACTTCATCGACAAATATCAGATGATAATCAGGATGAGTCGTTCCATCATATGGATTAGATAACAATTTTTCAAGCATACCCGAAGGAATCTCATAATAAATATTTTCAATGGGTTCAGTAGGTTGAGGAACAGTTTCCTCATCTTCAGTTCGAGGCGAAGATGCCTCAAACAAGCCACTCAAAGGGTGACCTTTCATAGCGACAAGCAACAGTAAATTTCAGCACCTATAGAAAATGTTTCATTACCAATTCCACTTAGCAAAGGCGCTTCACTCCCCGGAAACGGCGCCAGAAAAGAGTGTTGATTACCGACAAGTATAGGGGATCAATCGTAGTCCTTTCGATAAGTAAGAGTGTCGAACCCAACAAGGAGCGGAAGGAAATGACAAGTAGTTTTCAGCAAGGTATTCTCTCCAAGTGCTGTAATTAGCAGTAGTAGATAGTTTTGTAGCAAGATAATTCGTAACAAGTAATGAGTGAAAATAGTAAAAAAAAGGTGCAGAAATGTAGCCCAATCCGTTTTATAGCAAAGGACAGGCCTGAAAGTACTCTTATATTAAGCAAGAGCTCCCGAGGACACATGGGAATTTCTGTCTAGTCATGTTCATCATGTTGAGTTGATTCGAGTTCGCTACTTTGATAATTTGATATGTGGGTGGATTGGTGCTAAGGTGCTGTTCTTACTTGAACTAACAGCCTACTTATGATTACCCCCTCTCGCAAGCATCCGCAAGTACGAAAGAAGAATTAAGATAAATCTAACCATAGCATGAAACATGTGGATCCAAATCAGCCCCTTATGAAGCAATGCATAAACTGGGGTTTAAGCTTCTGTCACTCTAGCAACCCATCAACTACTTGTTAATCCAAAATGACTTCCCTTAGGCCCATAACACGGTGAAGTGTCATGTATCGATGTTCACATGACACCGATAATAGAAGTAACAACATACATATCATCAAAATATCGAACGAATACCAACTTCACATGATTACTTATAACAAGACTTCTCCCATGTCCTCAGGAACAATAGTAACTACTGACACCTCATCATCATGTTCAAGATCAAAGGTATAATAATAATGATTAAGGACCTAAACATAATATCTTCTACCAAGTAATCCAACAAGCATCAACTACACGATGTAATCAACACAACTAGTAACCCACAGGTTCCAATCTGAGGTTTTGAGACAAAGATTGAATACAAGTGATAAAGTAGGGTTGGAGATGAGATGGTGTTGGTGAAGATGTTGATGAGGATTGGTCCTCCCACGAAGGAGGAAGCATTGGTGATGACGATGGCTTTGATCTCCCCCTCCCGGATCGGAATTTCCCTGGCAGAATCCGACTGTCGGAGTGCAAAAGGGCCTCTGCCCAGGTTTCCGCCTCGAGATAGCAGAGCTTCATCCCGAAAGGTTTCTTATGATCTTTTTCTCGGGTAAAACACACCATATAGGAGAAGAGGGACATCAGGAGGCTAGCAGGGGCCCCACAAGCCATCAAGGCATGGCCTGGGGGCGCCCTGTTGGCTTGTGGCCAGCAGGTGGCCCCCTCTGGTAAATTTTTGGCGCAAAAATTCTTAAATATTCAATAAAAATTTTCCGTGAAGTTTAAGGTCATTTGGAATCTGGTGATTTTTCTGCCCCTTTCCTCGGTTTTCAGTCCAGAATTCCAGTTTCTAGATATTTTCCTCTTTGTGATGTACCTTGCATATTCAGAGAGAAAGAGCATAAGAATTGTATGATAATAGGAAATAATGGACAAGAATAACACAAATATCAATAAGAAATCATGATGCAAAATGGACGTATCATGCGTGCGCTGGCGCGCCCCCACTTGAAAGGCAAGGACAGAAAAAATGGGGGCAAGGAAGAAATCCTAACCTCAACCGCCTCCTCCACACGCCGGAACTTGCTCTCCGCAGCTTTGGCAAACCTGGCAAATCCCTCACCATGGTAAGCCATGATTCGCGCCGACTCAGCCGACGCAAGAACTTGTCCGCCCGGTAACCCGCTTGGCGCGGCCGGACCGCGGGTTAGCTCCGCCCAATCCTTCTGGACTTGGAGCATGGACCACCTCGACCGGGCTGACCCGCTGCCGGACGACCTCGTTAGGGTAGGGCTGGTTGGGGCAGAGCCCGTGGTAGCCACTCTGGCCCGGACGTTGGCTCCAAGAGCCCTGGTCTCCAACGCAGGCGACGTCGCTGCCGCTCGATTAGCGTTGGCGCCCGAGGCCACAACCTCACCACTCCAGCTCACCGCCCCCTTCGCCATGACTGGTCCGGGCACGGCTTGCCCGCTCATGACCGGCTCAAAGGTTTGCCCAATCATGACTGACTCAAGGACCTGTTCGGTCGCGGCCGGCTCCGCAGCCGACTCCACGACTGGCTCTGGGTCCGTCACCCGAACCGCCTCCACATCCGCCTCCACGGAGCGACCTGGTTCGTGCTGCTGCTTGGAGCATCTCTCGGTAGGCCGCGCCGTGGTCCCGGCGGCACCCTTTACCGCCTCCCACGCAGCCTTCGCGGCGGCAAGGCGCTTCTTCTCCTCCTGCACCGTGGCGGCATGATCCTGGGCAAGCAGCCCAGCCGCGTCGCAAGGAGTCCGGCTGCCCTCGGGTCCGGCAGCTAGATGGCGTCGCTAAGAAAGAAAAGGTGCCCCATAAGGCCAGCCCGCAACAGAGAAAAATCTCGAACTATTACCTGAATAAGATCTTACCCGGCTTTCACGGGGATGTGACGCCTTGTTCGGAGCGGCGGTCGCACACCTGGCAGGACAACGGCCGAGCGCGTCTTCTTTCGGACCTGCTGCTGCGCAGACGGCTCCCCCGTGGCCGGCCTCTTCTCGCGCCGGGCCGCGACAAGGGCCCGACGCTGAGCCGGCTACTCCTCGCTACATCTGCGCGGATCCCTCCTCGCTGTAGGAGGCGGCACGTCCAATATCCGGACATCATCATCGCCAGTCTAGTCTCTAATTGTGGTTTCGGGGTGGGACTCACAAGCCGTCCCTGACCCGCCGACTCCGGTTTCGTCGGGCTCGTCAGCCGGCAAGGTCCCCCAAACGGACCCAACCTCCTCGCCCGCTGGCTCCCCCAGCTACAGGTCCGCCTCATCGGACTCCGTGCAGTCCGCAGGGAAGATTTGGGAATGCGACTACTGCGTCATTTGTCGCACAAACAGCTACGACTGGAGCCGACGCATCACATGAATACAACTCTGAAAGCAAGAAGCAAACACGAGGGTACTCAATGAAACATACCGTGTGCACAGGGTCTTTCTGGCTGTACGGCACCTTGCCGAAGTGCCAGGTGTCTGGGTCCAGCTTGAAGTTGGTGATAAGATTCACCCGACAGGCTACCTGGGCCGGCGTCAACTCAACGGTGCGGCCGCTGCTACAACGACAGCACCCGGCGGTCGATGAAGGCCGCCACCAGATCCGCAGCAACCAGCTCCTCGCTGATCCTCATCTTATATAACCGGACATCTTGATGTAGAAGAACGACCGCTGCCACATCTTCACCGAGTCGATGAGGGTGAGGCGCGGGTAATTCCTGGGGCAGAAGTACACCACCACCGCCCCGCAGGCATACTACACGGTGTCGTTCTTCTTCCTCTTGAAGTAGAACAGTTTCCTTCACAATCCGGGGAAGGGAAGGCGGCGAAGCCGGAGATCTGGAGGATAGAGTTGGGCACCAAGTGGTGCGGCTGGAGCCCAAAGGTCTTGAAGTAGAGGGTAAAGAACTTGCTGAGCGGCAAGCGAAGTGCGACGCAAAGACGACGTACACCCTAGCCTCAGGCTGCGGTGCCAACTCGTCGCTGGGGGACCGAACAGCGACGCGGTCCGCCGACGATATCTTTCAGGCGCGGCGGAGGCGCTCGATGTCCTCGAGGCACACGGTCGAGCCCTCCCAGCAGCCCGAGGGACATCTGTCCATCTCTGGGCTCGGCGATGGCGTCGGCGCGATTACGGCACGAAGGCGGGAGCCGACGAGATCCAGCAAGTCACAGCCGGCGAGCGCTGCGCGTGCGGAAGGAGCAAGAGAAGGCGCTGAGCATTGTGGGCCTGAGGAGGAAGAGAGGGTAGAAAGGCAGCGCGGGCTCGATCTCGGGAAGCGGCACGAGGAGGAAGACGAAGGAGAGGAGGTAGAGTGCTAACTGCCTCGGCCTCTCCTCCTTCCCTCCCTTATAAAGGACGGGTAGGCCCAGGGGTGTGGGGATTAATTATGCCCATGACCCCAAACTTCCCGTGGTGTGCGGCCGCATTTACCGTGTGTGCAACCCAACCGTCGGGCTGCACCCGCAAAGGATCTCGCCCGCGGGCCGATGCGTACTGGGCTAGGCCTACGGCGATGTCCCGCTGCTCGAGTGGTGGCGGGTGTCGGGACTTTGGGACTGGGGGTACCCAGGCCCGTCTGCCTGTGACCTAGGACGAGGCGCGTGCCTTGAGCCCAACGCGGCCCATCACCAGGCTACACGAGCAAGGCCCCCGCGAGAGCCCCCGCCTCGCGGGGCGCACGTCACCAAGCTTTGTCGAGAGCCTCATGAAGCCCCCTCACGAGGGTGCTTCCCGAGCCGACCCTCGGGGTCCTTGGGGGCGGACTAACCCGAGGTGGCACGGCGAGGCCCTGCTGCCCTGCACCTTCACATGGGCGACGCGCGCCACGCCAAGCGGCGCCTAGGGCCGTGCCAGCAGGCACGGATGCGGAGGTTTTCCTCTTCTGTGCTAAGGAAGCGGGGCCAGCTCGCCCGCTCCCAAAGCAACCCCCAAAGGTTTCCCTTTTGGTTCAAGAGGACCAAGGCTAGGGGCTCGCCAGGATGGAGGTCATCCCCGAGCTCACCAGCGCGTCACGAAGGGAGGCTTTTGCAGGCAAAGACCACTTTTGTCAGGATAAGCTGCAGTCATGTCCCCCTTCAAACTGGCGCTTGTGGCAACCCTTCCCTCCTAATATTTTCGGGGGAAGAGGACCAGAGCCAGTATAAAGGAGACATGACAGCCACGGTAGAGAGGCCCGACCCCTTCTGTATTCACTCTCACCTCCAAGAAATCTAGACGGGCAGGAGTAGGGTTTTACACCGCAAGGTGGCCCGAACCTGGGTAAACCACCGTGTTCTTTGTTCTTCCCCCAAGCTCAAGCATGCCAGAGCATCGCTATAGGTTGGCAAGGTAGAGTAGGGTTCGAGAACCAGTGCACCCCAGAGTTCGAACCTCCTTGGGTCCCCGGAGCCCCGATTCCGACATTTGGCGCGATAGGTAGGGGTGCGCCGTTGTTCTCCAACTCCATTTCGGCTCCGTCCTTTCCTACCCCATGGCTGAGGCCCGTCGTGTGCACGCTGAGCGACGAGTGGTCCGCGTCGCCCAGGCCACGTCCGCGGGTCCTGACGGCCACAGCCACGCCGCCTGCGCTGAAGCTGCCGCTGCCGCCGACCCAACTGCACGCGGGAAGCGAGACTCCTACATGCGCCCTTCCGTGCGGCGGGATGGCCGTGCTGCCGCTGCCTCCTCCTCCCACGCTCACCTAGAGCATGTGAACGTGCAGGTCGCGCTGCTCATGGCGCACGAGCTGCTTCGCCTCTGCCCGATGGGCACCGAGCAAGACGCTTGGCTGGGCCGCATCACCGAACTCGTCGCCAACGCTGGAGGGGCCCAGGTGCCCTCTCGTCCGCCTCGCAATTTGTAGCACCGCGCTGGGGGCATGAAACGCGGAAAGCTATCACCACCTCCCTCGCGCGGTAGTCCGGCCGGGCCTCGGCGCGGCTCGTGCTCGCCAGGTAAGAGCATCGGAGTTCACCAGGAGTTGTGCGCAACATCATGCATCCTCAGTGGAGCACAGGCCCCCGTTGATGGCCGACACCTTAAACCAGCCTTTCGCGAGGCAAACGCCGCCTTTAGGCAGCACGGACCCGCGTCGCCGCCAGGTCCATTGCCTTCGATGCAGGGGACCACCCTAGGTCCATTGCCTCCAAGGGCGCCCTCCTCATGCTGTGCACCCCCACCATGAACAACGTCGCGGTCACCAAAACCCTCATTGATGGGGCGCTGGGTTCAACGTTATCTCCATCACGACCTTTGAGGCCCTCCAGATGCCCCATGCCCTGCTGAAGCCCACCAGGCCCTTCTCAGGAGTGGCCGATGGGGTTACGCCCCCCTCGGGAAGATACACCTGCCCGTCACCTTCGGCACCCGCAGCAACTACCGCACCGAGCTTATCGACTTTGACATGGCGACCATCGGCCTCCCGTACAATGCCATCTTGGGTTACCCGGCGCTCGCCAAGTTCATGGCGGCCACCCACCCGGGGTACAACATCGTCAAAATGCCCGGTTACGGCGGCATCATCACGGTCAAGTGCGACGAGAGGGACACAGTTAGGTCACCCAAGCTTGCGTACAAAGCCGTCGCAGCCGCACACCCGGCTGCTGAAGGTGAGGCAGAGCTACCCGAGGCGACACCGATGAGGAAGAAGCTGCTGTTCTCCTAGGACCAAGCCGAAACAAAGAAGGTACCGTTCAGCGGTAGTGGCCCGAGCCACACCTTCACCATCGGCGCTCAACTTTCCCCCGATCAAGATGGTGAGCTTATCACGTTCCTTCGGGAGAATGCCGACGTGTTTGCGTGGAAGCCAACCAACTATACCAGAGTCACAAGGGAAGTGATTGAGCACCACCTGGCGGTGTTCCCCAACGCGCGCCCCATCAAGCAGAAAGCGCGGTGCCAGGCGCCGGAGAAGCAACAGTTCACCATCCAGGAGGTGCAAAAGTTGCAAGAAGCTGGGGTCATCCGCAAGGTGCGATACCCCGAGTGGCTTTCCAAACCAGTCATCGTCCCCAAGAAGGGTGGCAAGGAGCGGATGTGCGTCAACTTCACTAGTCTCAATAAGGCCTGCCGTCAGGACCCCTTGCCGCTGCCGCGCATCGGCCAGACGTGGACTCCACCGCATGCTATGACCTCCTGTGCTTCTTGGATGCCTTCTTAGGCTACCATCAAATCAAAATGGTGGCGAAGGATGTGGAGAAGACGGCGTTCATCTCCCCCTGTGGGGTGTTCTGCTACACCTGCATGCCTTTCGGTCTGAAGAGTGCTGGCGCCACCTTCCAGAGGCTGATGTACATCGTGCTGGGGTTCCAACTGGGCAGGAATGCGGAGGCTTATGTGGAAGATATCATGGTAAAGTCACGTGAGTCCAGAACGCTCATCGAAGATCTAGAAGAGACTTTCGCCCACCTGTGCAAGGTCAACTTGAAGCTCAACCCCGACAAGTGCGTTTTAGGGGTCCCTTCGGGCAAGCTCCTCGGTTTCCTCCTATCTCATCGAGGAATCAAAGCCAACCCAGAAAAGGTTAAGGACATCGAGCGAATGTGCCCCCCTCAGACCCTCAAGGAGATGCAAAAGATGGAGGGATGCTGGGCTTCCCTTGGGCGCTTCATCTCCAAGTTTGGCGAGCGAGCATTGCCGTTCTTCAAGCTTATGAAAAGGTCTGGCCCTTTCGAATGGACCCCTAAGGTAGACACATCCTTTATGGATCTCAAGAGATACCTCACAAGCCCTCCTGCCATGGTTGCGCCGCACCACCGAGAGCGCCTGCTGCTGTACCTGGCGGCCACCCCTCAGACAGCCAGCGCGGCCCTCATGGTGGAGCGGGAAGAAAAGGTCTACACCAAGAAGAGGGCTGGGATCCCCGGCAAGACATCACATGGGATTACGCCAGCTGAGGGCGCACTTCAGGAGGCCTTCGCCACCCCTCAGGAGGCCTAGATGGCCTCGGGCGACATGCCTCAGGAGGCCCTGATGACCTCAGGCGACGCGCCTCAGGAGGCCTCCGCGGCCCCCGACCTCATGTTTCTAGAGGCCCCCGTGGCCGCTAACGGTGCGTCTCGGGGAGACCCCACGGCTCCGCTCCTTGAGACTTCCAACAAGGGTGACATGGACACTATGATCACGCGCCATGTTGAGCGTCATGCAACAAAAGCTCCTCCTCGCGCTACTTGTCACCTCCCGAAAGCTGCGCCACTACTTCTAGGGCCATCCTATTAGGGTCGTTTCTGCCTACCCCTTGGAGCAAATTTTGCACAACCCCAATGCCACTGGCAGGATCGCCGAATGGAATATCGAGTTGCAACACTTCCAACGGGAGTTCTGCACCACCAGGGTCATCAAAGGTGCGGCCCTGGCTGACTTCGTAGCAGAATGGACGGACCCGTACGAGGAGGAGCCTCGGGACGACAAGCCCCTCCTGCAGGGACGAGGCGCCCGGGGGATGGGTCCTGTGCTTCGATGGCGCCTTCTCCAGGAAGGGAGCTGGGGCTGGCGCCATAGTCACATAGCCAGCGGGGGATAAGCTCCTCTACATGGTCCAGTTGTGCTTCGGGCATGACGAGAAGGTCTCCAACAACCTCGCGGTATACGAGGGCCTCATTGCCGGCCTCAAGGCTGCCTCCGCCCTCGGCGTCAAGCGCCTCGTCATCAAGGGTGACTTGCAGCTCCTCGTCAACTTCTCCAACAAAAAGTACAAACCCAAGGACGAGCATATGGCAGCCTACTTGGAAGAGGTACGCAAACTCGAGAAGCGTTTCTTTGGTTTGGAGTTGCAGCACATCCCGCATGGCGCCAACAAAGAGGCCGACAACATCGCCAAGCCAGCATCTCATCGGGAGGCCCAAAGCCCTGGCATCTTCGAGGAAAGGCTCCTCAAGCCGTCCGTCATGCCGCCCGTCATGCCGACATGGACACTATTTTGTGTTCTTGAGAGATCTATCTCTCCTATCTATCACTACCTAATCTATCTTTTTACCGTAGAGAGATTGACAACCTCTCTTTCGCGTCGGGTTGCAAGTATTGTTATTTGTGTGCATGTGTTGCTTATTGGGTGGTGGTGATCCTCCTACTGGTTTGATAACCTTGGTTTCTTAACTGAGGGAAATACTTACCGTCTCCGTGCTGCATCATCCCTTCCTCTTTGGGGAAATACCGACGCAGTCTCAAGCCACGTCAAGGGAATTTCTGGCGCCGTTGCCGGGGAGGAAGAGGTCTCTTCTACGTGCCAATCTCAGGCGCCGAGGAGACTCCATCATCATCTACCAGGTTCCTAATCACCAATCTCATCTCCTTGCAAATTACATTATTTGCCATTTGCCTCTCGTTTTCCTCTCCCCCACTTCACCAATTTGCGGTTTTATTCGCTCTCTTTTTTGTTTGCCTTTTTCTCGTCAGATCTCTTGCTTGCTTGCAATCTTGTTTGTGTAGTCACGATGACTCAAGAAAACACAAAGTTGTGTGATTTTCCAATACTAATAACAATGATTTTATTAGTACTCCGATTGCTCCTCCCGCCACTAGTGCGGAGTCTTGTGATATTAATGTCGCTTTGTTGAATCTTGTCATGAAAGATCAATTTGCCGGTAATCCTAATGAGGATGCCGCGTCCCATCTAAACACGTTCGTAGAATTGTGTGATATGCAAAATAAAAAAGATGTGGACAATGATATATTGAAGTTGAAATTATTTCCTTTTTCCTTGCGGGATCTTGCAAAAATTTGGTTTTCTTCTTTGCCTCGCAATAGTATTGATTCTTGGAATAAGTGCAAGGATGCTTTTATCACTAAGTATTTTCCGCCTGCGAAAATTATTTCCCTTAGGACACAAATCATAAATTTTAAGAAACTTGAGCATGAACATGTTGCACAATCTTGGGAAAGAATGAAGTTGATGCTAAGAAATTGTCCTACTCATGGTTTAAATCTTTGGATGATCATACAAAAATTTTAGGCGGGGTTGAATGTTGTCTCTAGAAATCTTTTAGATTCCGCCGTGGGTGGTACTTTTATGGAGATTACTTTGGGTGAAGCTACTAAATTGCTAGATAATATCATGGCAAATTATTCACAAAGGCATACCGAAAGAGCACCTACTAGTAAAAAAGTTAATTCGGTTGAAGAAATTAGTACTTTGAGTGATAAGGTTGATGCTTTGATGAAATTTGTTGCTAGTAAAAATGCTCCTATTGATCTTAATGATGTGCCTTTGTCTACCTTGATTGAGCAAAATAGTGATTCCGTAGATGTGAACTTTGTCTCGTGAAACAATTTCAATAACAATGCTTATATAGGTAATTTTAATCCTAGGTCTTTTCCTGGAAATTCCTCTAATAATTATGGTAATTCCTATGGTAATTCTTCTTACAATAATAATAGGAACACCTCTGATCTTGAGAGTAATATTAAAGAATTTATCAATGCGCAAAAGGCTTTCAATACTACGATAGAAGAAAAGTTGAATAAGATTGATGATATGTCTAGAAGCATTGATAGAATTTCTCATGATGTTGAAAATCTCAAGTTGAAAGCTTTTGTGCCTAAGATTGATGAATCAATTAAAGCTTTATATGTCTTTATGGATGAAAGTAAGAAAAGAACCGCTATGCTTAGAGCTAAAAGAGAAATCTTAGAAAAGTCATTTTCTAGTGATTGCCTTCATAAAAATTGGTGTTTCAACTATTGATTCCTTGTTTAGTAATGCTAAGATTGATGATAAAGGGACTGAATTAGAGTCAAGTTTAGCTAGAAGGCGTCCCAATAATTTGGAGGGTGAAATTTTTGATAAAAGTGGGCTTGAAGAGGTCAAAACTTTAACTAGTGATGTACCCACTATTTTGGATTGCAAAGGCTTTAATTATGATAGTTGCTCTTTGATTGAATGTATTTCTTTGCTGCAATCAATGTTGAATTCACCCCATGCTTATGAGCAAAATAAAGCTTTTACTAAACATATCGTTGATGCCATGATGAAATCTTTTGAAGAAAAGTTGTAGTTGGAGATTTCTATTCCTAGAAAATTACATGATGAGTGGGAACCTACCATTAAGGTCAAGATTAAAAATTATGAGTGCTTTGCTTTATGTGATTTGGGTGCTAGTGTCTCCACGATTCCGAAATCTCTATGTGATGTGCTTGGTCTTACCAATATTGAAGAATGCTCTCTTAATTTGCACTTGGCGGATTCTACTATTAAAAGGACTTTGGGAAGAATTAATGAAGTTCTTATTCTTGTAAATAGGAACTATGTGCCCATAGATTTTATTGTGCTTGATATTGATTGCAACCCGTCTTGTCCCATTATACTTGGTAGACCGTTTTTCGCACTATCGGTGCCGTGATTGATATGAAAGAAGGCAATATTCGTTTTCAATTTCCCTTGAGAAAGGGTATGGAACACTTCCCTAGAACAAGAATTAAGCCACCATATGAATCAATCATGAGGGCATCCTATGGATCCAAAACTAAGGATGACAATACTTGAATCTATGCGTTATGCCTAACTAGGGGCGTAAAACGATAGTGCTTGTTGGGAGGCAACCCAATGAATAAATAAACTTTTGCTTTTTCCTTTCTGTTTTTGAGTGTTGACACAATTATGCCTGTGTTATGATTGTGTTTTTATGGTTTATTTAGTGTTTGTGCCAAGTAGAGCCTTTAGGATGATTCATAAGATGAGTAGAAGCGATGCTGAATCTGAAACAGAAACTTTGCGTCTAGTATGTGAATTTAATTTTTTACTGGAACGTGATCTTGAGCTGAAATTTTAACACAAGGTTTCTATACAAATTCCTTACGTTGTCCTAATTTTTCAGAATTTTTAGAGTTACACAAGTATGGTTAGAGGTCAAATTACTACACACTGTTCTGTTTAAGACAGATTCTGTTTTCGTTGCATTGAGTGCTTGTTTTGATGAATCTATGGGTTATATTGAAGTGTATGAGACAAGGTAAAGTTAAAATACAGTAGGTACAATGCAATAATAAAATATAAATAGGTTTGCAACAGCACCTAAAGTAGTGATTTTCTTTATTATACTAACGGATCTCACGAAGATTTTGTTGAGTTTTGTGTGATTGAAGTTTTCAAGTTTTGGGTGAGATCACTATGGATGAAGGAATAAGGAGTGAAAAGAGCCTAAGCTTGGGGATGCTACAGCACCCCCAAGATATATCCAAAGAGAAACAAGCAACTAAGCTTGGGGATGCCCCCGAGTGGCATCCCCTCTTTCTTCTAACAACCAACGGTATTTTACTTGGAGCTATATTTTTATTCGTCACATATCATGAGTTTTTCTTGGAGCGTCTTGTATCATTTGAGTATTTGCTTGCTTTGCTTGTTAGTTTGTCACTTGTATCCTTGCTGGACCCACCGATTTGAGAGAGCCAAAATTATGCTATGATTTGTTAGAATTGCTCTATGTGCTTCACTTAAACTTTTTTGAGCTATAGAATTGCTCTAGTGCTTCACTTATATCTTTTTGAGCATGGTGTGCTTGGAAATTTTTCTAGAAATACTCTCATGCTTCACTTAGATTAATTTGAGAGTTAGTAAATTTTTAAGAAATCCTCTCATTCTTCACTTATACCTTTTTGAGAGATGAAAACTCTATGCTCATGTGCTTCACTTAATTTTTTTTGAGCTTGTTAAAAGCAATGGCAATATATGAAACTAGTCCCAAAGTGATAGATATACAAGGAGGATATAATAAAAACTTTCATGAAAATCATTGGACAAATTTAACTTGATTCCTTGTAATAGTTATGAAACATGATGATAGTAATATGTGAGTCATGTTAGTGAGTAATTAAGTTTTAGTAGGAATATTGGTGTTAAGGTTTGTGATTCCCTATGCATGTACGAAAGTCAATAGTTATGCAATGAAGTTACATCCTACTGATGGTGCATTATTCGATGTTAGTTATGCTCAATGCTTGCTTATGTGAATTTTTGTTTCTTGGTTTGATTGCTTCTCAATCTATTTTCTAGCCTCCATTTGTACTAAGTAGAAATAATACTTGTGCATCCAAAATCCTTAAATCAAGTTTTGCCTTATGAGTCAACCATACCTACCTATATGCGGTACCATGTCGTTCCAAGCAAATTTATATGTGCCATCTCTAAATTTTCAAAATAAATTTTCTCTTTTGTGTGCTCGTACCGCTCAGGAAACGGTGGGGAGTGTCCAATATTTTTCCATGATAGATGTGTTATTCTCTAGATGAGTGTTTATTCACTTGTCATTGCACGAGAGTGCGGCGGTAATAGGGATGCCCATTCCCAAAATGAAAAAGAAAAAATATTTACTTTATGTTGTCAAATAATAAATTCCTTGGAAAGTGTTGGTATGGAAGGCAACCGTGGATACGGCCCGCCATGGAAAGTGAAAGTTTGGTGGAAAAAGGAATAAACTTCATTTTCTGTTCGGGAACCGCCTATGATGTATCTAGCATGGAAAGTATTGTGAGCTACTTTGTCGTTTTCGTTGATAGGAAAGGCATGCCACCCAAAATATTTTTCTCTCTCAATTTAAAACCTTGAGCTCTGGCACCTCTACAAATCCCTACTTCCCTCTGCGAAGGGCCTATCTATTTACTTTATGCAATTTTTATTTTTACTTTGAGTCTCCATCTTCTCTTATAAAGCACCAACTAGGGGGCACTATGATCGTACTTGAGCATTGGGCATAGCTAATATTTGAGTGTGTTTCATGAATGGATCAATGATTGAGCATGATGGGCTAGGGATAACTTTCTTTAGTGTTGATATTTTGAAAGACATGGTTGCTTGTTGGCATACGTGAGTATTGAAGTCATTATGTTAAAACTAGACTATTGCTTTGAATCATTGACAAGTCCAAATGTCCATGTTATAAAAAAGAAAAGAATATGAGATGAACATGTTAGGCAGCATTCCACATCAAAAATTCTGTTTTTATCATTTACCTACTCGAGGACGAGTAGGAATTAAGCTTGGGGATCCTGATACGTCTCCAACGTATCTATAATTTTTGTTTGTTCCTTGCTGTTATATTATCATTCTTGGATGTTTTACAATCACTTTATAGAAACTTTATTCATTTTTTGGGACTAACCTATTGACATAGTGATAAAGTGCCAGTTGTTGTTTTGCTTGTTTTTTACTTCGCAGAATATTAGTACCAAACGGATCCAATCGCGACAAACTTTTTGGAGATTTTTTCTGGACCAGAAGACACCCAGTGGGCCAAAGAAGTGCCAGAGAGGTGGGCTGTGGAGGCCACAACCCACCAGGGCGCGCCAGGGCCCCCCCGGCGCGCCCTGATGGGTTGTGCCCTCCACGGGCCCCCCCTCCACCGCCTCTGATGCCTATAAATTCCCAAATATTCAGAAAACCCTAGGGGAGTCGACGAAACACAATTCCAGCCACCGCAAGTTCCAGAACCTCGAGATCCAATCTAAACACCATCACGGAGGGGTTCATCTTCTTCATAGGTGCCTTTCCGATGATGCGTGAGTAGTCCACCATAGACCTACGGGTCCGTAGGCAGTAGCTAGATGGCTTCCTCTATATCTTATGATTCTCAATAAAATGGTCTCTTGGAGATCTATTTGATGTAAACTTTTGCGGTGTGTTTGTTGGGATCCGATGAATTTTGAGTTCATGATCAGTTTCTATCCATGAATATTATTTGAGTCTTCTTTGATCTCTTATATGCATGATTACTTATAGCCTCGTATTTCTTCTTGGAATATTTGGTTTAGTTAGGCCGACTAGATCAATTTTTCTTGCCATGGGAAGAGGTGCTTTTTGATGGGTTCGATCTTGCGGTGTCCTTTCCCAGTGACAGAAGGGGCAGCAAGGCACGCATGTATCATTGCCATTAAGGATAACAAGATGGGGTCTATTCCTACATGAATAGATCTTGTCTACATCATGTCATCGTTCTTATTGCGTTACTCCGTTTTTCCATGAACTTAATACACTAGATGCATGCTGGATAGCGGTCGATGTGTGGAGTAATAGTGGTAGATGGAGGCAGGAGTCGGTCTACTTATCTTGGACGTGATGCCTATACAATGATCATCGCCTTGTATATCGTCATGATTATTTGATCTTCTATCAATTGCCCAACAGTAATTTGTTCACCCACCGTGTGCCATACTCATGAGAGAAGCCACTAATGAAACCTACGGCCCCCGGGTCTACTTTTCCAACATATTGCTTTCCGATCTATCTTTTTGCCTCTGTTTTCAGATCGATAAAACCAAAAACCCAAAAATATATTGCTGCACTTTTTATTTGCCCTTTTTATTTTGTGTTCTTGAGAGATCTATCTCTCCTATCTATCACTACCTAATCTATCTTTTTACCGTAGAGAGATTGACAACCTCTCTTTCGCGTCGGGTTGCAAGTATTTGTTATTTGTGTGCAGGTGCTGCTTATTGGGTGGTGGTGATCCTCCTACTGGTTCGATAACTTTACTTTCATAACTGAGGGAAATACTTACCGTCGTTGTGCTGCATCATCCCTTCCTCTTTGGGGAAATACCGACCCAGTCTCAAGCCACGTCAGGGGACCGCTTGCTGCTAGTGCTAGAGCCTCATGAGGGCATCTGGGCCGACGAATTCGAGGCTTACCTGCGTCGTGGCGACCTCCCCACGGAAGATGCAGAGGCAGAGCGCATTGTCCGAGAAGCCACCGCTTACTTCCTGTGAGATGACGAGTTGTACCGCAGGGGGCCTAGTGACGTCTCGCTACTGTGCATCTCAAAGGAAAAAGGGCGCAAGCTGCTCACTGACATCCATGGAGAAGATTGTGGGCACCACTCCTCGTCACGCACCCTCGCTGGTAAGGCGTTCCGCTGTGGTTTTTATTGGCCTACTGCGGTTCATGACGCTGCCGAGCTGGTCCAGTCCTGCGAAGCCTGATAGTTTCATGCCAAGCAGATCCACCAGCCCACACAAGGGCTCCAGACAATTCCGCTCTCTTGGCCCTTCGCGGTGTGGGGGCTCGACATACTGGGTCCTTTCCCTTACGTGGCCGGTGGATACCGGCACCTCTACGTTGCCATCGACAAATTCACCAAGTGGGCGGAGCTCGAGCCCGTCCGCAACATCTTGGCTCGTGTGCCGGTTCGATGTCCCTAACCTCATCATCATCGACAACGGCTCCCAATTTACAAGTGGCCTCTTCAAGTCATATTGTGCTAACCTTGGTACACAGATATGCTATGCTTCCGTGGCCCATCCTCGAAGTAATGACCAGGACGAGCGGGCCAACGCCGAGGTCCTCAAGGGCCTCAAGACAAGGATCTTCAAGAAGAAGCTTGAGGCCTGCGAGAGGGGGTGGCTGGATGAGCTGTAGTCCATGTTGTGGTCCATTCGCACCACCGTGACTAAGCTCACTAGAGAAACCCCCTTCTTCCTCGTCTATGGGGCTGAGGCGGTCCTACCCTCGAAGCTTAAGCATGGCTCCCCATGGGTCTTGGCATTCGACGAGGCGCGTCAGGATGACTCGCGGGAGGCCGACCTTTTGCTCCTCAAGGATGCTCGCCGCCAGGCCGCCCTTCGCGCCGTGAGGTACCACCAGGCCTTGCAGCGTTACCACATCCACAACATCCATCCTCGACCCTCGAGGTCAGGGACCTCGTCCTGCGATGGATCCTCTTTGGAGAGGGACTCCACAAGCTCTCGCCCATGTGGGAAGGCCCCTTTAGGGTCGCCCATGTCTCCAGGCCAGGCATGGCCCGCCTGGAGACGGAAGACGGGGTTCCCATGCAAAACGCATGGAACATCCGGCACCTCCGCAAGTTCTACCCATGACACTCTCACGTAAGAATGAGTGGGGCTGTACACGACCCGGAGCATCCTGATGTGCCACACCCTGGCCTCAGGAGGACTCCCGCCCATGCCCAAGTGGAAGCCCCATGCTCCGTGCTGGCGGAATAACTATCGAACCGCGACTATGCCCATGCCCAAGTGGAAGCCCCAGGCTCCGCGCTGGCGGAATAACTGTCGAACCATGACTATGCCCATTCCCAAGTGGAAGCCCCATGCTTCGTGCTGGCGGAATAACTGTCAAACCGCGACTATGCCCACGCCTAAGAGGAAGCCCCATGCTCCGCGCTGACGGAATAACTGTCAAACCGCGACTATGCCCACGCCCAAGTGGAAGCCCCATGCTCCGTGCTGGTGGAACAACTGTCGAACCATGACTATGCCCACGCCCAAGTGGACGCCCCATGCTGTGCGCTAGCGGAACAACTATCGAACCGTGACTACGCCCGCACCCAAGTCAAAGCCCCATGCTCTGCGCTGGCGGAGCGATCGAATCATGATCATACCCGCGCCCAAGTGGAAGCCCCATGCCCCGCGCTGTTGGAGCGGTTGACGAAGGCGCCCCGCGGGCCGCACCAAGCACGGGGATGACCTGCGCCAGCCGCTGAAGCCACCCCTCTATTAGCTTGTAAAGGAATTTATTGCCCCCCTTAGCAAAAGCTTCGATTTTTCTTAGTCATGCGGTGTTTTGTTGAAGTTGTTTATAAAACCGCGCATTCGTTGGCTCCTTCCTGTACTTCGCGCGAGCGGGGGCTGGACACGGTGCCTACACTTGGATCAGCCCTGGCAACATCGAAAGCCCAAGTGGCAGGCTCCGAGCCCCGGGCCGGTTCCCGTGTGTACCACCTCACCAAGGCCCTTAGTGTATGGTCTCCTCGCACGACGGACATGAATGAGGCAATGAGAGCGCGTCGTTCTGGAGGTGAAACCCCCCGGGCAGGGCCCATGCCCGCGCGACTATTTTTGGTCGAAGGGCGGCCCACCGAACATTTTTCCTGAGGAGCCCACGCTTATTCCCGGCACCCTCGCCCCTGGTCTTGCTCCGTCTCGACCTGGATTACCAGCGATGACTGGACCTCACACGAAAGCCAAGTTTTAGCGACGGCAGAGATGGAAGCAAGTACAAAGGAAAAAACAGTGAGGGAAACCCCACGAGATCACAAGTACTTCCTACATCGACAAAAGGTTCAAACAGGGGCCATTGACTTCATGCCTCGACGAAATCGTGGGCGAACACTGACAGGAAGACAAAAGGTAATCTAAGGAGACGCATTGCTGCCATCACCGTCGACGCCTTCGCGTTCGTCGGTTCCTCCTTGACCCTCGCGGCCGTCAGGAGTGAACTGTGCGCTCAGCGCGTACACATGGTCTTCCACCGCTTCCCTCAGGGTATTGCGGATCACCTCAGGAACTGGGGCTATCACAACATCGAAGTCAATGTAAGGATCGGCACGGAGCAGATGACTAAAAACGCGTGTTAATGCCTGGGCAAGAACGTCGCGGGACTCTTCCTCGACAATCATGCCCACCTCCCTGCTGCCTGCTTCAAGTTGCTCCATGACCTTGGTGAAAAAGTCGAGGTAACCGGCGTCATGAGGCACAAGGGGACTAGGGATGCCCCCTCTCCAGATGGAAGCCAGGGCGCGCTGGGCCCACAGCCCGAGGCTTTGGAACATCTGGGAACGGACATGCTGCCACCCCCGAGCCTGGTTTGCATCGTCCGTCGCCTGCTCCACGAGGGACGCAACGCACCCCACCAATTCCTGAAGGGACGCCAGTTCGACTTTGGCGTCAGCTTGGGCTTTCAACGCGACCTCTCGCCACCTTTCCGCCTCAGTCAACATCTCCTGGAGGCCATCAATTTCATGCTGCAGCTCTTGGCGTCGCGTCTTGAAGCGGCTCTCCTACAGCACCAACGTATCACTGTGCTCTTTGGTAAGGGCCATGTGAGCTTGCTTGACCCTCAAGTTGGCCTCCTCCTGGATCTTCTTCTCTTTAGCTGCCAGGTTGGCGTTGGCCTTCTTCAGGCGCTGGTCATAAGAGGCCAGGGCAGTGGTCACGTCGCGATCCAACGTCTCCAGCCGCTCGTGCTCCAAGCTCTGCTTTGACGATGCAGGGCGAGATCTTGCTCGAGGGCTCAGAGGCTTGCCTCGCACGCCGCCAGCCCTTCATCGTGGGCTGATAGGCCATGATGTCTACTACGCAACCTTCTTCTTGTAGACTCGTGTTGGGCCTCCAAGCGCAGAGTTTTGTAGGACAGTAGCAAATTTCCCTCAAGTGGATGACCTAAGGTTTATCAATCCGTGGGAGGCGTAGGATGAAGATGGTCTCTCTCAAACAACCCTGCAACCAAATAACAAAGAGTCTCTTGTGTCCCCAAGACACCCAATACAATGGTAAATTGTATAGGTGCACTAGTTCGGCGAAGAGATGGTGATACAAGTGTAATATGGATGGTAGATATAGGTTTTTGTAATCTGAAAATATAAAAACAGCAAGGTAGCAAGTAACAAAAGTGAGCAAAAACGGTATTGCAATGCTTGAAAACAAGGCCTAGGGTTCATACTTTCACTAGTGCAAGTTCTCTCAACAATACTAACATAGTTGAATCATATGTAAATCCCTCGCGTGCGACAAAGAGTTCACTCCAAAGTCACAAATAGCGGAGAACAAACGAAGAAATTATTGTAGGGTACGAAACCACCTCAAAGTTATCTTTTCCGATCAATCTTATGAGCTATCCCTATAAGTGTCACGAACAGCCCTAGAGTTCGTACTAAAATAACACCTTAAGATACACATCAACCAAAACCCTAATGTCACCTAGATACTCCAATGTCACCACAAGTACCCATGGGCTTGATTATACGATATGCATCACACAATTTCAGATTCATCATGTTTAATCCAACACAAAGAACTTCAAAGAGTGCCCCAAAGTTTCTACCTGAGAGTCAAGACAAAAACATGTGCCAACCCCTATGCATAGATTCCCAAGGTCACGGAACCCGCAAGTTGATCACCAAAACATACATCAAGTGGATCAATAGAACATCCCATTGTCACCACGGATATCCCATCGCAAGACATACATCAAGTGTTCTCAAATCCTTAAAGACTCAATCCGATAAGAAAACTTCAAAGGGAAAACTCAATTCAACACAAGAAGATAGAGAGGGGAAAACTCCATATGATTCATCTATATCAATAAAGCTCGTGGTGCATCAAGATCGTGTCATGTCAAGAACACGAGAGAGAGATCAAACACATAGCTACTGGTACATACCCTCAGCCCCGTGGGTGAACTACTCCCTCCTCGTCATGGAGACCGTCGGGATGATGAAGATGGCCTCTGGTGATGGTTTCCCCCTCCGGTAGGGTGCCGGAACGGGCTCCCGATTGGTTTTTCATGGCTCTGGAGGCTTGAGGTGGCGGAACTCCCGATCTAGGTTTCTTTCTAGGGGTTTTGGTATTTATAGGAATTTTTGGCGGCGCAAACAAGTCTAGGGGGGCCACGAGGTGACGACAAGCCAGGGGGGCGCGCCCTATGGGGGGCGCCCCCTAGGCTTGTGGTGGCCTCGTGGCTCTTCTGGCCCAACTCCAATGCTCCCTGGGCTTCTTCTGGTCCATAAAAAATCACCGTAGATTGTTATTCCATTTGGACTCCGTTTGATATTCCTTTTCTGTAAAACTCAAACACACGAAAAAAACAGAAACTGGCACTAGGCTCTAGGTTAATATGTTAGTCCCAAAAATAGTATAAAATTGTAGTAAAGTGATTGTAAAACATCGAAGAATGATAATATAACAGCATGGAACAAGCAAAAATTATAGATACGTTAGAGACGTATCAGCATCCCCAAGCTTAATTCCTACTGGTCCTCGAGTAGGTAAATGATAAAAACAGAATTTTTGATGTGGAATGCTGCCTAACATGTTCATCATATTCTTATCTTCTTTGTATAGCATGGACATTTGGACTAGTAAATGATTCAAAGCAATAGTCTAGTTTTAACATAATGACTTCAATACTCAAGCATGTCAACAATCAACCATGTCTTTCAAAATATCAACACTAAAGAAAGTTATCCCTAGCCCATCATGCTCAATCATTGATCCATTCATGAAACGCACTCAAATATTAGCTATGTCCAATGCTCAAGTACGATCATAGTGCCCCTTAGTTGGTGCTTATAAGAGAAGATGGAGACTCAAAGCAAAAATAAAAATTGCATAAAGCAAATAGATAGGCCCTTCGCAGAGGGAAGTAGGGATTTGTAGAGGTGCCAGAGCTCAAGGTTTAAATTGAGAGAGAAAAATATTTTGAGTGGCATGCTTTTCCTGTCAATGAAAACGACAAAGTGGTCACAATACTTTCCATGCTAGATACATTATAGGCGGTTCCCAAACAGAATGGTAAAGTTTTTACTCCCCCTCCACCAATCAATCACACTCCACGGCGAGCCGAATCCATGGGTACCGTCCATACACACAACAATCCTAGGGGAGTTTTGTTTCATTATATTTTGATTTGATTTTTGAGCATGGAACTGGGCATCCCGAATACCAGCCACTTTCTCGTGAATGATAGTGAATCAACACATATCGTGAGAATAACACACCTAGCATGGAAATTTTTTGGATACTTCCCACCGTTTCATGAGCGGTACGGGCACACAAAAGAGAAAATTTATTTTGAAAATTTAGAGATGGCACATACAAATTTGCTTGGAACGGCATGGAAATACCGCATATAGGTAGGTATGGTGGACTCATAAGGCAAAACTTGGTTTAAGGATTTTGGATGTACAAGTAGTATTTCTACTTAGTACAAATAGAGGCTAGCAAATAGATTGGGAAGCTACCAAACCAAGAAACGAAAATTCACATAAGTGAGCATTGAACATAACTAACACCGAATAATGCACCACAAGTAGGATGTAACTTCATTGCATAACTATTGACTTTCATACTTGCATAGGGAATCACAAACCTTAACACCAATATTCCTACTAAAGCATAATTACTCACTAACATGACTCAGATATTACTATCATCATGTTTCAAAAACTATTACAAGGAATCAATTTTAATTTGTCCAATGATCTTCATGAAAATTTTAATTTATCCTCCTTGGATATCTATCACTTTGGGACTAGTTTCATATGTTGCCATTGCTTTTTGGCAAGCTCAAAAAAATTTAAGTGAAGCACATGAGTATAAAGGTTACATCCCTCAAAAAGGTATAAGTGAAGCATGAGAGGAAATGACAAGCTACTCTCAAAAGATATAAGTGAAGATCAATGAGTAGTCAAACAATTAAGTAGCTATGTGAGGACTCTCTCTCTCTCTCAATAAACATTTTCAAATCTTAAGCAATTTATTAAACAGCAAGCAAAATAAAAATAGCACTCCAAGAAAAGCACGCATCATGTGAACGAATAAAAAATTAGGCTCAACATAGGCTAACCGATAATTGTTGATGAAGAGAGGTGGGATGCGTAGCATACCCAAGCTTAGATGTTTGAGACTTCTTGAAATATTTACTTGGGGTGCCATGGACATCCCCAAGCTTGAGCTTTTGTATCTCGTTCAATCCTCTCATATCATGGTTTCACCTATTCTCAAAAACATCTTCCACACAAAACTTGAAAAGAACTCGTGAGATAGGTTAGTACACATAAGAACAAATCAACTCTTTATGTACTGCCAAGACAAGTTGCATAATAATTTTCAAACATCATCTACTGTTTACTATCATTTCCACAATTTATATCTACCCATATAGGCTATGGAAACTAGAGGATAAGTAGATAACAAAGCTATGACAGCAATCTGTCCAAACAGAACAGTCTGTAGCAATTTATGAAAACAGTGTACTTCTGTAACTCAATTTTTTTTGAAAATTTAGGAAACGCTATAAAATTTATATGACAACACTGTGTAAAAAATTCAGAAACTTTCCACGTTCCAGTAAAATATGAAAATTCAAACACTACAGCCAAAGTTTCTGTTTTTACGCAGCACACATCAAACATGCAATGCAAGTATCCTAATGCAATCCTTGGAACTTTTTATTGAAAAACAATATTATAAATAACTCCAAACATAAAACAAAAAAATAATATGACGCTCCAAGCGAAACTCATATTATGTGACGAATAAAAATATAGCTCTAAGTAAGATATACCGATAGTGTTGAAGGCGAAAGAGGGGATGCCTTCCGGGGCATCCCCAAGCTTAGGCGCTTGAGTCTTCCTTGGATATTACCTTGGGCATCCCCAAGCTTAGATTCTTGTCACTCCTTATTCTCCTCATATCGGTGTCTCACCCAAAACTTGAAAACTTCAATCACACAAAACTTAACGGAACTTCGTGAGATGGGTTAGTATAATAAAGATAGATCATTCACTTAGGTACTGTCAAGACAAGATTCATAATTGTTCCCACATGATATCTACTGTATTATATCACTCCCATAATTTATATCAGTCAATATAATCTATGAGAACACTAAAACAAGCAAACTATGCATGCAAAACAGAATCTGTCAAAAACAGAACAGTCTGTGAAGATCTGTAGTATATCTATACTTCCCTGTCTCTAAAAATTCTCAAAAATTAGGACAACCTGAAGAGTTTGTATATCAAGACTGTGTAAAAATTTCAGATCAAAAGCACGTTCCAGTGAATTTACAAAATTCCTGGACTGAGAGCAAAAGTTTCTGTTTTTGCACAGAATCAAGTCAACTATCATCCACACTATCCCAAAGGCTTTACTTGGCACTTTATTGAAATAAAAGACACAAAACATGATTAATACAGTACATTAATCATGTGAACACACAAAAACATAAAGTAAAAGTGTTGGGTTGTCTCCCAACAAGCGCTTTTCTTTAATGCCTTTTAGCTAGGCATGATGATTTCAATGATGCTCATATAAGAATAGTAATTGAAACATGCAAAAGAGCATCATGAAGCATATGACTAGCAAGTTTAAGTCTAACCCACTTCCTATGCATAGGTATTTTGTGAGCAAACAATTTATGGGAACAAGAATCAACTAGCATAGGAAGGCAAAACAAGCATAACTTCAAAACTTTGAACATATAGAGAGGAAACTTGATATTATTGCAATTCCTACCAACTTATGTTCCTCCCTCATAATAATTTTCAGTAGAATCATGAAAGAATTTCACAACATAACTATCACATAAAGCATTATTTTCATGATCTACAAGCATAGAAATTTTACTACTCTCCACACAAGAAAATTTCTTCTCATGATTAATAGTGGGAGTATCATAAAAGAATTGAATACTACAAATTGGTTCCACATTAAAAGAGTAATATTCAATAAAGGGATATTCATAATTATGACAAGTATCATAATAGTAATCATCACTCTTTTTGATCGCATAAGTATCATCACAATAGTCATCATAAGTAGGAGGCATGCAATCATTATAACAAATTTGATCATTCAAAGTAGGGGGAATAAAAAGATCATCTTCATTAAGCATAGCATCCCCAAGCTTGGGACAAACATTAATTGCAGAAAATAAATTCTCAAACATGTCATTTTCATCAAACATAGCATCCCCAAGCTTGTGGCCTTGTATATCATAAACATAATCACTCTCATCATTAATAGTATGGATAGCACCAATAGTATAGCAATTATTATCATCATCATCATCCAAGTTGGTGCCATAAATATTTTCAAGATTATAAGAAGTATCATTATCTTCCCAATCATAATTATCACAACAAGCAATAGGCATAGCAAATTCATCCTCAAGTGTATCATCTTCCACAACTATTTTTGATTCATTCTCATGAGGCCTATCAATAATGGGAGCAACATTATTTGGGAGAGATACCTCTTTACCTTTACTTTTCCTTCTTTTCTTCTTCTTCACCACATTATGTGTGGGTTTATTTAATTCCTCCAAGCTTCTTTTTGAAGAGGTTGGTTGAATAAAAAGCTACTCCTCCTTACCTGATTCATCATAAGAAAAAATAGGAGGATATTGGGAAACCTCTTCCCCTTCATTAGTATTCTCTTCATCTTCTATTTGTTTTCTTGTCTTTAAGTAATTGGAAATATAAGGATTCTCAATGCAATTTACCACGCAATACATATAGATTTCATTTAGATCAAAATCAATCATTTTCATGAGAACCCAAGCTAGAACATCCTTAGTTTTATGTTTCATTTCTTCATACCCCAAAAATAGACTAAGTTCATTATGATGCTCCAGGGTAGTGAGGTTATCACAATTTTTGGACACAATTTGATCATGAAATAATTCACATTGGAAATTAAAATGACCACTTTCATTGCAAAGTTCACAAGGACGGCGAGAAATATTAAGTCTTTTAGCACAAACATATAACCTCTCTTGCAACCATTTAGTTTCTAAATATTTATGCCACTTACAAAATCTATCTTCCCTTTTAGGCATGTCTTCACAAACTCTATGCACTCCACAAAAATTGACATGCTTATAAGAAATCTTTTTATCATGACTAGTGCAATCATAATTAGTACTATGGATATTCAAAGAATTCATACTAACAACATTGCAATCATGCCCATCACTCAAAGATTTAGTGCCAAACATTTTAATAACTTCTTATTCTAACACTTGAGCACAATTTTCCTTTCCATCATTTTCACGAAAGACATTAAAAAGATGAAGCATATGAGGCAACCTCAATTCCATTTTTTGTAGTTTTCTTTTATAAAACCAAACTAGTGAAAAACAAGAAACTAAAAGATTCAATTGAAAGATCTAAAGATATACCTTGAAGCACTCACCTCCCCGGCAACGGCGCCAGAAAAGAGCTTGATGTCTACTATGCAACCTTCTTCTTGAAGACTCGTGTTGGGCCTCCAAGCGCAGAGTTTTGTAGGACAGTAGCAAATTTCCCTCAAGTGGATGACCTAAGGTTTATCAATCCGTGGGAGGCATAGGATGAAGATGGTCTCTCTCAAACAACCCTGCAACCAAATAACAAAGAGTCTCTTGGGTCCCCAACACACCCAATACAATGGTAAATTGTATAGGTGCACTAGTTCGGCGAAGAGATGGTGATACAAGTGTAATATGGATGGTAGATATAGGTTTTTGTAATCTGAAAATATAAAAACAGCAAGGTAGCAAGTAACAAAAGTGAGCAAAAACGGTATTGCAATGCTTGAAAACAAGGCCTAGGGTTCATACTTGCACTAGTGCAAGTTCTCTCAAGAATACTAACATAGTTGAATCATATGTAAATCCCTCACGTGCGACAAAGAGTTCACTCCAAAGTCACAAATAGCGGAGACCAAACGAAGAAATTATTGTAGGGTACGAAACCACCTCAAAGTTATCTTTTCCGATCAATCTTATGAGCTATCCCTATAAGTGTCAGAAACAGCCCTAGAGTTCGTACTAAAATAACACCTTAAGATACACATCAACCAAAACCCTAATGTCACCTAGATACTCCAATGTCACCACAAGTACCCATGGGCTTGATTATACGATATGCATCACACAATTTCAGATTCATCATGTTCAATCCAACACAAAGAACTTCAAAGAGTGCCCCAAAGTTTCTACCGGAGAGTCAAGACGAAAACATGTGCCAACCCCTATGCATAGATTCCCAAGGTCACGGAACCCGCAAGTTGATCACCAAAACATACATCAAGTGGATCAATAGAACATCCCATTGTCACCACGGATATCCCATCGCAAGACATACATCAAGTGTTCTCAAATCCTTAAAGACTCAATCCAATAAGAAAACTTCAAAGGGAAAACTCAATTCATCACAAGAAGATAGAGATGGGAAAACTCCATATGATTCATCTATATCAATAAAGCTCGTGGTACATCAAGATCGTGTCATCTCAAGAACACGAGAGAGAGAGATCAAACACATAGCTACTGGTACATACCCTCAGCCCCGAGGGTGAACTACTGCCTCCTCGTCATGGAGACCACCGGGATGATGAAGATGGCCTCCAGTGATGGTTTCCCCCTCCGGCGGGGTGCCGGAACGGGCTCCCGATTGGTTTTTCGTGGCTTTGGAGGCTTGCGGCAGCGGAACTCCCGATCTAGGTTTCTTTCTGGGGTTTTTGGTATTTATAGGAATTTTTGGTGGCGGAAACAAGTCCAGGGGGGCCACGAGGTGGCGACAAGCCAGTGGGCACGCCCTAGGGGGGGCGCCCCCCAGGCTTGTGGTGGCCTCGTGGCTCTTCTGGCCCAACTCCAATGCTCCCTGGGCTTCTTCTGGTCCATAAAAAATCACCGTAGATTTTTATTCCGTTTGGACTCCGTTTGATATTCCTTTTCTGTAAAACTCAAAAACACGAAAAAAAACAGAAACTGGCACTAGGCTCTAGGTTAATAGGTTAGTCCCAAAAATAGTATAAAATTGTAGTAAAGTGATTGTAAAACATCCAAGAATGATAATATAACAGCATGGAACAAGCAAAAATTATAGATACGTTGGAGACGTATCAGGCCGCTCCTCCGTTGTTGGAGCCGCCGCTCCAGAACTGCGTTCGTGGTTAGGAGTTCCTGCTCGCGGGCCTCTGCCGCTTCACGATGTCGTTCTACTTGTGCAACTTCCTGGAGGGCACACTCACACGCTTCCTCCGCCTCAGCAACGGATGGTTCACTCTTCAAGCGCGCTGCTTCATGCCGGTGACGACTCAACTTGGTGGCGACCTCTAGCTGATGCCACCCACGCGCCAGGTGCAGCCGCTCCTCGACAAAGCATGTCTCGTCGTCCTGGAGCTCCGCACCGAGCTGGCCCAGCACGCCCGCGGCGCTCAGGAAAAGGCTGTGTTGGATCGCGGTCCGAGAGCTCAGGAGCGCCAGTGCCCAGTCCGGGTTAGGCCCCGCGCCCTCGCTCGCTGAGGATGCCCCGCGGGCCCCGGCGTCATCCGACGGGGGCTAAGAGCTGGCCGATGCCTGTTCTGCCCCTCCTATGCAGGGTGGTGCACGCCGAGAGTTCGGAGCCCCTCCTATGCTGGGTTCGCGAGCTCAGCCCTGGTGTCGGCCTGAGCGGCCGCGGTGGCCCGCAGCTCCGCTCCTGTCGGCTCGACGCCCGCCTCGGCCATGGGCGCACCAAAGGCCGAGGGGCAGTCTCCCGAAGGCGCCTCCTGAGGGTCCGCCGATGCGTCCCCGTGAGCAGCGCCCGCCGCGGGGGCCGGAGGGAAAGCTGCCGCTCCGGGGCCCATGCCCCCGGCAAGAGGCAGCGGAACCGCCCTGTGCCCGGGCGCGTCTGCTGCGCCTCGGCGGGGCATGCCTTCCCCGCATTCCCCGACCATAGTGGGCGGTGGGGGAGTAGGCATCGGGCCTGGAGGTTGCCTATCCTTTTTGTCTGAAGAAGGCCTGCAAAGGAAAAAAGATCAGGTGCCTGGGCGTGCTAGGGCAATCAAGGACGAGGTGGGATGCTTACTCGTCCCTAGCGGTCCATTTTCGTTTCTTCAACACCCCTGGCAGCACACCAGCGCTGCCCCCAGGCTGGGTTTTCCTCTCGTAGCCGGCCCTGAAGGGTGATCGAGTGGCCTCAGCATTGGCCGCAGCCTCCCTCGCGGGGGACGGTTGGGGGCTGTGCACAACCCCTCCCTTGAGGGAATGTGGTCTGGTGACCGCGAGCCCAAGACTCTCCGGGCGGCAGGCCTGTTGGGATGAAGAGCCGCCTCCCTTCGCGGCTTCGGCTGGAGGTCTTAGGCCTCCTGGACCCTCTGGCTCAGGGATCGCCAGGAAGGGGTTGTCCCGGGGCCCCATGTGGCCCTCGGGGAGCAGCCCCCATTGATCGAAGCAGGGCATCCCCTCGGCAAGGGCTACCTTGTTCCTGTAATTATACAGAGGGAGCCCGCGATCAAGAAGCACGCCGACCTCTGCGCCAGTCAAAGTCTTAAGTACCCCGCCTAGCACATCAGGCGGTAGGCTATCAGCGCTGAACCGCATGGTGTCTGTTGGGCCAGTGAAGGTCCACATCACACGAGAATGTCTTTGAAGAGGGGCAATCCTTCGGCGGAGGAATTCCCTCATGACCATCGTCACCGTCACCCCCACGGCCCTTAGGACGGCAAGCCTCTTCGTCACCCGCAACAGCCTCGGGTCGTCGAGCCTTTCGTGCCGCCACCCGGAGCTCGACACCGCTGGAGACGAAGGAGTCAACAATAGGGGGCTGTATTGGGCAGCGTCCACGTACACCCACTACATCCTGAAGCCCCCCGCTTCGTGGTTGACCTCCATGTCGATGCATTAGCCCACCGTCGCGCCCACGGCCTGGAGTGACACACACCCGGACCACTGGTTGGCCGCAGTAAGCCGGAGACAGAAGAAATGCCGAAGCAACGCCATCGAGGGGGCTACGCCCAGGAAAGCCTCGCATTAATATGCGAAGGCCGAAAGAAGGAGAATGGATTTTGGCTCAAAGTGCAGTGCGTGAACCTGGTAGTGAGTAAACACGTCATTGAAGAAGTCCAAAAATGGGGGCAACAAAATGGAGAAGAGCGCGGGAAGGTGGATGGCGACGGTGGTGACATCCAGCTCGGCGGGACGCCTCGACGCTGGCTAGATCTTGGTCGGCCCCCATTTGTTGAAATCGGTCGCGGTCATCGGGAGGACCTTATCGAGCCCCTCGCGGTTGAGCTCCGTAGACTTGCGCAAGGAGGACTCCGGTGCCGCTGGCTTATTCGCCGCCAACTTTGCCTTCTTTCTCTTGATAGGGGGCACCATTGCGGCAAGGCAAGATGGAAGGCGACAGAGATTCGACGAAGAAGGGCATCCTTGCCCAAGAAGGAAGGGGCGAGAAGGAAGATGCAAGAAACAGAAGGGCAATGATGGCCCCGAACCACGCGCAGGCTTTACGTCAGCTCAGGCGGTTGCGGAGGCGTCGTGGGGGAGTGGGGGCGTCCCATGCCCCGTCGTGCGCCACGCGTCGCGCCTGACCCATAGGAGGTTGGGCCCCGCTTTGTTTCGCCCCCTCCGACTGGTGGAACCATGCATGCTGCGGCCCCCGGGGCTACTGTCAGGCCTTTGGTACTGGGGGTACCCAGGCCCACCTGCCTGCGACCCAGGACGCGGCGCGTGCCTTGAACCCAACGCGGCCCATCGCCAGGCTACAGGAGTAAGGCACCCGCGAGAGCCCCCGCCTCGCGGGGCGCACATCACCAAGCTTCGTCGAGAGCCTTGCGAAGCCCCCTCGCGAGGGCGCTTCCCGAGGCGACCCTTAGTGTCCTTGGGGGGCGGACTAACCCGAGGTGGCACGGCGAGGCCCTGCTGTGCTGCACCTTTACGTGGGCGACGCACGCCACGCCAAGCGGCGCTTGGGGCCGTACCGGCGGGCACGGATGCAGAGGTTTTCCTCTTCTGTGCTAAGGAAGCGAGGCCAACTCGCCCGCTCCGAAAGCAACCCCCAAAGGTTTCCCGTTTGGTGCAAGAGGACCGAGGCTGGGGGCTCGCCAGGATGGAGGTCATCCCCGAGCCCACCAGTGCGTCACGAATGGAGGCTTTTGCAGGAGAAGACCACTTTTGTTAGGATAAGCTGCAGTCCTGTCCCCCTTCAAACTGGCGCTTGTGGCAACCCTTCCCTCTTGATATTTTTGGGGGAAGAGGACCAGAGTCGGTATAAAGGAGACAGGGCAGCCACAGTAGAGAGGCCCGACCCATTCTGTATTCAATCTTACCTCCAAGAAATCTGGACAGGCAGGAGTAGGGTTTTACACCGTGAGGTGGCTGAACCTGGGTAAACCACCATGTTCTTTGTTCTTTCCCCAAGCTCAAGCATGTCGGATCATCGCCGTTGGTTGGCAAGGTAGAGTAGGGTTCGAGAACCAACGCACCCCAGAGTTCTAACCTCTTTGGGTCCCCGGAGCCCCGATTCCGACAGCGGGGCCCGCTCCCTCTACGTGTCACGCGTGGCGCACGGGGTCCGACACAAAAACCAAGGCGGCATCGCAACACCCCATATGGTAAGCGCAGCCGGACGGCTGTGGCAGCCACCCCCAGCCGGAGCCGGCCGGGCCCACCACTTCAGCAATCTGCGCATTTCTAGAGGGAGGAAGCCGTTGGCCGCCATTCGTCGAAGACTTCGGACCCCCAACGGGTTCGGGGGCTACTGTTGGGGATATGACCCCAGGGTATACCAAAGCGGAGAAGTGAGCACTTCAAAACATCCAGGCCGACTGCCCCCCTTGGCCGCCTGGCCATACGGCCGGCTGCTCTCGCAAACCGGCCTCCCTCCCCCAGCCTTGGGCAAGCTGGCCCGCAGCCGGCCCGAGCAGACGGCTGCAACCGCAGCCGACTGGTCAGCACCCGTCCCGTCCAACCATTCCAGCGTACGACGATGCAACGTGACCCCTCCACATGACCCGTTGACAGAGCTCGAGCGACTAAAGGACCTCCTGACGCGAGCAAGACTAAGCAACAGGGCTGCGGGTACCGCTAACCTTGACCAGGTGGACCGGCCCTGTAGCCGGCGTGCTCCCACATACTCCATGATGCTACGCGTGGTTACAGTGATGGCGAACCAGTGGACCCCCACCAGTGACTGGACCCAACAGCCGGCTGGCCCTCCAACCAACAGCTCAAGGAGCACCATTATATTGCCCCTCCACCGTTTTCTCAATCTGGCATCACTACGGGTGTTACCTCCCTCGGAGGGCTCGAAACCTGGGTACACCATGTGTCTCGCACCACTTGTCCCCAATCTTGCTTCCGGAATGCACCGACACACTTTGGCCCCATTCACACTCAATAAGCCACCCCATGGTATTTGTCGTGAACACACCATGACATGCGGTGTTAGAGATCCGAAAGGCAACGAGAACTGAAGATTAATTAGTTATGTGGATTAGGGTGTGACACATATTTACCCTGAGGGCTTCGTGCTCAGCCAATGTCGCCGGCCCATCATTCAAGCCAGAGATGGAGCTCGGGCTGCTATGAGACGGTGTGGGAGCAGGTGCAGGTGCGAGAGCAGGTGCTGGAGTAGGTGTGGGTGCGGTCGCCATAGGAGGGACATGTGCTGGTGCGATGCTCATCGATTTGCTCCGGGTGAAGCTGAGCATGGGAAAATTAGTTGGGCTCCTGTTTGAATTTCGTTGCAATCAGCTGAGCATTCCTGGAATCAAGCTTGTAAACGCAGATGCCATATTTTCTCGATCGCCTGCACCACCTTGTCGTCGATAGTCACTTGACTAAACTTCTTTCTCTTTGTCGGTGTACTAAGAAATAGGGTCCTTAGCACCCGGACTTGTGCACCAGATGCCGCAGCCTCCAGCCCGGCAAGGTCTTGCTGGGCACGAGCATTCCTCCAACTACAACGAGCAAGGGCCAAGTAAACCCGGCAAGACGCCTTGCTGGGGGGGGGGGTCCAGGGACGCACCTGCCTGCCAAGGACTCCCCCGCCAAGGCCCAGCTCCACGTCGCCAGGCTGGTTGTCTACATCGACCAGGTGGCGAGCGGGCAGGCGGATAGGTGGAACCGGCCGGGGCGTGTGGCAGCATGGAGGGATTTACAGCAGCTTTAACGACACCCGTGCCATGGCGTGGCGAAAGAATAGAAGGTAGCTGGGTAGACGGCACAGAAGGAGATGCAATCCCTGGCGGGAGACGTCGCCAGCTTGACACCTCACGGTGCATTCAATGCGCTTGTCCTAGTCCGTCAGAGTTAGGTATTTCCCACTACCACCTCTGCTGACACTCTGGCAGGACGCAGTGTCCACTGTTCGCCAGGTGTAAAGACCATTTTTCTACTGTGGTAACCCCTTGTATAGAAAAGGAGGCCCATGGCTACCTTTACAAATGTTGAAACTCTGTTCATATTACACGCGTAGATGCACTCCGAGGCACCTCTTGCCGAGGCTGTTGCGCCTTGTACTGTGAACACCCATAAACCACAAGAACACAGGACGTAGGGTTTTACGCTCCGGCGGCCTGAACCTGTCTAAACCCCTGCGTATGCAGGAATCAGTGATGCTCTTTGTGCCGAAAACCTACCCACCTGATTACAAAGGGTCCTTGCCAGATCCATAGATCGTCGTTTCCCCGACATCTTTGCGCGCCAGGTAGGGGGGAGTTTCTGGCACGAACCTTCACCGGTCTCTGCGCACCTTCACCAGCAGCCTCATCATCGGCCATGGCTCCTAAGAAGGCCAAGGGTGTGGCAACTCCTGCTGCAACCACATCCAAGCTGGCATCTCAGGCGGTCATCGGCAGCGCCCCTGGAGGAGACCACCGTGCTGACCCCGCTGGTGAGCATAGCCACAACAACACGCTGAGCTCCGCGAGCCATGACCCAGACCCGGCTGTCGTAGAGCCATGGAACGCGCCGGCGGCGTCAGGGGCTGAGGACGAAGCATCGATGGCCGAGACGGTGGCAGCGGCAGCGGCGATGGCGACTGCGCCTCCGCCACGCCCTTTGCAAGACGACCACGACCAGCATCCCCGAGGCGGCGAGCCCGGTTGACGCGTGGGCAAGTCCCCTGAACGTCCCTCCCAGGGCGCGCAGGGCCAAGATCGATAGCAGCCTCCTGGAGCTGGTGAGCGATGCACGACGACACGGGCGATCGCTCCTCCTGACACTGTCAGGAGTAAGAGTGTCACCCATGCCTCGCACCGCTCCATGCCTAGGACTGCGGAAGAGGCTCTAGCGCAGGCACAACTGCTGCTGAACTTCCTGCCTAAACCGAAGAAGATGGAGGAGTGGAGAGCAACCAGACAAAGTCTGTTGAGCTTCACGAACCACGACAGGCCTAAGGGGGCAGGACCATCGCACGCACGCCGATTGGCCACGGGAGGCCTAGCCACCGGGCGCGACGCTGGCGGGGCCCATACGGTCCAGTCACCTCCGCAGCGGACTTCCCGCCGGAACGACGTACAAGACGAGGTGTCGTATGCCTCGCCGGACCCGCGGCGGGACCAAGACTAGCGCCAAATCCTGAAGGACAGGCTCAAGGAAGGTGCCCGCATGACCATCGAGAGATGGCGCGAGACTCACCATCAACCTAAAGGCCACGCGGACCCCGCCGTCGACGAACCCGCGCCCGGGGCTCCTATTAGCCTACCTTACGAGGTGGGATGCGCAGCGTTTGTTGGGTTCTACCATAGGTGCATCGCATGCAAATTAAAATTTTCCTACGCCCATAACATCCAAGAACATGCTATAGAGATGGATCACAGATCGTTACCACTAGACGCGCACTGCCGTGCAGCGGAAGTAGAGTTGGGGCAGCGCGTCCGCGAGGTCCGTCTCCTCCTCGTCCGATCTCCCTCGAACAACCGGTCGTCAGATCCCACATACAGGTTCGCCGGAGCAACGCAAGTGCACCACCTCTAACGGTATCCGCGCATACCAGAGGAACACCGTGCGGCGGACTTCTAGGTCGATTACACAGTTCTGCGGCAAGTGGAGGTGGCTAGTTGCAACACATGCAAAGCCCTAATGGTGGCGCCGAAGCGATCAACCAGATGGGTGTGCCGCACCTCCACAATATATAGGCATCCGGCGCAGGCTCAACTCTTGGGCCTCGCACGGATCCTAAAGCCCACGTGTTCCTTCCCTTAAGCGCGCGACCCCTTAGGTTCTCATTCACTTGGTCGCGAGTCAGATCACATCCGACTCGACTAGTCGGTAGCGGCCTCTAGCAAAGCGTGCCGACTCCAAGTGTCTGATGAAGATGGTTAGGCGAACCTGTACATCACACTTCTGTTCCCTTTGCCACACGATATATGTTATTGTTCTCAAGGCGAGATGGTCATCCTTGTTGCCGCACGACTTCTTTCTCGTTCCGGTGAATCCGACCAACACTTCGGATTATCTCATAATCCTCATCGCATGGCCATGCTTATCCAGGCCGGATCACCCGAGGGGCTCAGAGTATATCTCTCCTGATCGGAGGGGCAAATCCCATCTTGCTCAACCATGTCTCGCGGCATGGGTTAGGACAAGCCCGAAACCCACCTTTATAACGACCTAGTTACAGAGTAGCGTTTGGTCGGCCCAAAGCAGGTCTATCACCACCCCGAGTACACGCGTCAGCTCAGGTCTTAGGACATAGAACGCATGTTGTACTAGAGACTCACACATGACCTATCACTGCGTCTCATAGTTGGGTCTGTCCAACTCAGACCTTATCTCGACTCATATCCGACTACGTCGAATCCGACCAGATCTTTCTTTGTCCATATTATCCGGCTAGCATCCAATGCTACATGGTCAGTGAGACCAGACCATCCACCGTGTCATATGCTAGTCTGACTGGATGCGCGTCCACACAGCCCTTTCGACTAGGGAACATTTAGGACAGTCATGATACACTGCATAGTCTCACAAACAAGTCACGTACTTGTTAATACACATCACAGATAATATCCAAGGACTATCTTTATTCATAAACACATAGGAAATATCATCATACATGATTGCCTCTAGGGCATATCTCCAACAGTCTCCCACTTGCACTAGAGTCAATCAAATAGACATCGAATGCCAATAGCTCTAACGTGCCTCTCATGCTCGGGTTGTGGAAGCGGCTTAGTCTACGGATCTGCAACATTTTCATCCGTATGAAACTTGCATAAATTAGTATCACCATTCTTTATGATCTTTCGTATCAGGTGATACTTTCGGTCTATGTGCCTGGTCTTGTGTTGTTGTCTCGGCTCCTTGGCCTGTGCGATGGAACCTGAATTGTCGCAATACAGGTCCAACGGTTTTGCCCAGCCCAGGAAAAAACCAAGATGCTCCAGGAACTTACGAATCCAAACACCTTCCTTTGCGGCTTCACAAGCCGCAATGTATTTGCCCTCTGTTGTGGAGTCGTCCACCGTATCTTGCTTGGAACTCGTCCAGCTCACCGCTCGTCCATTCATGACATACACGAATCCAGTTTGCGATCGACAATCATCCTTGTCGGTTTGGAAACTAGCATCAGCGTAACCCTGTAAGTAGAGCTCCTCCTCACCTCCATAAACTAGGAACATCTCTTTAGTCCTGTTCAGGTACTTCAGGATAGTTTTCACCGCTACTCAGTGACACTCACCTGGGTCAGCCTGGTATCTGCTTGTTAAGCTTATTGCATAGGCAACATCAGATCGAGTACCTAGCATGGCATACATGATGGATCCTATTGCCGAAGCATACGGAATCCTACTCATCCGGTTTCGCTCACCAGAAGTCATAGGACTCTGAGTCTTGCTTAGCCTTATACCTTGTGAGATGGGCAAGAACCCTTTCTTGGCCTCACTCATGTTGAACCGCTTCAACACTTTGTCTATGTATGTGCTCTGGCTTAAGCCGAGCAGCCTCTTCGATCTATCTCTATAGATCTTGATGCCTAAAATGTATACTGCTTCTCCAAGGTCTTTCATCGAAAATTTGCCATTCAATGATTCCTTGACTGATTTCAGCATCGAAACATCATTTCTGATCAGAAGTATGTCATCCACATACAGGATCAAAAATACTACTGAGCTCCCACTAGACTTCTTGTATAAACAATAGTCCTCTTCGTTCTTGATGAAACCAAGGTCAACGATGACTTCATCAAAACGAATGTTCCAACTCCGAGCTGCTTGCTTCAATCCATAAAAGGATCTCTTGAGCTTGCATATTTTACTAGCATTATTTTGATTGACAAAACCTTCAGGTTGTATCATGTATACATCCTCCTTTAAATTTCCATGAAGGAAAGCCGTTTTGACATCCATCTGCCATATCTCATAATCAAAATATGTAGCTATAGCTAGTATGATCCTCACCGACTTTAGCATCGCTACCGGCGAGTAGGTCTCGTCGTAGTCAATTCCTTGAACTTGTCCATAACCTTTACTGACAAGCCGAGCTTTGTGGATCTGAACATTTCCATCCACATCGGTTTTCTTCTTAAAGACCCATTTGCAACCAATGGCAATTACGCCAGGTGGCGGATCAACCAAGTCCCAGACTTGATTATCATCCATGGACTCTAACTCGGATCTCATGGCCTCCAGCCATGCCTCAGAATCTGGGTTCACCATCGCTTTCGCATACGTCGGCGGCTTGTTGCTTTCTAGAAGCAACACGTTGCGCACTCTATGCAATCTTTCCGACCTCCATGGCTCCGGTGCTGACTCCACTACGGGTTGCTTGACCGACTCTGGTATGATCTCATCACCAGCCGAGTCGTCCCCGAGTGGCTCTCGAATTTCTTCGAGTCGCACCGTTCTCCCACTGGCTTCCCGACCGAGAAACACTTTCTCTAGGAAGACCCCGTTCCGAGCAACAAACACTTTGTTCTCTTCTCGGTTGTAGAAGTTGTATCCCAAGGTTTCCCTGGGATATCCCACGAATATGCATTTATCTGACTTAGGTGTAGGCTTGTTCGACATGAGTCGCTTGACAAATGCTTCACAACCCCAAATCTTTAGAAAAGACAAACTAGGACTCTTCCCAGTCCACATCTCATGTGGTGTCTTGTCTACGGATTTTGATGGTACCCTGTTTAGTGTGAAAGCCACAGTTTCTAGAGTGCATCCCCAGAATGACAAGGGTAAATCCGATTTGCTCATCATCGATCGGACCATGTCCAACAAGGTTCGATTTCTCCGTTCTGACACGCCGTCTCTCTGCAGCTTACCCGGAGGTGTGAGCTGAGGTACTATACCTCGGCTTTTTAGATGATCCTCAAACTCCTGGCTCATGTACTCACCTCCACGATCTGATCGCAAAAGCTTTATCGTCTTGCCAAGCTGATTTTCAACCTCGTTCTGAAACTCTTTGAACTTTTCAAAAGTTTTCGACTTTATTGGACCACACACATCATTGTGTATAAGCACCAACAGCTCGGACGCCCTTTCGCAACTCTTTCCAAAAGGAGACTTAGTCATCTTGCCGAGCAAGCATGATTCGCATGTCTCGAACGACCTGAAGTCGGACGAAGTTAGGAGTCCATCATCATGGAGCTTCTTCATGCATTTCAGACTAATATGTCCAACCGAAAATGCCAGAAGTAAGTCGGATTTATCTCATTAGGCTTATGCCTCTGACATTCATGTTATAGACTGGTTCCATTTCGAGATTTAAAATAAATAGCCCATCCATAATGGGTGCATAGCCGTGGAACATTTCATTCAAATAAAATTAACAACCATTGTCCTTTAAACTGAATTCATAACCCTGACTCATCAAGCATGAGGCAGAAATAATGTTCCGACTAAGTGCGGGAATGTAATAACAATTATTCAATTCCAAAATAAATCCAGAAGGAAGGTTGAGCTGCATCGTCCCGACCTCCAACGCAGCAACTCTTGCTTTGTTGCCGACCCTGATGTCAATCTCCCCTTGTGCCACACACCTATTTCTTATCAACCCTTGCATCGAGTTGGAAATATGAACAACCGATCCGGTATCAAATACCCAAGAGCTACTAGGTATGTCAGCAAGGTAAATGTCTATAACATATGTAACAACTGTACCTTTGCCTGAAGAAGCCTTTCTGGCCTTCTTGCCATGCTCAGCAAGCCACTTGCTACAGTTCCTCTTCCAGTGACCACTTTCTTTGCAATGAAAGCAAATGGTCTTTGAGTCCGGTCCCGGCTTCGGCGCAGCGGCGGAGACAACCTTCTCTGTGCGCTTTGCCTTACCTTTTTTCTTGGACCAACTCTTCTTGAACTTAGCTGAGTTCTGCACCATCAACACTTGATGCATGCCTTTCTTAATATCTTGCTCTGCCACCTTAAGCATCCCATGTAGTTCAGTGAGATTCTTATCCATGCTGTGCATATGATTGTTCGAGACGAACGTCCCATAGCTAGGTGGAAGAGAACCCAAAATTGCATCCATGGACATCTCGTCCCCAAGTGGGAAGCCTAACCGATCCAAAGCTTGCATGTACCCGATCATCTGGATCACATGCGGGCTCAGTGGATCACCCTCTTTCAGCTTACAATCCATCAAGGATTGCCAGACGTTGAACCTTTCGGTCCTAGCCTGCACCTGAAACATGCTCTTGAGACTCTCGATCATATCGAAAGCATCAACGTTTTCGAAATGCTGTTGCAAATCGGGCTCCAATCAAGCCAGCTTGAGACAGCTAATCTCGTTTGATTCATCAACGAGTTTCTGGTGGGCATTCTTGGTTGTGGCATTAGCATTATCGGCAGGTTCCTCTGGAAGTGGATCCTCTAGAACATGTTCCTTTTTATCGTGCTTGAGAACAATTCTCAAATTTCTATACCAGGTGGTAAAGTTTGTTCCATTCAGTTTATCCTTTTCCAGAATTGATTTCAATGCAAAGTTGGGTTGAGCAGGTGGTGCCATTGATCTACAACAGAAAATATGCAATCACTAAGCAATGTGTTTATGTAGAGTAATTCAAGCCTTAAATAGAACTACTCCCACTGAAGTCAGCCATCTCGGGCGATCGTCGGCAGCGTCAACGGAGGAGACCACCGCGCTCACCCTGCTGGTGAGCGCAGCCACAACAACACGCTGAGCTCCGCGAGTCGTGACCCAGACCCCACTGTCGTAGAGACGCGGAACGCGCCGGCGGACTCGGGGGCTGAGGCCGAAGCATCGACGGCCAAGACGGCGGTAGCGGCGATGGTGGCTGCGCCTCTGTCGCGCCCTTCTCAAGACGGCCGCGACCAACATCCCCGAGGCGGCGAGCCCAGGCGACGCGCGGGCAAGTCCCCTGAGCGTCCCTCCCAGGGCACGCAGGGCCAAGCTCGACAGCAGGCTCCTGGAGCTGGTGAGCGGTGCACGACGGCACGGGCGAACGCTCCTCCTAACACTGTCAGGAGTAAGAGTGTCACCCATGCCTTGCACCGCTCCATGCCCAGGACTGCGGAAGAGCCTCTAGCGCAGGCACAACTGCTGCTGAACTACTCGCCTGCGCCGGAGAAGATGGAGGACTGGAGAGCAACCATACAAAGTCTGCTGAGCTTCACGAACCGCGACAGGCCTAAGGGGTTAGGTCCATCGCATTCATGCCGAGTGGCCTCGGGAGGCCCAGCCACCAGGCGCATACGGTCCAGTCACCTCCGCAGCGGACTTCCCGCCAGACCGACGTACAAGACGAGGTGTTATACGCCTCGACGGACCCGCGGCGGGACCAAGACTAGCGCCAAATCCTGAAGGACGGGCACATGGCAGATGCCCGCACGACCATCGAGAGACGGCGCGAGACTCGCCGTCAATCTGACGGCTGCGCAGACCCCGCTGTCGATGAACCCACGTCGGGGGCTCCTATTAGCCTACCTTACGAGGTGGGATGGACGACGTTTGTTGGGTTCTACCATAGGTGCATCGCATGCAAATTAATATTTTCCTACGTGCAGAACATCCAAGAAGATGCTACAAAGATGGATCACAGATCGTTACCACTAGACGTGCAGTTCCGTGCAGCAGAAGTAGAGTTGGGGCAGCGCGTCTGCGAGGTCCGTCTCCTACTCGTCCGATCTCCCTCGATCATCCGGTTGCTAGATCCCACATACAGGTTCTCCAGAGTGGCGCAAGTGCACCGCGTCTAACGGTATCCGCTCGTGCAGGAGGAACACCGTATGGCAGACTGCTAGGTCCGATTACACAGTTCGGTGGCGAGTGGAGGTGGCTAGTTGCAACACATACAAAGCCCTAATGATGACGCCGAAGCGATCAACCAGATGGGCGTGCCGCACCTCCACTATATATAGGCATCCGGCGCAGGCTCAACTCTTGGGCCTCGCACGGATCCTAAAGCCCACGTGTTCCTTCGCTTAAGCGCGCGACCCATTAGGTTCTCATTCACTTGGTCGATAGCGGCCTCTAGGAAAGCGTGCCGACTCCAAGTGTTTGATGAAGATGGTTAGGCGAACCTGTACATCACACTTCTATTCCCTTTTCCACACGATATATGTTGTCCTGCTCAAGGCGAGATGGTCATCCTTGTTGCCGCACGACCTCTTTCTCGTTCCAGTGAATCCAACCAACACTTCGGATTATCTCATAATCCTCATCGCATGGCCATGCTTATCCAGGTCGGATCACCCGAGGGGCCCAGAGTATACCTCTCCTGATCGGAGGGGCAAATCCCATCTTGCTCAACCATGTCTCGCGGCATGGGTCAGGACAAGCCCGAAACCCACCTTTATAACTACCCAGTTAGGGAGTAGCGTTTGGTCGGCCCAAAGAAGGTCTATCACCATCCCGAGTAGACGCGTCAGCTCAAGTCTTAGGACATAGAACGTATGTTGTACTAGAGACTCACAAATGACCTATTGCTGCGTCTCATAGTTGGGTCTGTCCAACTCAGACCTTATCTTGAATCGGATCCGACTACATCGAATCTGACCAGATCTTTCTGAGTCCATATTATCCGGGTAGCATCCAATGCTACATGGTCAGTGAGACCAGACCATCCACGGTGCGATATGCTAGTCTAACTGGATGCGCGTCCACAAGGCCCTTTCGACTAGGGACCATTTAGGACAGTCATCATACAATGCATAGTCTCACAAACAAGTCACATACTTGTTAATACACATCACTGATAATATCCAAGGCCTATCTATATTCATAAACACATAGGAAATATCATCATACATGATTGCCTCTAGGGCACATCTCCAACAGTCTCCCACTTGCACTAGAGTCAATCAAATAGACATCGAATGCCGATAGCTCTAACGTGCCCCTCATGCTTGGGTTGTGGAAGCGGCTTAGTTAACGGATCTGCAACAGCGTTCACCCGTGAGTTACGGCAGGTTCGCTGGCCTTCCTGCCGAGCCTTCAAGCCCGAGCTGCCCGACAATTACGATGGCAAGATCAGCCCCTCGGAGTTCTTCGGCATCTACACCATCGCCGTGCAGGCTGCCGCGGGATGGGACGAGAACATACTCGCCAACTACTTTCCGCTGGCGCTCAAGCCCAAAATGAAGAGTTGGCTGATGAACTTGCTGGAGGGGTCCATCTCGTCTTGGGTGGATCTGTGCAACCAGTTCATTGGCGCATACCATGGGGGCCACCAGCTCCCAGGGCAGCCCAGCGACTTGCACGTGCTTCCCCAGAGGGATGGTGAGATCCTCCACAAGTACATCCAGAGGTTCAGTCGCGTGCATCACAACATTCCATACATCCAGCCCGCCGCTATGATTGCTGCGTTCCACACGAACGTACGCAACCGCTGGATGCGGCAAGAGATGAGCATCAACAAGGTGCGAGACGTCGCTGAGCTATATGCCCTGGCTGACAAGTGCACATACTCTGAAGAAGGGAGGAGACTCCACGGAGAGGACGCTCGCGCATAGGTAGACTCCGACGATGACGATGCGTCAGCCTCCAAGAAGAAAGGTCGGAAGCACAACAAGAAGCACAAGGGAAAAGAAGTGATGGCTGTCGAAGGGGGCGACAACCCCGACTCCTCCAAGAAGGCCAAGTATGAGGGTTCGGCAAGAACGTTGCCGCGTGCTCCAAAGACGACGAAGCCTCGGTGGGGGAGAAGACTTGCGGGCCATACTGCAAGATCCACCACACCAAGAGCCACGACATCAACAGTTGCCGCCAAATAGAGCAGCTTCCCGAGAAGCAAAGGCAAGAGTACGAAAGGAGCGACTAGGAGAAGAGTAAAGACGGTGCGGGTGTATCTGACAAGAAAAGTAGTGGCGGCCATGGTAGCCGCCGCGGCAAGGCCAAGCAGCAGAAGGAGAAGCCTGCTAGAGGCCGAGATATCAAGTCCGATGATGATGGCGACACGGATGAAGAAGAATCCGGAGACCCAGAGTTCCAGAAGGCTGTGGACACCAAGTGCATTGACGGGGGCGCATCCTTGCACTCCTCTCACCGGCATCTCAAGCAATGGGCCCGTGAGGTCAACGTGGCGGAACCAGCTGCAGAAGCAAGAAAACCGCTCAAGTGGTCTAACACTCCCATCATCTTTGACTCTGAGGATCACCCCGACCGCATCACTGCCGTCAGGTGTGTGGCATTGTTGGTATCACCAACAATCGGCAACCTCAAGGTCACTAAGATGCTGGTCGATAGTGGGGCCGGGCTGAACCTAACCCCAACTCGGATCTTAAGCTGACGGGATCTTTCCAAGGGGTCAACCGGGGAAGGTCTCAGCCAAAGGGGAAGATAACTCTGCCGGTCACATTCGGCAGCGAGTTTAACTTCAGGACGGAGAGGATTGTCTTCGACATCGCAAAGATGTCGCTGCCGTACAACAGAATCCTGGGCCTACCAGTGGTACGTCTCCATCATATCTACTTTTCCAAACTCTTTTGCCCTTGTTTTGGACTCTAATTTGCATGATTCGAATGGAACTAACCCGGACTGACGCTGTTTTCAGCAGAATTGCCTTGGTGTTATTTTTGTGGAGAAATAAAAGTTCTCGGGTTGACCTGAAAATTTACGGAGAATATTTTTGGAATTAATAAAAAATACTGGCGAAAGAATCAACCTGAGGGGGTCCACCCATTGGCCACAAGCCAGGGGGGTGCCCGCCCTAGGGCGCGCCTGGTGGCTTGTGGGCCCCCTACAACTCCTCCGACCTCAACTCCAACTCCATATAACCCTATTCGGGGAGAAAAAATCAAGGAGAATAGTTCATCGCGTTTCACGATACGGAGCCGCCACCACCTCCTGTTCTTCCTCTAGAGGGCAGATCTGGAGTCCGCTTTGGGCTCCGGAGAGGGGAAATCGACGCCGTCGTCATCACCAACCATCCTTCATCACCAATTTCATGATGCTCTCCGCCGTTCGTGAGTAATTCCATCATAGGCTTGCTGGACGGTGATGGGTTGGATGAGATTTACCATGTAATCGAGTTAGTTTTGTTAGGGTTTGATCCCTAGTATCCACTATGTTCTGAGATTGATGTTGCTATGACTTTGCTATGCTTAATGCTTGTCACTAGGGCCCGAGTGCCATGATTTCAGATCTGAACCTATTATGATTTCATGAATATATATGTGTTCTTGATCCTATCTTGCAAGTTGTAGACACCTATTACGAGTTATGATCCGCATCCCCCAGGGTGACAATAACTGGGATTCTTTTCGGTGATTACTGTAGTTTGAGGAGTTCATGTATTCACTAAGTGCTAATGCTTTGGTCCGGTTCTCTATTAAAAGGAGGCCTTAATATCCCTTAGTTTCCATTAGGACCCCACTGCCACGAGAGGGTAGGACAAAAGATGTCATGCATGTTCTTTTCCATAAGCATGTATGACTATATACGGAATACATGCTACATTATATTGATGAATTGGAGTTAGTTCTGTGTCACCCTATGTTATAACCGTTGCATGATGAATGCCATCTGACATAATTATCCATCACTGATCGATTGCCTACGAGCTTCTCATATATTGATCTTTGCTAAGTTACTTTTCCATTGCCACTGTTACGATTGCTACAAAACCGCTACTGTTACTTTTGCCAGCGTTACCGTTACTTCCATACTACTTCGCTACTAAATACTTTGCTGCAGATATTAAGTCTTTCAGGTGTGGTTGAATTGACAACTCAGCTGCTAATACTCGAGAATATTCTTTGGCTTCCCTTGTGTCGAATCAATAAATTTGGGTTGAATACTCTACCCTCAAAAACTGTTGCGATCCCCTATACTTGTGGGTTATCAAGACCTTTTTCTGGCGCCGTTGCCGGGGAGCATACCTCTATTCTCTGAGTCACTTGGGATTTATATCTGTTGATCACTAGGAAGAATCTGAAAGACCCAAAAACCAAGATCTATCCCTCTACTACGAGGGGAGGTAAGGAACTGCCATCTAGCTCTGCACTTGATTCACCTTCTGTTATGAATAAATTTGCGACACCACCACCTGCTATTGATTCTGATATGTCGCAAGTAATTGATGATGCCACTTCTTCTATGCATGATGCTTATGATGATACTTTGCTTGATAATACTATGCCATTGGGTGAATTTCTTGATGAACAACTTGCTAGGGTTAGAGAAAATGAGATCACTGAAACTGATGATATTTCTGAAACTAATGAAATTATTGAAACTGAACACTATGAGACACCTGTTAGACCTAGCTCTCCTACATATGAATTGCCTAATATACCTAAGGGTTATGTTATGGAGGGAGAGGTAGCTAGGGACTTTCTTGCTTGTAAGGATAGAGATGATCTTCAGAAATTACTATGCAAGTGGAAGGAAAAATCTTTGAATGCTAGAATGCAATATGATCCTAAGTTTGCTACTTCACCTATTTTTGTTACTGATAAGGATTATGAATTCTCTGTCGATCCTGAGTTAATTACTTTGGTTGAATCTGATCCTTTCCATGGTTATGAGTCGGAAACTGTTGTGGCACATCTTACTAAATTGAATGATATAGCCACCCTATTTACTCATGAAGAAAAAAATCGTTATTACTATATTCTTAAGTTGTTTCCTTTCTCATTAAAGGGTGATGCTAAGATATGGTTTAATTCTCTTGCTCCTGGTTGTGTGCGTAGTCCTCAGGATATGATATATTACTTCTCTGAAAAATATTTTCCTGCCCATAAGAAACAAGCTGCCTTGCAGGAAATATTTAACTTTGTGCAAATTGAAGAAGAGAGTCTCCCACAAGCTTGGGGGAGGCTTCTCCAATTACTTAATGCTTTGCCTGATCATCCTCTCAAGAAAAACAAAATACTTGATAACTTTTATAATGGACTAACCGATGCTTCTAGGGACCACCTAGATAGTTGTGCTGGTTGTGTTTTCAGGGAACGAACTGTTGAACAAGCTGAACTACTATTGAATAATATATTGAGCAATGATAATGATTGGACTATTGCCGAACCACCTCCAAAGCCCACTCCGAAGAAAAGAGGTATTCTATTTCTCAGTCCTGAAGATATGCATGAGGCAAAGAAATCTATGAAAGAAAAAGGTATTAAAGCTGAAGATGTTAAGAATCTACTACCTATTGAAGAAATACATGGTCTTGATAACCTGACACAGGTAGTAGAGGTAAATTCTCTCCGTAGATTTGATGAAGGTGATATTCCTTATAATAAGTCTGCTAGCCAATGCTTGGATGAGTTTGATAACTTTATTGTTAAACAAGAAAATTTCAATGCTTATGTTAGTAGACAATTGAAACATAATGCTTACATGCTTGATCGCTTAGGTGATTATATGAGTAGAACAGTTAATGATCTTAAGCTTATTAGTAAACATGCTTCCATGGTAACTACTCAAGTAGAACAAGTACTTAAGGCACAAAATGATTTGCTTAATGAGATGAATGGTAAGAACAATGATCATTCTGTTAGAGTTGTGACTAGAGGTGGTAAAATGACTCAGGAACCTTTGTATCCTGAGGGCCATCCTAAGAGAATTGAGCAAGATTCTCAGAGAATTAATACTGATGCACCTAGTCATTCTAGGAAAAGAAAGAAAATGAATGATGATAGGACTTTGCATGCCTCTAGTGAACTTGTTATAGATACACATGAAAACCCAAATGATTTTTCTATTTCTGATGCTGAAACACAACCTGGTGATGAACATGAACTGGGTGATAATGTTAATGACGATGTTCATGTTGATGCTCAACCTAGTAATGATAATGATGTGGAGATTGAACCTGCTGTTGATCTTGATAACCCACAATCTAAGAATAAAAGATATGATAAAAGAGACTTTGTTGCTAGGAAGCATGGTAAAGAAAGAGAACCTTGGGTTCAGAAATGCATGCCCTTTCATCCTAAGCCATCCAAGAAAAAGGATGATGAGGATTTTGAGCGCTTTGTTGAAATGCTTAGACCTGTCTTTTTGCGTATGCGTTTGACTGATATTCTAAAAATGTCTCCTTATGCTAAGTATATGAAAGATATTGTGACTAATGAAAGAAAGATACCGGAAGCTGAGATTTCCGCCATGCTTGCTAATTATACTTTTAAGGGTGGAGTACCAAAGAAATTAGGAGATCTAGGAATACCAACTATACCATGCTCCATTAAAAGAAACTATGTTAAAACTGCTTTATGTGATTTGGGAGCCGGTGTTAGTGTTATGCCTTTCTCTTTATATCGTAGACTTGATTTGAATAAGTTGACACCTACTGAAATCTCTTTGCAAATGGCTGATAAATCAACCGCTTTACCCATTGGTATTTGCGAGGATGTGCCTGTTGTGGTTGCAAACGTTACTATCTTAACAGACTTTGTTATTCTTGATATTCCCGAGGACGACAGCATGTCGATCATCCTTGGTAGACCCTTTTTGAACACTGCATGGGCTGTTATTGATTGCAACAAAGGCAATGTCACTTTTCATGTTAACGGTAATCAGCATACGGTGCACTTTCCGAAGAAACAACCTCAAGTTCATAGTATCAACTCTATTGGAGAAATTCCAACAATTGCTATTGGAGGTTTTAAATTCCCTCTCCCTACTGTCAAGAAGAAATATGAAATAATCATGGTAGGGGACATGCCTGTCCCCGTTGAGGTAACTTAGTGTTATTCAAAAATTCTCCGGTTTCATGTTACTCGAAAGAAGTTTGTTAATAAGACTTGATCAACCTTGTTAACGAATTCCTTTTGACGGGCATGAGATGGATGAATTTAGAAAGCACAACCTTCTTTACCCAACTTTTACTTTCTGTTGTTTAGAATAAAGTAAAAATGCTATTATTTTTCTGTTTTCTAAATTATCCGTGCAATAAAAAATGACCTGAAAATAAAAGTTCTCCAAATGCCCTGAAAATGTAGTATGATTTTTTCTGGAATATTTAAGAATTTCTGGCACTGAGACTACATCAGGGGGCTGCACCAGTGGGCCACAAGCCCATAGGACGTGCCCACCCCCCCAGGGCACGCCCTGCTGGCTTTTGGGTCCCACGTTGGCCCCCCTCACTTATTCCAGCACCCATCCACTTCGTCTTCCTCCATAAAAAATCCCAATCATTGCTCAAACCCGTGTCCTAGCTCATCTTGCTGCCATTTTTGATCTCCTTGTGCAAGGCTCCATTTGCAAATCTGTTTTCGGGAATTGTTCTTCGGTATGTGACTCCTCCAATGGTCCAATTAGTTTTTGTTCTAGTGCTTTATATATTGCAAATTTTTGCTGCTGTGGTGACCTTGTTCTTGAGCTTGCATGTTAAATTTGTATGGTCCCAAGTAGTTTAGATGCATGATTTAGCCTCTAGGCTCTTATGGGAGTGGTTGCTTTGAATTTTGTTGAGTTTTGCTCACCTTTATTTTGAGTCACTAAAAATTTCAGAAATTTTTCAGCGAAAGAAAGATGTTGAGGAGAATATACCAAGGTGGTTTCTCGAGCAAGAAGGCCCCGGGACTCGCGATATGTGAGCCCGACTTTGAACCACCGAGGGAAGCTCAAGTGCAGCCTTGTGAATGGCCGTCGGATCAATTCATGGTTCATGCAGGTTTCAAGGAAGAACTTTACAGGTACATACGAAATGCTGGCCTTGAAGATTTCGTTTTAGACCAATGCAAGCAATATTGTCAACTCACTGATTCCTTCGTGCGGAGGTTTGAATTTTCATCCAGGCGTAATACGCATTCTGTTTCATTAAATCTTTATGATGAATCTTATACTATGGACCTAGAAGATTTTAACCATGCATGCAAAATTCCACAATGGGGCAGCCATAGTGATCCTCACAAAACTGAATATAATGATTTTCTTGCTAGCATCACTGTGGGAGAAACTAGAAACATTACACGGGCTACCTTGGGGAGCATTCACTTTCCTGCTATACATTATTTTTCTCTCTTCATAGGTAGATGTATTAACGGTAAACATGATCATAGCCACCTTTGTGTACCTGATCTTAGTATTCTTAAGAGTGCGGTAATGGGTGATAGATGATATAACTTGGGGGCTATTATTGCTAGGAGGCTACATAAAAATGCTAAGAAAGGAGATTTCTTTGGCGGGATTTATGCCACTCGTGTAGCTAATTATATTGGGGTACCCATAAAGGGAAGTGACATTGAGTTACCTACTGCTTTTCTTGATTATGTGGCTATGGTGCGCTACCAGTTTCTTGAGAGGAACGAACAGTCCTTCCTGTACCGACTAATTTTTGATAGACAGTTTGCTGTCCATATTACCCTTCCTGCTCCTGCTTTCTTTAACTTTCAAGAAAAACAGAGACACTTTATAACTAGAGAGGAGGCAAACGAGTACGAGAGAGAGGCGGAAGCCGCTCGCCTCCGCGCTGCAGCCGTTCAGGCGGTAGCCGCCGCAGCCCACTACAACCTCAACTATGACTTTGGATATTAACCAGGCCAGCTGTGGCCATAGACCAACTTAGGCCAAAAGCCTAAGCTTGGGGGAGTACGTATTTCTCACCGATATTACATTCAAGTTCACACACTCATTCCAGTTGTCGGCGTTCATACTTTTTCATTGTATTATCCATGTTAGTTTATTTCTTTTTCTCGCTTCCTTCTTGTGTGTCAGAAAAACCTTAAGAAAAAAATTTAGCTCTAGTTTTACTTTCTAGTTTGTTTAGTTGTAGCATTAAAAGAAAACCCAAAAAGATTTCTCGTTCTTCCTTTGCTTGTTGGGAGCTTTCCTGTGTAAATAGTTTCCTTTTCTTCTTTGGGTCATAAGGAGAAGACCACAATGAAACTGTTGAGTGGCCATCATATGCATTATTGTTTATCTATCAGAGAGCCCATATTACCTTGTCTTCTCCTTTGAGTTATTGTTTGCAGATTCCAGCTTAGTCCCATGCACGTGCACTCTTATTATTGTTTACACCGTTCGGTCGTGCAAGTGAAAGGCAAGAATGACGATATATGATGAAATGATTGAGATGGAGAAAAGCTGGTATGAACTCGACCTATTTTGTCTTTGTAAATATGATTAGTTCATCGTTCTGAATTCAGCACGTTATGGATGAAACATGTTTGCAATGACAATTAGAGATTGTAGTTGCTCATGCCATGCCAAATTAGCTAGGAGTGTATAATAGTTTGTCTTGAGTGCCAACATGAATTTTAAAATGGTTAAGATGTAGTATGATAGGATGGTATCCTCCTTTGAATGATTCAAGTGGCTTGACTTGGCACATGTTCACGCATGTACTTGAAACAAAATCAACACAGCCTCCACGATATTTATGTTCATGGTGATTTATATCCTACTCATGTTTGCATTCAATGTTGGTTAATCTCAATGCATGTTTATGACTGTTGTCGCTCTCTAGTTGGTCGCTTCCTAGTCTCTTGCTAGCCTTCACCTGTACTAAGCGGGAATACTGCTTGTGCATCCACTTCCTTAAACCCAAAGTTGTTCCATATGAGTCCACCATACCTACCTATATGCGGTATTTACCTGCCGTTCCAAGTAAATTTGCATGTGCCAAATTCTAGACCTTCAAATAATATTTTATTTTGTATGCCCAAATCGCTCATGTAGTGATTAGGGGCTGTCGGTATCCTCCATGCTAGGTAGGTTATTCTCACGATGAGTGTTTATTCACTTGTCATTCACGAGAAAGTGGCTGGTAATCGGGATGCCCAGTTCCATGCTCAAAAATCAAATCAAAACATAATGAAACAAAACTCCCCCAGGATTGTTGTTTGTATGGACGGTACCCGTGGATTCGGCCAGCCGTGGAGTGTGTTTGATTGGTGGAGGGGGAGTAAAAAATTTGTCATTCTGTTTGGGAACCGCCTATAATGTATCTAGCATGGAAGATACCGAGATCTCTTGGTTGTTATGTTGACAATGAAAGCATACCGCTCAAAATTTTATTCATCTCTGTTTTAAAAGCTCGAGCTCTGGCACCTCTGCAAATCCCTGCTTCCCTCTGCGAAGGGCCTATCTATTTCCTTTATTGTTGAGTCATCATCTTCTTATAAAAAGCACCAGTTAGAGAGCACCACTGTCATTTGTATGCTTGGTTATTAATTGATATTGAGTATGACTGTGGCTGTATCTCTTTTACCATGAATTACAATTTCCAGTCAGCCCTTGTTCTTCAGAGGTGCTCTGCATTTATGTTTTGCGGTCTCAGAAAGGGCTAGCGAGATACCATTATATCATATTGTATCATGATTGTTTTGATAAAATTGTTGTCACCCGAGATTTATTATTATTGCTCGCTAGTTGATTATGCCATTGATATGAGTAAATGTGAGACTTAAATGTTATTGTGATTGTGGTTAGCCCATAATCTTTGCTGAAAACCTGAACATCAGTTAGACGTATTTACAACAACAAGATCAAAGAGAGTTTGTAAAAGTTTTTCTTTGTCACTTTCAGTTTGTCAACTGAATTGCTTGAGGACAAGCAATGGGTTAAGCTTGGGGAGTTGATACATCTCCATCGTATCTACTTTTCCAAACTCTTTTGCCCTTGTTTTGGACTCTAAGTTGCATGATTCGAATGGAAGTAACCCGGACTGACGCTGTTTTCAGCAGAATTGCCTTGGTGTTATTTTTGTGCATAAATAAAAGTTCTCGGAGTAACCTGGAAATTTATGGAGAATATTTTTGGAATTAATAAAAAAATACTGGCGAAAGAATCAACCTGAGGGGGGTCCACCCATTGGCCACAAGCCAGGGGGGTGCCCCCCCCTAGGGCGTGCCCTGGTGGCTTGTGGGCCCCCTGCAACTCCTCCGATCTCAACTCCAACTCCATATAACCCTATTCGGGGAGAAAAAATCAAGGAGAAGAGTTCATCGCGTTTCACGATACGGAGCCGCCGCCACCTTCTGTTCTTCCTCGGGAGGGCAGATCTGGAGTCCGTTTTGGGCTCCGGAGAGGGGAAATCGACGCCGTCGTCATCACCAACCATCCTTCATCACCAATTTCATGATGCTCTCCGCCGTTCATGAGTAATTCCATCGTAGGCTTGCTGGACTGTGATGGGTTGGTGAGATTTACCATGTAATTGAGTTAGTTTTGTTACGGTTTGATTGATGTTGCTACCCTCGAAAACTGTTGTGATCCCCTATACTTGTGGGTTATCAACCAGCGCTGGCAAAATTCATGGCGGCGTCTCACCACGCCTACAACACATTGAAGATGCCGGGGCCAATGAGCATCATCACCATCAAGGCAGACAACAAGAACGCATTCCTCTACGTAGACAAGCTCTTTCGGGAGGCAGTGGTAGCGTCTGTCGACGAGGCAATCGCTCCTGCCGACAAAGCTCCCTATGGGAAGAACAAGGATAAGGGCTCTGGCGAGTCTCGTAAGAACTCTGGGAAGTGCACGGCAGAGTGCAGCACGCCCGTCGAGGACTTACCACACACCTCCGCCGCCAGGAGCAAGAAGGATAAAGTGACCATCCCCAAGACAAAACAAGGGGTTGCGCGGGAAGATGGCGAGGGCGGCACTTTCACCATTAGTGCCACCCTCGACAACAAATAGGAAAGCGCGCTCGTCACCTTCCCGCGGGTGAATGTCGATGTGTTTGCCTGGCAAGCATCTGACATCCCCGGTGTTCCTAGGGAGGTGATTGAGCACCACCTTGCCGTTTGCCCCCACACGCGCCCCGTCAATTAGAAGGTCATGAAACAAGCATTAGAGAGGCACGAATTTATTGCCGAAGAGATAAAGAAGTTAGAAGCAGCTGGTTTGGTTAGAGGCGTGATCCACCCAACTTGGTTGGCAAACACTGTGGTTGTGCGCAAAGCGAACGGGAAATGGAGGCTTCGCATCGACTTCACCGACGTCAACAAGTCCTGCCAAAGGACCCATTCCCCTTGCCGCGCGTCGATCAGATAGTGGACTCAACCGCTGGCTACGACCTTCTGTCTTTCCTTGATGCATACTCTAGGTATCACCAGATCTTCATGGCCAAGGAGGACGAAGAGAAAATGGCGTTCATCACCCCCTGCGGCGCGTACTGCTTCGAATGCATGCCGTTTGGGTTGAAGAGTGCCGATTGCACATTCGCAAGAGTATTCCAGATTGGTTTGGGTCCGCAGCTACACAGGAATGTAGAAGCATACATGGATGACATAGTGGTCAAGACAAAGAACAAGGACATGCTGTTGCAAGACCTAGAATAAACCTTCGCAAACCTGCACAAGATCAACCTCAAGCTCAACCCTGAGAAGTGCGTCTTCGGAGTCCCCTCCGGCAAGCTCCTCGGGTTCTTTGTCTCACAGCGCGGGATCGAAGCCAACCCCACCAAGATCGAAGCAATCGAGCAACTGGAGGCACCGAAACGCATCAAGGATGTATTCCGTCTAGCGGGCTGCATTGCCGTCCTCAGCAGGTTCATTTCGAAGCCCACAGAGCATGCTTTGCCCTTCTTCAAGATATTGAAGAAAGCGGGCCCAATGACTTGGACCCCGGAGGCAGAAGCGGCACTACAGGACCTGAAGAAGTACCTCTCTTCAGCGCCAGTCCTAGTCGCGCCTAAACCAGAGGAACCTTTGTTGTTGTACCTAGCGGCAACGAACCAAGTGGTTAGTGCTGCGCTAGTGGCTGGGAGAGATGTTGAGGGAGACGAGGAAGAGGCCCCCGAGCCGGCAACAGACAAGCTAGAGCCAGACACAGACATGATGCAGGAAGAGAACCAACAAGTCGTGCAAAGGAAGAAGATGATGCAGCGACCAGTGTATTTTGTCACCTCCCTCCTGTAGGGGGCTAGGTCAAGATACTCTGGGATGTAGAAGATGAGTTTCGGCCTCCTTATGGACTCCTGGAAGCTGCACCATTATTTCCAAGCACACCACATCACCGTCGTCACTAGGTTTCCAATATAGCATATCCTAAGAAATCCAGAGGCGACAGGCAGGATAGTCGAATGTACATTGGAAATGGCAAGTTTTGATTTGAGCTTCGAAAGCACAGCGACGGTTTAGAGCAGAGCCTTGGCGGAGTTCGTAGCAGAAAGGACGCCAACGCCGGATGAAGAAGTACCTGAGACTGCACTCCGCAACAAGGAAGCGCCTCAGGAATGGGTCATGTACTTTGACGGAGCTTTCTTGCTGCAGGGTGCCGGTGCTGGAGTGCTACCAGATGCACTTTCCCCGGGAAGAATCAATGAATAACACAGCCGAGTATGAAGGACTGCTGGCCGGGCTGAGGATAGTAGCCGACCGTGGCATCAAAAGGCTGATAGTGAGAGGGGATTCACAACTTGTTGTTCGCCATGTGAACAAGGATTATCAGAGCCCCTTGATGGAAGCTTATTTTGATGAGGTGCGGAGGTTAGAGGAGCGGTTTGACGGACTGCAAATGGTGCATGTCCCTCGTGCTGAGAATGATATTGCCGATGACCTGTCAAAGAGAGCTGCGCAGAAGTTGCCTGTGGAACCAGGCACTTTTGTCCTCCGAATGACGCAACCCTCAGTCAACCCCTCGACACGGAGGAGCAGAAAAAGAAAAGTCGATTCCGGGGTCCATCTTCTGGCAGAGCCATCACTGGCCGCCAAGAGGGTTGTGATGTCTACTACGCAACCTCCTTCTTGTAGACTCGTGTTGGGCCTCCAAGCGCAGAGTTTTGTAGGACAGTAGCAAATTTCCCTCAAGTGGATGAAGTAAGGTTTATCAATCCGTGGGAGGCGTAGCATGAAGATGGTCTCTCTCAAACAACCCTGCAACCAAATAACAAAGAGTCTCTTGTGTCCCCAACACACCCAATACAATAGTAAATTGTATAGGTGCACTAGTTCGGCGAAGAGATGGTGATACAAGTGTAATATGGATGGTAGATATAGGTTTTTATAATCTGAAAATATAAAAACAGCAAGGTAACTAATGATAAAAGTGAGCACAAACGGTATTGCAATGCTTAGAAACAAGGCATAGGGTCCATACTTTCACTAGTGCAAGTGTTCTCAACAATACTGACATAGTTGAATCATATGTAAATCCCTCACGTGCGACAAAGAGTTCACTCCAAAGTCACAAATAGCAGAGAACAAACGAAGAAATTATTGTAGGGTATGAAACCACCTCAGAGTTATCTTTTCCGATCAATCGTATGAGCTATCCCTATAAGTGTCACGAACAGCCCTAGAGTTCGTACTAAAATAACACCTTAAGATACACATCAACCAAAACCCTAATGTCACCTAGATACTCCAATGTCACCACGAGTACCTATGGGCTTGATTATACGATATGCATCACACAATTTCAGATTCATCATGTTCAACACAAAGAACTTCAAAGAGTGCCCCCAAGTTTCTACCGAAGAGTCAAGACGAAAACATGTGCCAACCCCTATGCATAGATTCCCAAGGTCACGGAACCCGCAAGTTGATCACCAAAACATACATCAAGTGGATCAATAGAACAACCCATTGTCACCACGGATATCCCATCGCAAGACATACATCAAGTGTTCTCAAATCCTTTAAAGACTCAATCCGATAAGAAAACTTCAATGGGAAAACTCAATTCATCACATGAAGATAGAGATGGGAAAACTCCATATGATTCATCTATATTAATAAAGCTCGTGGTACATCAAGATCGTGTCATCTCAGAACACGAGAGAGACAGAGATCAAACACATAGCTACTGGTACATACCCTCAGCCCCGAGGGTGAACTACTCCCTCGTCGTCATGGAGACCGCCGGGATGATGAAGATGGCCTCCGGTGATGGTTTCCCCCTCCGGCAGGGTGCCGGAACGGGCTCCCGATTGGTTTTTCGTGGCTACAGAGGCTTGCGGCGGCGGAACTCCCAATCTAGGTTTCTTTCTTGGGGTTACTGGATATATAGGGGTACTTGGTGTTCGAATCACGTCAGGGGGATCCACGAGGCGGCGACAAGCCAGGGGGGCGCGCCCCCTAGGCTTGTGATCGCCTTGTGGCTCTTCTGGCCCACCTCCAATGCTCCCTGGGCTTCTTCTGGTCCATAAATGATCACCGTAAATTTTTATTCCGTTTGGACTCCGTTTGATATTCGTTTTCTCCAATACTCAAAAACAAGAAAAAAACAGAAACTGGCACTGGGCACTAGGTTAATAGGTTAGTCCCAAAAATAATATAAAATAGCATATTAATGCATATAAAACATCCAAAACCGATAGTATAATAGCATGAAACAATAAAAAATTATAGATACGTTGGAGACGTATCAAGCATCCCCAAGCTTAATTCCTGCTCGTCCTCGAGTAGGTAAATGATAAAAACAGAATTTTTGATGTGGAATGCTACCTAACATGTTCATCCATGTAATTTTATTTATTGTGGCATGAATATTCAGATCCATAAGGTTCAAAACAAAAGTTTAATGTTGACATAAAAACAATAATACTTCAAGCATACTAATAAAGCAATCATGTCTTCTCAAAATAACATGGCCAAAGAGAGTTATCCCTATAAAATCATATAGTCTGGCTATGCTCCATCTTCATCACACAAAATATTAAATCATGCACAACCCCGGTTTTAGCCAAGCAATTGTTTCATACTTTAGTATTCTCAAACTTTTTCAACTTTCACGCAATACATGAGCGTGAGCCATGGATATAGCACTATAGGTGGAATAGAATATGGTGGTTGTGGAGAAGACAAAAAGAAGGAGATAGTCTCACATCAACTAGGCGTATCAACGGGCTATGGAGATGCCCATCAATAGATATCAATGTGAGTGAGTAGGGATTTCCATGCAACGGATGCACTAGAGCTATAAGTGTATGAAAGCTCAAAATGAAACTAAGTGGGTGTGCATCCAACTCGCTTGCTCACAAAGACCTAGGGCAATTTGAGGAAGCCCATCATTGGAATATACAAGCCAAGTTCTATAATGAAAAATTCCCACTAGTATATGAAAGTGTCAATATAGGAGACTCTCTATCATGAAGATCATGGTGCTACTTTGAAGCACAAGTGTGGAAAAAGGATAGTAGCATTGCTCCTTCTCTCTTTTCTCTTGTTTTTTTATTTTCTCTCTCTTTTTTGGTGGGTTTCTTTGGCCTCTTTTTTTTTTGTAAAGTCCGGAGACTCATCCCAACTTGTGAGGGAATCATAGCTTCCATCATCCTTTCCTCACATGGGACAATGCTCTAATAATGATCATCATCACACTTTTATTTACTTACAACTCAAGAATTACAACTCGATACTTGAACAAGATATGACTCTTTATGAATGCCTCCGGCGGTGTATCATGATATGCAATGATCTAGCGTAAGCCATGAAAACACCATGCTAGCTATATGACAATGATGGTGCGTGTTATAATAAATGGAACGGTGGAAGTTGCATGGCAATATATCTCGGAATGGCTATGGAAATGCCATAATAGGTAGGTATGGTGGCTGTTTTGAGGAAGGTGGGTTTCATGCATCGGCGAAAGTTGCGCGGTACTAGAGAGGCTAGCAAGGGTGGAAGGGTGAGAGTGCGTATAATCCATGGACTCAACATTAGTCATAAAGAACTCACATACTTATTGCAAAAGTCGATTAGTCATCGAAACATAGTACTAGACGCATGCCCCTAGGGGAAGGGTTGGTAGGAGTTAACCATCGCGCGATCCCGACCTCCACACAAAGGAGGGCAATCAATAAATAAATCATGCTCCGACTTCGTCACATAACGGTTCACCATACGTGCATGCTACGGGAATCACAAACTTTAACACAAGTATTTCTATCAATCCACAATTACTCACTAGCATGTCTCTAATATCACAATCTTTATATCTTAAAACAATCATAAGGAATCAAACTTCAAATGGTATTCAATGCACTTTATATGAAAGTTTTATTATATCCCTCTTGGATGCCCATTATATTAGGAATAAATTCATAACCTAAGAAAATTACCATGCTGTTTAGAGACTCTTAAAATAATATAAGTGAAGCATGAGAGTTCAACAATTTCTATAAAATAAAACCACCGCCGTGCTCTAAATATATATAAGTGAAGTACTAGAGCAAATTGACAAACTACTCCAAAAGATATAAGTGAAGATCAATGAGTAGTCAAAAATTTAAATAACTATGTGGAGACTCTCTCATCTAAGAATTTCAGATCTTAAGTACTTTATTCAAACAGCAAAACAAAATAAAATAGCATTCCAAGGATAGCACATATCATGTGAACGAATAAATGTTTAGGCTCAACATAGGCTAACCGATAGTTGACGAAGAGAGGTGGGATGCGTAGCATCCCCAAGCTTAGATGCTTGAGACTTCTTGAAATATTTACTTGGGGTGCCTTGGGCATCCCCAAGCTTGAACTTTTGTATCTCGTTCAATCCTCTCATATCCTGATTTCACCTATTCTCAAAACTTCATCCACACAAAACTTGAAAAGAACTCGTGAGATAGGTTAGTGCACATAATAATAAATCAACTCTTTATGTACTGCCAAGACAAGTTGCACAATAATTTTCAAACATCATCTACTGTTTACTATCGTTTCCACAATTTATATCTACCAATATAGGCTATGGAAACTATAGGATAAGTAGATAACAAAACTATGACAGCAATCTGTCCAAACAGAACAGTCTGTAGCAATTTATGAAACCAGTGTACTTCCGTAACTCAAAAAATTATGAAAATTTAGTACATGCTAAATAATTTATATGAAAATACTGTGTAAAAATTTCAGAAACTTTCCACGTTCCAGTAAAATAGGAAAATTAAAACACTACAGCAAAAGTTTCTGTTTTTTTACACAGCACACATCAAACATGCAATGCAAGCATCCTAAGGCAATTCTTGGAACTTTTTATTGAAAAACAAGATTATAAATAACACCTAACAGAGAACAACAAAATAAAATGACGCTCCAAGCAAAACTCATATTATCTGACGAATAAAAATATAGCTCCAAGTAAGATATACCGATAGTGTTGAAGACGAAAGAGGGGATGCCTTCCGGGGCATCCCCAAGCTTAGGCGCTTGAGTATTCCTTGGATATTATCTTGGGGGTGCCTTGGGCATCCCCAAGCTTAGGTTCTTGTCACTCCTTATTCTCCTCATATCGGTGTCTCACCCAAAACTTGAAAACTTCAATCACACAAAACTTAACGGAACTTCGTGAGATGGGTTAGTATAATAAAGATAGATCATTCACTTAGGTACTGTCAAGACAAGATTCAGAATTGTTCCCACATGATACCTACTGTATTATATCATTCCCATAATTTATACCACTAAATATAAGCTATGGAAACACTAAAACAAGCAAACTATGCATGCAAAACAGAATCTGTCAAAAACAGAACAGCCTGTGAAGATCTGTAGTATAGACATACTTCCCTGTCTCTACAAATTCTGAAAAATTAGGAAAACCTGAAGAATTTTTATATAAAGACTGTGTAAAAATTTCAGATCATTATCATACTCCAGTAAAAAATGCAAATTCATGTACTGGAGTCAAAAGTTTCTGTTTTGGTTCAGCATCAATTCTACTCATCTTGTGAGTCATCCCAAAGGCTTTACTTGGCACTTTATTGAAATAAAAGGCACAAAACATGATTACTACAGTAGCTTAATCATGTGAACACACAAAAACAGAAAGGAAAAGTCTTGGGTTGTCTCCCAACAAGCGCTTTTCTTTAATGCCTTTTAGCTAGGCATGATGATTTCAATGATGCTCACATAAAAGATAAGAATTGAAACATAAAGAGAGCATCATGAATCTCATGACAAGCACATTTAAGCCTAACCCACTTCCTATGCATAGGGATTTTGTGAGCAAACAACTTATGGGAACAAGAGTCAACTAGCATAGGAAGGTAAAACAAGCAAAACTTCAAGATTTTCAACACATAGAGAGGAAACTTGATATTATTGCAATTCCTACAAGCATATACTCCTCCCTCATAATAATTTTCAGTAGCATCATGAATGAATTCAACAATATAACTATCACATAAAGCATTCTTTTCATGATTCATAAGCATAGAAATTTTACTACTCACCACATAAGCAAATTTATTCTCATCAATAGTAGTGGGAGCAAACTCAACAAAATAACTATCATGTGAAGCATAATCCAATTGAAAATTAAAATCATGATAACAAGTTTCATGATTATCATTATTCTTTATAGCATACATGTCATCACAATAATCATCATAGATAGCAACTTTGTTCTCATAATCAATTGGAACCTCTTCCAAAATAGTGGATTCATCACTAAATAAAGTCATGACCTCTCCAAATCCACTTTCATTAACATAATCATCATAAATAGGAGGCATGTTATCATCATAATAAATTTGCTCATCAAAACTTGGGGGACTAAAAATATCATCTTCATTAAACATAGCATCCCCAAGCTTGTGGCTTTGCATAACATAAGCATAATCACTCTCATTATTAATAGTATGAATAGAACCAATAGTATAACAATTATTATCATCACAATTTTCTAAGTTGGTGCCAAAAAGATTTTCAAGATTATAACGGGTATGATTATTTGGGAGAGATACCTTTTTACCTTTACTTTTTCTTCTTTTCTTCTTCTTCACCACATCATGTGTGGGTTTAATCAATTTTTCCGAGCTTCTTATTGATGAGATTGGTAGAATAGGAAGCTCCCCCTCGTCACCTGATTCATCATAAGAGAAAATAGGAAGATATTGAGAAGTCTCTTCCCCTTCATTAGTATTCTCTTCATCTTCTATTTGTTTTCTTATTTTTAAATAATTGGGAGTATAAGGATTCTCAATGCAATTTACCGCGCAATATATATAGATTTCATTGAGAATCCTTATATTGCCCATCTGGAACCTGGTTTCCGGCGTCCATCTTCTGGCAGAGCCATCACTGGCCGCCAAGAGGGTTGTGATGTCTACTACGAAACCTCCTTCTTGTAGACTCGTGTTGGGCCTCCAAGCGCAGAGTTTTGTAGGATAGTAGCAAATTTCCCTCAAGTGGATGAACTAAGGTTTATCAATCCGTGGGAGGCGTAGCATGAAGATGGTCTCTCTCAAACAACCCTGCAACCAAATAACAAAGAGTCTCTTGTGTCCCCAACACACCCAATACAATGGTAAATTGTATAGGTGCACTAGTTCGGCAAAGAGATGGTGATACAATTGTAATATGGATGGTAGATATAGGTTTTTATAATCTGAAAATATAAAAACAGCAAGGTAACTAATGATAAAAGTGAGCATAAATGGTATTGCAATGCTTAGAAACAAGGCCTAGGGTCCATACTTTCACTAGTGCAAGTTCTCTCAACAATACTAACATAGTTGAATCATATGTAAATCCCTCACGTGCGACAAAGAGTTCACTCCAAAGTCAAAAATAGCGGAGAACAAATGAAGAAATTATTGTAGGGTACGAAACCAACTCAAAGTTATCTTTTCCGATCAATCGTATGAGCTATACCTATAAGTGTCACGAACAACCCTAGAGTTCGTACTAAAATAACACCTTAAGATACACATCAACCAAAACCCTAATGTCACCTAGATACTCCAATGTCACCATGAGTACCCATGGGATTGATTATACGATATGCATCACACAATTTTAGATTCATCATGTTCAATCCAACACAAAGAACTTCAAAGAGTGCCCCAAAGTTTCTACCAGAGAGTCAAGACGAAAACGTGTGCCAACCCCTATGCATAGATTCCCAAGGTCACATAACCCGCAAGTTGATCACAAAAACATATATCAAGTGGATCAATAGAACATCCCATTGTCACCACGGATATCCCATCGCAAGACATACATCAAGTGTTCTCAAATCCTTTAAAGACTCAATCCGATAAGAAAACTTCAAAGGGAAAACTCAATTCATCACAAGAAGATAGAGAGGGGAAAACTCCATATGATTCATCTATATTAATAAAGCTCGCGGTACATCAAGATCGTGTCATCTCAAGAACACGAGAGAGAGAGATCAAACACATAGCTACTGGTACATACCCTCAGCCCCGAGGGTGAACTACTCCCTCCTCGTCATGGAGACCGCCGGGATGATGAAGATGGCCTCCGGTGATGGTTTCCCCCTCCGGCTGGGTGCCGGAACGGGCTCCCGATTGGTTTTTCGTGGCTACAGAGGCTTGCGGCGGCGGAACTCCCGATCTAGGTTTCTTTCCGGGGGTTACTGGATATATAGGGGTACTTGGCGTTAGAATCACGTCAGGGGGATCCACGAGGCGGCGACAAGCCAGGGGGCGCGCCCTAGGGGGGTGGGCGCGCCCCCTAGGCTTGTGATCGCCTCGTGGCTCTTCTGGCCCACCTCCAATGCTCCCTGGGCTTCTTTTGGTCCATAAATGATCACCGTAAATTTTTATTCCGTTTGGACTCCATTTGATATTCCTTTTCTGCAATACTCAAAAACAAGGAAAAACAGAAACTGGCACTGGGCACTAGGTTAATAGGTTAGTCCCAAAAATAATATAAACTAGCATATTAATGCATATAAAACATCCCAAACCGATAGTATAATAGCATGGAACAATAAAAAATTATAGATACGTTGGAGACGTATCAGGTTGCCGGGAGTGACTGCCCGCACGTCGGGAAACCACAGGCTCCGAGAGACCCGATGGTCTTGGTCGTAGAAGCTAGTGCCCCCGCGGAGAAAGAAATGACTTTAGTCCTTGTCGTCGAGCCACGAGCTCCGATATTGGCGCAGCAGATTGTCCAGTATCTCCAGATAGGAGACCTTCCCGAGGAACAAGAAGAAGCGAAAAAGGGTAGCCCGACGGTCAAGCATGTATCAATTTGTGGACGACACCTTGTACAAGAGAAGAAAAATGGCATGAAGCTAAAGTGCATCCCTTGGGAAGAAGGACAATAGCTACTGGCGGATATACACGAGGGGATTTGTGGCTCCCACGTAGGATCACGAGCCCTTGTTGGGAAGGCGTTCCGACAAGACTTCTACTGGCCCACAGCCCTTCAAGATGCCTTGGCGGCGGTGCGAACATGTGAAGCATGCCAATATCATGCCGAGAAGATACACCAACCAGCACAAGCCCTTCAAACCTTACCGCTCTCCTGGCCATTCTCGGTCTGGGGGCTCGACATCGTCGGTCTCCTCCCCCATGCCTCTGCCCCATAAACTAGGGCAAAGGGTGTCTCGCCGGTGGCTCGATTTGGCATCGTTCTGATCGACCAAAGAACCACCGGCAGCTCATCAATCCAGCGCCTTCCTGAAAGTGTGTTATATGGACTAGAGGGGGGGTGAATAGGCGATTTTTACCAATTCGTCACTAAGGAATTACTAGATGAGGAATTTGCTAAGTGACTAAATACTAACATCAGAATAAGTACGCAAGTGCATGTGAAACATAGCAGTAGCATAGTCATCATGATGAAATGAAGCATACACAGAGCATAAGTAGCTTGAACAAGATAAGCAGGCGGAAGATAAAGTGACTGATGAATTTGAGATGACGAAATTGAGAAAGTCTTCAGTCAAATTCTTCAAACAGTATCGATCAGATTCATCAACAAGTACTTTGAGGAAATGAAGGGATTGAGGAAATAGAACCAGGAGCTCGATGAAGACGGTGATTTGATGACCCAGTTCTAACTGCTGTGACAGTCGTACGCGTGGTTCAGAGCGGCTTGGTATTTAAACCATAGGACACATAGTCCCAGGATACACAGTCCTTACCGTATTCTCCTTGAGCTAAGGTCACACAGACCTCGCCTATCACTCGTGGTAAGTCTTCAGGGTAGACTTCCAAACCCTCACAAACTCGGTCACCCGGCGATCCACAATTGACTGCTGGATGCTTTAGACCATGACGCCTAACCGTCTGGAAGATACACAGTCTTCAAAGGTAAAAAGCGTCGGTTCCACATAGGAACAATGTCTTCAGTGCTGCTCAATCACTTTGGGTTTTGGTGGTCTGGGTTTGGGGTTTTTCCTCACTGATGATTTTTTCTGTGAGCAGCCAACCAACTAGTGGTCGTGGGGGGCGGCTATTTATAGCCAGGGTGCAACCCGACATGATAAGACATAAATGCCCCCCAATGATATGACCGTTATGTGGATAAGATATATGGACAGCTGGCGCAAGACATAAATAGCCCATATAATGAGACCCGCTTGAAGACTAACTCAAATTTCTCCCCTTTGTCATCAAGTGACCAAAATGGATGAAACTGAGGACTAACGCCCCTGAAGAATTTTCATCTTGAAGGTGGTGGAGGAGCGTGAGCGTTGTTGGGGTCATTTGTTGATGCAGGGCCCGCAGCAGTGTCGTCAATATCCTCATTTGAATCTGTCCCATGCGATGAGGAAAATGAACTTGTCACCAGCTAAGGAACTGGAAGCTTCTTGTATTTCTTCTTGGGACGATAAGACCAATGAAAATCCCACTGAAATTCCATTTCTGCAAGTTCTTCAGGGGTGTATAGATGCTGAAGAGTGGCCCAAGTGCGGTCGAAGACTTCATGCAGATAGTAGTGATTCTTCCTCACAACATGATGCGTGACAGTCATGTCACGAATAATTGCACCAAACTGCCATTTGACCCACTTGCGATTGCAATCAACCTTTTGATGAAGACTAAGGAGAAGCTCACGACCAGTCATCACTCTTGGAGCTGTTTCAAGGGGCTTTTGAGTAGTGGCTCTAGCTGCTGAGTCTTGTGATGCTGTGTCATCATTGGTTGAATAAGATACAGCAGGACGAAATTGATCATTCAGAGGACGAGATCCTTCATCAATAACAGATTTGCCCTTCCCATCAATTGAGGAAAATGTGTTCTTGATGACTTCAATTGGGGACAGGTAACTGAAATGATTCTGAAAATCAGCTTCATAAGGAATTGAGGATCTCGTTCTGATGAATTTCATGATCCAAGGAGCATATGGCGTCAGTTCAAATGGAGACAGAGCAATGTTGGCCAATGTCCTCATGAAGATTGATAGGAATCCCGTGAATAATGTTGAACAGCAGATTCTTCATCACACCTACCACATCCTCTTCTTCATTGTTGTGACCCTTGATAGGGCTGAGGGTTTTGGTCATGATGCGGTACACGGTGCGGGGCACATACAACAAATCCTTCACCAGAAAAGAGGTTCTGGGTGCTTGACCTGAAGCCAAAGGCTTCATCAGTACTTGCATGAGATGATTTGGAAGTTCAGGTTCTTCATAGAGGCATCTGACATCAGCTGAGGGAATACTGACTGGAACTACTGGAAGTAATTCAGTTGCTAGAGCAGTATAGTGGGTGTTTTCGGTCATCCAGTCAAGTACCCAAGAGTTGATATATTGCGCATCTCCTGAGATGTGAAGTGTAGCATAGAACTGAAGAATGAGTTCTTCATTCCAATCGCAAATATCAACGCAGAAAGGCAGAAAACCAGCATCATGAAGAACATTGAGTACTAGGGTGAAGCAAGGAATGGTTTCCATGTCAGCATGAGGAATTTGATAATGCTGAAAAACCTTGTCCTTTTGAAACAACACGGCACTGTCGAAGTTGGCTTGAGTTGTAGTCCAGAATCTCTTTTGGCGAATGCTCGGAGAGTCATATGGATTTACACCAGTGAAGAAATGGTGTTCATCATAGAAATTCTCCTTGAGGAATTTGGGTCACCTTTTGAAAGGTAGTGCAGGCTTGGGCTGAAGATTAGGTTTGAAATGTCTCCCAACCTCCCTTGTCACAATTGCAGTTTCATCAGCCTGAGGAATTTGCACTACAGGTTCTTCATGTGCACTTGGGACATCAGTTTCGTCAGCTGATGCATCTGGAATTTCTTCAGTTTGTGCAGGGGATTGAGGAACCTGTGTAATAGGGGTGGCTATTAGCGAATTTGGGTGAGCTGCTTCCCAAAATTCATCATGTATACCGGGAGTAGTGGATCCAATGTCCACATCTTCTTCAATTTCTTCAACTCCAGCCTCTTCAGTGGTTAACTTAGGCTGGCGAGATGATATTACAGGCGTTGGAGCATTTTCATCAATTTGTATTTCTTCATCAACTGGTTCTAAAGCATCAGATTGATTTTCATCAGCATCATCATTTTGAATTTGATATTCTTCTCCAAATGGGACAAGTTCATAGGCTGGGACAGATGACAGAGGTGTAGCATCAATGGGTTCTGTTGAAGAACTAGGCAGTGTCTTCAATCTTTTTGCAGCTGAGGAATCTACAGGTGCTGATGCTTTCCGTTTCTGAGCCGCTGCCTTCTCCGCAGCCTTGGTCTTCTTCGCTTCTCATGCAGAAGGAAGAGTCAAATTCTTCATCTTTGAGGATTTTGTTGGGGGAGCAGGAGGTGAAGGAGCAACAGTTTCTTCTGGAACAACTGATGCAGTTGTCCTTGCAGTTTCTTCAGGCGTAACATTGGAAGTTGCCATGGGAATTTCTTCAGCAATAGGGATTTCTCCAGCTGCACTAGCAGTTTCATCAGCGGGCTGGGCGGAAGAGCTTGCTTGAGGATTTTGTGGTTGCAAGGAAGCTGCAACCCTTGAGATGTGGTCCTTGATGACTTTGTCAGCCATCGTGATGAATCTGCCCTTGGCTCCTTGCCAATCAGAGTAGTGACTATTATAATTTTCACTGAGGCCTTTGATATCCCTATGAACAGAGACATGTTGATTAGGCGTCAGGTTGAGGACATTATCCTTCATAAATCGTTCCTTCTTCAGTTGAGCTTTCTTCGCCCTTCTGGCCTGCTCAAACTTCCATTTTTCCTCACCAATGAAAGCAGTGAGGACATGACTTGGGCCAGGTGGAAGCTTCAAGTAATCAATGGGAGTATTTGGATCTTGGTGCCACAAGTCAATGAAATCCAACACAATCTTTGGGTCAAGCATGAAAGGAATTTGAGTCCCCTTTGCTTGGGCCACTCTCTCTTGCTTGTTTCTGACTATAGAAGCCAGTTCTTCATCATCAGCATCATCATCCTCAGATCCTGAGGGAACATGAAACACAACTTTCTTTCCGTGAGGACTTGGCCTCCTGCCTCGTCCATCAAATGCTTTTATCTTTAACAACGTGGGACTGCTTGCTGAATGTGCTTGGGCTGATGAGGTTGCAAAGGGCCCTGAAGCAATAGAAAAACCTGTAGTCCTTCGACATGTTGCTATATGTACTCGAGTTGAGGACTTGGCAGCACCGGCTGAGGATTGTGCAGCTACTGTGGTTTTTGCAGCAGCCCTTGATGAAGTTACCTGAGGTATTTGCTGTGAAGAACTTGGAGCTGAAGACCTTGGTGCTGAGGACTTTGACTTCACTGCAGATTTCTTCACCATAGATTTCTTTGAGACAGTGGCTCTAGCAGAGGCACTATCAGCAACAACAGCAGCAGAGTTCTCATTGAATTTCTTCACTGCATCTTTTGCCTTTCGTGCCAACTTGGCTTGTTGCTTTTCCCAATCATGAGGAAAATCTTCACCAGTTTTGAGACTAGTGGGATCAGCTACTTGTCCTTCAGCCAAAGGAGGTCAGTTTCTTCATGTATTTTGGAGTGACATATCGATATTCTCTCCATTCTCTTGCCCATCTCCTCTCAATTCTCTGGATACGGATCTTGTGGTGCTTTTGTATTTCTTTGCCATGTGTGGCTTCATGTGGTCTGCAATATTCCTCATACAACTCATCAGGTATCTCAAAGGCAGTTTGCACTTCAGGAGGCTTTCCTCCCTTCTGAGGTCTTTTGCCCTCAGACATTTTCTTCGGCTGAGGATTTTGTGCTTTTGAGGATTCTGACGAAGTGTGCAATTTCTCTTGAAGGAATGCTGGAAACGAGTTAAGTTGATGAGAACCTAGAGATTCATCAGCTGACATTTTGTACCTGTGAATAGAATATAGGTGCGAAGAATTTGAAGAGGTCATATGCGTTCTCAGTTTTTTTTGCAAAAGTATCAAGTTTGAGGAATTTGACCATAGATGACTTGAAGAATTTCACTAAGTGTTCTTGACTTAGGTTCCAGAGTTGTATAGATTTGAAGATCCATACAATTGAGGAATCTTGAAGAAAATCATAACTTAGCGAAATAAATCAAGAAAGGGGATTTGTTTTGGTCCTTAAGAAATGGATTGTTGAAGAATAAACACCTTTTGAGGATTTTGTGAAAATCATTGGGATCAAAAATGGCAATAATACTAGCTTTTATTTACCATATGCGATGAACACGAAGAACAGAGAAGTGAAGTGGAGGAGTTCGTCAGTCCAGATCTCCCACGCCCTAGCTTGGTAGAGGGAGATGGCTACAGCGGCGGCGGAGTGAAGACTTCCATGGCCGATGCGAGTACGTTGATGGCGAGGTCGAGGCAGCGAAGCTCTTTCTCTCCGACGACGATGAGGTTAGCGGCGGCGCTAGGTCTTGAGCTCGGGAGAGATGGAAGTGAGGAGTAACTCGAGCAAGTGGAAGGGAGGGGGTATTTATAACCGCAGTAAAAGCTAACTAGTCCGAAGATATTGGACCAGTATACCCCTGACCCTTGCTATCCACGCGACATGTGTCACCCATGTACTGAGTAGTGGAGATAGTGGGGGATCGTCGGTTATCCAGTCGTGGGAATCAGAACGGTTTGAGCGGCAACCGCCAAAAATTGAAATTGAAAATTTTAAATTTTTCGTTCGCAAATTCTTCAGCTGACAAGGACACAGTGAAGACTTTGAACGAGTTTCAAAGTAGAACGCATATGAAGAATTTGTGAACAGACTGGGTTGAGTTTAGCATAGTGGGGGAACGGGTCCGATCACATTCACTTAGAAGGAAATCACCTTGAGGAATTAGCTATAAGTGAATGATGTTGAGGACATTGAAAAACTCAATACTTATATATATATATATATATATATATATATATATATATATATATATATATAGTCAATGAAGAAAAACTCATGTGAAGAACATCGGTTGAAAAGTTTGAAGAATTTGAAATTTTAAGGAATTTGCAAACTTGAAGAATTTGACAATTTGAAGAATTTGCAAAACGATGAAAAACTCAATTTCTGAAGAAATTCAACTATGGTGGTGGCGTGGCCCACCGTATAAGAATGATGATTTCAGTCACCGCGTACAATTGTCGTAGGGCTCTGAGAATCAAATTCTTCATTAATTTCTTCACACTTAGAGAGTTAGTCTTCATTGATTGAAGAAAAACATTACTTCGTGTGTTGCACATCAAAGTCATCAATTTGCATAAGTGTTAGGATGAGTGTCCTTCAAAGAACATTCGAAGATTCTAAGATATTTAGCTCACACCGCAACTTGCAAAATCTCTTCTCATCCAAGGGCTTTGTGAAGATATCAGCCAGTTGTTCTTCAGTCTTCACGTGGTCGATGAAGATATCGCCCTTCATCACATGGTCACGAAGAAAATGATGACGAATCTGGATGTGCTTGGTCTTTGAGTGTTGAATTGGGTTGTAAGCAATCTTGATGGCACTCTCGTTGTTGTAGTAGAGAGGGACATTCTTCATCTTGATGTCATAGTCCTTGAGGGTTTGCTTCATCCATAGGAGTTGAGCACAACATGTACCGGTAGCAATGTACTCAGCTTCTGCAGTAGATAGTGCCACGCAGTTCTGCTTCTTCGAGGACCAATAGACTAAGGAACGTCCGAGGAAATGACATGTGCCTGATGTTGACTTGCGGTCCACACGATCGCCAGCATAATCAGAATCAGAATATCCAATGAGGTTAAGATCTGAGCCCTTGGGGTACCATAATCCTTGTGTTGGTGTGTGAGCTAGATATCAACGATTATGCTTCATAGCCTTATGGTGTGATTCCTTCGGTATTGCTTGAAAACGGGCACACATGCAAACACTAAGCATAATATCTGGCCTGGATGCACATAGATACAGTAAAGAGCCAATCATGGAGCGATATACCTTCTGATCGAAATCTTTACCATTTTCGTCTGTGCAGAGTTGACTAGTAGTGGGCATAGGTATCTTGACACCTTTGCAATCCTGCCGAATTTCTTCAGGACATCCTTGAGGCATTTTTCTTGAGATATGAAGATGCCATTGCGTTGTTGACGAATTTGAAGCCCTAGGAAGAATTTGAGCTCTCCCATCATAGACATTTGATATTCTTCACTCATCATATAGGCGAATTCGTCACTATAATGTTTGTCAGTACATCAAAAGATGATATCGTCCACATATATTTGGCACAGAAATAATTCATCATCATATGATTTTGTGAAAAGAGCTGGGTCAAGTGAACCGGGTTTGAAGCCTTTCTTCATGAGGAATTCCTTCAGTGTGTCATACCATGCCCGAGGGGCTTGCTTGAGGCCATAGAGAGCCTTGTTGAGTCTGAAGACTTTGTCAGGATGCTTAGGATCTTCAAAACCTGGTGGCTAGGCAACATATACTTCTTCCTCAAGCTTACCATTGAGGAATGAACTATTCACATCCATTTGATATAAGATGATATTGTGATGATTAGCATAAGAAAGCAATATGCGAATAGCTTCAAGTCTAGCAACATGTGCAAAATTTTCATCAAAGTTAATTCCCTCAACCTATGTGTAGCCCTGTGCCATGAGACGGGCCTTATTCCTCACTACCTGACCAAGTTCATCTTGTTTGTTACGGTAGATCCACTTGGTACCTATGACATTGTGCTTGCGAGGATCTGGGCGTTTGACAAGTTCCCACACGTTGTTGAGCTTGAATTGATGCAATTCCTCTTGCATGGCTTGAATCCACTCCGGCTCCAAGAATGCTTCATCAACTTTGGTGGGCTCTGTGATAGAGACAAAGGAGAAGTGCCCATAAAAGTTAGACAAATGGTAAGCTCTTGAGCGAGTGAGAAGACATGGTGCATTGATGTCATCGAGGATTTTCTCGATCTGCACTTCATTTGCAAGTCGTGGATGAGGAGGTTGATGACTTTGTTGAGGCTGAGCATTTTCTTTAGCGCCATTTTCTTCAGGTGTATCAGCATGAATATCTTCAACGGTTGGTACAACTTCTTCAGAGAGTAGTTGTTCTTCAGTAGGGATCACGTCTTTAGTGGCCTTGAACCTAATGGATTCCTCAGGAGGCATTTCAGCTATCACAGGAGGTAGGTGCTCTCTTTGCGAGCCGTTAGTTTCATCAAACCGCACATCTACAGTTTCAACAACCTTGTTGTGATAGGTGTTGAAGACTCTGTAGGTGTGCGAGTCCTTTCCGTAGCCAAGCATAAAACCTTCATGTGCTTTCGGTGCAAATTTGGAACTATGGTGAGGATCTCTAATCCAGCATTTAGCACCGAAGACTTTGAAATAACTCACATTGGGTTTCTTGTCAGTGAGGAGTTCATATGAAGTGTCTTGAGGAATTTGTGAAGATATACCCTGTTGATGATGTGGCAAGCAGTATTGATTGCCTTAGGCTAGAAACGACGAGGGGTCTTGTATTCATCAAGCATGGCGCGAGCCATCTCAACAAGAGTCCAATTCTTGCACTCCACAACCCCATTCTGCTGAGGAGTATAAGGGGCAGATAGCTCATGAGTAATACCAAGTTCATCAAGATAATCATCAAGACCAGTGTTCTTAAACTCAGTCCCATTATCACTCCTGACGTGCTTGATTTTGACACCGAAATTCGTCGAGGCCCTTGAAGAAAATCGTTTAAAGACATTCTGCATTTCAGATTTGTACAGGATAATGTGCACCCAAGTATAGCAAGAGATATCATCAACAATAACAAAGCCATATAAGCATGGAGTATTTGTTATTGTGGCATAGTGAGTAGGACCAAAGAGATCCATATGAAGCAATTCAAAAGGACGAGTGGTAGTCATGATAGTCTTGGATGGATGCTTGGATCTGGTCATCTTTCCAGATTCACAAGCCCCACACAAGTGATCCTTGAGGAATTTTACTCCCTCAATACCAATGACATGCGTTTTCTTTGCGAACGTGTGCAAGTTCCTCATGCCAGCATGTCCAAGTCGTCGATGCCATAGCCAGCCTTCTGAAGCTTATGCAAGTAGACATGTGACTGCCTGTGGACCGGTAGAGAAATCAACAATGTACAAGTCTCCTCTCCTAAAACCTTCGAAGACTTTGGATTTGTCAGATTCCATGATGACAACACAGCGGTATTTGCCAAAGATGACAACCATATCAAGATCACAAAGCATTGAGAAAGACATGAGGTTGAATCCAAGGGATTCAACCAGCATCACTTTATCCATGTGTCGATCCTTCGAGGTTGCAACCTTCCCTAGACCCAATACCTTGCTTTTTCCTTTGTCAGCGTAGGTGATATGCTTTAGATGTGATGCACCAAGTGGAATGTCCATCAATAGACTCTTGTCACCAGTCATGTGGTTGGTGCAGCCACTGTCTAGGACCCACTCAGTAGCTTTGGATGGCTCATCCTACATATGAATTAGTACCACCTACGAACAAATATACTTCAGAGTGAAGAATATGACATCAAATTCATCAGATTGAATTTTATCACATAGTATAGTAAGGAAAGTAATGTGGGGACGTGGGAAATGAATGATTCATTTCTTAGTGATTAGCTTGCGTTCTTTCAAGCATTTCCTCAGGTCTCCAACAAATTCATCAGACGTTCAAGTTCGTCTGGAGACCTGAACCTGCATGAGAGATTAGTTCAATTTTTTCACCACCCACATCTGAAGGAGTGGTAAAAAGTTCATCATTCTGCGAGCTCCATATGAGAATGGTGGCATTGAATCAAGTGCACTTCGTTTCACATGAGGGGGGTTAGAGTACTCATATGAATAAGCAGCGAAATTCTTCGAGGTCTTATGAACATAATGATTTGAAGAATAATGAACATATTCATGACCATTAGATTTTCTATGCGAAACAGAAGCATTAGCACGAGAATGATATGATTTTTGACCATATGAGGACTTTGGTCCTTGTGAGGACTTTGGTCCTTGTGAAGACTTTGGTTCAAATGAAGAATTTGATCTGGGGTTCCTGTTCTTCACTGGTGGTGCCATGATGACATTCACTTGAAGATTTTGAAGGAACCTTTTGGGGACCCAGATTTTCTTCATCGGCGGACCGTTCCTGCAGTTAGTACCAACATATCTGGCAAATACTCCACCATTTTGATTTTTGAACAGTTTATAGTTGGAGTCAAATGACTCATCACAGGAATATGAAGATTCACAAGTAAAACCAGATAAAGTGGATGGATCTATAGGAGGTCCTTTTGCAGCAACCCATGAGGTTTTGGGATACTGCTCAGGTTTCCAGTAGGATCCATCAACATTGAGTTTCCTTTCAAAGGCAATACCCTCTTTCCTAGGGTTCCTGCTCAGCATATGCTTTTTAAGCACATCACAAAGGGTTTGATGCCCTTTGAGACTTTTGTATATGCCTGTCACATACCATTCCTTCAACCCTGCATTTTCATTAGTGACACTTGTGGTATCCTCAGATGAGGAATTTGTGACCACAGGAATAGTTGAAGAATTTGTAGCAATAGAAGCATTTGAGCTTTCAGGCGAAGAATGAGCAGTTTCACGTTCGAAGCATTTCAAGCAAGGTGGAACGAAATCTTCCTGAGTGGTACTGATCTGTTGAGCAAGCAAAGAATCATTATCCCTTTGAAGATCTTCACGAGACACCCTTAGTTTCTCAAGATCTTGCTTTCTTTGAAGAAATTCATAATAAAGCTTCTCATGATCGACTAAGAGAGCATCATGGCGACTTTGAAGGTTATCAAACTTGGACTGAAGACTTTGAAGTCCCTTCGTCAGAGTTTGAGTGTGATCCATTTCCTCATTCAACAGGTCATCGCTTTTGTCTAGCAGTTTCTGAACTCTTTCCAAAGCAGTTTGTTGTTTGGTGGCAATATTAGCAAGTTTGGAATAGCTAGGTTTGAAGTTTTTATCAGATTCACATTCACTAGATTCAGATGAGGAATGATGTTTGAGTACCTTTGAACCTTTTGCCATGAGGCACATAGACGAGGAAGATGAAATTGAATCTGTTTCCTGAGTTTTGAGGAAATTCTTGTATTCGATGAACATGGGATCTTGACGAGTGCGATAACCTTCATGAACATCAGAGAGCCCGTCCCAGATGAGCTTTGCATTCGGAAGATGGTAGATGCTTTTGAACATGAACTTTGATCAGCTAGAGCAGATGATATTCTTCGCCTGAGCGTCCAGCTGCGTGTACTTATGAATGTCATTAGCGTTTGCCATCTTGCAGAGATCCGTCAGTCCAAGCTCTGTAACAGTCCATAACTCGCTGTTCTTCGATATGAGATGCTTCCGCATGAGGACTTTCCATTTGGGATAGTCAGAGCCATCAAAGACAAGGCACACAGTGGTTGCCTAGGCACTTTTTGCCATGAAGGAATAGGTGGGAGCATATTCATCGTTGCCAAGGTTGGAGTCATCATCACTTTCCTCAGTGTTGAAGATTGACTTGCTAACGAAGGCAATAGCGAGGGCTAGGCTAGCCACACCGGAATCAGACTCCTCTTCAGATTCCTCCTCTTCCTCATATTCTTCAGATTCTTCTTCAGAATCCATTTCCTTGCCAATAAGAGCCCGAGCCTTCCTTAAGTTGTTCTTCCTGTGCAATGAGGACTTTGAGGACTTTGAAGATATCATCCTTGTATTTCTTCTTCTTTGATTCTTTTTCCCACAGAGGACAGTCAGCAATATAGTGGCCAGACTTCTTGCATTTGTGACAAATTCTCTTCTTGTAATCGCTTGATGAAGATTCTTAGTTCTTCATGCCACTTCTTGATGATTTTCCAAAACGACCTCTCCTTGAGAACTTCTGGAATTTACTCACTAGCATTGCAAGCTGCTGACTCAGTTATTCAAGCTCACCAAGCCTACTGTCAGACTCTTCGCCATCGGATGAGGAAATTGCCTTAGCCTTCAAAGCAAGAGATCTTCCATAGCTTGGCTCGTAGAGGTCTTTCTTCTCATCTTGTTGGAATTCATGAGTATTGAGTCTCTCAAGAATATCAGTAGGATCTTGTGACTTGTAGTCTCCACATTCTTGAATCATCAAAGCAAGTGTATCAAATGAGGAATCAAGAGATCTTAGCAGTTTATTCACCACCTCATGGTCGGTGATGTCAGTGGCACCAAGAGCTTGGAGCTCATTGGAGATATCAGTGAGACGATCAAAAGTTTGCTTAAAATTTTTGTTGTCGAGTCTTTTGAAGCGGTTGAAGAGATTGCGAAGAACATCAATTCGAGAGTCACGTTGAGTTGAAACACCTTCATTGACTTTGGACAGCCTATCCCAGATAAGCTTAGCAGTCTCCAAAGCACTCACTCTGCCATACTGACCTTTACTCAGATGGCCACATATGATATTCTTTGCTTGAGAATCGAGTTGCTTGAATCTCTTCACATCAGCAGCAGTGACAGTGGGAGTGACATGAGGAACACCATTTTCCACAACATACCAGAGATCATTGTCAATTGCCTCAAGATGCATGCGCATCTTGTTCTTCCAGTAGTGGTAGTCTGTCCCATCGAAGGTAGGACACCCAGCTGATACCTTGATCATGCCTGCAGTCGACATAACTAAAACTCTAGGTGGTTAAACAAAAATCACACAGAACAAAGGAGTACCTTGCTCTGATACCAATTGAAAGTGCATTATAACGACTAGAGGGGGGTGAATAGGTGATTTTTACAAATTCGTCACTGAGGAATTACTACATGAGGAATTTGCTAAGTGACGAAATACTAACAGCAGAATAAGTAATCAAGTGCATGCGAAACATAGCAGTAGCATAGTCATCATGATGAAATTAAGCATACACAGAGCATAAGTAGTGTGAATAGGATAAGCAGGCGGAAAATAAAGTGACTGATGAATTTGAGATGAGGTGTGGGGACCCCGACTCATAAGTCGTGATCACCGAATCCACGTGTACAGTGATCCCAGAGATCAATGCTCACTGTACACACATAAGCTGAATAACAAGAGTCTTACATCCATACTTAGCATCTTACACAAATAAAGACCACGAAGGTCAAGTCTTACATAGGTAGGGCCATGAAGGCCAAATAACAAGCATTACTAGCAGCGGAAATCTAGATCGAAAGCGTAGACCCATGCCATCTGCCTTAACCCTACAGGCATTCTGACTGGAAAGCGTCCTAGTTCGCATGTTCGTCACCAACGAACTCTTCACCATATTCCTGCTCTTCCATGCCTGGCCAATTAAATAACCAGTGGCAAGCCAATGAGTACTTTGAATGTACTCGCAAGCAACCCATGTTTGGAACAAGGCAATAACAATTCATGATATAGCACTAAGTAGGTAAGTTTTGCAGAAAGCTAATTCTGAGTGCAATGACATGGTCAATTAAAAGCATGCATCATGAGGTAGCAGATATCCATACGAACAAGTTACATATATCATCATAAGCAAGGGTATTGAACATCTCATGTTCACTCATCATGTCAAGTCATCCGGCTTAACTCAAGTACCATCTTTGTCACCAACACACGCACACCAGGTTTGTGAAAACATCGGACGTAATTTAAGCAGGACCTCCAACTGTCCATGACCGTGGACACGGCTATTCAAATAGTTTTTCACTTTGTAGAGGTTGCACACTTTACCCACAAGACTCGGGGAACTTCCGTGTCATCCACGACTCGCGGTATATTACATACCCGAGGTAAGCACCCGAACAATGCCTTTCCCCTGACGATACTAAACAAAGAGTCCACTCGTTGGTCCGTGTCTTCATGATGTACAAACACGGGCATCGCTCCACATAGTACCATCCATGAAGGAACACAACGGTGTGCCCGGTGCCTGTAAAGACAGCGCATGGTCGCCCTACCTGGCACGACCCCGTATCGAGAGAGTAACTCATACTCCCCCGCCACTAGTAATGCGGGCTCCCTGTTAGTACCCATCAAAGTAATCAACAAAGCCCCGTACCATAAGGGGTATCATGGTTGTGCATGTAAGGTTGGGATGGTCAGCAAATCTTAAATCTCTCCGTTTTCGAAAACACCGGGGACGGCAGGGGACCACCACGACGAACTCCTGCACCTCCTCCCCCGCGTGGATACCTGCGTGGATTTGAGGGAAGGGCACACCGCCCCGGCCACCACCGCGCCCGCCGAGGTTAGGCGGAGCCGTCCGACCTCCACGACCTCCGCGGGCCGGCGGAGCCACCTGCCTACGGCCCGCGGACAACGGCCTACCGCAGGAGCTGGACCCGACCCCCACCGTCGTCACCACGATCCGCATTGGGCTTTGTGGAGCTCCCCTCGTAGCGCCACCCGATCCGCATGCATGACGGCGGCCCCTTGCCATCCCAAGGGAAGCGCGTCGGAGGAGGTAGCGGAAGGTGAGGGGAAGAAAAGACGGTGGAAGAAGAACTAAGAGCAGGAGGACGTAGATGAGCAGTGCTCCCATTCAGTCCCCCACCCCTCTTTATAGGGCAAGGGAAGAGGAAGGGACCAACTCTTCGTGACCTGGACTGGACGCGCACTGGCCCTCAGCAAGCGCCCGCGACCGCCCCTCTCAGCCAATACCGGGCCTCGCGCGCGACACACATCGCGTGAGACACGATGGATGAGACGGGGATGCTCAAGCCTCGCTGAGAAGCTTGGGAGTCGACTGTTCGCTGCCAAGCGTGCCATTGGGTGATTGTTTCCCTTCCCCATACGCGACCCCACGTGAGAACACGTGGTGCGAGGGAAGCGTCGCTCCTTGTCTAGCATGGTGCGACTCTTGGGCGCGCCTCCTCGAGGCAACCGCACCGCTCCACCACTCCCCTGATCCACAGTTACTGCGCGTCGTGGGAAAGGTAAATAGAAGTCATCATAACCATAGAAGATTGCGGCCGCGTGCGTCCGTGCATAGTTTTTGGACCTAGCCAAACAAACGTCATGAACGCATGTGTGGCCCAGGCCCAGGGGCTCCTGTCGGTGTACTAAGAAACGGAGTCCTTAGCACCCGGACTTGTGCACCAGACGCCGCTACCTCCAGCCCAGCAAGGTCTTGCCGGGCACGAGCATTCCTCCAACTACAACGAGCAAGGTCCAAGTAAACCAGGCAAGACGCCTTGCCAGGGGGCGGGGGGCTCGGGGAGGCACGCGCCCGACAAGGACTCCCCCGCCAAGGCCCGGCTCCACGTCGCCAGGATGGTTGTCTACATCGACCAGGTGGCGAGCGGGCAGGCGGATAGGTTGAACCGGCCGGGGCACGTGGCAGCATGGATGGATTTACAACAGCTTTACCGACACCCGTCCCATGGCGTGGCGAAAGAATAGAAGGTAGCTGGGTGGACGACACAAAAGGAGATGCAATCCTTGCCGGGAGACGTCCCCAGCTTGACACCTCATGGCACATTCAATGCGCCGGTCCTAGTCCGTCAGGGTTAGGTATTTCCCACAACCACCTCTGCTGACACTCTGGCAGGAGGCAGTGTCCACTGTTCGCCAGGTGTAAAGACCATTTTGTCACTGTGGTAACCCCGTGTCTATAAAAGAAGGCCCATGGCTACCTTTACAAAGATCAAAACTCTGTTCATTTTACACGCGTAGCTGCACTCTGAGTGACCTCTTGCCGGGGCTATTGCACCTTGTACTGTGAACACCCATAAACCATAAGAACACATGACGTAGGGTTTTACGCTCCGACGGCCCGAACCTGTCTAAACCCCCGCATACGCAGGAATCAGTGATGCTCTTTGTGCCGGAAACCTACCCATCTGATTACAAAGGGTCCTTGCTGGATCCATAGGTCACCGTTTCCCCGACACTCTTCCTTTTGGGCTCGTGGTCCTTGCTATAGAAGTACTTCCACATGGAAACGTTTCCGACAACGTGCACTTGTCCATACTATGGCCGCTGTTCCACAGGGTGTCCCATCATTACATTTATGGCCCCGTTGAAAGGGGTGTCCCACTTTTACCTCGCCGACGGTTGAGACGACTGAGTGGATGACTTGCTTTCGGCAGCAAGCTTGTGTTGCTCTCTCTGCAAAATGAGCGTGAACCATTTATGAATGTGACTATAGAACATAGTCGACTTGACCAGAATCTAATATAAGGTGGTAAAATGATATTCACCAGTATTCTAATGAATTCCCTCGTCATCCCATCTGTGAAAAAAACTTCTTTATGGGGTCCCACGAGAATCGGGTCCTGATGAAGTCATGCTCCTGCTGGTCGGTGAACTCAGCCAAGCGGTGTGTGAGCCCCAAACATTCACATTCCGCATCCTCCTTAGCCCACACGGGCCTCTTGGACATTTAAGCACGACTTCAAAGGAAGTAGCTCCCCATGTTCTTTGCCTGAAGCTGCTTCCCTCTCTTCGACCTGGACTTGGGAGCTGACGTGGCTTGAGTCTGCGTCGGTATTTCCCCAAAGAGGAAGGGATGATGCAGCACAGCGACAGTAAGTTTTTCCATCAGTTATGAAACCAAGGTTATCGAACCAGTAGGAGGATCACCACCACCCAATAAGCAGCACCTGCACACAACTAACAAATACTTGCAACCCGACGCAAAAGAGAGGTTGTCAATCTCTCTACGGTAAAAAGATAGATTAGGTAGTGATAGATAGGAGAGATAGATCTCTCAAGAACACAAAATAAAAAGAGCAAATAAAAAGTGCAGCAATATATTTTTGGGTTTTTGGTTTTGTTGATCTGAAAACAAAGAGGCAAAAAGATGGATCGGAAAGCAATATGTTGGAAAAGTAGACCCCGGTCCATAGGTTTCACTAGTGGCTTCTCTCATGAGTATAGCACACGGTGGGTGAACAAATTACTGTTGGGCAATTGATAGAAGATCAAATTATCAAGACGACCTCCAAGGTGATGATCATTATATAGGCATCATGTCCAAGATAAGTAGACCGACTCCTGCCTACATCTACCACTATTACTCCACACATCGACCGCTATCCAGCATGCATCTAGTGTATTAAGTTCATGGAAAACGGAGTAATGCAATAAGAACGATGACATGATGTAGACAAGATCTATTCATGTAGGAATAGACCCCATCTTGTTATCCTTAATGGCAATGATACATGCATGCCTTGCTGCCCCTTCTGTCACTGGGAAAGGACACCGCAAGATCGAACCCATCACAAAGCACCTCTTCCCATTGCAAGAAAAATCGATCTAGTCAGCCTAACTAAACCAAAGACTCGAAGAAGAAATACGAGGCTATAAGTAATCATACATATAAGAGATCAAAGAAGACTGAAATAATATTCATGGATAGAAACTGATCATGAACTCAAAATTCATCGGATCCCAACAAACACACCGCAAAGGTTTACGTCAAATAGATCTCCAAGAGAACATTGTATTGAGAATCATAAGAGAGAGAGAGAGAGGAAGCCATCTAGCTACTGCCTACGAACCCGTAGGTCTATGGTGGACTACTCATGCATCATCGGAGAGGCACCTATGAAGAAGATGAACCCCTCTGTGATGGTGTTTAGATTGGATCTCGAGGTTCTGGAACTTGCGGCGGCTGGAATTGTCTTTCGTCGACTCCCCTATGGTTTTTGGAATATTTGGGAATTTATAGGCATCACAGACGGTGGAGAGGGGCCCCGTGGAGTGCACAACCCATCAGGGCGCGCCCTGGTGGGTTGTGCTCTCCACAGCCCACCTTCCTGGCTCTTCTTTGGCCCACTGGGTGTCTTCTGGTCCAGAAAAAATCTCCAAAAAGTTTCGTCACGATTGGACTCCGTTTGGTACTGATATTCTGCGAAGTAAAAATCAAGCAAAACAACAACTGGCACTTTGGCACTATGTCAATAGGTTAGTCCCAAAAATGATATAAAGTTGGTATAAAATGATTGTAAAACATCCAAGAATGGTAATATAATAGCATGGAACAAGCAAAAATTATAGATACGTTGGAGACGTATCGGCATCCCCAAGATTAATTCCTACTCGTCCTCGAGTAGGTAAATGATAAAAACAGAATTTTTGATGTGGAATGCTGCCTAACATGTTCATCTCATATTCTTTTATTTTTATAGCATGGACATTTGGACTTGTAAATGATTCAAAGCAATAGTCTAGTTTTAACATAATGACTTCAATACTCAAGCATGCCAACAAGCAACCATGTCTTTCAAAATATCAACACTAAAGAAAGTTATCCCTAGCCAATCATGCTCAATCATTGATCCATTATGAAACACACTCAAATATTAGCTAAGCCCAATGCTCAAGTACGATCATAGTGCCCCCTAGTTTGTGCTTTAAGAGAAGATGGAGACTCAAAGTAAAAATAAAAATTGCATAAATTAAATAGATAGGCCCTTCACAGAGGGAAGTAGGGATTTGTAGAGGTGCCAGAGCTCAAGGTTTAAATTGAGAGAAAAAAAAAATTTGGGTGGCATGCTTTTCCCGTCAACGAAAACGACAAAGTAGCTCACAATACTTTCCATGCTAGATATATCATAGGCGGTTCCCAAACAGAAAATAAAGTTTATTCCTTTTTCCACCAAAGTTTCACTTTCCATGGCGGGCCGTATCCATGGTTGCCTTCCATACCAACACATACAAATTTGCTTGGAACGGCATGGAAATACCGCATATAGGTAGGTATGGTGGACTCATAAGGCAAAACTTGGTTTAAGGATTTTGGATGGACAAGTAGTATTTCTACTTAGTACAAATGGAGGCTAGCAAATAGATTGAGAAGCAACCAAACCAAGAAATGAAAATTCACATAAGCGAGCATTGAGCATAACTAACACCGAATAATGCACCATAAGTAGGATGTAATTTCATTGCATAACTATTGACTTTTGTGCATGCAGAGTGATGCGAAGCATCCCACCATCATCCCCATGAAGACTACACATCTGAACAAACCCCCAAGTGTTCCTATGACAAGAGCCTGTGCACGTGCAATCCAAGACGAGGTGACTTCTCTCCTTCTCGACTCATCTCTTGATACACATGGAACGTGGATGATACCTCAAGCGGAAACCCTATGCATGCTCAGGTACCATGAAGAAGGCCTAGGAGATGCTCGTGGTGAAGGACAAGTCCCCATGGGAACGGACATGAAGACGGAGAGACAAGATCTTACAAAGGAGGCAGACCAACTCCCAGCCCCCGGACATCCGGCCATGCCCCGGACATCCGGTCCCTGGAAGCTTCACAGGCGCTAAGGCCAAGCTACCGCAAAGCTACAAGCGCCGGACATCCGGACGCCCTGCCCCGGACATCCGGCATGGCCCGGACATTTGGCCAACGGCCCCGAAAATCCGGCATCACCTATACAGAGAACATCAAAACCGGCACGCCAACCCCGGAATCCGGCACCCCTACCTCAGACTTCTGGCACCTCCTATCCAGAGAGATTTCTCAGCCAGCTCCAGGCCCCGGACATCCGGCCCGGAGTCCCGAACATCCGCCCCCCTGCTGAAGCCCCGGACATCCGGCCCCTCAAGCCCGAACATCCGGCCCTTGTGTGGGCAGCCTCGGGCCTGAGTGGCCGTGTACCTTTCCCTTCGCCCCCTTTTTCCACTAGCACTATATAAACCCACCCCCCTCTTTCTAGGGTTAGCTATTGTTTGGCAAAGACTTTGTTGAGCATAGCTCCATTATCTCCCTTGCCTCATGGAGTGATTCCCCTCTACGTGAGAAGATCCGGAGTGTTGCCAAGGCCCCTCTAAGGGAAGATCCCACGGGATTCAAGACCTCCTCCTCCGGAGTGAGGACACTACCGTTACTTGTATCCTTTGTTGATTGTGGACCGTGATACTTGTGTACTCGTGTGATTCTAGTGGATGTGTGATCGAAGGTTGTCCTTGAGTGTTTGATTTCCCTCTTGTGTTTCTCTTGTGTTCTTCGTGTTCCTCGTGAGATCCCCTCCAAATCATGAAAGATCGACGCACACGGGCGTGCCCCGTATCATAGTGGTATTAAGAGCCAAGGTTTCTCACGAATTTGGAGTCTCCTCCTTCAATTTCTAGCCAATTTTGTTTTGTTTTGACCTAATTTCGAAAATCCCCACAAAAATAGCCCTACCAAATTTCTTGGATTCGTTTCATTTGAGGAGATTTTGTTGATTTTGATCCGTGGATTTCGTTGTGGACAGGTAGATCTAGCTTTTTCCCACCCCCCATCATTTTCCTCCGTCAAATCGCCCCAATTTTGCCAAAAAACAATCGTGTTCTTCCTCTAGTTCATAGGAATCATGTGATTGGATCTGGATTCGGGAGGTCCGGACATCCGGCCCGTACCCAGGACATCCGGCCCAGGCAGCCCGGACATCCAGCCCCTGGAAAATAGCCAAGCTTTCCGCCATTTCTTCCACAACCCATTTTTGACAGATTTTGTTCTTCACTCCATTTCTTCCGCAACCTTTCCGCCATTTCTTCCGCAACCCATTTGCATTTGAGATTTTGAGTCGCGAGCATGGACACTTCCTAAGGTGTTTCAACTAATTAGGAGTGGTTTGTCATCGACATCGTCGCTCATCATTGCTCCGGATCGTCGCCAACCACCTCTACATTGACACCTCACCGTGAGCAAGGAAGGTAACCGCGATGACACTCTTTCCCTATACCCTAGCCATTGCATTGTTACCTCGAGCCTATTTGCGTTACTTACCTATCGAGACTAGCCATTGAGTATTGCCGGGCCACGCTACTTGTGCACTTTAGTGATACATACTCCGCATAGCTTCATTTGCGTGCATATATCTTAGTATCATCTTTCGTGTTACAACATAGTACCCGCATACATAATTGCTATCTTGGTGTGCACGCCTCGTATTGTTACCATACAAAACGTCATTGCTAAAGAAAAGAGAAGCAAAGCTTTTAAGAAAGAGCATACGAGAAAAAGAGCAATAGCATCGCAAGCTTCGCATTGCATACTTGATCATCTTGGATCATTTGAGCGAGTGACACGTGCCACATACACACATAGCAAGTCGGGAATAGGAAGACGACACGTTTCGTTCATTTTAGGGTGTGCACAAGTGCGTATCATGCCCATTGGAGCGATCGTGTTACCGTCTCTCTAGTGTTGTGCAACGAGAGCATTTTACGTGGATTCCACATTTTGGATCATCCTTGGTTGCATGACCCCAACTTTCTTCCGTGAGTGTGTTTCCGTGTATACCCATTGCTATTGATCTACATTGTCTCATTTGCGAACTTTACGAATCTCTTTCAACATTATTGAATCTTATCGTTCGAATTGCTTGAAATTTGTGCCACTATCCTAACCAAGCTACTCCATAAGCCTTATTTGTGTAGGTGTGAGAAGGACGATCTTCGGTACCAATTCTACTATTTCCATACTTGCACATTGAGTGATCTTGATCCACTTTCAACTATTGGAACGTTAATTCGTATTGTCTTGTCACTCTTCCACTTATATCTTCTTGAGTGCTATGGATAGGAACATCATGTCGAACCCGGCCTTCGAGGAGAATGAAGACGACGTGAACAACCACATCACCAAGTTGCACTTCTTCGGCGCACACAAGGCAATTACTCAAGCTCAAGATGTCTTGCATGACCGCATCGACCAACTCGCCTACAACTTGTGTGAATCCGAAACGCGCACAAGAGAATACCTCGACACCAAGCTCTCAAGCCAAATGGACAGGCTCCGGTCCTTGATGGTCACTCGTGCACCTTCCTCATCTAGATCAACAAGGAGTCGTCACACAAGTCGCAACTCAACGACGTACTCTTCCAACGCAAGTCCACAAACGCGTCATCATCATCGTGACGAACACTCCGGCCCAAGCTCTCCACAAGGTCGTCACCGTTAAGACAATCCATTTCATGGCAATGGAATGCAAGATCGCGTCCGCGCTCGAGAACGCCGCTGCCAACTAGATCAAGATGCGTGGGAGCAAGAACACCAATGCGAAGAACAAGAACAACGACGCCGAGAACAAGAACAACATCGCCGTCATGAACGAGCGCTTGAGGCACATCGCGCTTTACAAGAAGCTACTCGTGCCTTGGAGGAGCGCAACCGCCAAGCCCATCACGAGCAAGAAGCACTTCGCCAAGCACAACAAGAAGAACTTCGTCGACAACGACAAGAAGAAGCCAATCACCAAGAGGAGCACCAAGAAAGGCGCAACCGAGTGCGTCCACCTCGTCGCCATCCTCAAGATCATCGCGCCGAACCCGACCATGAAGATGGACAAGGACAAGATCAACGTCAACACGCTCAAGGCAATGACAATGAGGATCCACCTCCACGACAAGGATTTCAGCATCACAACCACAATGATGAACAACGCTTCGGCAAGCTCAAGTTCACAATGCCAAAGTTTTCCGGAAGTAATGATCCCAAAGACTACTTATCATGGGCCCTCAAAGTTGACAAGATCTTTCGCCTACACAACTATGATGAAGAGAAGAAGATCGCCATGGCTTCCCTTGAGTTCCAAGACTATGTCCTTATTTGGTGGGAACAAGTGATTGAGCGAAGAAGGGAGAGAGGTGAACCTCCTATCACCACTTGGGCCCAAATGAAGGATCTCATGCGAGCTCGTTTTGTGCCTACACATAACAACCGGGATCTCTTCAAGAAGCTCCAACAACTCAAACAAGGCACCAAGTCGGTAGAAGAGTACTATCAAGAGATGGAGATTGCTATGATCCGAGACAATGTCAAGGAAGATGACGAGCAAACAATGACACGCTTCTTGAATGGCCTCAACTACCAAGTCAAGAAAATTGCCGACTTCTAACCATATTCCAACCTTCTCGAACTTGTGCATCAAGCAACCAAGGCGGAACGGCAAGTGCAAGATGACTACAAGCACTCCAAGTTCTCCTCCAAGACCTACGGCTCAAGTGTTCAAGCTACTACGACAACGACACTGACAACTATGAAATCTACACCTCCGACCGGCGACAAGTCAATTACAAGGACAAGACGACTTCGTCAAGCCGACCAATCTCAAGCACCTACAAACCGAGAGCTTCATCCTCTACCCCAACAACGGATGCTACCGGCAAGACAAGCTCCATCAAGTGTTTCACGTGCCAAGGCCGAGGCCACAAGACCTTCGAATATCCAACCAAACGCAACATGATCATCCTCGACGATGGCACCTACGACTCTATGAGTGACGACAAGATGCAAGCTTTGGAGCAAGTGGACATACACCGCCAAGTGAACGAAGATGAAGATTCGCAATTCTTTTGCGACAACGATTCGAGCCCCGCTCTCATTGTCTCCAAAGTTTTGATGCTCCAACAACAAGAAGACGAGGACCAACGTTGCCACATCTTCCATACCAAGGCGGGAATCCAAGGAAAATCCGTCAAGGTCATCATAGATGGCAGGAGTTGTCACAACTTGGCAAGTGAAGACCTTTGTTCCAAGCTACAATTGGTCAAGAAAAAGCACCCCCGTCCCTACAAGGTCCAATGGTTTAGTGATTCCGGAACCCTCCAAGTTGACCACACCGTGGAAGTTTCCTTCAAGATAGGCACTTACGATGACACTTTGGAGTGTGATGTGGTTCCAATGTCCGTGTGCCACCTCCTACTTGGTAGACCTTGGCAATTCGACCGTGGCGTCACACACAAGGGTCGGACAAATCAATATAGCTTCAAGATGAAGGGCAAGCAATATGTTCTCCGACCAATGACTCCAAGTCAAGTCATCACCGACAAACAAGCTTCATCCCACCGTGGAGATAAAAGTGAGAGAGTGATCCACCTCAAAGAGAGTGAGTGCCAAAAGTCAAAAATGAGCGACTCCACGATGAGGGACATGAGAGATATAGTTCTTTTAGCCACCAAAAGAGATTTGAGGGATGAATTCCAAGATGTTTTTCCGGATGAGCTACCTCCGGGACTACCACCAAAACGAGGGATCGAACACCGCATCAACCTCATCCTCGGAGCACCACTTCCTAACAAGGCTCCCTACTGCGTCAACCCCGAAGAAACAAAAGAAATACAAAGGCAAGTCCTAAAACTCCTAGATAAAGGGCATGTACGTGAGAGTTTGAGTCATTGTGCGGTTCCGGTCATACTTGTGCCTAAGCAAGATGGTAGTATGCGCATGTGTTCCGATTGTCATCCTATCAATGCTATCACCATTCAATACCGTCACCCCATTCCACGCTTATATGATATGCTTGATGAACTTAGTGGTGCCACTATATTTTCTAAGATTTACTTAAAAAGTGGTTACTACCAAATTTGAATACAAGATGGTGACGAGTGGAAACCGCATTCAAGACTAAATTTGGTCTATATGAATGGTTGGTTATGCCCATGGGCTTATCCGAAGCACCGGGTACCTTCATGCGTGTTATACACTTTGTCTTGCGACCCTCATAGGATATTGTGTTGTGGTATATTTTGATGATATTCTTGTCTTTAGCAAGTCTCTTGAGGAGCATGCTACACATGTTCTGTGACGCCCCCAATTTCGACCGTACGCTAATCAAACATGCAATGCGTACGATCAAGATTAGGGACTCACTGATCGATATCACAACACAACACTAGACACAAATTAAAGTCATACAGCTTCATATTACAAGCCAGGGGCCTCGAGGGCTCGAATACAAAGCTCGACAAGGCACGAGTTAGCGGAAGCAAATAATATCTGAGTACAGACATAAGTTAAACAAGTTTTGCCTTAAGAAGGCTAACACAAACATAAGCAACGGATCGAAAGAGGCGAGGCCTCTTGCCTGGGAGCCAACCTAACTACTCCTGAGCGTCGGCACTCTCCACGTAGTAGCAGGCTCCAGCGGTGGTGTAGTAGTCGTCTCCGGCGTACTCCATCTCCGGGGCTCCGACGTCTGAACGCAAAATCGTATTGAGGGGAAAGAGAAAGCAAAGCAGCGGTGAGTACTCATCCAAAGTACTCGCAAGACTGACATCAGAACTATGCTAAGTATGCATCAGTATCAAGGAATGGAGTTATATCTGGACTGACTGCAGAAAGCAAGAATGCGGGGGAATGCCTAGTCTTATCGAAGACTAGCATCTTTAGCATCTTGCAGCATTAGAAGAGAGTAGACTGGTATATCACATATAGTCATATTATTGTAGCAATTTTATTAAGTAACCATGCCCAGAGATTCTTCCTCGACTCCCTGCGAGGAAGCAATCTCGGAGGCACATTCATTTCAAATTAAAGTCACAGTTGTAGTTGTATAAGGTCAAGGTACAATTCCAAGTCATCTTGTTACCGTGGACATGGCTATTCGAATAGATAATTTCTTCCCTGCAAGGGTGCACCACAGATTCCCCAACACGCCTCAATCACCTCCGGCCGGACACACTTTCCTGGGTCATGCCCGGCCTCGGGATATCAGCACGTCGTCGCCCCACCTAGGTTCAACGAAGAGGCCAGCCCGCCGGTCTAAATCCTAAGCGCGCAGGTTCGTGGGCCCACTTGCCCTTGCTCTCCTGCACGATGCGAACGCGCCCGGGGTCAGTCCTAGCACCCCTTAGTAACAAGCACAATGCCGTTGCGGACCACTCGGGCGCGCGCCGCTCCATTGTTGACATCCGAAGAGCTTCGGCTGATACAACGACGCTGAGTGCCCATATCTTCCCCACGTGAAGGTTAGTGCGTATTAAGGCCAACGACCCAACTCAGATCAAGTACCTAACCCATTAGCATTTTATTAATGCGGGGCAGGCGCGACCCATAAATTGTGGTCCTGTCGCCCCGCCTCGAGGATGTGTGGCAAGGGCCTCTCTCGCCCGTCCACGCCTCATCATCATCAAACCGTGGGTACCCCTCAGGGCCGACCCATCACCAACATGTTTCTTTAACCCGGACATAGTAACTGTGTGTATAAAACATCAAGACGGAACCTGAGGAATCACCCTCAAAGGGTCCCGCTCGATGAAACCGTCAAGGTGGACTTAGAGGAATCACCCTCGAGGGTACCACACTTGAGGGGTTGCATGACAGAGTCATCGTCGGGAGTGGTGAAGGAGGAATCACCCTCGATAACCACGACCGACTAGCTGCACTACAGAGCTAGCATCATGAGTACTTCACGAGGTATCACCCTCGGTACTCGATAGTAGCGTTGCAGAGTCGTACAACTAAGTGGGGGTGCGGTGATGTGAGGGGCCTGGCCTGTCAGTCGGTTCACCGAGTCTTCGTGTCTTCGAGTCGAAGAGTCGTCGATGAAGAAGCAGGGGCAACTGGGACTAAGGGGTCACTGGGGATCCATTGATCAACATATACTAAGCAGTTGATATGATTGCAGGTATTGTATGAGTTTATCAAAGGCAGGCTATGCATCAGAAATAGGAGCTAGCTAATTCAGTAGCAAAATCTAATGCAAGAATAAGAGGGAAAGGAATAGGCGATATTGGAATGCTCAGGGGGGTTGCTTGCCTTGCTGCTTTGCGGCAAAAGTCTGATCGTCAATGGTGTAGTCGTACCCGGCAGCACCGTCAGTCTCGGGGTCTACCGGAGAGAATAGGGGGGGAAGAAACAATAAATATAAAGCAGACAAATGTATCACGATGCATGACATGGCAATATGCAGAACTAGACATGCACTAACGCAGTATTACACGTCGTAGACGGCTCGGAAGAATATCTGACGATATTTTCCGGGTCTCTGGCTTTTACCGAACAGATGATCCTAATGCTAACTGTCCATGTTCATCATGCTAGGAGCATGTGACAGATGAACGGACAGCGTAGTCGGATTCGTCTCGTCGTTCTGAGCAACTTTCATATATAAAGTTTTTCGATCTGAGCTACGGTTTAAAAGATATGATTTTCTAAAGTTTTAAACATTTTCTAGAATTTATTTTATTTATTTAAATCAACATTATCCAGAATAGTAAATGATCATGTCATCATGACGTATTGCTGGCGTCAGCAGTCTACAGTGCAGTTGACTAGGTCAAACATGACCAGTGGGTCCCACCTGTCAGTGTCTGTTCTAATTAAACAGGTTTTAGTTTAACTAATTAACTTAATTAGTAGGTGGGCCCCAGTAGTCAGTGACTGTTTAGTGTTTAATTTAATTAACAGATTAGTTAGCAGTTTAATTAATTTATATAAATAATTAAACTACGCTGGGGTCCACATGTCAGTGGCCCACGCTGCCGAGTCAGCGGGGTTGACCCAGTCAACCCGGACTGGTGGACCCGTAGGGCCCACGGTCAGTGGCACAGGGCGGGGCCCAGAGGTGCCAGGTCAGCGGGCGGCGACGGAGACGCACCGGCGAGCCGTTCCGCGGCGGGAGCTCGCCGGACTTGGCCGTAAAATCGCTACGGCGATCCATTTGGCACACGGTTGGGCTCGTCCGAACGAGCGGAGCGAGCCGCATTGAACGGTGCAGGTCTACCGAGCTGGGGTGGTCGGGTTCGTCGGCGGCGAGCTCGCGGGCGGCGGCCTGAGTACGGGTCCGGGCGAAAGCATAGCTAGAGGCATCGGGGGGCTGTGTGCGTGCGCGCGTTCGGCTACTGGGAGCTCTAGGAGCTCGGTAGCGAGCTCAGACGCAAGCTGCGGCGGGAGAGGCCACGACGGTGAGGTACGCGGTGGCGGTGATCACGGCCGCGACGAGGATTGGAGCTAGAGGGCACCACGGCTAGCTAGAGGAGTGGAGATGATGCGCAGCTCACCTAGGGGGCACAAGGAGGCCCGTCGAGTGCACGGGAGCGCAGGGGTGCGGCGAATCGACGGCGAACCCTGGCGTGTCCGAAGGTTGAAGAAGAGCTCGAGGAGGACGTTGCGGTGGCTCCCGCGTTCGGCTAGTCGGCGTAGGCGGCCTAGCCGAGGTCGATGGTGACGCTGGACATGTCGGAGAGGCAAATGGGGCACGGAGAGCGCGGGATCGACGGCGGCGGCGATGGGAGCTTTCGGGCGAGCTCGATGCAGAGCGATGGAGGTAACGAGAGGGGTTCTGGTGAGGGACTAGGGTTTAGGGTTGGCCCCGGGGTGTCACCGCTGTCTTTAGGTCGCCGGGGAGCTGTCGGATGGTCGCCAGCGCGCCATCGCCGGCCGTGGACGCTCGCCCATCATCCACGAGGGCCTCGGTGAATAGAGGAAGGAGAAGGCTGGGGGGGGGGTCGGCTGGGCCGCTTGGCCTAGCTAGGCCACGGCCCAGGGGGGTTTCCCTTTTTCTTTTTAAAACTTTCTTTTTGCTTCTTCTTTTTTTAAATAATTTCTGTTTTATTAGTGTTAGGACATAAAATGAATCTTGCAAAAATAATGGGATAGGTCCCAATATTTGCAATGCAAAATTTGGTACTGCCACAAAAAGTTTTGGGGGCATTGGAATTTGTTTGGTATTTACATAACTCAAAAGGACAATTAAATAATTGATTTGCCTCTGTTATAATTGTTTTAGAGGAACATATTTACTTTATAAAATGTTGGTTCATATTTTATAAGTACCAGGTGAATATTTCTAACCCAAACATGATTTTTGTTTATAGGTTTGCAAAACTATTAAATGCACTTTTAAAAGCATTTTGAAATTCATTAGGGAATTCATATGACATATGACTCCAATGTGATCAAGCATGGTTTAGCAAAAAGGATTAGCTTAATCTCCTGGGTTGCTGTTGCTAAATTACCAAGATCGTTGTAGAACTAAATCCAGGGCGTCACATGTTCGTGATGTTTTGCAAATTCTTAGGAAGGAACAACTATATGCAAACATGGAGAAATGCACATTTGGTGTTGAGAAGGTAGTTTTCTTGGGTTTTGTAGTATCTTCCAAGGGCGTTCATGTAGATGAAACTAAGATTGATGCTTTTAAAACTTGGCCCACACCAACGAATTTGCAACAAGTGCGTAGCTTCCTAGGACTAGCCGGTTTCTATCGCCATTTTGTCAAAGACTTTAGCACTATTGCATCACCTCTTCATGCTTTGAGCAAGAAGAATGCACCATTTATTTGGGGTACTTCCCAAGACACCGCATTCCATGTACTTAAAAATTTGCTCACTCATGCACCTTTGCTTGCTTTGCCCAACTTTGATAAAACATTTGAAACGCATTGTGATGCTAGTGTTAATGGAATAGGTGGTGTGCTTATGCAAGAGAAGCGTCCTATCACGTACTTTAGCGAGAAACTATACGACGCTCAACTTAACTACCCCATCTATGACAAAGAATTGTATGCTTTGGTGAGAGTTTTGCATGTGTGGGAACACTACTTGCGACCTCATGAGTTTGTTATCCATACCGACCATGAAACGCTTAAGTACTTAAAAGGTCAAACCAAGTTGAACAAACAACATGCTAAATGGAGTGAATTTATTGAGTCCTTCCCTTATGTCATCCAATACATTAAGGGTAAGGAAAACGTTGTGGCGGATGCTCTTTCCTGCAAATGCATGCTAGTTACTCAACTTGAATTGAATGTTATTGGTTTTGAGCACATTAAAGACTTGTATGAGCATGATGCCTATTTCGCTAATCCTTACACTATGTGCCAAGTGAAAACTTGTTGGGAGAACTATTATATGAAAGATGGCTATCTTATGCGTGCTAACAAATTGTGAATACTCGAGTCTTCTCTTCATTTGTTGCTTTTGCAAGAGGCTCACAGTGGAGGACTTATGGGTCACTTTGGACGCGACAAGACGTATGCCACACTATCCAACAAGTACTTTTGGCCCAAGATGTTTCGTGATGTTGCACGCTTCACCAACCGATGCTCTACATGCCGCAAAGCTAAGTCCGAAGCTCAATCCCATGGTCTTTATATGCCTCTCCCTATACCTTTCCAACCTTGGGAAGACATTAGTATGGACGTTGTGCTTGGTTTTCCACGAACAAAACATGGCCATGATTCCGTTTTTGTCATTGTGGACCGCTTTTCCAAAATGGCTCATTTCATTCCATGTCACAAGATAGACGATGCTTCACATATTGAAAATCTCTTTTGTAGGGACGTCTTGCGACTACATGGCGTCCCAAAGACCATTGTATCGGATCGCGACGTCAAGTTCTTAAGCTACTTTTGGAAGACCCTATGCGCCAAGCTCGGAATCAAGCTTCTATTCTCTTCGGCATACCACCCGCAAACCGATGGACAAACGGAGGTGACAAATCGGACGCTTTCTACCCTACTTCGCGTGTTGATCAAGAAGAACATAAAGGAATGGGAAGATTGCCTCCCCATTGCCGAGTATGCCTACAACCGCGTGAGTCACTCCACCACCGGCAAATCTCCGTTCGAAGTGGTCTACGGCTTCAATCCTTCGTCCCCATTGGACATCGGTCGGCATTCTGGGGACGGGGGTACCCAGACCTGCCGGCATGCGGCCCAGGGCGTGGCCCACCTCGACGGCCAAGCATGGCCCGAAACGGCCTCACTCAAGACAAGGCCCTCACAAGAGCCCCGCGCTCGCGAGGAGGACGGCGCCAAGACCCTCGGGGAGAAGAGACCTCCCCAGGCCCCCTCCTGAGTGGCGGAGAACTCTATGCAATGCTCAGTCTCGGGAGGTCAAGGGTGACGCAGACGGGCCAGGCGGGCACCAGCACGCCAGAGGAGAAAGTTTCCTCTTTGGTGCAAAGGAGGCAAGGGCGAACGCGGGTTCCCAAAGCACCCCCCCAAAGGTTTCCATTCCGGTGCAACAAGACCAAGACCACGAGCTCCGTAGGTCGGGCGTCATCACCGAGCCCACCTCTGCATCACCACTGGCTACTTTGCAGGCGAAGACCACCTTTCGTCAGGATAAGGGTGTACCTCCTGTCCCCCGTCGAATTTGGCCGTTGTGGGATCCCTTCCCGCCATTGCGATAAGGGAGGAGGACCCGTGCCACTATAAATAGAGGCTAGGCTGCTCTGTAGAAGGGAGAGATGAAAAACACCGCTCGAGCATCCTCGCGAGGCGACTGACCACTGTACTAGTTCATCCACCAACCTCCCCGTGAGGCAATCCACAAAAAGGCAGGAGTAGGGTTTTACGCTTCGCAGCGGCCCGAACCTAGGTAAATCCTCGTGTGCTAATCTTCTTCCTGAGAGTGTGCGAGCTTGTTTGGCTAGGCCGTCGAGCTGAGAGCTAGAGGCTAAAGCTGTTGGGGATCTTCGCACATGCCCATGTGTTCAAACCTCTTCGGGTTTTGCGGAGCCCTAAATCCAACATTTGGCGCCCCAGGTAGGGGGCGTGTCGGAGTCTTTTGCAAGCTTCGCTTCTCCTTCGCTCCGTCATGTTGATGGACGACGCCCGACAAGTTTCCTTCGGCCCCGATGGATCCGCCTTTGCCAACCTCGCCGCTACCACCCAAGACGCCCGCCCTGGCAGCTCGGTGCTGGGTGGTCGTTACCAAGCCACCAGCGTCATCTCCACCGCCGTTGCCGCTCGTGCCGGCCAGGCGCGCGGCGAGCGAGCGGCGCCCCCGGGACCGACATCACACTATGCCCACGTGGGAGACCTCAACGCGCATGACAAGCTGCTGATGGCAAGTGAGATGCTTCGCCACCGCCCGACGCACAGGGGCTTCGATGCCTGGGCCGACCACATCGCCGAGTTGGTCACCGTCGCAAGGAGGGCCTGGGTTCCGCACCTCTCTTTTCGACCACCGATGCTGGGCGCCGGGGGCTCCCTCGCCATGCCTCTCACCTCATCTGCGGAAGGCGTGCCCGCCCCATGACCGGGCGAGCCCAGGCAGGGCCCGCCGCACGCCATGCTCCTTCTCCTCCGGATCCCGGTGACCGGCTTCGGGCCGCCATCCGGCCCAGTCAGTGGTGCCTTTGAAGAAGGTGATGGGGTGCTCCGCGCGTGCCTCAATGCGCGCACTCATGCCCCAGTGGATCATCAACAGCCTGGGTCGTCCCGGAGAGAGCGCGCCAACCGGCGCAGGGATCAGGCTGCTCAAGCTTCCGGGCCGACAGGTAACCATAACGGAGACACGGTGGATAACCAAGGAGGCAACCCACGTCAAGACACGCGCGATTAACCCCGTGCCGTCGGCAGAGGTAAGCAACTCCGTGCGAAGGCCCACCGCAGGAGGGTTTGTGGGCTGCGCACCCAGGATGGCATCGCCTTGCCGCCCAGGGAGGCTGCCCATGGGGCACGCGGAGACGGTTCAGGAGGAGACCAAGGCCTTTACACAGAGGCCTATGTTCCGAGCTATGTCATACCTGCGGATGGCGTGGTTGATCACGCGCCCCCCGCGGGAGCCAGCATCCTCCCGGAGTAGGGAGATGTCCCGGACGACCTCTCCAAGTCGGGCCTGGGGGCTTCCACTGGGATGGCACTAGGCCAGGTTGGTGCAAGCGAGGGGGCGTCCCGGGATGCGCGGGGGCGCGGCACAGCCGTCGCCCTCGCGAGCAAGCAGCATGCAGCCGGCCCTCTAGGCCGCAGGGACAACCGCCTAGGGGGACCGGCAGGATATGAGCAGTGCAGGCCACACACGGCAACGGGGCGCCGGTGCGGCCCTCAGGAGGCAGGACCTCGCGAGGTCCTCGAGTCGTGATCTGGCCGGCGCCCCGACGCCTCACAAGGTGGCTTCACCGACACAACACCCCTATGGCTGTGCTGGGTGCATTGTGCTCATGTTTGGGCCGCAGGAGCGGAATCCCTCGGCTATGCGAGGCACGAGCACCCAGGTTTGGGCTGTAGGGGCTCGCAACCGCACAGAAATGCGGGGGATGGCTCTTAACAGAGTTGGGAGCACCTGGGCCATGCGCTTGGGGGCTTGCCCAGCTATCTTCGTCCGTGACACTCTCACGTAATAATGAGTGGGCTGTATACGCCCGGAGCCCCCCGAGGACGCGGAGGGGTTCCATCCCACGCCCAAGTGGAAGCCCCATGCTCCGCGCTGGCGGACAATACTGTCCTCCAATGACCATGCCCACGCTACGTGGATGCCCTATGCTCCGCGCTGGGGGAAGACAAAGACGAAGACTAGCCTTTTTGTATTCGAATTGCCACTTTTTGAAGTGAAACTTGAAGATTTGGTAACTCTATTTAAAAAGGGGCGGGAATTTTTCTCTCTTCGCAGTTCCTTTTTCTGGTCTTGAAGTCTCCTTTTCTGAATCGGCACCTTGCCAAGGCCTAGGCACCTTGGCCCTCGCGTGGCGCCTCTGGGCAGGCCGGCAAGGGCCTCTCGCCTCGGAAGCATACATCTTTTAACGGTCGGCCCTCACTCGGGGGCTCCAGCTATGGCCCGGCGTGGCCACACGGAGTTTCGGGAGGCTCAGGAGCTTCCCGGGGTAGGAACCGGCTGAAAGGAATGGTCGCCGCTTCAGCATCAAAGGGGGGCTCCTGAGCAACACGCCTCAGGAGCCTCACTAATATCGTAGCTTCTCACCCCTTGGTCTCGTCCTGGTGATCCGGATGCCCCAATGGCGGTCGAGGCCTCGCCCCTTCGTCTCGTCCTGGTGATACGGACGCCCCAACGGCGGTTGAGGCATGCGCGGGATTGGGCCCCAACGACGTAGAGCGCCGCTTGAGCATCAAGGGGGACTCCTAAGCAGCGCGCCTCAGGAGCCTCACTGATCACGTAGCCCCTCGCCCCTTGGTCTCGTCCTGGCGATCCGGACACCCCAACGGCAGTCGAGGTATGCGCGGTGTTGGGCCCCGCCGACGTAGAGTGATGAAAAGGCTCCCAAACCATTCTGCCCGCAAGAAGGAAGCCCTCCCTGGCGAGATCCTCGAGCTCCCTAAACGCCACAGCTGCACCATGCAGCGCATGAGCTCGCCAGGGCCTATCGAGCTAAGTACCCCGACCGCGCTACGATTTACCATATGACCCCGTCAGGCCACTTGTTGCTCCAGGTACAGGGAAGGGCAGCGCAAAAGGAAGGAACCCGGCCTCTCGCGGCGTCATTGCTAAAACCCCGGTCTTGGGATGGCACACTCCACCTCAGGAGGGTCAGCCTCACGAGGCCCTAACGGGCCGTCATCGCTAGGCATAGTGCGACGCCTCAGCGGACCTCACGAAGAGCGCCGGACGTGGAGCAGCGGCACATCAGTACGGGCGAAGGTGCGAGGGAGTGCGCGGTGCCGCACCAACGATGACATAGAACTCCGTGCAGGAGATGAGGGCGCATCACACAAAACAAGCAACTAACAGCTCAAAGGAGAGGGAAGAAAGCGAAGGTAAAATGCAAAAGTTTTAATGCCCCCAGGGGCCAAGAGCTTCTTGATGTGACGGGGACCAGAGGATGAGAACGGGGAAGCCTAGGCGGAGCAGCCGCTGTCGCCGTCCAGACCTCCACTTGCCCCAGCGCCGGAGTCATCGCCCTTAGCGGAGGAAGGTTCTTGGACGAACCGCTCCACCAGGGCCTCTACGTGCGGGCGCACCTCGTCCCGGAGGGGCCTCTGGAGCTCCTCAGGCACCGGCTCCATGACGCGGGGGAGGTCAAGCTCCGAGATGTGGCGGCGCAGGTTGGAGAAGACACACGTCAGTGCAATGTCCAGAAGGTCGCGCGCGCTGGATGCATTGTCCTCGTCCACCTGGGAGATGCCGGTCTCCAGCGCCTCCACCACCTTGTCGAAGAAGTTGAGGTAGCCCCCGTCGCCGTGCGCGCACAGCAGCGCGGGGGCTTCCCCAACGAACCGGCTCACCGCACCAACCGCGCGGTGGGCGATGTCCAGGTACAGCTTGGTGCGATGCGCCTCCAGCATCCTCGCGTGCGCCACCTCGTCCTGGGCGGCCTGCACGGCGTCAGCTGCCCCCTTGATTTGGGCCTGGAGGGACGCCAGCTCCGCTTGGGCCTCTGCCTCGCCCCTGAGCGCGGCCTTGCGGGTGGCCTCGGCGTCCGCTAGCTGGGCCCTAATGCGTCCGCCTCCTCCAGGAGCTCGTCGAGCCTGCGCCTCTTGGGCGCGAGCGCCCTGGGGGAGGAAACGATCTGGTCCAGTGTGCCGGGCATGATTGCAAGAGAAAGCTGGGGGTGACGGAACACTTACTCGTCGATGATGGCCCAGCGCCAGCGAGGTTGGGCCGACCTCGAAGGCCCCCCACCGCTGCCTCCAGGGGCTGACGGCGGAACCGAGGGCTCCGTGCGCTTCCCCGCACCTGCGGCACTCCCTCCAGATGCCATGGAGGATAAAGAAAGAAAGGAGGAAGAGAAAGATATCTTCGGAAGGTTGGGAAGCGAGAGCGCGCGTCAGGAAGGAAAGACCCCCCGGGCGGGGCGGGTTTATAGGCGCAACCGCTGCTCACGGGACGACGTGGGGAGTGGAGACGCCGCGCGCTCCTCGGGCGCCACGTGCCAGACTCGGTCGGCGAGCTGCCCGGCTTCACATCGCTTCATCTGCCCTTGTCGGGTCACATCCGCCTGGCCCGAGGGGGAGGACGCAATGAGACGGCCGCATTCATGGAAGGGCAATGATGGCTTGCGCGGCGCGCAGGCCTCGCACCGGCTTGACTCGGAGCGGTTCCCGACGTCTTCGGGGAGCAGAGGCGCCCGCGTCTCGTTATGCGCCACGCCCCAAGATGGGCCCGCAGGTGATTGGGGCCTGTGGCGCATGGGTCGGCTTCTACGGCTTCGCCCCGAAGCCAACCCAACCACGCCTTGGGCCCGGGGCTGCTGTCAGCGTTCTGGGGACGGGGGTACCCACACCTGCCGGCCTGCGGCCCAGGGCGTGGCCCACCTCGATGGCCAAGCACGGCCCGGAGCGGCCTCACTCAAGACAAGGCCCTCGCGAGAGCCCCGCTCGCGAGGAGGACGGCGCCAAGACCCTTGGGGAGAAGAGACTTCCCCAGGCCCCCTCCTGAGCGGCAGAGATCTCTATGCAATGCTCGGCCTCGGGAGGTCAAGGGTGACGCAGACGGGCTAGTCGGGCATCAGCGCGCCAGAGGAGACAGTTTCCTCTCTGGTGCAAAGGAGGCAAGGGCGAACGCGGGTTCCCAAAGCACCCCCCAAAGGTTTCCATTCCGGTGCAACAAGACCAAGACCACGAGCTCCGCAGGGCGGGCGTCATCATCGAGCCCACCTCTGCATCACCACTAGCTACTTTGCAGGCGAAGACCACCTTTCGCCAGGATAAGGGTGTACCTCCTGCCCCCTTCGAATTTGGCCATTGTGGGATCCCTTCCCGCCATTGCGATAAGGGAGGAGAACCCGAGCCACTATAAATAGAGGATAGGCTGCTCTGTAGAAGGTAGAGACGGAAAACACCGCCCGAGCATCCTCGCGAGGCGACTGACCACTGTACTAGTTCATCCACCAACCTCCTCGTGAGGCAATCCACCAAAAGGCAGGAGTAGGGTTTTACGCTTCGCAGCGGCCCGAACCTGGGTAAACCCTCGTGTGCTAATCTTCTTCCTGAGAGTGTGCGAGCTTGTTTGGCTAGGCCGTCGAGCTGAGAGCTAGAGGGTGAAGCTGTTGGGGATCTTCGCACACGCCCCTGTGTTCGAACCTCTTCGGGTTTTGCGGAGCCCTAAATCCGACAACATCCTACCTCTACCTCTCCAAGAGCACGTCAACATGGACGCAAGTGCAAGGGCAAGCTACATCAAGAGGATGCATGAAGATACAAGACGCACGATTGAACGTCAAGTGGAACGCGTCAGCAACAACCGCAACATCAACAAGCACCCCATGGTGTTCAAGCCCGGTGATCTTATGTGGCTACACCTTCGCAAGGACCTCTTCCCCAACGAACGCAAGTCAAAGCTACTCCCTTGAGCCGATGGTCCATTCAAGGTGTTGGCACGCTATAAAAACTATGCCTACAAGATCGACATCCCCCGCGACAAGTACAACGTGAGCGACACTTTCAACGTCACGGATCTATCCCCTTTTCATGGTGATGAAGATCTTGATCCGAGGACGGATCTTACCCAAGGGGGGGCGAGATGATGCGGAGCATCCAACCATCATCCCCATGAAGACTACACATCCGAACAAACCCCCAAGTGTTCCTATGACAAGAGCCCGTGCACGTGCAATCGAAGACGAGGTGACTTCTCTCCTTCTCGACTCATCTCTTGATACACATGGAACGTGGATGCTACCTCAAGCGGAAATCCTATGCATACTCAGGTACCATGACGAAGGCCTAGGAGACGTTCGTCGTGAAGGACAAGTCCCCATGGAAACGAACATGAAGACAGAGAGACAAGATCTTACAAAGGAGGCAGACCAACTCCCAGGCCCCGGACATCCGGCCATGCCCTGGACATTCGGCCCCTGGAAGCTTCACAGGCACGAAGGCCAAGCTACCGCAAAGCTACAGGCGCCGGACATCCGGACCCCCTGCCCCGGACATCCGGCATGGCCCGGACATCCAGCCAACAGCCCCGGAAATCTGGCATCACCTATACAGAGAGCATCAAAACCAGAACGCCAACCCCCTACATCCGGCACCACTACCTCGGACTTCCGGCGCCTCCTATCCAGAGAGCTTTCTCAGCCAGCTCCAGGCCCCGGACATCCGGCCCGGAGTCCCAGACATCCGGCCCCCTGCTGAAGCCCCGGACATCTGGCCCCTGTGTGGGCAGCCTCGGGCCCGAGTGGCCATGTACCTTTCCCTTCGCCCCCTTTTTCCACTAGCACTATATAAACCCACCCCCCTCTTTCTAGGGTTAGCTATTGTTTGGCAAAGACTTTGTTGAGCATTGCTCCATTATCTTCCTTCCCTCGTGGAGTGATTCCCCTCTACGTGAGAAGATCTGGAGTGATGCCAAGGCCCCTCTAAGGGAAGATCCCACAGGATTCAAGACCTCGTCCTCCAGAGTGAGGAGACTACTGTTACTTGTATCCTTTGTTGATTGTGGACCGTGATTCTCGTGTACTCGTGTGATTCTAGTGGATGTGTGATCGAAGGTTGTCCTTGAGTGTTTGATTTCACTCTTGTGTTTCTCTTGTGTTCTTTGTGTTCTTCGTGAGATCCCCTCCAATTCGTGAAAGATTGACGCACACGGGCGTGCCCCGTATCACATAGGGAATCACAAACCTTAACACCAATATTCCTACTAAGCATAATTACTCACTAGCAAGACTCACATATTACTACCATCATGTTTCAAAACTATTACAAGGAATCAAGTTTAATTTTTCCAATGATCTTGATGAAAGTTTTTATTATATCCTTCTTGGATATCTATCACTTTGGGACTAGTTTCATATATTGCCATTTCTTTTTTGACAAGCTCAAACAAATTTAAGTGAAGCACATGAGCATAGAGTTTTCATCTCTCAAAATAGTATAAGTGAAGAATGAGAGTATTTCTTCAAAATTTACTAACTCTAAAATTAATCTAAGTGAAGTATGAGAGTATTTCTACAAAAATTTCCAAGCACGCCGTGCTCAAAAAGATATAAGTGAAGCACTAGAGCAATTCTATAGCTCAAAAAATTTAAGTGAAGCGTATAGAGCAATTCTAACAAATCATAGCATAATTTTGGCTCTCTCAAATAGGTGTGTCCAGCAAAAATACAAGTGACAAAATAACAAGCAAAGAAAGCAAAGATACAAGACGCTCCAAGTAAAACTCATGATATGTGACGAATAAAAATATAGCTCCAAGTAAAATACCGATGGTCGTTAGAAGAAAGAGGGGATGCCACTCGGGGGCATACCCAAGCTTAGTTGCTTGTTTCTCTTTGGATATATATTGGGGGTTGCTGTAGCATCCCCAAGCTTAGTCTGTTTTCACTCCTTATTCCTTCATCCATGGTTATCTCACCCAAAACATGAAAACTTCAATCGCACAAAACTCAACAAAATCTTCGAGAGATCCGTTAGTATAATAAAGCAAATCACTACTTTAGGTGCTGTTGCAAACCCATTCATATTTTATTATTGCATTATACCTACTGTATTTTAACTTTACCATGGCTCATACCCTTCAACATAACCCATAGATTCATCAAAACAAGCACACAATGCAACGAAAACAGAATCTGTCTTAAACAGAACAGTTTGTAGTAATTTGTACTCTAACCATACTTCTGTAACTCTAAAAATTCTGAAAAATTAGGACAACGTCAGGAATTTGTATACCAACACTGTGTTAATGTTTCAACTCAAGATCACGTCAAGAAAAAAATGAAAATTCATATATTGGATGCAAAGTTTCTGTTTCAGATTCAGCATCGCTTCTACTCATCCTATGAATCATCCTAAAGGTTGTACTTGGCACAAACGCTAAATAAACCATAAAAACAAAATCATAACAGAGGCATAATTGTGTCAACACTCAAAAACAGAAAGGAAAAAACAAAAAAATATTTATTCATTGGGTTGCCTCGCAACAAGCGCTATCGTTTTACGCCCCTAGCTAGGCATAACTCAAAGATTCAAGTATTGCCATCTTTGGTTTTGGAAACTTTTGTGAGGGCTTTCTCAAATCCGGGGGGCTCTTTACTCTTCCCCAAATTTTCAGGAGAAGAAACCATCTTGAGATCCAAAATATCCAAACGCTTGTTGCAAAGAGTAATCAAAGTATTCAAGCGATTGAGGTTCCCACTAATATGCTTGAGAGGTTCATTATATTTTTGCAACTCAACCAAGTGCTTATGTAAGTCACCCAATTTGTCGAGAATTTGAACCCCCTCTTGTGTAAAAGAGGGTCCCATTTCTAATGGAGGAATCCCCAATATCCCTTCCAAAATTTCATAAGCGGTGTTCGCATCAAGCGGCAAAATCCAAGAGTTCTCGATGATGCAAAGCTAATCCTATGTAAAAATTTCTAAGCAAAATTTTTGCGTCTCCTTTTAGATTGGAAATACGATAGGATTCCATTAGCCTATAACAATCATCTTTCAAATTTTCCCTTTGTTTTTGTTTGAAGTATAGAACTTCAAAATCTGGTGACAAAGGGGGAGTAGTAGCGCCAGCCATACCAACAAGATTGGCAAACAAGAGATCTGACGAGAAAAAGGCAAACGGAAAAGAGGGCGAATAAAATGGCAAATTGGTGAAGTGGGGGAGAGGAAAACGAGAGGTAAATGGCAAATAATGTAATTGCAAGGAGATGAGATTTGTGATTAGGAACCTGGTAGATGATGATGGAGTCTCCTCGGCGACAGAGATTGGCACGTAGAAGAGACCGCTTCCTCCTCGGCAATAGCACCATAAATTCCTTTGACGTGGCTTGAGAATGCGTCGGTATTTCCCCATAGAGGAAGGGATGATGTAGCACAGCGATGGTAAGTATTTCCCTAAGTTACGAAACCAAGGTTATCAAACCAGTAGGAGGATCACCACCACCCAATAAGCAGCACCTGCACACAAATAACAAATACTTGCAACCCGACGGGAAAGAGAGGTTGTCAATCTCTCTACCATAAAAAGATAGATTAGGTAGTGATAGATAGGAGAGATAGATCTCTCGAGAACACAAAATAAAAAGTGCAGCAATATATTTTTGGGTTTTTGGTTTTGTAGATCTGAAAACTAAGAGGCAAAAAGATAGATCGGAAAGCAATATGTTGGAAAAGTAGACCCGGGGGCCGTAGGTTTCACTAGTGGCTTCTCTCATGAGTATAGCACACGGTGGGTGAACAAATTACGGTTGGGCAATTGATAGAAGATCAAATAATCATGACGATATCCAAGGCGATGGTCATTATATAGGCATCACGTCCAAGATAAGTAGACCGACTCCTGCCTGCATCTACCACTATTACTCCACACATCGACCGCTATCAAGCATGCATCTAGTGTATTAAGTTCATGGAAAAATGGAGTAATGCAATAAGAACGATGACATGATGTAGACAAGATCTATTCACGTAGGAATAGACCCCATCTTGTTATCCTTAATGGAAACGATACATGCGTGCCTTGCTGCCCCTTCTGTCACTGGGAAACGACACCGCAAGATCGAACCCATCACAAAGCACCTCTTCCATGGCAAGAAAAATCGATCTTGTCGGCGTAACTAAACCAAAGATTCGAAGAAGAAATATGAGGATATATGTAATCATGCATATAATCGATGAAAGAAGACTCAAATAATATTCATGGATAGAAACTGATCATGAACTCAAAATTCATCGGATCCCAACAAACACACCGCAAAAGTTTACATCAAATAGATCTCCAAGAGACCATTGTATTGAGAATCATAAGAGAGAGAGAGGAAGCCATCTAGGTAATGCCTACGGACCCGTAGGTCTATGGTGGACTACTCACGCATCATCGGAGAGGCACCTATGAAGAAGATGAACCCCTCCGTGCTGGTGTTTAGATTGGATCTCGAGGTTCTGGAACTTGCGGCGGCTGGAATTGTGTTTCGTCGACCCCCCTAGGTTTTGGAATACTTGGGAATTTATAGGCATCACAGGCGGTGGAGAGAGGCCCCGTGGTGGGCACAACCCATCATGGTGCGCCGAGGCCCCCCTGGCGCGCCCTGGTGGGTTGTGCTCTCCACAACCCACCTTCCTGGCTCTTCTTTGGCCCACTGGGTGTCTTCTGGTCCAGAAAAAAATCTCCAAAGAGTTTCGTCGCGATTGGACTCTGTTTGGTACTGATATACTGCAAAGTAAAAAACAAGCAAAAACAGCAACTGGCACTTTGGCACTATGTCAATAGGTTAGTCACAAAAAGTGATATAAAGTTGTTATAAAATGATTGTAAAACATCCAAGAATGATAATATAACAGCATGGAAGAAGCAAAAGTTATAGATACGTTGGAGACGTATGAGCAGCTTCTTCAACGCAAGTTGCCTTGAACTTTCCAAAGTCCTCTTGCATAATTCTTGGATTGTCTTCTTTAATCTTGGCGTAGGTTTGATGGTCTACTTAAATCTCCTTTTCCAACCCAGTTTTCCAGGTGCTCAATGTGTTGCTGCACTTTACTAGGGCTTTGTTGTTTATTTTCTTCATGGCGACATCTTTCCACAGGACGACTTCGTCATCCCGACCAGGGGACTAGAATCTTGCATGCAACCTAGTTAGGAGCAGCTGCATCAAAGGTTCATTCTTTCGTATTTTTGTGTCATTCATGTTAGCGGTTTCCCGTAGGATGCATGCTAGTTGGCTGCCGTAGGTCGCTGCCACCTCCCATAGATTTGTTGGCTTGAACTCGCCTTCATGCACTACAATGACCACCAGCCTTTCGGTGCCGACCTGATTTGGGTGTCGTGCCCTCTCTGCCTTGTTTCCTTCACTGGCTTGGGAGTTAACACCTTCCATGGTCTTGTTATCAACATCATCAGTGCATGTCTCAGTCCCGGTGTTGGTGGCATTAGTGTCGGCATTGGCGCTACCACCACCGACAGTCATGAGAGGGGGTCCTGTCACCCTTGTTTCTCGTGTCTCACTAGAAAGTCAAGGAAAGCATGTGCTTCTCCTTCTTGGGTGCGAGAACCTCCTGCTTCATCATTGTCGGCCATGTTTCCTAGGGTTAAATATAGTAGTTTAATTCTCGAGTTTGTATAATAAAATGAATACTCACATACAAAAATGGCCAATGTTTTGCCTGAATGTCGTTTCATTCCTGTCCCGGAAAATCTCGGGCACTCGATATGTCCTTCTTTTTAGCACAAGTCATACCAAAATTCAAGAAAAAATTCGGGATGACCTATGCTAAACAGTGCACATATCGAGCACCTCAAATCTGCCGGAACAGAAATGAATCAACATTCCAGAAAACATAGGCCACTCCGGAAAATTCTAAGAAAACAACAGCCTCAGGCCTCAGACCCACATTCTATCAACAAACTCAGGCCCACATTATATCAACAGCCTCAGGCCTTATGTACATGTGATCACTCTCCTCTAGCATCTGCATGGGGAGAGATATTGTGTGGGTTTTGGGATGCTCACTAGCTGCCTGTCGAGGATGCGGGTTTCGTGTCGACGATCTTCTCAACGTCGTCGAGCAGCACGTCGTTGATCTACCTGTGCGTCAAGCATTCACAAGATCAATCGTAGACACACATAGATATATACAAAAAGACCTTGTAATTTTCTATCCATCATTATCTACAATATGCCTAACGAAAATAGGTAACGCCCTAATAATTTTAACTTTTTCACTTAGTATGTTCAAACATGAGCTCAAACCTCATTTTCATTTACTTTTTGGAGCTACAATTTGATGGCATGTTGATGACGGACAACAAAAACAAAATAGATATTGTCCTAATAAGAATTCCTCATGAACCCTAGAACATTTTCTATTCATTCGATAGAAAATCTTAATAAAAATATTTCATATATGCTCCAACCTCCATTCATTTATGTTCATTTCAATTTGGACAGCAAAACAATTTATTTTTATTTTCATTTTATTTTGCCTCATTTTAAATTTCAGTTACTTTTTTTACCTCGTTTTCATTTGGACAAGAAGCATCTCATTTGAATTTGGGCCTCAAAACAATTTATTTTTCTATTTTTCTTTCCTCACTCTCCTCTACTATCTAATTAACTATATAATTTCAGAAATTATTAACTAATTTCATAAATTATATTTAATTTAGTTAACTACTTTTGACTATCTAATCAATTGAATTTGTTCTACTACCTAATTAACTATATAATTAACTGAAATTTTTCAACCCTACAAGAACCTTAAATTTTTTACTATCTAATTAACTGAAATTTTCTGCACATTCAGAAATTTGCCCGTCTCTATATATCTCCTCTACCTATCTCATTTCCCCTCTAGTCCAAATCTCATGAACCCTAAAAAACCAATTCTGGATGAACCCTAGCTAGACATTTGTCACCTCAATTCGGAGGGGAGGCAGGCACGGGGGTCGAGAAGGATGCGGAGGGGAAGGGACGGCGGCCAGTGGAGAAGGAGGCCAGCATCGTCTACAGGGTCGGGGATGAGGTCGAGCGGCATCGGCGTCGGCGAGGAGGAGCAAGAGGGATTGGTGGCGGTTGAGAAGGAGGCCGGCTGGCTCCGACGTCGGTGAGGAGGAGCATGAGGGATTGGAGGTGTCGGCGTCAGCGGCATCGTGCGCACTGGGAGAGAGGGTTTGAGAGTGAGAAAGGAGTGGGTAATAGAGAGACTCAAAGAGGACCGTCCGGGTCGTGGAGTGGATATTGTAGTAGTAGCGCTGGTTAGGACTACAGGCTATAGCTAACTTAGCTATAGCACGATTCTTGATAACAAGCGCTACTACTACATTTAATTTTAATTCTTTTGTTTTATTTTTTTTAATTTTGTAGCCAGGTTAGCGGTAGCGCTTGTCTGGCTAAAAAGCGCTGCTGCTAGGCTGTCCATTTTTCTTTTACTTTTACTTTTTATTTTTCCTTTTCTTTTTATTTTCCAGTTTCATTTTTCCTTTTGCTTTTTATTTTTCCTTTTCGTCTTTCCTTTTTCTCTATCTTTTTCCTTTCCTTTTTATAAGTTTTAGTAGGGGTTAGGGTTAGGGTTGTTTATGGAGTAATATATAACACCCTCGTATGATCGAGCACCTCTAGATAACGCCTCGGAGTCTACGGGAACGTCTCCTCCCACTATGAGCACCTTTGGATAATAATTAGAGCATGATATATATTACATCATTTGAATGATAAATGGTGTTATGTACGTATACAAAAGATACACACAAATTATGATAGTTTGTAAGCGTGTGCGACGATGCTTCAGAATGATCTTCTTCTTTCCTCTTTTGTTCGTTGTCAAATAATTGAGCCCCTCATTGTGACTTTTCCTTTTCTAGGTTGTATGGTCTTTCTTATGTAATGTAGTATTGCTTCTTCTTTTGACTAACGGTTCATCGTCATCATCATCTTCCCTCATCGGGTCACCGTACTGGTCGTAGTCTTCCTCGTTGGTGACTCCATCTATTCGGATGATGCTCCTTTTGCGTTTCCTCAGGATAACGTGGTTGGGATAGCGAGGGTCGGTTATGAAGCATTGTGTCACGTGCTTAGCGTGTACCCATGGCTCATTTTTTGAGGTGTAGTTCATGGTAGCGCTATTTGCGTCTGGTATACACATGGTTGTGAAATGTCCGTTTTCTCGGTGTAAGTTCTTACCCCATCTGACACGGAACATAATCGTGGCATGCATTCTAGAGTAGTGAAGCTCCCTGATCTCTTCGACCCTTCCATAGTATCTTTTAGTTACATCGCCGGGCATGGCTTCCATCGTCACCTCTGAGTTCTTGTTTTCACTGTTTATATCTTTGGCCTCCGTGTAGAAAGTGTATCCGTTGATATTTTATGCCTTATAAGTCGCGAGGTTGACCGAAGGGCCATGTGCTAAGGCGTATATCAAGATTCCGTCCGGACAACCCTCTTCGGGGGTATTATCCAGAACTCTCTCCTTGAAACAACGCAAGAAAGTGGAGTTGTGCTCTCTAATAACTTTAGTGTCCGTCCTGTGCAGCCCACGATCACGGTAGTTCTTTGCGATGGTCTCTGTGTAGTGTCACAAAATCTTCTAGCACATCTTGGTGTTGTAACACTACTAAGTTTGCTATGTCAAAGTCATTGTGTCGGTCTGAGTGGTCCACATTCAGTTCCCTCTGGCCATTGATGTCACCTTCTCCTTTGAGCCTTCCATAGTACTTATTGATGGGCAAACCAACAATAGGGTCTCCGATGCCTAGATAATTCTCGCAGAAGGAGATGCACTCTAGGGTCAGATGGGCCTGGGCGATGCTTCCATACAGACATGACATATTACGAATGAATCCTTTGATGATCTCATTCATCCTCTCGAATGGATTCATGCTGTGCAGGAATGTCAGCCATAGGTCGATGATGTTGTCCACAATGTGGACACGCAGATGCACCCTGACGTCAAAGGACGCGGGCGGAAAGTAGATCTCTAGCTTATTTAGTATGACAACGATGTCTTCCTATAGCCTTTGGAGTTGCTTCACACTAATCGACTTTTGAGATATAGCGTCAAAAAAGTTGCATAGGTCAGTAAGCGTATCACGGATGTGTGTGCCCATAATCCCTCTAAGTGAAACCGGGAGTATCAGCATCATACTCACATGGCAGTCATGAGACTTCATTCCGCTGAACCTATTTTCTTGGTGTCCAGATATCTGCTTATCTACCCACAGTATCTGGAACTAACTTTGATTCCAGCAATGCACTTGAAGAATTGATCGACCTCCTTCGGAATGAAGCTAAAGCAAGAGGGAGGGGGAAATACCATTCATCCTTATTTTTTTTCCTTTTTCCCCTATCTTTCGTATCTGTCTCCATCTCCTCCGATGACTTTTTACCGGGCATATGGAGATTATTCCCGATATCCAAAAATTCCAAGTCTTTTCTTGCCTTCGGCACATACGTGGTCTTCTCTGGCATGTTCATAAATGTTCCAAGCAAGCGCTCGAGGATATTTTTCATGATATGCATTTGAGGTGTGTCGAGTTTGGGCCATTACTCCAAGTACCAGAAAACAGACCTTCTTTTCCATAACTTCAGCAGCGGCTACTACGCCTTTTTATTCGTCTTTCCCGGTGAGGCGCACCCTTCCGAGTTCTTCAACAACTCATCGATTTCTACGCGCGCGCTCCGCTTACATGGAGGTCCTAGATACTCAACCTTACCATTGAATAGGTATCCACACTTTCTCCACGGGTCATCTTTATCGAGTCATCTTCGATGCCCCATGTACACGATTTTCAAAGACCCGCCATCTTTCGATAGCTGCTGAGACTTTGTATCGTCCATGCACCTAGTGCATCCTCAATATCCGTGGGACAACCGGCCTGACCTATATCCGTAACCGATATAGTCGTGCACCGTCGTGATCAGCGCAGCTCTCATACAAAATACTCTCCTGTGCTGGTATCCCATGTCTTGGCTGGCGTTGTCCATAACGTGTGTAGCTCCTCTTTTAGTAACCCGAGATACATATTAATATTATTTCCTGGTTGTCTCGGCCCTTGAAATAAGCATAGTCATGTGTATTTATTTTGCCTTCATGCACTTCAAGCGGGGACGGTTGTACATCCATAGAAACACGGACCATGTGCTATGATTGGTGTTTTGATTGCTAAGCAGATTCATGCCATCGGTACTAGCACCAAGCATGATGTTCCTTGGATCATCTGCGAAATATTTATATTCAGCGTTTCATGCTCTCCACTGTCTAGCATCTGTGAGGTGTCTCAGCTTTGGATCATCTCCATCGTCTGGCTTCACCGTATCCGCGTGCCAGCGCATGAGCTTTGCCTCCTTAGGATCTATGAAATACCGCTGCAGACGGGGAGTGATTGAAAAGTACCATACAACTTTCTGCGGAGCTTTCTTTCCGTCCTTCATATGTCGTGAACCATTGCACTTTGGACAGGTAGTTTCTTCCACGTGCTCGTTCCGATGTATGATGCATGCATGGTATCTAATGATCCACTCGATTTTCTTGGCCTCCTCGACACTAGTTGGACACAGGCTTCCCATGGGAAGAACCTTCTTTAGATAATTAAAAAGGTCATCCAGGCTTGCGTCCATCCCTTTATTTTTTGCCTTCATTTTTGGAAGTTCTAGCATCAATCTCAAGCGGGTCACCTCGGGATCACAATCATCATACAATGGAGTCTTCAAGTCTAGCTCCAGTTGCGCCAGCTTGGCCTCCACTGTAGAAGCAGCTATGTTGCTAGTCATCTTCTTGCAAAGCAGGTCTCGAACATGCGGGTCCTGCATGGATGAACTAAGTAGGGATGAAGACTGCGGCATGTACGTGTATTCTCTGTCATGTCCGACCTCTTCTCCACCTCGTCCGACCTCTTCTACGCCATGTCCGACCTCTTCGCCATTTCTGACACCCTCTTCTTCGGGCCAATTACCGATCATCTCTTCGTCTAGCCAAATATCGTTATTGACTGCCTCGACAATGTCCTCAACATTATCGTCTTCACTTATGCATCGAGTATGGACATCCATGAAACCATGCATGAGCAGGTGCGCCTTGAATTTGCCAGCCTTAAAGGGGTTGAGCCATACTCCTCCTTTGCATCTTCGACACGAACATAAAACCTCCTTCAGTTTTTTCATACATGTCGACCACTGCGGATTGCCAGTATCTTTCCACCTTCCTTCCATTGACCTTCATGATCTCTTGCACGGAGCAAAAGAATTACTACCACGTACTCATGCATGCAACCAATTCATACAAAAATTCAACATGACCTTCCCTAAATATAGGACATATCGAGTATGCCCGAAATTCGCCGAAACAGAAATGAATCGACATTTCGGCAAAACATAGGCAACTCATGTCACACAAATTTCAAGAAATACACAATATAGGCAACTCAAATGCCACACACAATTCAGTTTCATATCATGCATATATAGTTCAGTCCTATTGCACGCGTGCATAAACACACACACACACACACATACACACACACACATATTTCCATTCTTGCACAAAACTCTTCTTTTTCCTCACCTATGTCGAGAGAGATGGAGAATGGTGAAGATGTTTAATTCTCCTTCTTAAATATCTAGTAGATGTAGATAGTGAGGTACCTAGATAGTTCTAACTAGGGAGAGAGAGAACTAGCTAGCGGAGGGCTAAAATATTAAAGAGATGGGGGAGGGAGGGCATTAACTAATGGAAGTGGTGGAGGGCAAAGAAAGGGAGAGGGAGGAGGAAAGGCATTAATGGAGGTGATGGAGGGGTAAAGAAGAGAGAGGGAGGAGGGGGAGCATTGAAGGAAGAAGCAAGTTGAAGAGGAGGGGGGAGAAGGAAGGGAGAAGAACTGGGAAAAAGGTGGTAGATATTATGGCGAGCGACCATAGCAGTAGCGCTTGGTGGGGAAACAGGCTACTACTAGTTAGCAGTAGCGCTGGGGGTAACACAACGCTGCTGCTAACTGGGGCCCACCAACTTACACGTAGTAGAATAGCAGTAGCGCCTTCCCGCGACTACATGCTACATCCATGGTAATAGTTGTAGCGCTGGTTATGACCCCGGCGATTCTAGTTTATCCTGACATTGGGGTACCGTTTGGCCCACTCAGAAGTAGATGGTGTGTTCTATCGGGCTACTGCTAATTAGTACCAGTAGCGCTTCTTCAATACAGATCTACTCGTACTTAATAGTAGCATTGTGGCATTAACCGATGCTACTAGTAATATTCTACCTATAAGTTATTTCCTAGTAGTGGCGCTAATCTTATCCTGACAAAAGGTGGTCTTCGTCTGCAAAGGCGTCGTCCATGACACACTCGTGGGCTCGGTGATGATCTCCGTCCTGATGAGCCGCGTCACCATGGTCTTCTTTCACCGGAATGGCTAGCTTTGGGAACCTGCTTTGGGGGAGGCAGCGGGCGCTGCACTTTAATCACAAAAGAGGAAATCCTCCCTGTTCGCGCCTGCTGGGACGGCCTTTGTCATCCATAACCGTGCGGGCATGTCACCCACGTGGTGGGCATGAAGCGTTGCTACCAGCGCTGCACGATCCCTCCAAGCGGAGGACCTCGCAGGAAGCCGCCTCGCAAGGCCACCTGCGGTAGAAGATGCAGATCGTGAAGATCCTCCGCTCGAGGGGAGAGGCCTCGCGAGATCCGATCCTCGCGAGGTGCTTTTCCTATGGAGATCCCGAGTGGGCCTCCTCCCGGGCGCTACGCCAAATGTTGCTCCTGGGCCGCAGGCAGACGACCCATGGTATCCTGGTTTCCACTGGACCAACACACCCTTTACTAAGTATATAGATGCATTGGTCAAATAGCAAGAGTAATGTGATATCCAAAGATATCCATGTTTACACATGGAACCACCTGCAACTGCAACTAGCAACGCTATAAGAGGCGATGGGAATGCGGTAACTTAGCCAAACAATGTTTTGCTAGGATGTGGATGGTTAGAGGCTTATCTTGGCATTTTGCAAGGCTTGACAGACAAGTTGTAGGAAGCGAGACATAACGGTAGCAACAAGACAACTAGCATGGAAAACATAGTAACGAAATCCATGGTAATGATCGTCTTGCCTGGTGTGTCTTCAGTGGGATAACAAGCTTGCTCCTCGTAAATGTTGTCGACAGGTTCCTCGAACTCGGACTCGTCACCCGGTACTACCCACAAGAAAGAACAAGCATACAATGAACACACAACCATGGCACAATGCACAAACAAAGTGATGCGTGACAAGTTTCATATATTTAGCATGGCAATCTTACACTAGTCAATTTAAATGAAGACTTGATCCATATGAAGCATGGATCAAGCAACACTTCATATGGAAATTTATTATTTTTAGTATTCTATACAGAACAACAATATTAGTTTTTTTCCATGCATGAATATGGAAAAACAGAATCTACACTTGAAATCAATGTAAATGCATATAAAGATCATAGCAAACAGAGTTACGATTCTCTCGAAACGCCCACAACAAGATACAAAAGGATACGGTGATTAAAAGGAAGTGAGAATAGATAGCGGAAAAATCTTGGCATTCCAAGCATGCCACTGGATAATCTGAAATTTCATTTGAAATGTATATAAAGATCATGGAAAACAAATGCATAGAACTCAAATGGTGAGAAAAACAATTATGCAATGCAATCTGCCACAAACAGCAACCTGTCGTTTTGCAACCCTGAAAACAACAAGCTATAGGAACGTAAAATGCTCATTCATGAAGTGTGGCTTTATTATGCTTAATGCACAACATTTCATCCAAAAGATTCAAATTGATTAGAGATATGGTGTTGGAATCGGGGCTCCGGTGACCCGAGGAGGTTCAAACTCTGGGGTGCGCTGGTTCTCCTGCACTACTCTTCCTCGCAACCTCACGGCGACTCTCTGGCGTGCTCGAGCTACAGAAGAGGAAGGGTGGACACGGTCGTTTACCCAGGTTCAGGCCACCTCGCGGTGTAAAACCCTACTCCTGCTTGTCTGGATGGCTTGGGGATGCGAATACAAAAGTGCGTTCTGGCTAACTCCCCCCTCTACGGTAGCAGCCCATCCCCTCTTATACTGGCATTGGTCCTCTTCCCCTGATAACACAAGGCAGGAAGGGTTGCCACAACGGCCAGTTCGATGGGGGACATGTCTGCAGCTTATCCCGACAAAAGTAGTCTACGCCTGCAAAAGCCTCCTGCCGTGACGTGATGGTGGGTTCGGGGATGACCTCCGTCCTGGCGAGCCCCCGGCTTTGGTCTTCTTGCACCAAACATGAATCCTTTGGAAATTGCTTTGGGCACCGGCAAGCTGGCCCTGCTCCCTTAGCACAAAAGGGGAATACCTCCTCACCCGCGCTTGCTGGGACAACTCCTAGCGCCACTCAACATGGCGCGCGTCGCCCACGTGAAGATGCAGGACCAGGCGACCCGTCGGGCCACCCTAGATCGGTTCGCCCCACGAAGGCCTCGGGGGCAGCCGTAGGTCGTGGCCTCACGAAGCGGGCCTTGCGAGACTCTTAACAACACTTACTTACGTACGCCTCTCGAGGCGGGGGCCCTCACGAGGGTCTTACTCATGAAGTCAAGAGGTGGGCCACGTTGGGCCCATGACAGGCGCTGCGTCTTGGGCCACAGGCAGATGGGCCTGGGTACGCCCAGTCCCACGGCCCGACAGTGGCCCCCATGCCCGTGGCGTGCACGATTCCGCCAGCTAGAGGGGGTGAAATGGTGCGGGCTCCAACCGCCTGCGGGTCAGGCGCGACGCGTGGCGCACGACGGGGCGCGGGACGCCCCCACTTCCCCACGTTGCCTTGGCAACTGCCCAGGCTGACATAAAGCCTGCACACGGCATGGTGCCATCATTGCCCTTCCTTGCCTTGGATCCCTCTCGCTGCGCCTCCCTCCTTTGCATGAGACTCCCCCCGATCCAATCTCAGGCGAGGAAGCCCTCGTGCCTCATTTGCGATCCTGATACGCAGATAGCACCAGGAGGCAAGAAGGCGAAGACTACAGCCCCAGCAACGAGCCCTCCGGCTGTTGGGCCAACTCTCCTGCCTTCCTCCATCGCTGCGGAGGCGGACTTGGGCCCGGGGCTTAAGCTGATAGCCAGCGACAAGAATGAAGGGGAGGTGACGAAAATCTGGCCTGGTTCGGAGGCGAGGAGCGGTCTGGGGGAATCCGCCTACTCCTTCTTCATCCATAGCATCTACGCCGGGTTGAACGCACCATTCTTTGATATCTTCTACGCCATCCTCTCCCATTACAGGATCTTGGCCCTGCATCTTCAGCCGAACTCCATCGTCCTCCTGGCCATCTTCACCTTCTACTGCGAGGCCATCGGGGGCATGAGGCCCTCGATGGCACTCTTTTGTCATTTCTTCAGCCTGATGTTCACCGTCCCGCACCAGCGCTCGCCGTGCGTCTCCTTCATCGACGTCAAGGGCGAGAATATCCGCCTAAAGGCCGGGAAGAAGGTGGAGGGCTATTAGCAGTGCTGGGTCTTCATGGACGCGCGGCAGGTCAGCCCGCTCTTGACGATCCTCATAGCCCATCCTGAGCAGAACCCCGGGTGGGCTCAGGTGAAGCTCACCGACCCGAGGGAGGAGCCCGTCCTGGAGCGGATCTCTGTGCATGGGAAGGCCCAACTGACAGGGGCGATGGTCGTCCAGGAATTCCTGGGGCAGCGCATCATGCCGCTTCAGGCGCACTCATTGCCCATGTGGGAGTACACTAGGGCGGGGGATGCGATGAGGCTACACACCACCGGCCTGACGCCGATGAGTTATACGGGGCCCTGGGGGCTTGGCTTGGCTTTGCCCTGAGAATCCTCCTGAGACCACGTCCCTGCTGTACAACTACGACGACAAGGCATAGCTTACCGCAGATATGCCTGCCTTCAACGAGTGGGGGCTCATGCCCAGCGGTCGCGTTGGGTCACCGAGGAGATCCTCCGTCGTCGTGTCATCCTCTAGCGAAGTTGACAGCAGTGTGGACTCGGAGGAGACGGAGGAGGATGAAGATGCCGGCCGGGTGCCGCCGCCCGACCACCGCCAATCCCTACGCGGTTTCTAGGATGATGACGACGGCGCGAGCGAGCGGCCCCGATCAAGGCCTCCTCGACCTTCTGACACGGTGTGGGGAGCGGGGCCCAACCCCACGGCCGCCCAGGCACAAGCAGTAGAGGCCCTTGTCAGCGAGGCGGAGTCACATCCGTGGTGGTCGCCTCCCCTCTCGAGGCTCCCCCTGCCCTCGGGGAGGAGGGAGACCTGGCTGGGCTCACCGGGGTCCGCGTCGAGTGCCCCTCGAGCAGCACCGGGGCGGGGGCGCGGGCACGCTACCCGCCGTTGAGAAAAAGAGGAAGTGGGCCACCGGGGATGAGTAAGTGCTCGTCTATTCTTATGCCGCACACCTGTGATCCGTCTATTGATGCTGGCTCCTCTCCTGTGCAGGCGCCGGAGCGGCGGCAAGGAGAAGAAGAAGATGGTGATTGCCAGGGCGAAGGTGAACCCTGTCCAGAAGGCTGCATCCACTCTCGGTTGCAGCCTCGACGGGCATGAGGGCGCCTCGCGCCAGACCGACGCTATGCCTGGGTGCCCAGGCGCCACCACACACAGGCGCGCGGGTGTCATGACAGTGCTTAGCAGTTCTCCCGTCGTCGTGTCGTCCTCTAGCAAAGTTGACGGTGGTGTGGACTCGGAGGCGACGGAGGAGGATGTAGATGCCGGTCGGGTGCCGCCGCATGACCACCGCCAATCCCTACGCGGTTTCCGGGATGATGACGACGGCGCGAGCGAGCGGCCCCGGGAAATGCCTCCTAGGCCTTCTGGCACGGTGGGGGAGCGAGGCCCAACCCCTTGGCCGCCTAGGCACAAGCAGCAGAGGCCCTTGTCAGCGAGGCGGAGTCACTTCCACGGCGGCCGCCTCCCCTCTCGATGCTCCCCCTGCTCTCGGGGAGGAGGGAGGCCCGGCTGGGCTCACCGGGGTCCATGCCGAGTGCCCCTCGAGCAGCACCGGGGCAGCGGCGCAGGCACGCTACTCGCCATTGAGGAAAAGAGGAAGTGAGCTGTCGGGGATGAGTAAGTGCTCGTATATTCTTATGTCACGCACCTGTGATCTGTCTATTGATGCTGGCTCCTCTCCTGTGTAGGCGCCGGAACGAAGGCGAGGAGAAGAAGAAGATGGTGATTGCCAGGGCGAAGGTGAACCCCGTCACGAAGGCTGCATCCACTCTTGGCTGTAGCCTCGGCGGACGCGGGGGCGCCTCGCGCCAGACCGGCGCTATGCCTGGGCACCCAGGCGCCACCACACACAGGCGCGCGGGCGTCATGACAGCGCCTAGCGGTTCTCCCGTACAGAGAGGGGGTCTGATTGCTGAGGACGTTGTGGCCCAGCCCCCGGCGCCACCCGTCAGGGCTGCGACAGCACAACCCTCGAAGGAGGAGCGGGCGCCTCAGCCTCCGCCGGCTGTCCTTACCCCCACCATCGGGCAACCTCAAGATGTGCCCACTTCCAGGGCTCAGGAGGCCAGCGTGCCAGTCCTACCAAGTGCACCACGGGAGCCGAGCACGAGGGAGGACCGGGAGCCGCCTGTGCCACAAGCAGAGGGCGTGGGGGCTTCTTCGGTCTTGACGACAACAAGCACCGAGACACCGCACTTGACCGGTTTGGTGCAGCCTTCTAAGACGCTGAGACACGTCTTCCTGCGGAGCGCCTCAGACTCGCCACGGGGTGGCGCTAGCTCGAAGCTGCCGCCAAAGAGGCCCAAGGCAGGGCCGACGTCGCCATCATGGAGGGAAAGAAAGAGGCCACTGAGGCGAAGGCAGCCCTTGACAGTGCCCTTGCTAAGACAGCAGCGGCCACCAAGCGCTGCGAAGAAGCGGAAAACAACTTAAAGGCACTTCAGGATGAGCGAGCTGCGCTAGCACGGCAGCTCTAGCTGCAGGAAGACGACCTCAAGGACCGCGAGGCGAAGCACGCAGACCGTGACTCCGAGTTGGCGAAGGTGGCGGCCGATAGGGCCACGGAGCGCGGGCACCTGGAGACGCTGCAACGCGAGGTGGCCGAGGCCCAGGAAGCTCACGCCAAGCAAGTCTCTGAGGCCAATGCTAAGCCACAAGGAGGGGGGTCGAGGCTCCTCTTGATGCCCACGACGCCAGCTATGCCGAGCTTTCCTCCAAGCTCGTGGAGGAGCTCGAGGACTCGGCCTGGAAGGTGGACGGCATCCTGGAGGAAGACTGCCGCGATCTCTTCTTCGTGGCGCTGAACCGCGTCTTCAGCCACCTTCTCCTCCACGATCCTGGCTTCAATTTCAACGAGGTGATAGGCCCCATCCCCGAAGAATCTCGCGACAACCTGGCGGAAGCTGTGGAGATCCACGTAAGTGTGATGCTTGGGAAGTTCTCCTTTGGCGGTGACGAGGAGACCGACGAGGCCGTGGTGTGATACGGCGATGGCAACGGTGACCCTTCTTCCTGAAGCTTCCTTTTATCCTCCTGTAATAGACTGAATCCGCCTCGCAGGGGTGTTAGGGCGACGGTTTAATTTGTGAAACACTTGAAGTTTGTAATAATCATTTGTGATCCGCAGGTTTACTTTCCGGGTTGGTTTCTCTCTTGCTTGCCTTCGTGCTCTACGTCGGCAGGGCCCAGCCCCATGCATACCCTAGCTGTCGTTGGAATGTCAGGTCGTGGTGCCTAGACAAAGCCAGGAGATGAGGGGCTTCGGGTGCTAGTGAAGGCTCCTGAGGCACGATGCTCATGGGCCCCCCTTTGACGCGTAAGCGGCCCGCGTGAGGGAAGACGCTGGCAATGGCGAGGCTGTCCTGGGGGGATTCTCATACTTAGCTCTTCGCAATACAACATGTTGTCACTTGTAGGGCACGCCCTCTGAAACCCTTCGAGCGATCTGCCCCGAGGAAAAAACCTGTGCACAAAAACTTCATTTCGAACGAGGCGCGCTCGCCATCTCACGCTTGGGTGTCACGTGAGGAAAACAGACACCAATGGCCTTGGTGGGTGATGTGCACGGGAGCAGGCCTGCGAGCCAGAGCCCGGTCCCTTGGGTTTTTCAGCGCTGCTGGGACTAACCTGAGCACATGCACCGTGTTTAGCCCCCGCTCGCGTGAGGCTCAAGGGGGGAAGCTGGCGATGGCGTGCCGCGGGGGAAGGTGAGGCTCTCAGCTGACTATCCACCAGCGCGGAGCATGGGGCTTCCATTTCGGTGTGGGCATGATCATAGTTTGATTGTTCTGCTAGCATGGAAAATGGGGCTTCTACTTGGGCGTGTGCATAGTCTCGGTTCGACCGTTTCGCCAACGCTGAGCATGGGGCTTCCACTGGGGCATGGGCATGGTCACTGTTTGACCGTTCTGCCAGCGCTGAGCATGGGGCTTCCTCCTGGGCGTGGGCGGGAGATCTGTTCCAGAGTCTCCGGGGCGTGTACAGCCTGATACGTCTCCAACGTATCTATAATTTTTTCTTGTTCCATACTGTTATATTATCATTCTTGGATGTCTCACAATCATTTTATAGCAACTTTATATCATTCATTGGGACTAACCTATTGAAATAGTGCTGAAGTGCCAGTTGCTATTTTTGCTTGTTTTTACTTCGCAGAATATCAGTACCAGACGGAGTCCAATTGTGACGAACCTTTTTCGAGATTTTTTTTGGGCTAGTAGACATCCAATGGGCCAAAGAAGTGCCAGAGGGGAGGGTCGAGGAGGCCACAACCCACCAAGGCGCGCCAGAGGCCCCGGGCGCGCCCTGATGGTTGTGCCCTCCTTGGGACCCCTCTCCACCGCCTCTGATGCCTATAAATTCCCAAATATTCAAGAAACCCTAAGAGAGTCGACGTAAAACACATCCATCCACCGCAAGTTCCAGAACCTCGAGATCCAATCTAACACCATCACGGAGGGGTTCATCATCCTCATTGGTGCTTCTCCGATGATGCTGAGTAGTCCACCATAGACCTATGGGTCCGTAGGCAGTAGCTAGATGGCTTCCTCTCTCTCTTCTGATACTCAATACAATGGACTCTTGGAGATCTATTTGATGTAAACTTTTGCGGTGTGTTTGTTGGGATCCGATAAATTTTGAGTTCATGATCAGTTTCTATCCATGAATATTATTTGAGTCTTCTTTGATCTCTTATATGCATGATTACTTATAGCCTCATATTTCTTCTTCAAATGTTTGGTTTAGTTAGGACAACTAGATCGATTTTTCTTGCCATGGGAAGAGGTGCTTTGTGATGGGTTCGATCTTGTGGTGTCCTCTCCCAGTAACAAAACGGGCAGCGAGGCACGCATGTATCATTGCTATTAAGGATAACAAGATGGGGTCTATTCCTACATTAATAGATCTTGTATACATCATGTCACTGTTCTTATTGCATCACTCCGTTTTTCCATGAACTTAATACACTAGATGCATGCTGGATAGCGGTCGATGTGTGGAGTAGTAGTAGTAGATGCAGAATCGTTTTGGTCTACTAATCTTGGACGCGATGCCTATATAATGATCATCGCCTTGGATATCGTCATGATTATTTGATCTTATATCAATTGCCCAACAGTAATTTGTTCACCCAGCGTGTGCTATACTCATGAGAGAAGCCACTAGTGAAACCTACGGCCCCTGGGTCTACTTTTCCAACATATTGCTTTCCGATCTATCTTTTTGCCGCTTTTGTTTACAGATCTATTATTCCAAAAACTCAAAAATACCATGCTGCACTTTTTATTTGCCTTTTTTATTTTGTGTTCTTGAGAGATCTATCTCTCCAATCTATCACTACCTAATCTATCTTTTTACCGTAGAGCGATTGACAACCTCTCTTTCGCGTTGGGTTGCAAGTATTTGTTCTTTGTGTGCAGGTGATGTTTACGTAGTGGTGGTGATCCTCCTACTGGTTCGATACCTTGGTATCATAACTGAGGGAAATACTTACCGTCGCAGTGCTGCATCATCCCCTCCTCTTTGGGGAAATACCGACGAAGTCTCAACCACGTCAATGGAATTTCTGGCGCCGTTGCCGGGGAGGAAGCGGTCTCTTCTACGTGCCAATCTCTGGCACCGAGGAGACACCATCATCATGTACCAGGTTCCTAATAACAAATCTCATCTCTTTGCAATTACATTATTTGCCATTTGCCTCTCATTTTCCTCTCCCCCACTTCACCCAATTTGCTGTTTTATTCGCCCTCTTTTTCGTTTTCCTTTTTCTCGTCAGATCTCTTGCTTGCTTGCAATCTTGTTTGCGTATTCACGATGACTCAAGAAAACACCAAATTGTGTGATTTTTTCAATAATAATAATAATGATTTTATTAGTACTCCTATTGCTCCTCCCGCCACTAGTGCGGAGTCTTGTGATATTAATGCAGCTTTGTTGAATCTTGTCATGAAAGATCAATTTGCCGGTAATCCTAATGAGGATGCCGCGTCCCATCTAAACACATTGGTAGAATTGTGTGATATGCAAAAGAAAAAAGATGTGGACAATGATATATTGAAGTTGAAATTATTTCCTTTCTCCTTGCCGGATTGTGCAAAAATTTTGTTTTCTTCTTTGCCTCGCAATAGTATCGATTCTTGGAATAAGTGCAAGGATGCTTTTATCACTAAGTATTTTCTGCCCGCGAAAATTATTTCGGTTAGAACACAAATCGTGAATTTTAAGCAACTTGAGCATGAACATGTTGCACAATCTTGGGAAAGAATGAAATTGATGCTAATAAATTGTCCTACTCATGGTTTAAATCTTTGGATGATCATTCAAAAATTTTATGCGGGATTGAAATTTGTCTCTAGAAATCTTTTAGATTCCGCCGCGGGTGGTACTTTTATGGAAATTACTTTGGGTGAAGCTACTAAATTGCTAGATAATATTGTGGAAAATTATTCACAATGGCATACTGAAAGAGCACCTACTAGTAAAAAGGTTAATTCGGTTGAAGAATTTAGTACTTTGAGTGATAAGGTTGATGCTTTGATGAAGGTGGTTGCTAGTAAAAATGCTCCTATTGATCTTAATGATTTGCATTTGTCTACCTTGATTGAGCAAAATAGTGATTATGTAGATGTGAATTTGGTCTCGCGAAACAATTTCAATAACAATGCTTATAGAGGTAATTTTAATCCTAGGCCTTTTCCTGGAAATTCCTCTAACAATTATGGTAATTCCTATGGTAATTGTTCTTACAATAATAATAGGAACACCTCTGATCTTGAGAGTAATATTAAAGAATTTATCAATGCGTAAAAGGTTTGCAATACTACGATAGAAGAAAAGTTGAATAAGATTGATTTTATGTCTAGAAGCATTGATAGAATTTCTCATGATGTGGAAAATCTCAAGTGGAAAGCTTTTGCACCTAAGATTGATGAATCAATTAAAGCTTTATAAGGCTCTATGGATGAAAGTAAGAAAAGAACCGCTATGCTTAGAGCTATATGTCTCTATGGATGAAAGTAAGAAAAGAACCGCTATGCTTAGACCTAGAAGAGAATTCTTAGAAAAATCATTTTCTAGTGATTGCTTTCAAAAAAAATGATGTAGAACTTAAAGTGATTGGTGTTTCTTCTATTGATTCCTTGTTTAGTAATATTAAAGTTGATGATAAAGCGAATGAAGTAGAGTTAACATTAGCTATAAGGCGTCCCAATAATTTGGAGGGTGAAAATCTTGATGAAAAAATTGATGAAAGTGGGTTTGATGAGGTCAAAACTTTAACTATTGATGTGCCCACTATTTTGGATTGCAAAGACTTTAATTATGATAGTTTCTCTTTGATTGAATGTATTTCTTTGCTGCAATCCATGTTGAATTCACCCCATGCTTATGAACAAAATAAAGCTTTTACTAAACATATCGTTGATGCCATGATGAAATCTTTTGAAGAAAAGTTGGAGTTGGAGTTTCTATTTCTAGAAAATTACATGATGAGTGGGAACCTATCATTAAGGTCAAGATTAAAAAATTTGAGTGCTTTGCTTTATGTGATTTGGGTACTAGTGTTTCCACGATTCCGAAATTTTTATGTGATGTGCTTTGTGTCACCAATATTGAAGAATGTTCTCTTAATTTGCACTTGACGGATTCTACTATTAAAAAGCCTTCGGGAAGAATTAATGATGTTCTTATTCTTGCAAATAGGAACTATGTGTCCATAGATTTTATTGCTCTTGATATTGATTGCAATCCGACTTGTCCCATTATACTTGGTAGACCATTCTTACGCACTATAGGTGTCGTGGTTGATATGAAAGAAGGCAATATTAGATTCCAGTTTCCACTAAGAAAGGGTATGGAACACTTCCCTAGAACAAGAATTAAGCCACCATATGAATCAATCATGAGAGCATCCTATGGAGCAAAAACCAAAGATGACAATACTTGAATCTATGCGTTATGCCTAGCTAGGGGCATAAAACGATAGCGGTTGTTGGGAGGCAACCCAATGAATAATTTTTTTTTCGTCTTTTCCTTTCTGTTTTTGAGTTTTGAAACAATTATGCCTCTGTTATGATTGTGTTTTTATGTTTTATTTAGTGATTGTGAGATGTAGAGCTTTTAGGATGATTCATAAGATGAGTAGAAACAATGCTGAATCTGAAACAGAAACTTTGCCTCTAGTGTTCGAATTTTCATTTTTTAACGGAATGTGATATTGAGATGAAATTTTAACACAGTATGTATATACAAATTCTTTAAGTTTTCATATTTTTTTATAATTTTTAGATTTACATAAGTATGGTTAGATTACATATTTCTACAGACTGTTCTGTTTAAGACAGATTCTGTTTTCGTTGCATTGTGTGCTTGTTTTGATGAATCTATGGGTTGTGTTGAAGGAAGGAGACATGGTAAAGTTAAAATACAGTAGGTATAATGCAATAATAAAATATGAATGGGTTTGCAACAGTACTTAAAGTAATGATTTGCTTTATTATACTAACGGATCTCACGAAGATTTTGTTGAGTTTTGTGTGATTAAATTTTCAAGTTTTGGGTGAGATCACGATGGATGAAGGAATAAGGAGTGAAAAGAGCCTAAGCTTGGGGATGCTACAACACCCCCAAGATATATCCAAAGAGAAAGAAGCAACTAAGCTTGGGGATGCCCTGAGTGGCATTCCCTCTTTCTTCTCACGACCATCGGTATTTTACTTGGAGCTATATTTTTATTCGTCACATATCATGAGTTTTGCTTGGAGCGTCTTGTATCATATGAGTCTTTGCTTGATTTTCTTTTTAGTTTGTCCCTTGTATCCTTGTTGGACACACCTATTTGGTAGAGCCAAAATTATGCTATGATTTTTTAGAATTGCTCTATATGCTTCACTTAAATTTTTTGAGCTATAGAATTGCTCTAGTGCTTCACTTATATATTTTTTAGCATGGTGTGCTTGGAAACTTTTGAAGAAATCCTCTCATGACTCACTTAGATTATTTTGAGAGTTAGTAAAATTTTAAGAAATCCTCTCATGCTTCAGTTAGATTATTTTGAGAGTTAGTAAATTTTGAAGAAATCCTCTCATGCTTCACTTATACTATTTTGAGAGATGAAATCTCTATGCTCATATGCTTCACTTAAATTTGTTTGAGCTTGTCAAAAAGCAATGGCAATATATGAAACTAGTCCCAAAGTGATAGATATCCAAGGAGGATATAATAAAAACTTTCATGAAGATCATTGGACAAATTAAACTTGATTCCTTGTAATAGTTTTGAGACATGATGATAGTAATATGTGAGTCATGTTAGTGAGTAATTATGCTTTAGGAAGAATATCGGTGTTAAGGTTTGTGATTCCCTATGCATGCACGAAAGTCAATAGTTATGCAATGAAATTCAATACTGCTTATGGTGCATTATTCGGTGTTAGTTATGCTCAATGCTCGCTTATGTGAATTTTCGTTCCTTGGTTGGTTGCTTCTCACTCTATTTTCTAGCCTCCACTTGTACTAAGCAGAAATACTACTTGTGCATCCAAAATCCTTAAACCCAGTTTTGCCTTATGAGTCCACCATACCTACCTATATGCTTTATTTCCAAGCCGTTCTAAGCAAATTTGTATGTGCCATCTCTACTTTTCAAAATAAATTTCCTTTTTGTGTGCTCGTACCGCTCATGAAACGGTTGGGGGTATCCAATATTTTTCCATGCTAGATGTGTTATTCTCAAGATGAGTGTTTATTCACTTGTCATTGCACGAGAGTACGGCGGTAATAGGGATGCCCAGTCCCGAAATGAAAAAAGATTTTTTTTACTTTATGTTGTCAAATAATAAATTCCTTGGAAAGTGTTGGAATGGAAGGCAACTGTGGATACGGCCAGCCTTGGATTGTGAAAGAATGGTGGAAAAGGAATAAACTTTATTTTTTGTTTGGGAACCGCCTATGATATATCTACCATGGAAAGTATTGTGAACTACTTTGTCGTTTTCGTTGATACGAAAGGCATGCCACCCAAAAATATTTCTCTCTCAATTTAAACTTTGAGCTCTGGCACCTCTACAAATCCCTACTTCCCTCTGCGAAGGGCCTATCTATTTACTTTATGCAATTTTATTTTTATTTGATTCTCCATCTTCTCTTATAAAGGACGAACTAGGGGGCACTATGACCGTACTTGATCATTGGGTGTAGTTAATATTTGAGTGTGCTTCATGAATGGATCAATGATTGAGCATGATGGGATAGGGATAACTTTCTTTAGTGTTGATATTTTGAAAGACATGGTTGCTTATTGGCACGCTTGAGTATTAAAGTCATTATGATAAAACTAGACTATTTCTTTGAACCATCCAAAAGTCCAAATGTCCATGCTACAAAGGAAAAGATTATGTGATGAACATGTTAGGCAGCATTCCACATAAAAAATTCTGTTTTTATCATTTACCTACTCGAGGACGAGTATACATTAAGCTTGGGGATGTTGATATGTCTCCAACGTATCTATAATTTTTGCTTATTCCATGCTGTTATATTATCATTCTTGGATGTTTTACAATCATTTTATAGCAACTTTATATCATTTTTTGGGACTAAACTATTGACATAGTGCCAAAGTGCCAGTTGTTGTTTTTGCTTGTTTTTTTTACTTGGCAGAATATCAGTACCAAACGGAGTCCAATCGTGACGAAACTTTTTGGAGATTTTTTTTGGGCCAGAAGACATCCAGTGGTCCAAAGACGTGCCAGAGGGGAGGGTCGAGGAGACCACAAACCACCAGGGCGCGCCAGAGGCCCCGAGCGCACCCTGATGGGTTGTGCCCTCCTCAGGACCCCTCTCCACTGCCCCTGACACCTATAAATTCCCAAATATTTCAGAAACCCTAAGAGAGTCGACGAAAAACACATCCAGCTGCCGCAAGTTCCAGAATCTCAAGATCCAATCTAACACCATCATGGAGGGGTTCATCATCCTCAATGGTGCCTCTTTGATGATGCGTGAGTAGTCCACCATAGACCTACGGGTCCGTAGGCATTAGCGAGATGGCTTCCTCTCTCTCTTTTGGTTCTCAATACAATGGTCTCTTGGAGATCTATTTGATGTAAACTTTTGTGATGTGTTTGTTGGGATCCCATGAATTTTGAGTTCATAATAAGTTTCTATCCATGAATATTATTTGAGTCTTCTTTGATCTCTTATATGCATGATTACTTATAGCCTCGTATTTCTTCTTGGAATCTTTGGTTTAGTTAGGCCAACTAGATCATTTTTTCTTGCCATGGGAAGAGGTGCTTTGTGATGGGTTCGATCTTGCGGTGTCCTCTCCTAGTGACAGAAGGGGCAGCGAGGCACACATGTATGGTTGCTATTAAGGATAATAAGATGGGGTCTATTCGTACATGAATAGATCTTGTCTACATCATGTCACCGTTCTTATTGCATTACTCCGTTTTTCCATGAACTTAATACACTAGATGCATGCTGGATAGCGGTCGATGTGTGGAGTAATAGTAGTAGATGCAGAATCGTTTCGGTCTACTAATCTCGGACGTGATGCCTATATAATGACCATCGCCTTGGATATCGTCATGATTATTTGATCTTCTATCAATTGCCCAAGAGTAATTTGCTCACCCACCGTGTGCTATACACATGAGAGAAGCCACTAGTGAAACCTACGGCCCCCAGGTCTACTTTTCCAACATATTGCTTTCCGATCTATCTTTTTGCCGCTTTTGTTTTCAAATCTATTATTCCAAAAACGCAAAAATACCTTGCTGCACTTTTTATTTCCCTTTTTATTTTGTGTTCTTGAGAGATCTATCTCTCCAATCTATCACTACCTTATCTATCTTTTTACCGTAGACAGATTGACAACCTCTCTTTCGCATCGGGTTGCAAGTATTTGTTCTTTGTGTGCAGGTGTTGTTTACGTAGTGGTGGTGATCCTCCAACTGGTTCGATACCTTGGTTTCATAACTGAGGGAAATACTTACCGTCGTTGTGCTGCATCATCCCTTCCTCTTTGGGGAAATACCGAAGCAGTCTCAAGCCACGTCACAGCCCCACCTCATTCTTACGTGAGAGGGTCACGAGTAGAACTTGCGGAGGTGTCGGATGTTCCAGGCACATGGCACCGCCATAGCTCGTGGCGTAGCTGTGTGCTCATGTAACCTGCAACATGGGGGGGGGGGGCGACGCGCGTCGGACAAACTGTCCCGAGGCCATTGCATGAAGAGGTCGGAGACCGAGGACCCAATGAGGTGACGTGTGAGGGTCTGGCCCGCCAGACAGAGCTCAGTCACTCGGGTTTAGAGACGCTGTAGGGATGGACCCCAGCACAGACGCCGTGTTGAGTTCCTCCATGGAATGAACAAGAGAAAAATCGCTGGATGCGCAGCACCCGTGGTGGTGAAACACCACACTAGCAGTCATACAATATTGGGCCGCACGCTTACTCACTTGCCCGCGACAGTTTCATGAAGGGGCGGGACACCAAGGACCTCTGTGAGGTGACATGCACGGGAGCGGGACCGCGAGACAGAGCTTGATCACTTCGATTTATCCACACTGCAGGGACGGACCCGAGCACAGATGCCGTGTCCAGCCGTAGTCATGGGACGGCCGAGAGAAGAGTCGCGAGGGCGCGGCAATTTCATATGGCGGCGAGGCACCAAACACAAGGCGTAAGCAAATGATATAAGCTTAACAAAAACATAACCAGGTTCGCTACACAAGAAAAAAGTGAGGATGCCGCAGGAGCGGACCCTCGCCAGCTTGAGGATAATGCGGCCCGAAAGTCACCCTCAGTTTGAACAAACCAAAAAGTTACATGGAAATTATGCTGTTGTGGGAGTGTTGGGTCAAAAGTAGGGGCATCAGGCTGCTTGGCGAAGCATGTCGCAGAGGTTCGCCTCTCAGGGGCCGGTTGGCCCCTGAGGTCTCGAGGGCTCACGAGGGCCCGACGTATCGCGAAGCGCCATCGCGAGCCGCGTCAGCCTTTGGAAGGTGGCGACAACGTTCTCCAAGCCAAAGGGCATGCGAGTGAAGCTGGTGGTGATGCCCCTGCCCCAGCCAACGTGCAGTGGCTGGAAGAGGCGCTGTGAGCTGATACGTCTCCAACGTATCCACTTTTCCAAACACTTCTGCTCTGCTTTTGCCCTCTAATTTGCACGATTTGAATGAAACTAACCCAGACTGACGCTGTTTTCAGCAGAACTATCTTGGTGTTATTTTTGTGCACAAATAAAAGTTCTCAAAATTGGATGAAACTTTTTTTGGATTTATTTGGAAATAATAAGGAATTATGGAGCAAAGACCTGCCGGGGGTGGCTACCTGTGGGCCACAAGCCAACAGGGCGTGGCCCCTACGGTCGCACCCTGATGGCTTGTGGAGCCCACGTGGCTCTCCTGACCCTATTTCCAGTCCTATAAATTCCTATTCTTGGAGAAAAAAATCAGAGAGAACATTTCATCGCATTTCACAACAGGGAGCCGCCGCCACCTCGAGTTCTTCCTCGGGAGGGCTGATCTGGAGTCCGTTTGGGGCTCCGGAGAGGGGAAATCGTCGCCGTCGTCATCACCAACCCTTCTCCATCAACATCGCTATGTTGCTCAGCACCGGGAGTGAGTAATTCCTTTGTAGTCTTTTTGGTCGGTGGTGGGATTGGATGAGATTGATCATGTAATCGAGTTAAGTTTGATAGGGCTTTATCCCTAGTATCCACTATGTTTTGAGATTGATGTTGCTATGACTTTGCTATGCTTAATGTTTGTCACTAGGGCCCGGGTGCCATGATTTCAGATCTGAACATATTATATTATATCTGAATATAAGATTGATTTGGATACTATCTTGCAAGTTTTATGCACCTATTACGTGTCTTGATCCGGATACCCCAAGGTGACAATAATTGGGATTCTTTTCGGTGATTACCGTAGTTTGAGGAGTTCATGTATTCACCATGTGTTAATGCTTTGTTCCAGTTCTCTATTAAAAGGAGGCCTTAATATCCATCAGTATCCAATAGGACCCCTCTGCCACGGGAGGGTACGACAAAAGATGTCATGCAAGTTCTTATCGCAAGCACGTATGACTATATACGGAATACATGCCTACATTATATTGATGAACTAGAGCTAGTTCTGTGTCGCCCTAGTGTGTAACTGTTACATGATCTATGTCATCCAAATATCTCCATCACTGTACCATGTGCCTACGCGTTACATATACTGAATCTTGCTAAGTTTATATTGTTACTCCTACTGTCACAACTGCTACAAAATTGTTGCTGCCACTACTACTGTTACTCTTGCTATTACTATTTGCCGTGCTACTAAATCTTTGCTGCAGAGAGATATCCCAGGTGCGGTTGAATTGACAACTCAACTGTCAAGGCCATTAAATATTTTTGGCTCCCCTTGTGTCGAACCAATAAATTAAGGTGAAATACTACCCGCGAAGACTGTTGCAACCCCCTATACTTGTAGGTTATCAAGACCTTTTTCTTGCGCCGTTCCCGTGGAGCATAGCTCTATTTATTGTGTTAACTTGAGGATATCCAATTGACACTATGAAGAATCTGAAAGATAATTTAACTAAGATCATCCCCTCTCGCACGAGAGGAGGTAAGGAACTGCCATCTAGCTCTGCTTTAGATTCACCTACTGCTTTGAACCAGCTTGCTCCACCATCATGTGTTGCTCGTCCTGATATGTCACATGAACTTGATGATGCTACCTTTGAAATTAATGATGATACTATTGCTACTCATGTTGAAACTGAAATTGTGCCTCTGAATGAATTACTTGATGCTCATCTTGTTAAAGCTAGAGAACTTGAAAATGCTGAAACTGATGAGGACTTTGAATCACCTATTACGCCTTGCTCTCCTAATAGATATGAATTGCCTCATGTACCTGATGGTTATGTTATGGATAAGGAAATACCTAAGGATTTCCTTGCTATTGAAAATAGAGAGGATTTGAAGAAACTATTATGCAAACTTAAAGAAAATCTATGTGGGAGAAAATGAAATATGATCCTAAATTTGCCACATCTCCTATATTTGTTACTGATAAAGATTATGAATTCTCTGTTGATCCTGAGCTTATTCCTATAGTTGAGTCTGATCCTTTCCATGGTTATGAAAATGAAACTGTTGTCGAACACCTTATGAAACTAAATGATATTGCTGCTTTGTTTACCAATGATGAAAAGATACGCTACTACTACATACTTAAACTTTTTTCCTTTCTGGCTGAAAGGCGAGGCTAAGGATTGGTTTCTTTCTCTTGCACCTGGTTGTATGCATAGTCCTCAGGATATGCTTCGTTACTTTTCTGAAAAATATTTTCCTACTCATAACAAACAAGTTGCCTTGCAGGAAATATTTAACTTTGCTCAAATTGAAGAAGATAATCTCCCTCAAGCTTGGGGGAGGCTTCTCCGATTACTTAGATCTTTGCCTGATTGTCCTCTTAAGAAGAATGAACTTCTCGATATCTTTTATAATGGATTAACCGATGCTTCTTGGGAATTCCTAGATAGTTGTGCTGGTTGTGTTTTCAGGGAAAGAACTGTCGATCAAGCTGAAGAATTATTGAATAACATATTGCAAAATGCGGATGATTGGACACTTCTCGAACCACCTCTGGAACCTATTCAAAAGAAGAGAGGTATTCTATTCCTCAACCCTGAAGATATGCAAGAAGCAAAAAGATCTATGAAAGAAAAAGGTATTAAAATTGAAGATGTCAAGAAGCAACCACCGATTGAAGAAATACATGGGCTTGATATCCCGACATAGGTAGTGGAGGTAAACTCTCTCCGTTCCTTTAATGAAAATGATATACCTTATCCTAAGACTCCTGAACAATGCATAGATGAATTTGACAATTATGTTGTTAAGCAAGAGCACTTTAATCATGATGTTAAGGATCAACTGAGACGTAATGCTATGATGATAGACCGCTTGAGCGACTTGATGTTTAGAATTGCTAATGATGTAAAAGGTCTAGGTAAACATGCTTCTATGGTTCACACTCAACTAGACCAAGTTGCTAAGTCACAAACTGATTTGCTTGCTGAAATGAATAATGCAAATGATCATGCTGTTAGAGTAATGACTAGAGGAGGTCGTATGACCCAAGAACCTCTCTACCTAGAAGGACATCCTAAAAGGGTAGAACGAGATTCTCAAAGAATTAATGTTGATGCACCTAGTTCCTCTAATAAGAAAAGGAAGAAGAAAAATGATAGGAACTTGCATGCCTCTAGTGAACCTGTAAAAGAAACACCCACTGAGAAACATAATGATGTTTCCATTTCTGATGCTGAGACACAATCTGGTAGTGAGCATTCACATAGTGATAATGATGATGAAAACAATGATGCTCACGAGGATGCTCAACCTGATAATAACAAGGAAACTAACAATGATGTGGAAATAGAACCTGCTGAAAATCTTGATAACCCATATCCTAAAAATAAACGTTATGATAAGAGAGACTTTGTTGCTAGAAAACATGGAAGGGAAAGAGAGCCATGGGTTCAAAAACCCATGCCATTACCTCGTAAGTCTTCCAAGATTAAGGACGAGGAAGATTTTGAGCGCTTTGCTAAAATGATTATACCTGTCACTGTGCACACTCGTTTGACTGATTATTCTTTTGATGGTGGGATGGATAAGAAACTAGGAGATCCTGGCATTCCCACGATACCTTGCTCCATTAAAAATAATTATGTTAAGACTGCTTTATGTGATTTAGGAGCTGGTGTTAGTGTCATGCCTTTCTCTTTATATAAAAGACTTGAATTGAGTAAGCTTACACCTACTGAGATATCTCTGTAAATGGCTCATAAATCAACCGCTTTACCTGTTGGAATTTGTGAGGATGTTCCTGTTGTGGTTGCAAATGTTACTATCTTGACCGAATTTGTTATTCTTGATATGCCCGAGGATGACAATATGTATATCATCCTTGTTAGACCTTTCTTAAATACTGCAGGGGCTGTTATTGATTGCAACAAAAGCAAGGTCACATTCGATGTCAATGGCAAACAACATATCGTGCATTTCCGAAAGAAGCAAATTCTGGTTAACAGTATTAATGCTATTGAATTTAATGATACAGTTATTATCGGAAGCTTTCAATTACCTCTACCTACTGCCAAGAAGAAATACTATTATCTTATTGTTAGGGAGATGCAAATCCCCATGGAGGTAACCTAGTGATATACGAAAAATTCTTCGATTGCATGTTAATCGAAAACGGTGGTTAATAAGACTTGTTCAACCTTATTAATGAATCCTTTTCGAAAAATATGTGATCGATGAATTCAGTAATCACAACTCTCTGTATGAAAAGTTTGTCCTTTGTTATTTTCAGTGTAGATAAAATAAATTAGTTTCATTTTCCTGTTTTTCTGTTTTCCCATGCGTAGAAAAATGTCAGAAAATAAAAAGTTTTAGATTGCCACCAAATTTTAACAGTAATTTTTTTGGAATATATTAAAAAATTTGGAGTAAAAATAACAGGAGGGAGCTGCACCTGTGGCCCACAAGCCAACAGGGCGCGGCCCCCCTAGGTAACGCCCTGATAGCTTGTGGGGCCCACAGGCCCCTGCCTTATCCCTTCGTCCCACACTGCCTCCTACCTCCAGCAAAAATTTCCTACCACTCTCTCTCTCGTGTTCTAGCTCTCAAACCTGAGATTTTCGATCTCTTTGCTGGGAACTTCGTTTTCGAAGCTGTTTTGAGGAATCATTCCTTGGTATGTGACTCCCCCATTCCTCCAATTACTTTTTGCTTTAGTGGTTTATATTTTGCATATTTTGCTGCACTTGGTGCTATAGAAAATGATCTTGCATGTTTGATTCTTTGAGTTCCAAGTAGTATGAATGCTTGATATGGCCTCTAGGTACCTATATGAGTAGTTTCTATCAATCTTGCGTAGTTTTATAGATATAAATTTGTGGCTCAAAAATTTCAGGAATTTGTGCTTTGAAGGCAATGAGTTTCTTTAGGAGGAACACCTCAAGGAGACGTACTTAGGGTGAATCATCGAGCGGGGGCTCAATACGACAGGCTTATATTGAGCCCCGGGTCAATCAAATAGTTATGGCTGACGCCAAATCATGCTGCTGGCCAAGCGACGAATTGATGAGATGTGCAGGTATCAAGGACGAGTTTGATAATTTCATTTATAATACCGGCCTCACCGATTCCCTCGCAAATAAGTGTGTCCAACACTATAACCTTACCAGTACATTCACGAATGGATTTCACTATCAATCAGGTTCCGCTAGAGTCTCATTCAGACATTATAATCAATCATATAATATGAGTCTAGAAGAGTTTTCTATCGCATGCAAACTTCCACTTTGGGGTTCGCTTGAGAAACCGTCAAAAACTGATTATAATATGTTTTTCGAGAGTCTTTATGTAGAAGAGAGAGGAGTGACGCAAGCTAGCATAAAAAGCATTCAGTTTCCCTCTATTCGCTACTTTGCATTATTTAATGGTAAATGCATAGTCGGTAAACAAGATTGCAGTGCATTATGTGCCCCTGACCTGAGCATTATTCACACTGCCGTGACTGGCGAACGATTCTATAATCTTGGCGCAATTGTTGCCCGAAGGTTGCATTCTAACTCTAGCAATGGTGAATTATACAACGGGATTTATGCCTCCCGTGGAGCTGCTGCATTAAGAGTGTCACCCCAACCTAATGATCCCATTTTGCCGGATAGATATTTAGATTTTGAAGCTATGCGTTCTCATGAGTTTATCGCAAACCACTCTAGAAGCTATGAGTATAACTTAATATTCAGGAAATATACGCCTATGCCTGTCACTTTGCCTGCACCTGCCCTTTTTGATTATCAGGATTGGAGGAGATATTATGTTCTTGAAGACGAGGTGCGAGAGTACAAAGCTGCAGTTGAAGCCGCTCGCTTAGCTGAGGTGGTAGCCAGGCACGCTTCAACAGGCTACCATTTCAACCATTTTCCAGACCATCAGTGGTGATCACCCAGCTAGGCAACCGCCTAAGCTTGGGGAAGTACGTATTTCCCACCGACATTACATTCATGTTCACACACTTCATATAAATTGTCGGTGTTCATCCTCTTTCATTGTATATCCATGTTAGTTTTATTTTTCCGCTTTCTTCTTGTGTGTTTGAAAAACTTTGAAAACCCAAAAATATTTCTCGCTTCTTATTAGTTTTCTTTCTTGCACTGTCATGAAGTAAACCCAAAAAGGTTTCCTTTGCTTGTTGGGAGCTTACCCATGTAAATAATTTTTCTCGATCTTGTTTTCCTTTAGTTTATTTTCTTGCTCAACAAAAACCTAAAACTCCAAAAATATTTCAGCATGTTTCTCTGAACTTATTTTTCCTTTTGTTGAGTCGTTAAAAGGAGAAGACGACGATGAAAATGTTGAGTGGCTCCTATATTTTTTATTGCTTATCTAACAGAGAGCCAATATTACCTTGTCTTCTCCTTTGTCCTAAACCACACTGCAGATTCCAGCTTAGTCCATGACATTCTTGCACTATTATTATTATCACATCATTCGGTCGTGCAAGTGAAAGGCAATAATGATGATATTTGATGAAGTGATCGTGGCAAGGGAAGCTGGTATGAACTCTTGTTTTCCGTTTTTGTAAATATATTTAGCTCGGTCAATCTTGATTCAGTATATCATGGGTAAACATGTTTATGATGACAATTAGATATTATAGTTTCTCATGCCATGCTTAAATAGCTAGGAGGAGATAATGATTTATCTTGTGCATCAACATGCATTAAAGTGAATATGATGTGGTATGGTAGTATGTTATTTCCCTCTGAGTAATTTGAGCGGCTTGACTTGGCCCATGTGCAAACATGTAGTTGATTCAAAACCATTGCAGCCTTTATGATGTTTAAATTCAGAGTGTTCATATCCTAATCATGCTAATATTCAGTGTTAATTATTCGCAATGCATGCTTTTGACTATTTTTGCTCTCTAGCTCGTCGCTTCTCAATCTATTGCTAGCCTTCACCTGTACTAAGCGGAGATATTGCTTGTGCATCCAAAATCCTAAACCCAAGTTGTCCCATATGAGTCCACCATAACTAGCTATATGCAGTATTACCCTGCCGTTCCAAGTAAATTTGCATGTGCCATCTCTAAACATTCAAATAAACATCCTCTTTGTGTACTCATACCGCTCATGGAGCGATAGAGCGGTCGATATCTTCCATATTAAGCGAGTTAATCTCAAGATGAGTGTTTATTCACTCGTCATTGCATGAGAGAGGCTGGTAATTGGGGTGCCCAACCCTGCATAACACAAAAATAAATAAACAAAACTCTCCCTGGAAAGTTGATTCTTTGGAGAGCAACCGTGGATTCGGCCCGCTCTGGAGTGTGTTTGCATGGTGGAGGGGGAGTAAAATTTCAATTCTGTTTGGGAACCGCCAACAATTTGTTTAACATGGAAGATATCGAAAACTTTATCGTGACGTTGGCAGTAGAAGCACACCACTCAAAACTATATCATGAATCATATTTTAAAACCTTGAGTTCTGGCACCTCTGTGAATCAATGCTTCCCTCTGCGAAGGGACTTTCATGTTATTTATTTTTGAGTCATCATCTTCTTACTAAAAGCACCAGACCGGAGAGCACTATTGTCATTCTTATGCATTTAGTATAGTTAATGTTGAATGTGAGCATGACTGAATCTTTTCTAGCCTGAATTATAATGTTTAGTCACTGCTCGAACCTCAGAGGTGCTCTTCATTTATGTTTTGCGGTTTCAAAAAGGGCTAGCGAAATACCATGTCACCATATTATATCATGGCTATTTTGATAAATTGTTGATACATGAGATACTTTATTATTGCTCACTAGTCGGTTATGTATTGCCGTGAGTTATTGTGATTGCTATATTATTATCATGGCTGTGTTTAATTATGATTAATGCTGAAAACTTGAGTACTAGCTAAGCATGTGTATAATGACGAGAACAAAAGAGTTTATAAAATATTATTTATCACTTTCAGTTTATCAACTGAATTGCTTGAGGACAAGCAATGAGTTAAGCTTGGGGGAGTTGATACGTCTCCAACGTATCTACTTTTCCAAACACTTTTTCTTTGGTTTTGCCCTCTAATTTGCATGATTTGAATGAAACTAACCCGGACTGACGCTGTTTTCAGCAGAACTAACTTGGTGTTATTTTTATGCAGAAATAAAAGTTCTTGGAATTGGACAAAACTTTTTGTGGATTTTTCTGGAAATAATAATGAATAATGGAGCAAAAACCTGCCGGGGGGAGGCCACTTGTGGGCCAGAAGCCAACAGGGCATTCCTCCCCTAGGGTCACGCCCTGATGGCTTGTGGAGCCCACGTGGCTCTCCCGACCCTATTTCCAGTCCTATAGATTCCTATTCTCGGAGAAAAAAATCAGAGAGAAAATTACATTGCATTTCACGAGACGGAGCCGCCGCCACCTCCAGTTCTTCCTCGGGAGGGCTGATGTGGAGTCCGTTTGGGGCACCAGAGAGGGGAAATCGTCGTCGTTGTCATGGCCAACCCTTCTCCATCAACACCGCTATGATGCTCACCACCGGGAGTGAGTAATTCCTTTGTAGGCTTGCTGGTCGGTGGTGGGATTGGATGAGATTGATCATGTAATCGAGTTAAGTTTGATAGGGCTTGATCCCTAGTATCCACTATGTTTTGAGATTGATGTTGCTATGACTTTGCTATGCTTAATGCTTGTCACTAGGGCCCGAGTGCCATGATTCAGATCTGAACATATTATATTATCTCTGAATATAACATTGATTTGGATCTTTTCTTACAAGTTGTATGCACCTATTATGTGTCTTGATCCACATACCCCAAGGTGACAATAATTGGGATTCTCTCTGGTGATTGCCATAGTTTGAGGAGTTCATGTATTCACCATGTGTTAATGCTTTGTTCCGGTTCTCTATCAAAAGGAGGGCTTAATATCCCTTAGTATCCAATAGGACCCCACCGCCACGGAGGGTAGGACAAAAGATGTCATGCAAGTTCTTATCGCAAGCACGTATGACTATATACGGAATACATGCCTGCATTATATTGATGAACTGGAGCTAGTTCTGTGTCGCCCTAGTGTGTAACTGTTACATGATTAATGTCATCCAAATATCTACATCGATGTACCATGTGCCTACGCGTTACATATACTGAATCTTGCTAAGTTACTATTGTTACTGCTACTGTCACAAGTGCTACAAAATTGCTGCTGCCACTACTACTGTTTGTCGTGCTACTAAAATTTTGCTGCAGAGAGATATCCCAAGTGCGGTTGAATTGACAACTCAACTGTCAAGGCCAATAAATATTCTTGGCTCCCCTTGTGTTGAACAGATAAATTAGGGGGAAATACTACCCGCGAAGACTGTTGCGATCCGCTATACTTATGGGTTATCATGAGCCAGCCCTATTGAGGCCCGCGATGTCGACGCACATGCACACCTTGCTGCTCTCCCCGGGGGGCACAACCAAGTTGATGGGGCATCCCGGAAGATGGGGGCATCCTAGATGATGCTCGCCATGCTTGGCCCGAGCCCCTCGTAGCTGGTCAATCTCTTGAGTGATGAACTCTTGTCAGGACCCCGATCCTAAGCCATATGAATCCAGCTTGTAACATATCACATCACTTTGCGGCCTCAGGCACGGTAATCCCCACGGCTGCCACCTTACCTTGGCCGGGGCCGTTTGCGTCTTTTGTCTCACTGATATTAACATGTCGCTAGCAATCATACGTCAAAGAACCCGAGTCAACATTACTAGTCATAGAACCCAAGTGGCACATACATACAGGGACAGGCATACGTAACCCAACAATGCAGGTGTCGGTCGCCAGCGTGTGTAGACGAGTCATATCAAGCTACATGGACTCCAATACACCGTGAGACATTTCTGTCCTCAACTGCACGTAGAAGAGTCATAGAAGGCTACAAGGACTCCATTACACTGCGAGACATTTCCCCGTAGGGACAGGCACAACAACAAAGAAGGATATACGCCGGTCAATCAATGTGTCCGGAGTAGTAGCAAGCTACCATGGCTCAATGGAAGCACAAAGAGGCATTTCCCCATAAAGAGTACTACTAAAGGCACACAACTAGGTCTCGAATCCCATACATACCGATGCACGTCACATTTATGCACAACATGCACGATATGCATAGATACAACATGGCATCACAACATAACCATACAACATCACAACAATATTTACAAGGCTCGGAAGAGCCTTGCATAATATGTTCATACAGGTAGGGGTCACATGACCTGACACTCAAGTCATACAAACAAGTCCTACGAGCCATGCGGAAGCGTAAAGTTGTCTGAGTACAGACAGATGAAATGATTAAAAGGCGTCGTCGACATCTAGATAAAACCAACCAGATGGATCGTGGGTCTCCTCTGCAATAGTTTAAGAAAACGTGAGTACAAACGTACTCGGCAAGTCTTTAAATCAGATCTAGTCTATTTAAGCATTTGTATCAAAAGGGGATGGTGGTGTTTCATGCAGCACACCAGCTTTGACTCTTGGCTATCCTGTACTACAACTACCAGTACATTGAATAAGTTTGAGAAAACGTACACGAGTCCACTAACACCACGACAATACACTACCATGGATCCGCTCCCGTCTCTCTACGAGAGTGCCATCCACGGTAGTCACACTTGTCTTGATACTTTTATGAGTAACCATTAAATTTGTCTATGAACATCATAAGTTTCCAAGTAGTCCATATCCGAGGACGCGGCTATTCGAACAAATTCATACCCTGCAGGGGTGTACATCTTCACACACGCTCTCGCCAGTTATCACTAAGTTCACGTAAAAAAGGCACCTCGGCAACCTTCAAGCGGAAGACCAGCGAGGGAGTCGGCCACGACCGTCAACCACACAAGACCCTAGTCCAGGTTTATCGCCTATTTGAGACTGAACCCGCACGGAAGTCCGGCTGAAGTTTCCACTACGGCCTCAAACGATGTGCCCAGGGTTTCCAAGCCCACCGTTCGGGTACCACTTGGTACACCGAGCCACTGCCTACCACGTCATAGCCCACACCTAAGGTCAGGGCTACGCACGGCCTCCAGCACAGCTACAAACACCAGAAACTAGTTGCAACTCGTAGACCGAGGACTAGGCGGTTACTAAGTCGAGAGGGTCAATTAAGTATCCCAACGTGTGGTAGTAGCTAGTCTTGGATCACAAACACGGAACTCAGTTCCTAAGAGCGGTTCCAATGAGACAACCTGCTATGTACTCCTACATAGCCTCTCGTTGCTACCTTTACCAAATCAGGTTCATCACTCAGCTCATCACATCAGAACACCATCGTTTCACTCCGGTTCATCACCCAGATGAACCTGACCTGACACAACTCTAAGCATAGCATGCATAGCAGGGTAAAGCATATCATGGCTCAAGCATCTACCAGGTATGCTAGGTTGCTTGGTTTGGCTATTTACTGTGACAATGACAGGTCATGCAGAGGAATGGGTTCAACAACCGCAACACGTAATAGTTGAATCGTATTGTCCTAATGCAATGAACGAGAGAGTAGGGTTGTATCGGATATGATCAATGAGGTTGCTTGCCTTGCAGATCAGCGGTGGAATACGTTCCTTCAGTTGGATAATCGCGGGTATCCTATGGAGTAGAGCCTACTGTAACGTACAAAGGAACAATCAATACACATCAAGTGCGACACTATGATGCATGATTATGACATGACAACACGAGTTAGGTGAGCTAATGCATCTAGCATCAAGGTTAAATGAAGTTGGTTTGAACCTAGGGATCAAATTCAAACTCCACCTATTTAGTTACATATTACATTTGATCGAAATGTCAATGTTCTCCTATTTAGGTTGCTCTATCATCCATGAGAATAGCACAGATGGATTCATTGGATTTTTCTGATCAATTTTCATATATAAATTATTTCCATTTGACTTACAGATTAATTTATATGAATTTTAGAAGTTTTAAACATTTTCTGGAATTTCCTGAATTGTTTTAATACTAGAAAATCATTTACTGCGTCAGCACTGCATCAGCATGGCGTCAGCTGGTCAACTGACTATTGCCAGGTCAAACCTGACCAGTAGGTCCCACTGGTCAGTCTCTCAGGGCTGGCTAGTCTCACTGACAGGTGGGAAACCACTGTCATCGACTCTGGGTTAAAACCCCAGTTGACTGGAGCTTTGACCCAGTGTAGAGCCCACTGCCAGCGTCTATTTAGACTAATTAAGCAGCAGATTTGGTCACTGATGACTGGCCACATCAGGCTTCACCGGAGCCTCACCGGCGGTGACCAAACTGACGGCGGCTTCACACTGGAATTGCACAAATGGCAACGACAGGACGCGCGAACACTACCAAAACATAGCCCACGCTCGTCCGCGTCGATCTAGCAACTAAGGTGGCTGCGGGGTCGCCGGAGACGACGGCAACATCGAGGTCTGCGGAGGCCGGTGATCAGTTGTTGATGAAATCGACAACGCAGCGCGCAACAGAGCCAGAGCTGGGTACCTATAACACCTACGCGACCTCACGAACTTAACGGTGGCATCGGCTAGACCAGAGGAGCACCGGAACATCGCCGACGCCGAGATCGCATAGCGGAGTTCCTCGGGCTCGATGCAATCCGTGGCTACAGCACACAATTGGCGACGATGAAAGGGGGAATCGAGGCAGGAGCTCCCGACAATCACGATGAGCAGCTCAGCGGGCTTGATGGCGGCATGGTGTGGTCGGACGGCTGTGGCGACCTCCGGTGGCCGAAGGTTGAAGACGCGTCAGGGAGGTCGCTACGGGGCTCCTGGCTTCGCGTGGCGCAGCGGGAAGGACCAACAACTCGAGGCGGAGCTCGTGGGGTGGGCTAGGGGAGCGCCATTGGTGGGCTGTGCCACAACTTGCTCAGGTAAGAGGCCCAGGTAGGCTTTCCTTTTTATAATTTTGTTCTGTTTTCTAATTTCTTCTCTTTGTTTTATTTTGTTTGGGCAAAAATCATAGAGCCAAAACCCTAAAATTATTTCTGGGATATAGTTTGAATATTTCAAAATCCCACAAAAAGTTTCAGAAATTTTGGAGCAACTAAAATAATTATAGTCCTTTATTTGTCATTTTTAGCAACTTTGCTGGCTTATTAAAAATGTAGAATGGCTTAGTTAAATGTGCAACACCTCTGGTATGTTGTTCCCAACATTTATCAGACATGGTGGACATTTTCGATTCATTGAAAATCACAATTATCTGAATTGGTTTAATCAAGTGAAGTGCAGGGTTTGTTCTTCCCCATTTCAAGTTTAGCAAAAATTAAACATGATGCAACACACATGCTAGCACAAAGCAAGGGGGGAAACTAGGGATGTGACAACTCTTGCGCCCTTGCCGCCTAGCGCCGCATTCCTTGCTCGCGGGGGCACGCATCGAAGCACGCCTCCAAGTGGTGCCCGAGCACCTCCCTCGTCACCCTGGTCATGTCAGACGTTTTCCAGATGGAATCCCCTGAGCCTGGCCCGAGGGAGGCACGGGGCACGCCTTCCTATGCTGGTGGGAGGCAGGCGCCGACAGCAGGCACAAGGCTCACGGCACTGGCGTCAGGCGCTGTATTCTTCGCCTTGGCGGGGCCATGGACGGGTAACAACCGCTTCTTCCTTGGGGGGCCAGCCTCCCGAGGCCCAGTGCCTCCATCGCCATCGGAATGCTCAGCCGCGACAGATTTGTAGGCGCGCTCGAGGGAATAGACCGCATCTTTCTCGTCGCAGGCGATAGTGATGACGTAGCTGTAGCCAGGCATCTTGAGGACGTTGTAACCATGATGGGTTGCTGTCATGAATTTGGCCAGTGTTGGGTATCCCAAGATTGCATTGTACGGGAGGCCGCCATGTCTAAGTCGATGAGCTCAGTGTGGTAGTTTTCGCGCGTGACGAAGGTGACGGGGGGGGGGGGGGGCGCACCTGCCCCAGGGGAATGGTGGAGCCATCGGTCACCCCAGAGAATGGCCTGGTAGGCATCAACTGGTTGTAGGGCACCTGGAGTGTCTCGAAGGTCTTCAAAGAGCGCATATTGAGGCCTATGCCTCCATCGATGAGGGTCTTATTGACTAAGACATTGTTGATTTTGGGAGTGCACAACATGGGAAGCACGCCCGCGGCAGCCGTAGACTTGAGGCTGTCCCTGGAGTCGAAGGAGATGGCGTACTGCGACCATTTGAGGGGCGGCGCGGCCTCCGGCCTCCGGAGGGTGGCGTTAACCTCACTGGAGAACTGCTTAAACAGGCGGTTCGACGCAGGGGCATGCGCTCCGCCAAGGAGGCAGGCTATCGCACGGGGCTTCTGATAGCCCCCGCCCCTTCGTCGTGCTGGTTGTTGTCCTTCCTCCTGGGCAGTGGTGGTAGCGGCGGAAGGTCAATGTTATCCTGAGGGCGCGCCTCACGGGGCTGTTCACGCCAGGCACCCTCATGAGGCTCCAGCCTTGGCGAGGGTTGCCATTTTGGTTGTCCCACCTATCGCCACCGCGGCCGCCTCCGCGGCCAGCTCCGCGGTCGTTGCGGTCTGGACCACGGCCGATGCGCTCAACATGGAGGGACTAGAAATCCAGGTAGTCTTCAGTGTTGTGGGTGCACACGTCGTGGTAGATGCAGAACAGGTGGCGGTCCTTCTCGGACACGTCATTGTCGAAGCCGGGTTTCTGCTCAGCTCCGCCGCGAGCACGGTAGGGCCCTTGCGTTTGTCCACCTTGTTCTTTGCCTTGCCATCATCGGGCGCGGTGTCGGGGTCGTTGTGGATGAACATGCGACCCTCTTCCGCCTTGGCACACTTGTCAGCAATATTGATCAGCTCCAAAGTTGTGCTCAGGCTGTCGTTGATGGCGAGCTTGTCGCACATCTGGATGTCCTTGACACCATTGGTGAACGCCATGATGATGGCATCGTCCGAGGCATGCGAGATCTTGTTGCGTACCTGGCTAAAGCACTGGATGTACTTGCGCAGGGTCTCTCCGAGGCGCTGTTTCATGCGCCGCAGGTCGTTGACTGAGAGGGGGCGGTCATGCGTGCCCTTGAAGTTGGCGACGAACTGCTCGCAGAGCTCGCTCCATGAAGCGATCGACTCCTCGGGCAGGTTCATGAGCCAGGAATGCGCGCCATCCTTGAGGGTCATGGGGAACTAGTTTGTCATCACCTTGTCGTTGCCGTTCGCCGCCTCGATGCCTAGCGCGTAGAGCTGGAGGAACTCCATGGGGTCTGGGACGCTATAGTAGCGCGGGGGCAGCTCAGGCTTGAACTTGACATGCCAAACCACCCGGTGTAGCTCGCGAGTGAAGGCCCAGTAGCCCACGCTGCTCGAAGGGACGCCACGCGCGAGGGCGGCCCAATTTTGGCGCCCGGCCGCCGCGACATCCTAGATATTTCGATCCTGGCGCTGGCACTGCTGCTCGAGGATCACTCATGCGTCGGGCGGAGCGCGGAGGACGATCTGGCAGCTGGCCTTATCTTGGGCCTATGAAGGTGGTGTGCGGGGCGGGTCGCGCGGGCGCGCGTCGTGTAGAGGCTCGACTGGCTCGTCATGTAGGAGAGGTGACGGAGACGCTCCTTGCGCCACGTCCCCAACACGAGACGGTGGGGGGGGGGGACGAAGCGAGCGAGAGGGTGCCGGGGCTTCCCCGGCGGTGGTGACGAGCTCGGTGATGCGGCCCAGCTAGGCGTCGTAGCTAGCGTCCGTCGGGCATTAGCGAAGCAGCTCGCGCGCCATGAGCAGCGCGGCCTGCGCGTTCACGGGCCGGAGGCGGGCGTGGGAGGAGGAAGCCGTGGCGGTGCAGCCATCCTGCTACATGGAAGGGTGCAAGGAGGAGTCCTGCTGCTCGCGGGCAGCGGGACGGTGGCGGCGGCTTCGGCGCCAGCAGAGTGGCGGCGACCATCGCGGCCTGCACGCGCGGTCTGGACGACGTAGGCCGCCCAATGCTCAGCGCACACATGGCGAGCGTCAGCCATAGGGTGGTGAGGCTAGAGCCGAAATGGAGCTGAAGGACCACGGCGCACCTCTACCTGGCACGCCAAATGTCGGAATTGGGGATCCTGTGACCCGAAGAGGTCCGAAATCTGGGGTGCGCCGGTTCTCCTGCCCTACTCTGCCTCGCGACCTCACGGCGACTCTCCGGCGTGCTCGAGCTATGGAAGAAGAAGGGTCGACACGGTCGTTTACCTAGGTTCAGGCCACCTCGCGGTGTAAAACCCTACTCCTGCTTGTGTGGATGGCTTGGGGATGCGAATACAAAGGTGCGTTATGGCTAACTCTCCCCCTCTATGGTAGCAGCCCGTCCCCTCTTATACTGGCCTTGGTCCTCTTCCCCTGAAAACATAACGCGGTAAGGGTTGCCAAAACGGCTAGTTCGAAGGGGGACAGGTCTGCAGCTTATCCTGACAAAAGTAGTCTACGCCTGCAAAAGCTTCCTGCCCTGACGTGCTGGTGGGCTCGGGGATGACCTCCGTCCTGGTGAGCTCCTAGTTTGGTCTTCTTGCACCAAACGGGAAACCTTTGGAGATTGCTTTGGGAACCGGCGAGCTGGCCCGGCTCCCTTAGCACAAAAGGGGAAAACCTCCTCACCCGCGCTTGCTGCGATAGCTCCTGGCACCTCTCGAAATGGCGCGTGTCGCCCACGTGAATATGTAGGACCGGGTGACCCACCGGGCCACCCTTGATCTATCTGCCCCGAGAAGGCATCGGGGGCAGCTGTAGGTGGTGGCCTCGCGAAGGGTGCTTCGCGAGACTCTTAACGACGCTTGCTGACGTACGCCTCGCGAGGGTCTTACTCATGAAGTCTAGAGGTGGGCCGCATTAGGCCCATGACAGGCGTCGCGTCTTGGGCCGCAGGCAGACGGGCCTGGGTACCCCCAGTCCCATAGGCTCGACACATGGATTAATTTGAATGAAGTCTACAACAAGCCAAGATGATGTTACAGATTATATCTTAGACCAAGGTTAACATGATGGCAATTTTGGGACAAGAAATAAATATGCTATAGGACTTATCATGGCATGAAAATGCAGAGCATGGTAGTAGACAACCAGGAATACAAATCATTCAACATGAACATATTCGTAGGAGCTATGGATTCATGGCATTCATCAAGGCAAAATGCAATATTGCAATATCTGTTTCCAGAGTTGGTGAAATTTTAGATAGTTGAAAATAACAACGTTGTGATGGTAGGTTTACAAGCTTGGAACAATAGCTAAGCCTGTTTATCATGGCATGTAAAAAACACCAGCATCAAGTAGGCATGAAAATGCTCCTAAAACATATACAAAGTCTCATATGATCTTTGGATTAAATCACACAAAAATGAGAAAATGCAACATACCGTTTAAATGGCATGCAACAAAACTTGCTCAAAATGCAAAATTAATACCACAGTTCGATTAGTTGGATTTTTTTTACCCCAAATTCATATATAATATTCTGATTTTGCTGTGAATAAAAATGCGACATTTCAATTAAACAAAATAATACCATAAAGGGAAACCTCCCAATATGCCAAATCTTGAATATGTCAAAAATGGAATAAGAAGGAAAAGGGAAAGAAAATGCTAGATGCACCCAGGGGATACCCAACCCAACAAATGACAGGTGTGACCAGACCACGTGTACAGAGCGGAAGCGTTCGTGAGGATGACAGGTGGGTCCAGAGTGGCCCATATGTCAGCGACACACTAGAGCTTTGAACAAAAACGGGGGAAATTCCCTGCGCTGGGTGGGACTCAAACACGCACCACGGCGATGCTAAACAGTGAACAGAACAAGCTGGGCTATGCGTGTACACTTCATAAGACGAGAGCGCACGGGCTTTTGTTTTAACCCCGGCTGGACAAGGGGGATGTGCAGGTGAGCGAGTCACGGCGGCGACACGGCAAGGGGCGAAGTGGTACGACATTGTCTAATGTTACGCGTTCATCATAGATCCAACGACGGGGACACGACAAGGAGCGAAACAGAGCATAAAAATGGAGCTTCGCTGACGGCGACCACAGGAGCAGTGGAGCTCTCGTCGGAGGGTTCTCCGACACGGTCGGGATGCGTGCGCGGTTGGAATGGTTACAGTGGATGAAGCCCCATTTTCGAGGACCTTGCAGGGCACTAGACGCTGATTGAGAGCATGTCGGCGACATGCCAAAGCAGTGGCAGGTTCGGGCGCAGAATGAAACACGCGGCTACGAGCTCCTACAAAACACTGATGACAAAAATTGACCCCTACGCCGACAACGAAGCAGAGACGCAAAGCAAAAGGGGCCAACGGTCACCAGAGCGAGGCCGGCGACTGGCCGAGTGGAGGAGCTCTCAGCTCGTATGAAAATCTAGAGGCTGAGGACGAAATCGAAGGGAAGGAACATATGGGAAGGTCCGGATGCTCACCACAAACACGCTGACGTGCTTGGTTTTCCGAAAGGAGGAAGAGGTCACTAGAATTGGTCGGAGGGGTCACGGCGGCCGACGGAGACGAAGACGAAGAAGATGGATTTCTTGGTATCCTTCGGCTCGGTAGTCAACGTCGGGGACGTCGAGGAAGCGGGCTTGAACTCGGGCGTGAGGCGGAGATGACGGAGATGCACACTGGCGATGAACACACCTTCGACTCTCTCTCTCTCTCTCTTTCTCTCCCTCTCTCTCTCTCTCTCTCTCTCGGGTCTCTCTAGAGAAGTGGAAGTAGGACATGGGCAAGCCCCTTGGTCGCGGCGGATATGGGAAACCCTAGGGGTGCTGGAGAGGACATCGAGGCTTTATAGGCGAGGCGCGGCTCGGCTGGCTGTCCCGGTGGCCATGTGCGCTCGGGCGTGGCGTTTTTACTATGAGGTGACGCAAGGTGGAATAAAAGGAGGAGGGATGAGTCATTGCAGGTGGGCCCGGAGAAAACATCCACGTGGATAGGAGGGAAGACGACGCGGGGTGTTGCGCTGCTCGCTGGGAGCCCAGGAAGGTCGACCCAAGTAACAAGACACGATGCTGGGATGTCCACTCTCTCTCTCTCAGATGTTTTAAACATTTTAAAAAATAGCAGAAAGCGAAATTAAATGCCTAGAAATGTTGGCATGGAATTTGGGTGAAGTCAAAATAATTTTGAAACGCCAGGAATTTGTATGATTGAAATAAAATGGCTGGAATTATTTAAATAAAGAAAAATAATTCAAGTTTGAATTTAATTCAAACTTGAACCATTTTTGAATCTGTCTAGAACATTTCCAAAATTGATGAAATTAGAAGGAGAGCTATATGGCATGTATTAGAGAATTAAGAAAAATAGTGGACATTAGTTTGGATAGGGAAATTCATTTCCAAAAAATGAAATGATGAGAGAGGACATGAAGTGATATGGTTTGATTTGAATTGGAACTTTGTGACAACACAAAGACTTTGATCATAGCATTCGAAAGGGATGTAAGGGCACACATCACAATCTCAAAACAACATGCAAAACATATGGAATTTCATGATGCAAAGGCAAACACAATCAAACATGGCATGGTATTCATAGATGATCAAATGGAAATAAGGTACAAGTCATGGTGCATTATACTTGTGGTGTCACAACTCTCCCCCACTACAAAAAGATCTCGACCCGAGATCTAGGAATGAAAGATATCGGAATATTCGGAATGGAGGAGGTCCTCACGTTCCGAATTAGCTTCTCGAAAGAATGATGAGACCACTTCACTTTCATGATTTTTTTTGACCATAAAACATTAAGAGAGGCTCCTACTGTGTAAATTAAACATATAAATGTACAACAGATGTTACAGACCCCTATAGTAGGGGGGTTTTCCCAAAAGAGGGGGAGGAAATAAATAGAAAGGTTGAAGTCTCTAAAAAGAAAGAGTTGTGAGATGATCTACAAGCAGATCAAAAGAGATCAGTTACAAGGTAAGAGCTAAAAGAGTAAGATAATCCCAGCAAGATTTATCCGCTCTATATTTGAGCCAAAGGAGATCTGATTTAGTCCTCTCTATCAGGATGCCAATGTGGGGTTGATGTGCCTGAAAATTAAATTGTTTCGTTCCTTCCAGATATTCTAGATATTCACTTTCAGGAATTTGATAGACTTGTTACGAGTTTTGCGCTCAGTTTATTCAAGAATAGCAAAGGGATGCTCACGATAGGACAACTCTTCTTGGAGATCAATGTCTTGAAGTCAACAGTGTGCTCTGGAATCTTGAAGCATTTACGGAGCTGGGAGACGTGAAAGATGACATGCACATTGCAGCTGTTGGACGAAAGCTCAAGTTGGAAGGCAAGATCGCCTCTTTTGTCAACTATCTTGAAAGGACCCACAAATCATAGTGCAAGCTTGCCATTGATGCCGAAGCATTGATTGCCTATCACGGGAGAGATGCGAAGACAGTCATGATACTTTCTATCATAATAGCTCTTCTGGCGTGATTGCGCAACTTTGAGATTTTCTCGAATGACACGTCACATATCTTCAGCTTCAGAAATCATGTCATTGACAAGGAGTTGACGTTCACAGGTTTCAGAGCAGTTGAGAGGAGTATTACACTTCCTTCCATAGAGAATTTTGAATGGGACCTTTGTAACAACGTAAGAGCAACATCTCATATTGGTAACCTTGCCATGTGATCAACCTTGTATGACATGCTATTTTTGGTTGAATTGAAATGCATAATGCTTGCCTCATGTCTTCATTTGCATCATGGCGTCATTTGTGATCTTCATCATTTTTAGGTTGTGGGTTGTGAGATGTGTGTGGTTTAGTGTTGTGCATTGCCTCTACAATTGTCCCATGATCAAGATTGCAAAACCCCTCCAATTCTTTCAACCAAAACTCTTCCCTTCCCTATTTCTTGTTATTTTTGCAATTGATGTGATGCTACCTGAATGTAGTGTCCACTATTTTCCTAAATTGCCTAGTCCATGCCAAGAACCCCTCCTCCAAGTTTCAGCCCCATTTGATGAGTTTTGGTCAGATTTGGAATTTGCTCAAGTTTGAATTAATTTCAAACTTTATTTATTTTTTACCCTTTAAAAATTGCCAATGCATATTGTTTAAATGGTGCATAATTTGGTGAGTCCAAAACTGTTTTCATCTCATCCAAAACCCCTCTCATTATGTCTGAGCATTTTCTTCTTCTTTTCTGTTTATTTAAAATGGGAAAAAGGAAATGCCAGAGAGAGAGGGAGAGCTAGCCCATCCACAACCAAGCATCAGGCCTAACACCGCAGGCTACCGTGCCCCGCGCGCCTGGCCGCTCCGTTTCTTACCCACTCGCTCGCGCACCCCATAGCCTGTGCATGCCACGTGTACGAACCGACCAAGCTCGTCAGTCGTACCACCAAGTTGACCCGCACCCACCTTTTCATCCTCCTCTCACTCGCTCGCGCACATGGCATGCCCCGAGAGAACGGGAGCTCGCCCTGCTCGCTCCGGCTCCCTATTTAAACCCTCTTGGTGCCTTGGCCTCTCCTAGGGTTCACTTGTCCTCCCTCTGCCGCCGCTAGGTGAGAAGCTCCACCAGATCCATTGTAGCCACCACTACCAGAATGCATCAGAGAGCTCTGTGCTGGCCCGCGCAGCTACCGTTTTCTATCGACAACCACGTCGTGTCCATCATCTTCCCCGACACCAACTACGTCGTCTACGTCCACTACAAGACTGAGGGACGCCAAGAAAGCCCGCCTACTTCTTCTTCTTCAACTCCGGCAGCCATAGACGTTCGACCATCGTTGTGTACGTGGTGAGCAACCATGTTGTCCCCCCCTTTAAGTTCACCGTTTGAGCGTTGTAGCACTGATTGCCATGCGCATCCGAATCCGCCTCCGTCGGACCTCATCAGCGGCGAGTGATCCGACTCCATCCTATTGTCTTCATGAGTCCAGCAAGGTCCACGTCTTTAGGAAGTTTGATTTTTGCCTTGAAGCACTCTTTTTATCCCTAGCATCACCGCGTTCGAGCTCGCCATCGCTGCCTCTCTAAAACGTCACCGGCCACGTCTCCATTGTCGTCCGATGCCGTGAGTTGCACGCACGTGTGCGGATTTCTTTTGCGGTTAGAGTCGTGCCCTCAGCCGCGTCAATGGGTCACCGGAGCAACTCCAGCGTGAACCCCCGCCATCTCTGTCCTCGCTGTCATAGCCCTCTAGTTCCTCTGTTTCCAGAGTCACCGACACGTGGGCCCGATGGCCTTCAAAGGTTAAGCCAAACACTGTTAGACCCCTTTCTAGTCAGACTACCCGAGCCAGCCTGAGCTATCGAACCAAACCCGTTCCACCATGATGCCCCGGGTTCGATCCCCCGCGGTGTGTATTAAAATCCCCCCTTTTACATATTATTTGAGAGGCTAATAGGGAGGCCCCACGTGTCATTGCCTCTGAGGTCGAACCCCTCTGTGAGTAGCCCCAAGGCCCACTTGTCAGCCTCTATGGCTAGTTTCCAATGTGCAAAATAGATTTAACCCGTGTTTGTTTTATTCCAAATATGGGATTTCCATATAGGGCATATTTCCTGTTAAGTTCATTCCGTTTTCGGCATATTCCAAAATTGGCATATCTTTTATATGCATTTTAGGCAGTAAAGTCTTGTTGAATTGTGGCATTTTTATTAATATGAACATATGCATATTGTATATGATTTTAGGGTAGAAAATCCAAGGAATCCATATGTGACATTAGTTTTGCATGTTGAGTAAGTTCTGGTGCATGCCATTTCAACATGATTAGGTATTTTGCGATTTTTGTGTGAATTAATCCATGCACCATATGAATTAACTTTGAACATGAGTCATGACCAATTTTACATATACTTGCTCTTGGTATTTTCGCCATGCCATGAAATCCATGTTAAACTACTGTTATCACCTTGCAAACATGCCTAGACAATGTTTCTGTTTTTGGAGATAGCTAAATTTCACTGTCTGAAACTATTATTGAAACATAACATTTTGTCTTGATGGTTGCCATGAATTTTTGATCCCTAAGAACGTGCTCATCTTGGATTAATTTTAGTAAATTATGTCTACTACCATGCTGTGAAATTTCATGCCATGACAAGCCCTGTAGCAAATTTAGAACTTGCTATGAACCTGCCTTCATGTTAACATTGTTCTGTGAAAATCTGTAATTTTCACCAAGTCATAATGTGTAACATCATATAGCAATTTTTTGAGCTCATTTCCAATTGATCCATTCATCTAAACCACCTAAACCTTTTGGATGAAATATTTTGCATTAAACATACTACAACTACATGTCTTGTTTGAGCATTTTAGAATCATGTAGCTTGTTGTTTTGATGGTCGCGAAGTGCCTTGTTGCTGTTTGTGGCAGATTGCAATGCAATATTATTTTGATCATTGTGTGAGTTCTATGCATTGGATTTTCATGATCTATATATTCATTTCATCCAAACTTCCATGGCCTATCCATTGGTATGCTTGGAATCCCATGATTTTTCCTGTATCCTACCGCATGTCCAAATCTATCACCGTTTTCTTTCGTATCTAGTCGTGAGTGTTCCGAGAGAACCGTAACTCCGATTGCGATGATTATTATATGCATTTGCATCATTTTCATGAGTAGAATCCATTTTTTCCATGATCATGCATGTCAAAATAATTAATATTGTTGTTCTGTCTAGAATGTTTAAGACCACTAATTTGCATATGAAGTGTTGCTTGATCCATGCTTCACATGGATGAAGACTTAATCTAATGTGACTACTGTAGGATTGCCGTGCTAATACATTACATGGTCATGCATATTAATTGTTTGTGCATTTTTTCATGGTTGTGGGTTTATTGGATGTTTGTTCTTTGTTGTGGGTAGTATGGGGTGAAGAGTCTGAGTTCGAGGAACCTATCGAGAACGCTTACGAGGAGCAAGCTTGTTATCCCACTTAAGAATCACAAGGCAAGATGATCATTACCCTGGATACTATATTTACTTTGCTAGTTGTCTTGGAGCTATCGCTATGTACCGTTACCTACCACCTGTTTGTCAAGCCTCCCAACATGCCATGATAAGCCTTTAACCATCCACATCCGAGCAAACCATTATTTGGCTAAGTTACCACTAGCTCAGCCCTTCTTATAGCATTGCTAGTTGAAGGTGCAGGTGGATCCATGTGATAACATGGATATCTAGGGATATCACATTATTCTTGCTACTTAATTTAATGCATCTATACTGTCGGGGCATGGATGCTCACGATCACCTATGGGACCAGAGGTCCCTTGTGGTTTGGCAAGGGGGGTCACGTCGCACGAAGAGCGAAGAGTATGAGACGGTGCGACGATCAGGACACAAGCATTTTACCCAGGTTCGGGCCGCTGCTAAGCGTAAAACCCTTCTCCTGCTTTTGGTGGATTGATTGGAGGAACACGAAGAACGCACAGCGCCTAACCCCGGCAAGGACTGTTGTCGGGGAAAGAGCTGCTACGCGAGTACAAGTGTTCGGGGGTTCGAATTGCCAACCTTGAGCTAGGTTACCTTGGGCCTCCTTTTATAGTGCAAGGGGTTACCACAATGGCAAAACAGTCATTATCTATTGATTAGATAGCTAAGCAGAGCTATCATACCTAACTCTGGCATTTAGGACAAAATGCCATGATTACCTGCCTAGGTGGCGCTCGGGGGTGCATCCCCGGCATGCTCTTGCCACCGCTTGGGCGGTCGTTGCTTATGGTCTTGACACGCTGCAGGGCGGGTGTCAACCGAGCGTAAATTCCATTATGATGTGTCGCCACGTGCTTAGCGAGAGCTGATTTGCCGCCTGAGGGCTCGACACCGCATCGATAAGTGATAGGCGTAGTGATGCGGTGGAGCGGTGGCTGGCTGGCTGGCTCGCGCCTGCCGGGGAGTGGCTTGCCGGGTCTTCTGGAAGGAGTGCATCTCTTGGTCCCCGGCAAGGGTCGGGGACGTCCTTGGCGCGTCGCAGTCCGGGCTTGGGCTGCCTCATCGGGTTTGTCGAAGTGTTTGTCTTGACCATTTGCCGGGTTTTTGCTTCTACTGCCTCTGCATAAGTCAGGGGCACTAGTTACCCCTGTACTAGTGCACCGACAGGAGCCCCCGGGACTGGCCCACACGTGCCCGCCAAGTGCTGTTGGGTTAGGCCCAAATTTCATGCATAGGCGCGCAATGTGAGTGAGTAACTGCCAATTTATTGGTCAGCACTGACACACCACCTCAGGCCGTTTCCGCCACGCGCACCGCATGCATAGCGGGAAGTTAGCGACATGTGCACATGACTTAAAGTCCTGATCGTGGCAGAAACCGCAATGCCATGGATTGGAGCAATGGGGCGGTTACCTGTTCGCCCGTGATCGTGGGCGATGGAATTGGTGGCGACCCTTTGAGTGGAGTAGAGCCAGCCCCCGCGCCCTGCCATATAAATTGGGGGTCGCGAGGGGCAATGCTCATCCATCCTTTCTTCCTCCTTGAGTGCAAACCCATAGAGCTCGCCCTTCCGCTTCCTTGTCTTGAGCCGCGCTCGCCGCTAGCATGCCTAGGGGACGAGGGCGTCCTCCGGCCTCTGCCTCAACGGCGAGGGGTTCCCGTCGAGATCATGCCACCACTTTAGCTGCAGAGGCAGAGGATGGCTCGAGTGCGCACGGTGGAGGAGGTGGGAGGGGCCGAAGTCGACGCGGGGCCCATGGTCGGGGGAGACGAAGCGCCGCTTCTCTTCCACCTCCGCCATCAGACCCTCCCCTTGAGGAGACCCACGCCGAGGGAACGGCGCTAGAGTTCGTCATCACGCTGCGTGGTCCTTTCCGAAGCCGCCTGCGCCTTCCTCACCCTTTCGCCAGGGTGATGGAGGTTGACAAGATGCATGCCCTATGGCTGCGGGCGCATGGTTGTTGTAATGGTGCGGTGCGGGTGGATGTCGAGTACCCGGAGCATCGCGTCATGCTTCTCAGGCGCGGGTGGAAAACCTTCGCCCGTGCCCACAACTTCATGGATGGGCACGTCCTACGCTTCAAGATGTTGGACACCGACCTGCTCTCCGTCAAGATTTACGGGCGTTTGGGCGCCCGTCTTGGCTGCTGCGAGGAGAGCTCGAGCGATGTCGAAAGCTCCTCCCTGAGCGATAGCGACGAGGAGGACAGTGTCGGTGAAGACGACGACGACGAGTCCCAGGCCATCAAGTTGGAGTACGACGACCTGGGCTCCAGCTGATCGTCGGCCGCACAATCACCATCATCGCGCTCCTCCTCCTCCCAGCAGAGCAATTTGCCGGGAGTTCTTGACTTGGGTGCCGCCTCTTCTTCTCAGCTGGACCCCGGCAGGCTCGTGGACTTCGTCTTCGTCTTCCTTTCCAGTGGGCCTGCCGTCCGCGCAATGCTAGTCCTGACGGGGTCAGGCTAGGCTTCTGTTGGGGCCCTCCCTTTGCTCTTTTTCCCTTGTAATCTACCCCTAGGGGAGAAAGCCAAATAAAGAGTTATTAAAAAGGAGTGCCCTCTTATGTAATCCTTATCCCGCTTGTATCGAAAATGAATGAGAATAAAGTTCCATTTTCTTCCTGCAAGTACTATCCTTTTCTTTCCCTGTTTATGCTGTTTTGGGATATTTGGTCCTCGCTACACGGAGCCACTTGCCCGGCCACAACTTAACCACGAGTGCCAAGGGGAAACGAGCCCTCGGCAACAGGTTGGCGTTGTTCCCCGGTAGAGCTCCTTGCCGGTGTCGGCGCAGCCCCCCATAGTTTTAACCACGTGGAGGTCTCCACTACCCAGAGTGAGGGAGATACTACGGGTTTCCTTGAGAAATTGAGAAGTACTGAACTGGAAATATGCGATATACTTATCTTTTCCAAGCTGTATCATCTTTTTGAGTGTGATGGGCAGCCATGCTTGTTTCTTTGTTCCCCTTCCTTGTTTTCTCGATGGCAAAACATGTAGGGTGAGAACAGTAACAAAGATTACGGTTTCATAAAGTATTCTAGCAAATCTTTATAACTTAAAAGCGATAACGTTGCAGTCATAAAAAATGCATAATGGGCATGTAAGGATGATGATATGATGCAATGCCTAGCTTTATTATTGTTGCACAGGATCTGCGCCTGGCTTTGTACAAAGGGTTACATGCAACATCGGCAAGGCTTGTACAAAAGGTGGCTACCGGGGACTGAGCCCGGCAGCCGCGCCTTACGGGTAGAACTTACGAAGATGCTCAATGTTCCATGAGTTCTGCACCTTGGTGCCATCTTCGGTCTCCAGACGGACTGCGCCAGGTCTGGTGACTCGTACTACCCGGTAAGGGCCTTCCCACTTTGGCGTCAACTTGTTTGTACCCTTGGCGGAGTGAACACGCCGAAGGACAAGGTCGCCTTCCTCGAGGCTCCGGGCGTGAACTCTGCGGCTATGGTAGCGGCGCAGAGCTTGCTGGTAGCGTGTTGCACGTAGAGCAGCCCAGAGATGGTCTTCCTCGAGGAGCGTGGCATCGTCATGCCGCAGCTGCTGTTGCTCTACTTCATTGTAGGCAAGCACTCGAGGTGACCCATATATGAGTTGTGTGGGGAGCACTGCTTCCGCCCCATACACTAGGGAGAAGGGTGTCTGGCCGGTAGCACGATTTGGTGTCGTCCCGAGGGACCAAAGAACCACCGGCAGCTCATCTATCGAGCGCATGCCGCTCTTCCGCAGCTTATCAAAAGTCCTTGTCTTGAGTCCTCGCAGCACTTCAACATTCATCCACTTGACCTGCCCATTGCTCCTCTGGTGAGCAACAGCGGCGAAGGAGACCTTGCTTCCAAGGCTTTGGATATATTGCATGAAGGTGCGGCTCGTGAACTGGGTGCCGTTGTCGGTGATCACTCTGTTAGGCACTCCAAAGCGGCACACCAGTCCTTTCATGAACTTGATAGCTGCCTGTGCGGTCACCTTTCTCACTGGTTCCACCTCAGGCCACTTTGTGAACATGTCGGTTACCACTAACAAGAACTCAAAGCCCCCGACCGCACGGGGGAAGGGGCCCAAGATATCGAGCCCCCAGACCGAGAATGGCCAGGATAGAGGGATTGTTTGCAGGGCTTGTGCTGGTTGATGGATGTTCTTGGAATGGAACTGGCAGGCTTCACACTTGGTGACCAGTTCAGTAGCATCCTGGAGGGCAGTGGGCCAATAGAAACCTTGCCGGAAATCTTTCCCAGCAAGGGCCCTTGATCCAATGTGGGAACCACATACTCCTCCATGAATCTCTGCCAACAGCCTCAGTCCATCCTCCCGGCAGATACACCTTAATTTCACACCGTTCGGTCATCTTCTGTACAGGGTGTCATCGACAAACTGGTACATACTTGACCGACGGGCTACTCTTTCGGCTTCCTCTTGCTCTTCGGGGAGTTCTCCTGTTTGGAGGAAATGGACTATATGTTGCGCCCAGGTTGGAGCTTGTGGCTCGACAACAAGGACTAAAGGCATCTCCTCATCTCCGGGAGCGCTTGTCTTGACCGCTAGACCCTGATGTCCTGCGGGAGGGAGCTGCTCATCAACCGGGATGGGATTTTCCCCGGCAGCTTCTCTACCAACGGCTTCGGGAAGCTCTGTCGGAAAATGCTTGTCGCAGTTCATCTTTCTTCTCTTCTTGGATATCATTGATAGGGATACTGATGGCTGAGTGAGGCAGAGAACAAAGGTTCCTGGATCCACAGGAAGCTTCTGCGAAGCGCACTTTGATAGATGGTCAGCAATGCTGTTTTCCGCTCGAGGCACATGCTCTGTTTGCAGCTTGTCGAAGTGTTCCTCCAATTTCCTCAGTTCTTCCACGTATGCCTCCATCAGCGGGCTCTGGTAATCCTTGTTGACTTGCTTTATCACAAGCTGGGAATCTCCTCGGACGATCAGCCTCTTTATTCCCAACTCTACCGCGATTCTGAGTCTGGCAAGGAGCCCCTCGTACCCAGCGGTATTGTTGGTGGCTTCCTCCCAGCGAAAGTGCATCTGGACGATGTACTTGAGGTGCTCTCCGGTAGGGGCGATGAGGAGCACACCTGCTCCAGCCGCCTGGAGTGAGAAAGCACCGTCAAAGTACATGATCCTATCCTTGGGTGCTTCTTTGCCGGGGAGGATTGTCTCCGGAGTTTCATCATCTGGCGTGGGTGTCCATTCTGCAATAAACTCCGCCAACGCCATGGTTTGAATGGTGGAAGTGCTCTTATACTTTAATCTGAAGCTTGACAATTCCAATGCCCACTCAACTATCCTGCCAGTGGCTTCGGGGTTTCTCAGCATGCATTGCAACGGGAAATGGGTGACAACTCTTATCTCATGGGCTTGGAAGTAGTAGCGCAGCTTCCTCGAGGCCATGATGAGGCTGAAGATCAGCTTTTGTACTCCACAGTACCTTGACCTAGCCCCCTGTAGCAGGGAACTGACAAAGTACATGAGCCGCTGTACCATTTTCTTTTTTGCCGCTTCTTTGGATCCGCTGTCAACCATTTTCTAAGATCCCCCTTGATCTTTGTCGAGTCCTACCGCGGATGTTTCTTTACCGCTCCCAGCAGCATCAGCAGCGGCTGCTGAATCTCCATCCACCCCCCGCTGTGCCACCAGCACTACACTAACCACTTTATTCGTTGCTGCCAAATATAGCAGCAACGGCTCTTGCGGTTTAGGAGCGACCAAGGTGGGAGCAGAGGATAGGTATTTCTTCAGATCTTGTAGTGCTGCATCTGCCTTCGGGGTCCACTTCATCGGGCCAGCCTTCTTCAAGATTTTGAAGAACGGCAAGGCGCACTCAGCGGACTTGGAGATGAACCTACTCAACGCGGCAACACATCCGGTCAGGCGTTTGATATCTTTGATGGTCTTGGGTGAATGTATCTGTTCAATCGCCTTGATCTTGTCAAGATTGGCTTCTATTCCTCGCTGAGATATGAAGAACCCAAGCAGCTTGCCGGACGGGACACCAAACACACACTTTTCAGGGTTGAGCTTCAGGTTGATCTTGCGCAAGTTTGTGAAAGTTTCCTCCAGATCTTGTATGAGAGTGGCTTCATCCTTGGTCTTGACCACGATGTCATCCATGTAGGCTTCCACATTTCTGTGCAGCTGAGGTCCAAAACCAATTTGAACAGCCCTGGCGAAAGTCGAACCAGCACTCTTTAACTCGAAGGGCATACGCACAAAGCAGTACGTGCCACAGGGAGTTATGAATGCGGTCTTCTCCTCATCTTCCTTGGTCATAAATATCTGGTGGTAGCTGGAGTAGGCACCCAAAAAGGAGAGCAAGTCACATCCGGAGGTGGAATCAACAATTTGATCTATGCACGGCAAGGGGAAAGGGTCCTTCGGGCAAGCCTTGTTCAAGTCAGTGAAGTCTATGCAAAGCCTCCATTTCCCATTTGTCTTTCGTACCACCATCGGGTTTGCCAGCCAAGTTGGATGCAGCACCCCTTTGACCAAACCAGCTGCTTCAAGCTTCTTGATTTCCTCGGCAATGAACTACTGCCGCTCCAAGGCCTGTTTCCTAACCTTTTGCTTGACGGGTCGGGCATGAGGACAGACAGCAAGGTGGTGGTCAATTACCTCCCTGTGAACACTGGGGATGTCAGACAGTTGCCAGGCAAACACATCGACATTCTCCCGCGGGAACGCAACGAGCATGCTTTCCTATTTGTTAGTGAGGGTAGCACTGATGGTGAAGGTACCACCAGTGCCATCCTCCCTTGCCGGGAGTTTCTTCGTCTCAGGATAGGTGACCCTGGTCTTCTTGCTAGCGGAACTCTCCGGCAGGTCATCATCGGGTGCAGCGCACTCCGAAGAGGTGCGCTTCGCGGAGTGCTTGCTGGTGTTCTTGCTAGCCTTCTTTATTTTCGTTGTGTCCTTGGCGGGAGCTGGGATTTCTGTGGCTTCAGCTGCTACCGCATCGCGATACATCTGGTCCACGTAGATAACCGCGTTCTTCTTATCGAATGGGATGGAAAAGACCCGAATGGGCCCTGCCATCTTCAAGGTGTTGTAGGCATAGTGGGATGCTGCCATGAACTTTGCCAGAGCTGGGCGACCGAGGATTCCGTTGTAAGGCAGCGGGATTTCGGCAACGTCGAACACTATCTTCTTTGTCCGGAAGTTCAACTCCCCGCCAAATGTGACAGGCAGAGTGATCTTTCCCTAGGGTCGGCTCCTGCCGGGGTTGATTCCTTGGAATGTACCCATAGCTTCGAGCTCTTCATCAAGGATCTGTAGTTTCTCAGCCACTCTAGGGGAGATCAAGTTCAATCCGGCCCCGCCGTCAACTAACATCTTAGACACCTTGAGGTTGCGGATTGTCGGGGAAACCAACAATGGCTAACATCAGACCGTAGTGGTACGGTCAAGATGATCCTCTTCGTCAAAGATGATAGGCGTGCGGGACCATCTGACTGTCCTCCCAGATTCTGCAGCCGGTTCCACAACATTGACTTCGCGTGCCCCCCGCTTGAGCTCTATTCTTGCTATATTTCCATTTCCTATCCAGTGGCATCCTTGGAATACCAAGGAATAGCCCATGGCCTCCCTCATCTTGTGTTTTGTCTCCGTTAATGTTCGTACCTTGCCGTGAGCGTACCGTGAGCTACGTTACTCCGTTTGCAACGTTCTACCTATGCATTTGCATCAATTTTGCATGAAGCATTCATATTTGCCATGATAATGCATGTTCAAATAACCAATCTTGAGGTTCTGTCCAGAATACTAAAGAACTTAATAAATGCATGAGAAACATGACTAGCATAGGATTGCATGTGAAATAATTCAAATTGGTCATGCATCATCTTGTTTGTGCATTGCACCTTGTTTGTATGTTTATTGGTGCTGTTTCTCTTGGGTAGACGCGAGTGTCGAGCCTGAGTACGAGGAACCAGGAGAGTACAACTACGAGGACCCAGCTCTTTGTCCCTCTGAAGACCCAACAGGCAAGATGATCATACCCAGATCCCGACACTATTTTTGCCTTGCTAGTTGTCTCGCTTTTACCGTTATGATTCGTTACCTACCACTTAAACTGTCAGCCTCCTAAATTGCCATGAAAGCCTCTAACCCCTCCACTACCTAGCAAAACATTGATTGGCTATGTTACCGCTGCTCAGCCCTTATCTTATAGCGTTGCTAGTTGCAGGTGCAAGCTTTCCATGTGTCAACATGGATATTTTGTTTATATCACTCTATTTATTGTTTTAAATTAATGCACATATATATCTGGAAACGGTGGAAGGCTTGGCCTTTTGCTCAGTGTTTTGTTCCGCTTTTGCCGCACTAGTTCCGAGTACCGGTGTTATATTCCATATTTTTGCGTGCCTAACATGCTCGGGGTTGTTATGGGGACCGCCTTGACCATTCGTTTTAGATTAAAACTTGTCTGGCAAGACCCAACATTGGTACTACATTTGCTAAACAACTTAATAAAATTGCATAGGGCATAGCTACCCCGTGGATAATTAATCAACCCCCGGGCCAGTGCTCCTCATGAGTGTTGGTCCACCTACCTAGCAGTCGGCGGTGCCACCTCGGGGCAACTCAAGGCATTTTCTAGGCAACCGTCCACTTCGCATAGACGGATGATCCCCGTTGATAGAGAGCGCATGGCTCTAGAAGCGGATCTGGCTCACCGGGAGGTCTTGCTGGACTTGTTTTACCTTTCTCGAATGTCTTGCGCGAGGAATTCCGGTTTTTCTTCGGGCTATCTCGAGGTTGCGGTTTTCCAGTGGAATTGCCTAGGAGAATCATGAGATTCATGGTCGAGGTCATTCCCGCGGCGTGTGGTTAGTTTGTGATGGATGAGTTGGAGCAGCCCTGCAGGGTTTAATCTTTTCGAAACCCGTGCCCGCGGTTACGTGGCAACTTGGAAATTTGTTTAACACCCGGTTATAGTAAACTTGAAGTAAACCCAAATAAAATACACCAACTGTGTGCGTAACCGTGACTGTCTCTGCTCATGAACATGAACCGAGAGAGAACACGGTGGGGTTATGATTGACGTAAGTAGGTGTTCAGGATCACTTAGTGATCATGTTAGTCCACGACCGTCTTACATAGGACACCATATTTACATTCATGTTCTCGTAAGTTAGCCACCAAATACATGCTTAGCGCTTGCTGCAGTCTCACCACTTTACCAATTCCTCACCTATTGGCTTACATAGTTTCGGTACCAGGGTTATGAGATTGCTGAGTCCCTGTGGCTCATAGATTACAACAATACATGTACAGGTGTTGACGAGAACGTGCAAGATGATATGACTCAGCTCCAGTGGGAGTACGATGAAGAGAGTAGGCGTATGTATGTTACTTATCCAGATGAGTAGGGAGCTTCGTGGTGGTGATCCTAGGACAGCAAGGCAGTTTTACATTGCTTATTTTATCGTTTGATTTCGTCCGTAGCCGGACCTTGTCTTCTGGATGATGTATGAATAATTTGTGTGAACTTGTAAGATAGCTTGTGGCGAGTGTAAGCCAACTCATATACTCATCTCTTCCTACATGTATTGCAATGTTTTACTGTACTTGCGAACGACGAGATGTACTTCTATCCCCGTCGAGGCCACAAGCCTTAATAGGGATAGGACTGCATCTTGGGCATGACAAGTTGGTATCAGAGCCGACCCTCGTGGTTACACGGATGTTTGCCGACAGGTGCGCGGTCTTGTTGTTCATGAAGTTGGTGACCCGTCGTGGCACACGGATTGACACATGTATCGGACTGGAAGCACAGACTTTTGTGCCAAGAGGGAACATTCCTGTGGCCCGACGAGGACGTCGGTTCCTCTGAGTGGTGGTGTATGTGATAGCCTGGCATATTAGGGATGATAGACTACTCATATCAATAAGGAATTCCTTCTTTTCCGGGAGCCCATTCAAACAGAACTCCTAGGTTAAGCGTGCTTGGCTTGGAGTAGTTCTAGGATGGGTGACCGACCGGGAAGTTGGTCCCGGGTGCGCATGAGTGAGGACAAAGTGCGCAGAAAAGACTAGTATTGATCTGTGAGGCCAGTCTAGATCCTGCCAGGATTAACGACCACCGGCGGGTGTGTCCAGGGCGTTACACTCCTCCCCGGGAAGTCGCCTTCCTTCCTCAGCTCGAGCGCATTTATTCGCCAAGGTGTAAAGCTTGTTAATAGTGTTGGGGAGCTTGACATTCATCTTGGCTCGCATCCCCCTGTTGCGCATGTTCGAGTGGAACGCGGCAATCACCGCTGCGGGGTGGATCTCTAGGATGTTGCGGTGCACTCGGCTGAATCTCTGGATATACTTTCTCAAGGTTTCTCCCACCTTTTGCGGGAGGACTTGAAGATCGCTGGGCTGGCCTGGTTCTTGATGACCACCGGTGAAGGAGCCAACGAACTCGTTGCATAGATCAGCCAAAGATGAAATGGAATTCTCCGGCAGGTGCATCAGCCATGATCTCACATTTGGCTTGAGTGCCAAAGGAAAGTAGTTGGCGAGCACCTTTTCATCTCTTCCGCCGGCGGCTTGGACAACTATTGTGTATATGCCCAGGAACTCCACCGGGTTTAGCTTCCCATCGTATTTCTCTGGTAGCTCAGTCTGGAAAGCTCGGGTTGATGGCCAGCGGACCCGTCGCAACTCGCTAGTGAAGGCGGGGCAACCAACCTCGTAAGGAAGGTACCCGCCAGCACTGGGCGCGGGGTCGCTGACGTCTGGACTGTTGCGCTTGTCAGATTGACGGTGCGCTTTCCGACGTCGCTCGATGGTGATGCGCGTGTTTTCTTTCCGCCGGTCTTCAAGGACACGCCGTTGATCCTGGCGGTCGCGCGGGCTAGACGAGACTATGGACGCCTCATCGTGCTCATCAGCATGCGAAGCTAGCTGCGGCTGCCTCTGGGCCTGCCGACGCGGAGGGGATTGCACCGTTGGGGTGGCCCCTTCAACGCGCTCGCCGCCTCAGGCCGCTGCTGCTGTTTGTGTACGTCGCGATGGCTCTGCATGCTGGGTCTTGTTGGCTTCAGCGAAAGAAATCAAACTCCGAATGGTGGCCCTCCATTCATCCATCTTATCAGCCGCTGGCATGAAGTTGAGCAGTATCTGGACTCGCGCCATGGCCTCCTCTGTGGTGCTCGGCATGGCGAAAGAGGCGGACCGCGACGTCGCTCGACTCTTGGTAGGACCAAGAGAAGTGTCGCCGTGTCCTTGATGCCGTGCGCCACTCACCGGTCCTTTATGGAGGGCAGTGGGCCGATCCTGTGGGGCGGCTGCTCCGCTGGGTGCTCCGTCTCGTTCCGCTCGAGGTGCACGCCCAACAATCTCGCTGGCGACGGGTGCGGCCGGAGGGTCACGGCTCGCACCGGACCGGGCGCCGCTGAGGCGGCCTCGGCCATCCGTGCGGTGGGGAGGTGATGAACCGATGTTACCCTTGCCCGTGGCGTCGGGGCTGAGCTCGCCATGTTGTTGTTGTAGTTGCTCCTCTCTGGCGCCTCCTGCTCCATCTCCGGCCGCAAAGGATTGGACGGGGGCGCCGCCTGCACCGACGGCATCGTCCACGATGCCCGCCTCACCCGCAGCCACCGCGGAGCCTTCGAAGCGGAGGGATGTGTGGCCGTGCCGGATTTCTTCTTGGGAGCCATTGTTGAAGAAGATGATGATGAAGGTCGATTCGCCGTTCACGAACTCGGGTTCGCGCAAATGATGCACGCCCCCTACCTGGCGCGCCAAAGATGTCGGGGCATGGATGCTCATGATCACCTATGGGACCAGAGGTCCCTTGTGGTTTGGCAAGGGGGGGTCACGTTGCACAAAGAGCGGAGAGCATGAGACGGCGCGACGATCAGGACACAAGCATTTTACCCAGGTCCGGGCCGCTGCTAAGCGTAAAACCTTACTCCTCCTTTTTGGTGGATTGATTGGAGGAACACTAAGAACGAACAACGCCTAACCCCGGCAAGGACTGCTATCGGGGAAAGAGCTGCTACGTGAGTACAAGTGTTCGGGGGTTCGAATTTCCAACCTTGAGCTAGGTTGCCTTGGGCCTCCTTTTATAGTGCAAGGGGTTACCACAATGGCAAAACAGTCCTTATCTGTTGATTAGATAGCTAAGCAGAGCTATCATACCTAACTCTAGCATTTAGGACAAAATGCCATGATTACCTACCTAGGTGGCGCTCGGGGGTGCATCCCCGGCAAGCTCTTGCCACCACTTGGCAGGTCGTTGCTTATGGTCTCGACACGCTGCAAGGCGGGTGTCAACTGAGCGTAACTTGCATTCCGATGTGTCTCCACGTGCTTAGCGAGAGCTGATTAGCCGCCTGAGGGCTCGACACCGCATCGATAAGTGACAGGCGGTGGAGCGGTGGCTGGCTAGCTCGTGCCTGCCGGGGAGTGGCTTGCCGGGTCTTCTGGAAGGAGTGCACGTCTTGGTCCCCGGCAAGCGTCAGGGACGTGCTTGGCGTGTCACAGTCCAGGCTTGGGCTGCCGCGTCGGGTTTGTTGAAGTCTTGTCTTCATCATTCGCCGGGTTTTTGCTTCTACTGCTTGTGCATAAGTCAGGGGCACTGGGTACCCCTATACTAGTGCACCGCCGTATACATTGGGAAAGGGTGGAAGGCTTGGTGTTTTGTTCCACTCTTGTCGCCTTAGTTTCCAAGTACCGGTGTTATGTTCCATATTGAGCGTTCCTAACATGCTTGGGGTTGTTATGGAGACCCTTTGATTTTATTTTGGGATGAAACTCTTCCGGCAAGGCCCAACATTGGTACTAAATTTTCTAATAACTAATTAAAATAGCATAGGGGGTAGCTACCCCGTGGATAATTAATCAACAAACAGGGGAAGTGCTCCTCATGAGTGTTGGTCCGAACGGGTTGCCTGCGGGGCCGCCTCGGGGATCAATTTAACTCGTAGGTAGTCCCATCTGGTAGTGCCATGAGAATGATATACGTGCGGATCCTATCGGGATCTGGCCTGCCGGGCATTCTTGCTAGATTTGTTTTACCTGTAATGAACGCCTTGTGCACCGGGATTCCGAGGATACTATGGGCTATCCCGCGGTTGGCGTTTACCACCCTGGCTCGTGGCTAGTTTGTGATGGATGAGTTGGAGCACCCCTGCAGGGTTAAATCATTCTGAAACTCGTTCCCATGGTTATGTGGCAACTTGGAAATTAATAATACCTAATAATAGAAAACTTGAGGTAAATACAACTAAAATACACCAACCGTGTGCATAAGAGTGATCATCTCTTTTTGAGGAGTTTGGGAAGAGAACACGGTGGGGTATGGTTGATCTAAGGAGGTGTTCAGGATCACTTCTTGATCATAACTAGATAACGACCATCATGCCTAGAACACTCACCTTACTCTTGTACTCGTAAGTTAGCCAATTAAACTTCTTAGCGTCGCTGCAACCTCACAACTTACCAATATCCCACCTACAAGTTCAGATAGTCTCGGTACCCTGGGTAATATAATTGCTAAGTCCCCATGGATCACATATTACTACAACACCATAGGTACATAGATTATCTTGCTGCTGATGAGGCAACAACACTCTAGTGAGAGTATGATGAGGAACGTGGGCATATGTACGTGACTTACCCCGACGAGTAGAGAGGGCTCTCTTGGTCGGCAGCCTGGGATATGCTTGATGAATGTCATATTTTCGTTTGATTTCATACGTAGTCAGACCCTATTCTTCTGGATGATGCCTGTATGAATGATTGTATTTGAATGTTTAATGTTATAGCATGTGGCGAGTGTAAGCTAAGTCCCTATATTCGTCTCCTCTTTACATCTATTCTAATGATATTCATGCTTGCGAAACGACTCAAAATGCACTTCAATCCTTATCATGGACATCGTGCCTTTGTTAGGATTGTACCGCATTTTGGACGTGACAAGTTGGTACCAGAGAAGTACCGACCATAGGATCCTCTTTGCTTGATCGGAACATGGCTGAGTCGTGTCTAGTAAAAACACTATTTTGAGCCTAGTTATATATCGAAGAGCAGGAATCCTTTTTACTCATCTTCCCTTCATCGCTCTGGTGAGCATTCGTGACAAAGGAATTTTAATTCTATCGCTCTTCTCAATCAAATTTTTTTAGGATCAGGTGGGTATTTTGGAAACTATACGATGTCGGTGTGACAGAATTCTATTCTTGGTGCCTCCTGTCCTTTTGGGGTTGTCGTAGTGTCCCGAGGAGTTGAGCTCCAAGGTTTGCTTGTCACACACGCTATTGTTCAGTTTTCTTAGTATCTCAGGACGAAGATTTTCAAAATCGCTTCAATAATATTTGTGGCGACAGGAGTTTGGCGTCACCCAGTATTGGGAAGAGCATCCAGATGTACTGCCATGTTTAGTATCATTGTGGTTACGAGGGTCTGAGGTAGATGAATTTCTGAGGCCTCTGGTTATGTGTTGGCGGCTGTGATACATTGGAGAGTAGTATCATGCTAGGAGTTGGGTGATGGATTTTACTCTCTGTATCCATGAACCCGATTGCATAACCAAAGGATTTCGGCAGGTCTCAGGTTGGAATTCCAATAGTTACCTAGGATTTTCTTCCAACAAATGGATGATGGGTTGTGCATTTCTTATGAGAAAATGGTACCTAAATACTTTGTTTATCCTTCAAGTGGCTTCATGATCAAATGATGATATCTCTAGTTTGGATGCACATTGATGAGACTATATGTTGCAATATTTCTATCCATATTGATTCAGCTTATCTTCATCATATTTCTCAATTGTGTTCTAATCTTAATGTCCATCTTCAGGGTGGCTCCAACAACTCGTGGAAATCCGGGTCGTGATGAGGGAGAGCTGTCTGACCCTCTACCAACCCCACCTCCACCTCCAGCTCTGGAGGCATGGAAAGCTTTGATGGCCGCGACCAATGCGAGTACTTAGTTTTCTCTCCAGCTCGTGCAAGAAAGGAACCAAGGGAATCAAGTAAATCAAGGGAACCAAGGGAATCAAGGAAATCAAGGGAACCAAGGCATTCAGGGCAACTTCAGCAATCAACCACAATATGCAACTCTTAACCAGTTTCTTGGCATCAATCCTAAGTCGTTCAGTGCCTGTATTCAGCCTCTTGATGCCGATGATTGGCTCATGGACATCAACAAGAATTTTGACTACAACAATGTCAGGCATGAGGACTACATCGAGTTCGCATTGTTCTAGCGCAAGAACTAGGCGACAGATTGGTGGCAGCAGTACAAGGACTCTAGAGGAGGTCGTGTGATAAGCTGGGATGAGTTCTGTCATGACTTCAGGGCTCATCATATCCCGGCCAGTGTTGTTGACGGTATGCGTGAGAAGTGCTGGCATCTTAAGCAAGGCAACATGACTGTGTACCAGTATAACTCAGGGTTCTAGAACCTTGCCCGCTGTGCCAAGGAAGATGTGCGAGACGAGAAGAGTAAAATCTATCAGTTTCGTGGGGGCCTTAGAGAAGACCTTCAACTTTCTCTTGTTTTCGCCGATATGACCCAGTTTGATCAGTTTTAAAACCTTGCTCTAAGGCTAGAAGTGTCACGCCCAAAATGCGATACTATCCTCGCGACAGCTCGAGAGCCTCGATAAGGATAGAAGCACATTTCAGGTCGCTTCGCAAGAATGGAATTTGTCACAATACATGTAAAGGAGAGATGAGTATATGGAGTTGGCTTACACTCGCCCCATGCTACAGCATAATTATCTCAATACAACAATACATCACAATCATCATACAAAAGAGCAGGATCCGAGTCTAGATGAAATCAAACGAAAAAGAAGACGACATCCACCCTTGCTAATCCTAGCCTACAACCTGGAACCCATCCTATGATCGATGAAGAAGAAGAACTCCAAATAGAATAATCGTCGGGCTCGCGTCAAATCATCGCATTACTTGTACCTGCATCTGTTGTTTTAGGAATCTTTGAGCCACAGGGACTCAGCAATCTCATTACTAAGTGTATCAAGACAAGTAAAGCTTAATGGGTGAGGTATGGTTAAGTGGTGAGGTTTCATCAGCGCTAAGAATTTTATATCTGGCTAACTTGCGAGTACAAGAATAAGAAGAGTGATCCATGCATAAACGGACATGAGCTAGTAATGATCAAGAAGTGATCCCAAAACCCCTACCTATAATTCAAACATAACCCCATCTTGTTCTCTTCCCGAATTCCATAGAAGAGCAACCAACACGGTTACGCACACGGTTGGTGTATTTTAATTGGATTTACTTCAAATTTTCTATTTCTGGGTATTATAAAATTACCAAGTTGCCACATAACCGCGGGCACTACTTTCAGAAAGATTTAACCCTGCAGGGGTGCCCGAACTCATCCATCGCAAACTAGCCACAAGCTATGGTGGAAAACCTCAACCACGGAATAGCCCGTAGTTTCCTCGGAATCCCAGTGCACAAGACTTACGTTAAAGGTAAACCAAATCCAACAAGACCGCCCGGCAGGCCAGGTCCTAACAGGAGCCCACGTATCTCGTTCTCAGGGAACTACTAGATGAGCGCAGCGTACATTGGCCAAATTAAACACCCATGTTGCCCCGGGGTGGCCCCGCACATGACTTTGTTTTGGACCAACACTCATGAGGAGCACTGACCCGGGTTGTTGATTAATTATCCAATGGGGTAGGTAGTCCCTATGCAATTTTATTAGTTATTTAGCAAATGTAGTACCAATGTTGGTCCTTGCCGGGAGAATTTTATCCAAAAACTAAAATCAAGTGGGTCCCCATAACACCCGCAAGCATGTTAGAAGCGCTTAATATGGAACAGAACACCGGTACTCGGAAACTAAGGCGACAAGAGTGGAACAAAACACCAAGCAAAAGGCCAAGCCTTCCACCCTTTACCAAGTGTATAGATGCATTAAATTAAACAGCAATAATAATGTGACATCCCAAGATATCCATATTTTCACATGGAACAACCTGCACATGCAACTAGCAACACTATAACAGGGGTCGAGCAAGCGGTAACTTAGCCAAACAATGGTTTGCTAGGATGCGGAGGGTTAGAGGCTAATCATTGCATTTTGGAAGGCTTGACAAACAAGTGGTAGGTAGCGATACACAGCGATAGAATCGAGACAACTAGTATAGCAATGATAGTGGTGGTATCCAGGGTAATGATCATCTTGCCTGAATTCCCGCTTGGAAGAAGATCGAATCCGTGAAGTGGACGAACGGGCATATTCGAACGAATCCTCACACTCTGAATCGGTTTCGGAACTCTAGTGAGAAAAAGCAATCCGGAAACAAACAAATGGCACGGTAAACACCACAACATATTCTTTACACGATGCACAATCAAATATGATTCAAGTCCACTTAAAAATTTGCGTGGCATGGCAGCAATCAAATACTACACATTAAGTGAAACTCACTATGCAACGAGTTGCATATTGACGAAACTCCTCATTTGAATTATTTAGTTCACTCTCGTTTCGGTACCCAACAAGTTTAAATGTTATTACCATGACAAGAGGTGAAGCATATATAAACTATCTATCTAGGCATTTTAAATGAGGTCGGAAACAACATATAGCATTTCCAAAACGACCCCATATGTAAATTTAGAATTTGGTACTGTTCTGCCTAAACATATTTAATATTTTTTTAAATAGGAAACATAATGCACCATGAGATTCTACACTTCATTCTAGGCAATTTACATATATAGATCATTAAAATGGAGCTACGGCCTAGAAGATATGACCCACACAAGATTGGCTTGTCATAAATGCAAATGCATGCAAACAACAACCACAAACATTCTAATCATGAATGCAAATGGATAATATGAATCTATATTCAATTCTAAAAAAAAATCATTTATTACATCCTCGAAATAGAGGCACGGTTCAAAAGTTTAAACAACACAAGCTTTAATTAAAATCAGCCAAAATTAGTGAGATGCCTATTTTGGAGCAATAAAACATGATGCGTCATGATGTGAAAACAAATGACATGGTGTTGTAGTACACTTAAAATGCTTCAAAACTCATATAAAGATCATTTCCATAGGCATCATGTATGAATTTATATGATTTTCATAAGATTCAAAGTTCCTGTCCAAATTACGGACTTAGAGAAAATCATAGTTTTATGGAAGCAGAAACACTAGAATGACATGTTGAGGTCAACTTTTAAATATGCTACATGAGGTTTTAGTGGCAAAACTTTGCATGGGGTGATAGTATATATGATGAATAGCGAATCATGTTTACTGAACATCTATAGATTACCTCTAGATCAATGGCATTCATCAAGACAAGTTGACAAGTTTTAACACAGCAATTTCAAACTTGGTGAAAATCTCGCATGCAAAACCATTAGTTCATGATGTTGTTTTGGGATGCACAAAACTGTAGGTATAGAAATTTTACAATTTATAAAAATTATATGTCCTAGAAGTATACATGGAAATCTTCATTGTACTCCATTGACACAAATTCATATGTTACACAGATCATTTACTATTATTTTTCCAAAATGGTACTTTGTGTTAACAGTAAATCAGTTTTATCACGAAGGCCACTTAAGTGCAAGAAATGAACATGCTACTGATGTTTTACATGGCAAGACATGGCATGGCAAGAATGTACACTTATCAAAGAGCAATAATCATGTTGAATTACAAGCATATGACTTATGGATTAGAAGCAATCATCCATTGCAAGTTGGAAAGTTCAACGCCACCTTCCCTGTCTCCTCCCTACTCCTGCGTTGCGGCCCGTCGGGCCCGAGCCCATTTGGGCAAAGGGCAGCCTGAAGCGCCTCCACCTAGTGCAACGCGCGCACATCTGCGCCGCCCAGAACTCTACGCCTGCGAGCTTGCCTCACCTCCTCGCACTGGACCGCCGCCCAGCCGCTGGCGACCGCCGTCGGAGCTGCTCAAGGAGGCTGCTGATACGTCTCGAACGTATCTATAATTTTTGATTGTTCCATGCTATTATATTATCATTCTAGGATACTTTTTGGGTGTTCATTTACCAATCCGTATTATTTTTTATTACTAACCTATTGAACTAGTGCCCAATGCTAGTTGCTGTTTTCTGTATGTTTCTTTGTTTTCAGGTTTACCATCCCAAACGAAGTCCAAATACCACAAAAATTTAATATGATTTTTTCTGGACCAAAAAAAGACCTCGAAGCTTCACGAGGAGACGAGAGGTTGCACGAGGGAACCACGAGCCAACAGGGCACGCCAGAGGGCCAGGCCGCGCCCTATTGGGTCGTGGCCCCCTCGGCTGCCCTCTCGTTCCCCTCTCTGGCCTATAAATTCTCAAATATTCCAAAAACCCTAGGAGAGATCCCGAAACACTTTTTCCGCCACCGCAAGTCTCTGTTCCACCGCGTACCCATCTGGTGACCTTTTCCGGCGATCTGTCGGAGGGTGAATCAATCACGGAGCGGCTCTACATCACCCTTGCTGCCTCCATGATGAGTTTTAAGTAGTTCACCATAGACCTACGGGTCCCTAGTTAGTATCTAGATGGCTATCTCTCTCTCTACCTTGATCTTCAATACAATGATCATCACATCTTCGCTTTGATCTATTCGATGTAATCCTTTTGTGCGGTGTGTTTGTTGGGATCCGATGAATTGTGGGTTTATGTTCAGATTATTCACGAGAAGTGTTTGAGTTACCTGTGATTATTATGATTCTCATTTTCATAATCATTATAGCTTCATAAATCTCTCCGGTCTATTGAGATAGTTTGGCCAACTAGATTGATATTTCTTCAGAGAGAGGGGTGCGTTGTAGTGGGTTCAACCTGGAGGTGCACTATATCCCAGTGACAGAAAGGGACAAGAGACGCCTTTGTATTGCTACCACTAAGGATAAAACGACGGGGTTAGATGCCACTAGAGAAAACTACGACCCCCGGGTATATCCACTTATAAGTTTACAAACACTTTCACTACCTTGCTGCCATTTACTTTATTTTATTTTGTTTTGCAATTTACAATTATCTTAAATTATCTACACATGTCACATACTTGCAAATAACGAGATCAAGAGGATTGACAACCCTCTTGCAGTGTTGGGTGCAAGCGTGTGCTCTTTTGTGTGCAACCGCTAAAGACGGTTGATGACCAATATTCGTATTGGTTTGATAAACCTTGGTTATTAATTAAGGGAAATACTATCCCGCATTGTGCTGCATCACCTATTCCTCTTCATGGAAAATCCAACACAGATCACAAGCATCAGGAAGGATTTCTGGCGTAGTTGCCGGGGAATATCATAATCAACTATCAAGTAACTTCACACAAATTATCACTCACTTGTTCTTCTTTTTATTTTCTGTTATATTTAGCTTGCATTATAGAAATCAAAAAAACAAAAATATTTATTTTGGTTGTCACTAGTTTACTTTGTCGCTTGCCAGTTTACTTATTCTACTTGTTACTTTGCCTGCTTGGTCACCATGTCTCAAGATACTACTGAGTTGTGTGACTTCTCAAATACCAATAACAATGATTTTATTAGTACTCCTATAGAACCCGCCACTAGTGTGGAGGCTTTTGATAGTAATGCTGCATTGCTGAATCCTGTGATGAAAGATCAATTTTCGGGAAGTCCTAATAAGGATCCCGCTACTCATCTTAATACTTTTGTGGAACTTTGTGATATGCAAAAGGAAAAGGAGATGGATAATGATATTGTGAAATTAAAATTATTTGATTTTTCACTAAGAGATAGAGCTAAGGCTTGGTTTTCATCTTTACCACGTAATAGTATTGGAACATGGATAAGTGTAAAGATGCTTTTATTGCCAAGTATTTTCCTCCTGCTAAGACCATCTCCCTTAGGAATCAAATAATTAATTTTAAGCAACCTGATAAAGAACATGTTGCACAAGCATGGGAGAGGATGAAATTGATGATTAGAAACTGCCCTACTCATGGTTTAAACTTGTGGATGATTATCCATAATTTCTATGCTGCACTGAACTTTGTGTCTAGAAATCTTCTAGATTCTGCTGCAGGTGGTACCTTTATGGATGTTACCTTAGGAGAGGCCACCAAACTTCTGGATAACATCATGACAAACTAATCTCAATGGCATACTGAAAGAGCTCCAACTAGTAAGAAGGTAAATTCTATTGAGGAAATCGCTACTTTGAGTGAAAAAGTGGATGCTCATATGAATATGGTTGCTAGCAAAAATACTCATGTTGATCCAAATGATATGCCCTTGTCTACCTTGATTGAGAAAATTTATGATGCTATTGATGTGAACTTTATCTCGCGAAACAATTTCAACAACAATGCTTATAGACAAAATTTCAATGCTAGACCGTATCCTGATAATTCCTCTAATAATTATGGAAACTCCTATGGAAATTCTTATGGAAAATTTTCTACAAATTCTAATAGGATACCCTCTTATCTTGATAACACAATTAAAGAATTTATTAGTTCTCAAATGATTTTTAATACTATGGTAGTAGCAAAGCTGCATATGATTGATGCTTTGGCCAAAAACATGGATAGAATTGCTCTTGATGTAGAAACTCTTAAAAGTAAAGCTTTGCCACCCAAGCATGATTTTAATGAGATAATTAATCTATCCAAATATCTATTAATGAAAGTAAGGAGAGAACCGCTAAGTTAAAAGCTAAGCGGGAATTCATAGAAAAAGCTCTTGCACCCGGTTTTTACCGGAATCATGATGAAGATCTTAAAATGCTTGGAACTTCTCCTATTGAATATTTGTTTACTTCTCTGAAATTAAATGATAAAGGACTGTATTTGAGTCAACTCTATCTAGAGAGAGTCCTGTTTTCTTGGAGGGTGATGATTCTAATGCTAAAACTGAAAAAAATGGGTTGGAGAGGTTAAAACTTTGACTAGTGATGTGCCCACTATCTTGGATTGCAATTATTTTAATTATGAGATCTTCTCTTTAGTAAAATGTCTTTCCTTGTTGTAATCCATTTTTAGCTCACCCAATGCTTATGAACAAAATAAAGCTTTTACTAACCATATAGTAGAAGCTATGATAAAAGCTTATGATGAGAAACTTGAGCTAGAAGTTTCTATTCCTAGAAAATTGCATGATGAATGGGAACCTACTATTAAAATAAAGCTTAAAGAATATGAATGTAATGCTTTGTGTGACCTTGGTGCTAGTGTATCAACTATACCTAAATCTCTTTGTGATGTGCTTGGTCTCACGAATATTCAAGATTGTTCCCTAAACTTGCATCTTGCGGATTCTACCATCAAGAAACCTTTAGGTAGAATAAATGATGTTCTTATCCTTGCTAATAGGAATTATGTGCATGTAGATTTCATTGTTCTTGACATTGAATGCAATCCTACTTGTCCAATAATACTTGGAAGACCCTTTCTACGAACTATAGGTGCAATAATTGATATGAAAGAGGGAAACATATGATTCCAATTCCCATTAAAGAAAGGGATGGAACACTTCCCTGGAAAGGGAATAAAACTACCTTATGAATCTATCATGAGGGACGCTTATGGGTGGAGTGTCAAAGATGACAACACTTCATTATACGCGTTATGCCTAGCTAGGGGCGTAAAAAAATAGCGCTAGTTGGGTGGAAAACCAATAGTTATCTTATTTTGCTTGTTCTACTTTCTATTTGTGTGTCATAAAATGATTGTTGCCTCTGTAATTATTGTGTTTTTATGTTTTAATTAGTGTTTGTGACAAGTAAAGCCTTTGGGATAATTTGCATCATGAATATAATTGATGCTGTGCAAAAAAAAAACTTTCGCCTCCAGTGAAGAATTTTTGGTTCTTTGTTGGAGCGTCGTAAATTCCTATAAATTTACAGAGTATTCTTATACGAATTCCCCAGGTTGTCCTAATATTTCAGAATTTTTAGAGATACAGAAGTATAGTTTCTCTACAGATCTTTACAGACTATTATGTTTTAGACAACTTCTGTTTTTGCTTGCATTTTATGCTTGTTTTGATGATGCCATTGATTATATTGGGCAATTAAAATCAAGGAGAAGTTAGAATACAGTACCTTGTGCATGTTTATTATACTAACGGATCTCACGAGGTTTTTGTTGAGTTTTGTGTGCTGAAGTTTTCAAGTTTTGGGTGCTATCACGACGGACAAAGGAATAAGGAGCGGCAAAAGCCTAAGCTTGGGGATGCCCAAGGCGCCCCAAGGTAATATTCAAGGAAGACTCAAGCGTCTAAGTTTGGGGATGCCCCGGAAGGAATCCCCTCTTTCCTCTCAATCCATTGGTATGTCACTTGGAGCTATATTTTTATTCATCACATGATATGAGTTTTGCTTGGAGCGTCATTTGCTTTTGTTTACTCTTCGTTTTAGTTTCCCACAATCATGGTTTGCTGCACATAGCCACTTGAGAGAGACACAATATCATCATAATTTATTAGAATACTCTATGTGGTTCACTTATATCTTTTGAGCTTCGCAGTTGCTCTAGTACTTCACTTATATCTTTTAGAGCACGGTGGCATATAGATTTTATAGAAATAATTGCACACTCGTTCTTCACCAATATTTGTTTGAGTGTTAATAAACAGCGACAGTAATTTGCATGGGCCATAATACTAGTCGAAAAATAATAGGTATTCAATGAGTGCATAATCGACACCACATGTAGCACATAAAAGAGTAATCATGGTTAATGATATTAATGTGGTAATGTGAAAAAGCATGAGTGCATGTGTCGGTGTACTAAGAACTGGGGGGTCCCTAGTCCCCGAACTTGCGCACGGGCAGTCACCCCAGACCGGCAACTTCTAGCCGGGCTAGCACCAGCCTTCGAGGCGAACCAAGAGCGAAGACCAGAGGAAGGCATTCAGGCCCTTTGCAGAGTGGAACAGCCCATCCGTGAGCGCCCCCAGCAAGGATTCCAACCCGCCAGGCCACCGCTCCACCTCACCAGGGACGATAGTCTACATCGCCTGAGGTGTCGAGCGGGCAGGCGGAGCTGGCCGGGCCACGTGGCTACAACGGCGGGCATGTTGCAGCTTTAACGCCACCCGTCCCGCGGTATGGCAGAAGAATAAGAGGTATCTGGGCGAACGACACAGAAGGAGAGGCAATCCTTGCCGGGAACCGTCGCCAGCGCGCCACCTCACAACGCATTCAATGTGCCTGTCCTAATCCATCAGAGTTAGGTGTTGTCCACTACCGCTCTGATGACAGCCCCTGTAGCTGTAAGAACACACTGAACACCCCACAAAAGACCATCGTAGCCCTTGTGGTAACCCCTTGAAGTATAAAAGGAGGCCCATGGCTACCTTAAGAAAGGTCGACCCTTTGTCCATTTGCACGCGTAGCAGCGCCTCTCGAGCATCCTTGCCGGGTGGCTGCACCCTTATATTGGACCCAAATATGCAACACATTGACAGGACGTAGGGTTTTACGCTCCCGAGCGTCCCGAACATGTTTTTAACCCCGCGCGTAGTCATGGCCGACTGATGCTCTTTGTGCACTCGACGCCAATGCCGAACCGAAAAGGGGCCTTGATGGTCCCATAGATCGTCATGAACCACACCCCCGACTTCTTTGGCGCACCAGGTAGGGGGCTCCTCCTGTGCGCGAACATCACCGGCGTTTTCTGCGCGCCTTCGCAGGCGTCCATGGTGCCCAAGAAAGAAAAGGGCGCGGCGGCACCCGCTGGGACCACATCCAAGCTGCCATCCCAAGCCATCGATGGTGGCAACCGCCACACTCGCCCCGCCGTCGTCATAGCACGGAGCACGCCGGCGGTGGCCGAGGGTGACGTGGCTGCGGTGGGGGCTGCGACCGGACCTCTACCGCGCCGCTCGCAAGACGACCATGACCCGTGCCCGCGAGGCGGCGAACCGGAGCCTCACGCAGACGGGTCGCTCGTGCGCCGCTCCCCAGAGCCGCAGGGCCGAGCTCCACGACCCCCTCCAGGTCGGGCGACGGCACGGGGAAGTGTTCCTTCTGGCATCACCAGGAGTAAGAGCGCTACCAACGCCTCGCCCTGTCCGGTCCCCAAAACCGCAGGAGAAGCTCTGGCGCAGGCCCAACTTCTGTTAAACTTTCCGCCCGCACCAGAGGCGATGGAGGAGTGGAGGGCGACCATACAAGGCCTGCTGAGCTTCGCCAACAACAACAAACTAGATGCGGCGGGTTCCTCGCGCGCCCAACGTGCGGCTCCCACGGAACCCACCACCATACGCGATGCCGGCGGGGCACATACGGTGTAGTCTCCCCCACGACAGTAGCGGATCTTCCGTTGCACCAATGTGCAAGAAAAAGTGTCTCAAGCGTCGACGGACCCGCGGCTGAAGCAAGACCCATGCCAAGTCCCGAGGGATAGACGCAAGGACGACGTGCGCGCCGCCATCGAGAGACGACGGGAAGCGCGTCGGCCATTCGATGGTCGTGCGGATCCGGTCGTTGATGAGCCCATACCCGGGGCTTCGGGCAACTTACCTTACGAGGTCGGATGCCCGACGTTCACCCGTGAACTGCGGCAAGTCCGCTGGCCCTCCAGCAGGGCCTTCAAGCCGGAGCTGCCAGAAAAATACGACGGCGCGATTATCCCGTCGGAGTTTCTCGGCATCTACACCATCGAGGTGCAGGCTGCCGGGGGATGAGACAAGAAGGTGCTGGCCAACTACTTCCCGCTAGCGCTCAAGCCCAACGTGAGGAGCTGGCTAATGAACTTGCCGGAGGGATCCATATCTTCCTGGGCCGACCTGTGCAACCAGTTTGTCGGGGATTACCATGGGGGCCATAAGCTCCCGGGGCAACCCAGTGACCTGCACGTCCTCCCCCGGCGGGACGGCGAAACCCTCCGCAAGTACATCCAGAGGTTCAGCCGCGTGCAGCACAACATCCCAAACATCCACCCCGCCGCGGTGATCACTGTGTTCCACACGAACGTACGCAATCGCCACATGTGCAAGGAGATTAGCATCAACAAGGTGCGGGATGTCGCCGAGCTCTATGCTCTGGCCGACAAGTGCTCACGGGCTGAGGAAGGAAGGAGGCTCCCGGGGGAGGACGCTGGTGCGGAAGTCTACTCCGACGACGACGAGAACGCACCTGCCTCCTCGAGGAAGGCCACGACATCAATGAGTTCCGCCAAGACACCTCCACGTCCTGCCTGGCGATGTCTTCATCGGCCTCCATCCATATCTTCTCAGTTTCGGCCCGTCGATTGATGAAATCGACCTCGGTCTGGTTGAGCTCGACCAGCTGGTCACCGAGATCCTTGTGGGTCGTGGTAAACCGCGCTTGCGTGTCGGCATGGAGAGCCGGAAACCTCTTCTCCGCGGCCGCAAGAAGGACCTCCCGGCTGTCCAGCCTCTCCGAGCGGCTGGCATAGTGCGCCTGCTGCTGCCGGAAGCTTTTACCCAAGGATACCAGGATGGCGTGCTCCTTGGCTTCGTCATTTCCGCCGACCTGGTCGACCACCATCTCTCCTCCGGGGTTGACGACCACGCCGTCCAGGGCCACCTCCTCGGAGAAGGCCTTGAGGATGGCGTCGCCATGGTAACTAACGAACTGCAGGTCACTCACCCGCAAGTACCAGCTCAGAACAGGCTCCGCCGATGAATATGGGCCTGCGGCGCCCCCGCCGGCGGTGCTCCACAAAAGAGATGTGCCCGCCCCTTACACTCCTGCAGCAGGGGCGGCACCGGCCGCCGTCCCCGGGTCGGGCCCCTCAAGCACTCGATTGCCGCTGTCCATAGGGCCACGGCGAGCACTGCCCTCCTCGGCCGCGACACGGTTGGCGTCATCAGCCGCCTCCTTGGCGATCCCCTCGACGTCGACATCGACGCCAGGATCGTCCAACGGCGGCAGGTCTTCACAAAAAAAGAAAAAAAAGACAAAGCTCAGAGGAAATCCCAGAAGGAAAAAAGGATAAAAGGGACGGGTGCCCCTGGTACGGAGGAAGCTTACCCACGGACCCCTGTTGAGGGGGCGCCTCACCCTCTCTGGCCAGGTCGCCCGGTGGTGCCTGGCTGCCGGCGCCCTTGGCCATTCGCGCTTCCGTGGAATGGGCGGGCTCGGCCGTGGGGTCCTTCTCCGGCGAGTTCCCCTCAGGGGTCAAGCCCTCCGGCGCCGCCTCCGGACGATCCCCCCTAGTTGACAGGGGGACGGAAATGACGGCTTCGGCGGCGTCGCCCGCGCCCGCCAACGTGTACTGGGGCAGAGCCTCTTGCTGGGGGCTGGGAAGGAGGTTGAGCTCAACGACCTCCCGCTCTGGCAAGACAGCCCGCCGGGACGGGTCGCTCACCCCGCCTCCTGCGTCCGCTGCAGGGCCAGTCCTCTTGGCCGCGCGCTGCGCCAAGGTCTCACCATCCCTGCAAAACCGGCGAATAAGCAAAATTTAGCAGGGGAGCAAAAAATGGGAGAAAGACAAGAGAAACAAGAATTAAGGCGAATCTGGAGGGGTGGAACTTACTCCTCATCCTCCCCCCTCGAGCTGAAGGTGGACAGGTCCCACCTTCCTTGCCGGCGGGCGGCAGGATCCCGCACGGGCCCAGCTACCTTGACGGGAGCCTTCCCCGCGCGCGCCGCTGCAACCCGACTCCTCCCTCGGGGCCTAGAGAAGTTGGCGGCGGGGTCTTCCTCCTCCTCCTCTCCATCGTTCCTAACGACTAAAGAGTCCCAGCTGTGGCGAACCGGTTCTCCGCTGACGGCCCTACGGAGCACCCGCGCCCTCCTCGGGGCGTCGCCAACCGGGGGCTACTGCGGCTCTGGCTCCCAGGCAACCTCGGCGCCAGTGTGCTCCTCCGGCAAGACCCGTGCTGGCGCTTCCTTGCCATGCTCCTCCTCGTGACCAGCCTCCTCCTCCTTGTCGTCGGGCGTAGCCGTGCCCAAACCGCTGCCGCCTGCGACAAGGCCCGCCTCCGTGATGAGACGCCCGATAACGCCACCTCCGCCTCGGTGTTGGCGTGGACCATCGGCCCCTCGTCCCGGATGCGCGCCTCTAACAGGGTGTCGAACCATGCCTGCACCACCTCCTTCACCAGCGCCCCCCACGTGGGGTCCACCCCATGCGCGTTGCACGCCGGCATCATCGCCACGATCGCATCACTGCGAGAGTTGTTGCAGAGCGGGATGATAGACACCGGCAATATAAACTTGTTGTCCGGGCGAAAGAGCTAATGGCAAAAGTGGATGAGCTGCAGGTACATCAGGTCGCCGTCAAGACCCAGGCGAATCCGCATGATATCAGCTGGGCCGATATACGACTAGGCAAAGCATTGCCGGTCTTGGAGGGGTCGATCAGCCTGGCAAAAAAGTCCGAGCCCACCATCTCTATGGTGAGCCCGGCAGCTTTGAGCCGAAGCAGATGGGCGATTGCTACCTCCAGTTCCCGTCATCTCAGGCGGTGGCGCTCCATTCATCATTGCGGACGGGCTTGGACGTCCGGACCTTACAGAAGGGCAACACCTCCTTGGTAGAGATGTAACACCAATGCCCCCGCCACTCTTCGCACTTCTTATGCAAAAGGCTAGGGGGATACACTTCCTTCTGGGAGGCTCGAGGAATCCACGCAATATTGCCAGAGATGGCATCCTCGCCCTTTATGCGGGGGTAGAAGAAGTGGCAGAAGAGGAAGACGCTGGGGGCTACTCCTATGAAGTTCTCGCACAAATGTGCGAAGACAGACAAGGTGGTCACCGCGTTCGGTGTGAAATCGAGCAGGCGGAAGTCGTAGGTCAACATCAGATCTACGAAGAAAGGAGAGAAAGGGGAACCAACCCGCAGCAGAAGTACGTCGCAAAGAACGTGTACTTCTCAGGACCGGTCTGGGCATCCCCTGAGAGCACTATCGGAGCAGGGTGTGCCTTCGTCTCCCTCCCCCACATCAGGGCGTACCTCGCGACGAGCTCGTGCGCCGGTAGAGAACAGGGGGAGAAAACGATGAATTTCCTCCTCATCACCGCCAAGGCATCCTTTGCCTCCGCGTCGGCCACCCTCTTTTTCTTCTTCGCCGCGCCTACCGGGGCGGAGGTGTCTTGTGCCATGGCGGGCCCGAGGCATGCCAAAAACAAGGTGGGAAGGACGCGAAGCTCTGCGCTACGAGGGCTTGGAGAAAGAGGGGGGCAGCAGAGTAGGTGAAGCGCGACGGTGGGAGCGACGCGCTTGCGTGAACCGCTGTTTATACATAGGAAAAAATGCAAGGGTCGCCTCCCCGGCCTCACGCGGCGTGGTTTCCGAAACACGGCCCCTCGAAACAATCGCCCCACTCTGCCACTCCTACGACCCACGGTAAATGCACGTCATGGGAAAGGTCAGTAAAAAGTCATCATAACTATAGGGATGCACAGCTGCGCATGCCCGTGGACTGTTTTGTGCCTAGCCCAACAATGGCGCACACGTGTATGGCCCAGGCCTGGGGGCTACTGTCGGTGTACCAAGAACTGGGGGTCCCTAGTCGCCAGACATGTGCATGGGCAATCGCCCCTGACCGGAAACTTCTTGCCGGGCTCGCACCAGCCTCCGAGGCGAACCAAGAGCCAAGACTAGAGGAAGGCATTCAGGCCCTTCGCAGAGTGGAACAACCCGTCCGCGAGCGCCCCCGAGCAAGGATTCCAACCCTCCAGGTCGCCGCTCCACCTCACCAGGGACGATAGTCTACATCGCCTAAGGTGTCGAGCAGGCAGGCGGGCAGGCAGACCTGGCCGGGGCACGTGGCTACAGCGGCGGGCCTATGGCAGCTTTAACGCCACCTGTTCCGCGGCGTGGCAGAAGAATAACAGGTAGCTGGGCGAATGACACAGAAGGAGAGTCTATCATTGCCGGAAACCATCGCCATTGCGCCACCTCACGGCGCATTCAATGCGCCTGTCCTAGTCCGTCAGAGTTAGGTGTCCTCCACTACCGCTTTGACGACAGCCGTTGTCGCTGTAACAACACACTATACACCCAACAATAGACCATTGTAGCCCTTGTGGTAACCCCTTGAACTATAAAAGGAGGCCCATGGCTACCTTGAGAAAGGTCGACACTCTGTCCGTTTGCAAGCGTAGCAGCGCCTCTCGAGCATCCTTGTCGGCTGGCTGCTCCCTTATATTTTGACCCAGGTACACAACACACAGACATGACGTAGGGTTTTACGCTCCCGATCGGCCCAAACCTGTGTAAACCCTGCGCATAGTCATAGCCGACTGATGCTCTTTGTGCACTCG